>OZ012739.1:52712985-53912985 GCA_963859935.3 Lathyrus sativus | reverse complement strand
GTTACACAATCCAAAAGGCATTCTCCGGTAAGCAAACATGCCGAAGGACATGTGAAGGCTGTTTTTTCATGATCTTCCGGGTTGACCAAAATCTGGTTGTAGCCCGAATAACCATCTAAAAAACAGTAGACATTCTTACCGGCTAACCTCTCTAGCATTTGGTCCATAAAAGGTAGTGGAAAATGGTCCTTTCTTGTGGGTTGATTCAATCTCCTATAGTCAATGCACATCCGCCATCCAGTTACCGTCCTAGTTGGAATCAACTCATTTTTCTCATTTTGAACAACCGTCATACCACCTTTCTTTGGAACTACTTGCACCGGACTCACCCATTCACTATCGGATATAGGATAGATCATTCCAGCTTCCAATAGTTTAACGACTTCTTTTCTCACCACTTCCTTCATGGATGGATTTAGGCATCTTTGAGGTTGAGCAACAGGTTTGTAGTTGTCTTCCATCATGATCTTGTGCATGCAATAGGATGGGCTAATACCTTTTAAATCTGATAATACCCACCCAATTACGCCTTCATTCTTTTTCAATACTTGTGTCAATTTCTGCTCTTCTTGGATGGATAAAGCATTACTAATTATCACCGGTTTGGTGAAATCATCACCAAGGAATACATATTTCAAATGTGGAGGTAGCATTTTCAATTCCAGCTTTTTGTCTTCTACTTTCTTCTTCTCATCCAAAGCCTCAATTTTTTCTTCATGAGAGGCAATCTCTCCACAAAACTCTAAATCACTCAAAATTGCCTCAATTTCTTTTTCCTCCTCTTCGGTTGAGACATTGTAAGCTTCTATAAGAGATCTTTCTAAGGAATTAGAAAGATGGACTTGATTTGCAACTTCAATGATTTCCTCTTCAGCTACATCGATTCGGAAGGAATCGTGCTTGTCTTTAGGATGCTTCATGGCTTCGAAAAGATTGAACGTCACTTCTTCATCTTGCACTCTCACATTCATGAGTCCATCATCGATGTCAATCATCATTCGGGCTGTCTTCATGAATGGTCTTCCGAAAATTAAAGGAACATCACGGTCCTCGTCCATGTCCACTACCACAAAATCTACCGGAAAGAAGAACTTGTCCACCTTGACTAGCATATCTTGTGCAACTCTATATGGTGAAGTGGTGGACTTGTAGGCTAGTTGGAGAGTCATTCTCGTCGACTTCATCTCAATGTTTCCCAATCTTTTGATAATAGATAAGGGAATTAGATTGATGTTGGACCCTAGATCAATCAAACCATTGCCAATGTATGTGTTTCCAATGGTCACCGGTAAAACTACTCGGCCCGGGTCGGACTCCTTCCTTGGGATATTTCTTTGAATGATTGCGCTGCACCGTGCATCAAGTAGAACGGTTTCATCTTCAGTATATATCTTCTTTTTTGTGAGAATATCCTTCAAAAACTTTGCGTATTTTGGCATTTGCTCTAGTGCTTCGGTAAATGGAATACTAATTTGAAGTTTCTTGAGTATATCCATAAACCGTGCATAATGCCTTGCATTGTCCTTCCTTGATGGTGCATGCGGGTAAGGTAAGTGTTGGGCTGGAACATGACTCACGCTTTTATCCCCTATTTTGTTTTTCAATTTTTTCTCTTTCTAAACACCTTCTTCATGATTCTGTTTTTGTACAGTTCGCGGCGCGAAGCTCTGGCGCGACGCGACCTGAGGAGAATTTTTCTCTTCTTCATTTTGAGCCTCCACCAATTCTTCCTCTTGATTTTCAGCTGTGACATTTATCTCATCCTCCACTGTAATTTCCTCATTTACGTTGCTTGCCACCTTTTTACCACTTCTTGTGGTAATTGCTTGTTGTTCTGCCAATTGTTTTGCAAGTTGGCCTACTTGAGTTTCCAAATTCTTGATTGCTTCTTCATTGCTTTTTTGACTTGCCATGGAGGCTTGTATGAATTGTGCAAGGGTATCTTCTAACTTGAAACTCCCGCCTTGTGATTGTTGGCTTTGTGTGTTTGGATTTTGATATGGACTTTGTTGCTGAAAATTTTGGTTGTTGAATCTTGATTGTTGGTAGCCTTGGTTGTTTCTTTGAAAAGTGTTGTTGTGTTGTGGAGGATATCTTTGGTAACCTTGACCTTGATTGTTGACACAACTTACTTCCTCTTGAATCGGGGGACAAAATCCGGTTGGATGATCTCCTTGACAAAGTTCACAACTTGCTACTTGATGTCTAACTTGTGTGCCATGAATCTCTTTCAGTTGTTGTGGAAGTTTGGACATTTGTTGAGTGAGCAGCTCCACTTGTTGGGAAAGTAGCTTGTTTTGAGCAAGTATGACATCATTGTTATTCAACTCAAGAACTCCCGCTTTCCTTTGTGAAGGACTACGGTCGTGTTGACTTTGTCAATCATTGAGTGCCATTTGATCAATAATGGTTTTTTCTTCCTCCGCATTCTTCGACATGAGAGAACCACCTGCGGTAGCATCCAAGAGTGTCTTTTGTGATGTTTGGAGTCCGTTGAGAAAAATGTGAATTTGTGTGAGATCATCAAAACCGTGACCTTTGCATTTCCTCAACATGGATTTGAATCTTTCCCAAGCCTCGTTTAGAGACTCATTGCTTCCTTGTGTGAACACCGAAATAGTCGTTTTGGCTTCCATGAATCGGGATTGAGGGTAATACCTCTCTAGAAATGTTTCTTCTAACAAATTCCAATCCGTCATCACTCTTGTTGGTTGATCAAGGTACCACTCTTTTGCTTTTCCCACCAATGAGTGTGGAAACATTCTCTTGAATAAGTTTTCTTCACCCGCTTCATCTACTCCCGTAGAACCCGCAATCTCATAAAATTTGATGAGATGGTTGTACAGATCTTCATGATCCATTCTGGTGAATGGATTTGCATAAAGGAGTTGAAGGATTCCAGTCTTCATCTCCGTATTCCTTCCACCTCGAGCAAATTGAGTTGTCCGCCTTGGACTATTAGCAGACATTTCGGTACGAGCGTCGTCACCCATACTTCCTTCAACGGTCTCTACAACTTCCTCTTCAATTTGAGTAAGTGCAGAATTTGTTGATGCTTCTCTTCAGTTCCTCTCATCGGCTAGTTTCTTTCTTCTTCGTGTCTTGCTATTAAGCCTTCGGATTATTCTTTCAATTTCGGGGTCGAATGGAAATTGCTCCTCGGTGGCTTTTTCTCGCATGCACTAGAATCTACAAAACTAACAAACCAAGTGAAACACAAGAGTGATAGAAAAAAATAAAAACAAGAACTTAGAACAATGAATTATTGCAATGCATGTAATATCGACACCAATCCCCGGCAACGACACCAATTTGTTGAAAAGTATATTTTCGGCAAATATTTTTAATATCGTATCCACAGAGATTGGTGTTATTACCACCATTCTATAATTTCGATTATTGTAAGTTCAAAGGTATTCAAATTATTTGTTGATGAATAAATGGTTCTTTTTACTTATAAGAAAAGTAGGACAAATAAAAATGGTTTTAGAATAAAGTTTAGAAGCCTTGTCAAGATTGAGCTTCATTATCTTTGTTCTTTATATGTTCTCAATATCACATGCATGCATTCAAACTCCATTGATAGTATTCAAGTGTCCTCTCAATAATATTTATGTCTAAATAAGATTGTGACAATTATTATATAAATCCTTAGACGATCTCTCCATCTAAATATTGATATAATAATCTTGAATGTTTAACACAAATAGAAAAGTAGTGAATAAATCTATCTCTACAATTTATTCTCTACTTGGAAAAATATCTTAGGTCAAGAATTAAACTATCTTTCTCAACAATAATTCAATTCTGATTTTTCAATGTAAAGAGAAAATATAATTCCTTATACCAAATGTAGTTTGTTACATGCAAGGATAGTAATATTACATAAACAACATATGATAACTACTACCTCAAGCTTGACAAGAAGAAGTTTAGCTACTCAACATCTTCATAGAATACTCAGCAAATTCTTCAATAATCTCTTCTTGCATGAAAAAAAATTCTCTCCAAAAACAAGAAAATCTCCTCTAAAATCTTCCTCAAATCTCTTACAAACCTAAGAGATACTAAGACTCAAGGGTGGAATGATTATGTCCAACATGGAAGAGAAAAGTGCAATAAATAGGCTATGGGGTGCCACCCTACAAAAAGGTGGTTTTTCTTCCAAGACAAGACATGTGTCATTACTTTGCATGTGGCTAAAATGCACTCAGTTTGCGGCGCGAAGGGTTGTCGCGGCGCGAACTGTCAAAAACAGAATTGCTTGCTTTGTTGCTTCGCATTTCTTTTGCCGACTTTGTTCTTCAAGTATTGCTCCGGAGATCTTTTTATGCAATCATTCTTTTCTTGACAAAAATTCTACAAGACTTAAAGAAAAAGTGAAATATCTATTCGAACAAAACAAAATAACTAAAATTGAATGTTTTACTAAATTGTGATAAAAACTCGTGTGAATTTAATAAGAAATCGGTAAAAAGGGACCGATAAAATATATATAAATTAATACCAATTAGTCCCTAACACCGCCCTCTCTCCAAAAACAGGCCTGTCCACAGGCCAGTTCGCGTGCTGCATAAACCGCTCACGCGTCATCAAAGGACGCTCAACGGAGGGGTCACGAATCTGATGCTGCAGTACCTGCATAGAATCACGAATGTCCACCATAGCTCGCTGCGTTGCCGCCATCCAATCCCAGTTGTAGTTACACATTGCCTGCTGAAAAGGGTCGAACCCTTGAGAAAAAGCGTCGGGACCATCAGTAGTCTCGGTACTAGCAGTTGCACCACCTCTGTAGTTCTTTGGCCTACAATACTTATCCACATATTTGTCATCAATAGCGGTCGAGATCTTCACCAAACTGCGGGATGGAAGCTTCATCCTCGACTGGGAGCATAAAGCCATAATGAGGCAAGAAAAAGCAAGGGGGCAATTAACTCGCGCCCCCGACTTTAGACCGCTCTCAACAATTGACTTCAGCTCATTAGCAATAATCCGAGCCACATCAATCTGGACATTTGTGAGTATGCAATGGACAAGGTGTGCCACTGGGATCGGCATGGTCAATGTGTGGGATTTTGGCACGATGTTTGTCAGAACCAGAAGTAAAATCAGTTAAGCTATAGGAATCATGTCCTCCCTATGATATCTCATAGGATGTCCAGATTGGTTTAGCTCAACTGATTTACCGTCTAGCAACAAGGTAGTGGAAATGTCATCTGTATTCCTGCGCAACCTCAGGTTTCTGGTGTATGTATCTAATTCATTTGCTCCCAGATAGAGCGGTTCGCCAAGCACTCAGTTAATGGAATCCCTGTCGAAAGTGACCTGACAGCCTAACACTCTTGTCGTCTATGTGAAAGGCTCGTCGTCTTTAGGCAGCGCGTTCGCGTAGAACTCGCGCACTATATCAATGTTGTAGCTCTCGAGTGGAGAAACCAGCCTGTCCCACCTTTTACTGTTAATCAGCCCCGCAAAAATTCTGTATTCGCCTTGTGGGTCAATTATGAACCTCTTTTCAGGGAGTATCTTCCTTTTCTGTAACGCCACAAAGCGGATGACTTATTTTGCCCCGACGAACTTTTCGGTATCAAACTGAATCGGAACCTGACGGGAGGTGTTGATAACTTTTCGCTTTTTTCCATGACTACCCGAGGCCATCTGCACACAAACCACAGAAAACACCAATAAACACCAGCAAAAGATTATCAGTCATCCTAATTAAAAAGCAAGTTTTGTCATGCTCCTCGGCTTGCTCGCCTAGCGAGCTCATAGCGAATGCTCGCTACTGACTCGCCTAGCGAACAAGCTACCGAGCGCTGCGAAAGTTCAAAATCAGCCACTATTTTGCACCCAGACATCAAGAATCCCAAGTTTGTCCAAAACAATTCCAAAACTAATTGATGTAACATGAAAGGCATTGTTCTTAGTACCCTTGCAAACCTAAAATTTCTCAATTCCCTAACTTGCAAAACTTAACCTAAATCCTAATTTTTCTACAATTTAAACAATAAAGAACAAAAGAGAGAAGGAGAAAGATCAAACCTGATTGCAGCAGAGAGATTAAGACACACAAAAATTAGGGTTTGCAAGAGAATAGAGAGGTAAGTTCTTGTGTAAAGTGAGAGTGCAGTTGGAAGTGTGAGAGTGAGAGTGAACGTGAATGACTAAGTTGTAAAAGAAAAACAGATTTTGGGCCTACAAGAGTGGCCCACTAAACAACTTAAAATGCCAGATACACGCATGCTCGCTTAGCGAACAACTAGCGAATGCTCGCCTAGCGAACGTGCTAGCGAGCATGACAGAATTCCTCAAATTTTAGCACAGCAGGCAAAGTTCAGTTTAAGCATGCTTCCACCTTATAGACACCAACAACACACAACTAAAACAGCAAATACTTACAATATTGAGGTGCCTCTCAACAAGCGCTTGTTTAATGCCGGATAAGCTCGACGGTCCAAGATGCTCACACCGGAACATCCAGAAGGAAGGCACAACTTTCTCGATCAACTAGACCTCCAAGATATATCTTTAAACATTGGCCATTTACCGTCCAACTGTCCTTCTTTTCCATGTCTTCAATGACAAGAACCCCACAAGTTTTTACCTCTTTCACACGAAATGGCCCGGACCATTTTAACTTCAATTTTCCAGGAAACAGCCTCAACCTGGAATTAAACAATAATACCAACTGCCCAGGCACAAATTCCTTTTTCCGGAGCTTCTTGTCATGATATTCTTTGACTTTTTCTTTATACAACCAACTTGAGTGATATGCGACATCGCGCATTTCCTCCAACTCAAGCAATTGTACCTTTCTTTTGTCACCGGCTAACTCTTTATCAAAATTCAAAAATTTTAAGACCCATAAGGCTTTGTGCTCCATTTCGACCGACAAATTGCAAGTTTTATCAAACACCAATTGAAATGGAGTTAGCCCAATTAGAGCTTTGTAAGCGGTGCGGTACGCCCACAATGCTTCGTCCAATTTTTGCGACCATTCTTTTCTAGAATTAGACACAGTTTTTTCAAGGATTCTCTTAATCTCATGATTAGAGACCTCAGCTTGCCCATTTTCTTGTGGGTGATATGGAGTCGCCACTCTATGTGTTACACGATAATGTTTTAAAACGTTTTCCAATGGTGCATTACAAAGGCGTGATCCTCCATCACTAATCAACACACGGGGGGTTCTGAAACGGGAAAAGATGTTTTTCTTTAAAAAGTTTATGACCGTTTTAGAATCCGCCCGAGGTGAGGCAATCGCCTCAACCCACTTTGAAACATAATCAACCGCGACAAGCAAATATTCATTTCCAAAAGATGGTGGGAAAGGTCCAACAAAGTCGATACCCCAACAATCAAATATTTCAACCTCTTGAATGTTTTGTAGAGGCATCTCATCTCTCTTACCTATCCCGCCACTTCTTTGGCAACTGTCACAACTTTGCGCATGAGCATTTGCGTCTTTGAAAATAGTAGGCCAATAAAATCCTGATTGAAGGACTTTAGTGGCTGTTCTTGCCCCATTAAAATGTCCGCCGTAAGGCGAGTTGTGACAGTGCCAAAGGATACTTCGCGCTTCATCACCGGTAACACAACTTCTCAAAATGTTATCACCACCCAACTTAAACAAGTATGGGTCATCCCACACATAATACTTACAATCCGAGAGGAACTTCCTTTTTTGGTTCGGAGTTAGGTCGGGCGGCACCAAACCACTAGCCTTATGGTTCGCAAAGTCCGCAAACCACGACCTAACTTGAACTTTAAATAGTTTTTCGTCGGGAAATTCTTCTCGGATTTCCTTTTCGGAAGATGTAACCTCCACATTAACAAGGCGAGATAAATGATCCTCCACCAAATTTTCCGATCCTTTCTTGTCCTTAATTTCAACATCAAATTCTTGTAACAAGAGGATCCAACGGATGAGCCTTTGCTTCGAATCCGGTTTGGTGAGCAGATATTTAATCGCCGAGTGGTCAGTGTACACAATCACCTTAGAACCAATAAGATAAGATCTAAACTTTTCAAGCGCATACACTATCGCAAGTAATTCTTTTTCGGTGGTAGCATAATTAATTTGCGCCTCATTTAGAACTTTACTTGCGTAGTGTATAGCATGAATTTTTTTTTTCCTTTCTTTGGCCCAATACCACTCCAATTGCATAGTCTCTAGCATCGCACATGAGCTCAAAATTTAAATTCCAATTCGGAGCGACTATAATTGGAGCGGTAACCAGTTTTTCCTTCAAAATTTTAAAAGCATGTAAATAATCTCCAGTTAAGAGAAATACCTGGTCCTTGGCGAGCAAATTACTCAAACTCCTAGCTACCTTTGAGAAGTCTTTGATAAATCGCCGATAGAAACCGGTATGCCCAAGAAAGCTTCGGATTCCCTTCATATTTACCGGAGGAGGCAACTTCGCAATCACGTCAACTTTTGCTCGATCAACTTCAAGCCCTTTTGAAGAGACTTTATGTCCGAGCACTATCCCCTCGGTCACCATGAAGTGGCATTTCTCCCAATTAAGAACAAGATTTATTTTCACACACCTTTCCAGCACCGTTTCCAGATTATCCAAGCATAAACCAAAAGAACTTCCAAACACGGAGAAGTTGTCCATGAACACTTCCATCGTTTTCTCAATGAGGTCGGCAAAAATAGCTTGCACACATCTTCGGAAATTTGTCGGTGCATTGCACAACCCAAAAGGTATTTTTCTATATGCAAAAATTCCAAACGGACATGTAAAAGCCGTCTTTTCGTGATCGTCCGGGTCAACCGCAATTTGGTTATACCCGAAATAGCCATCAAGGAAAAAATAGTATTTTTGCCCCGAAAGTCTTTCCAACATTTGGTACATGAATGGAAGTGGAAAGTGATCTTTCCGAGTTGCGATATTCAACCGCCTATAATCAATACACATTCTCCACCCCGTTGCCACCTTCGTCGGGATCAATTCATCTTTTTCATTTCGAATGACGGTAATGCCACCCTTTTTTGGAACCACATGCACGGGACTCACCCAAGGGCTATACAAAATTGGGTAAATTATTCCCGCATCCAACAATTTTACAACCTCTTTCCTAACGACTTCCTTCATAGTAGGATTTAAGCGGCGTTGAGGTTGAGCTACCGGCTTAAAATCCTCTTCCATTAAAATTTTGTGCATGCAATAGGAAGGACTAATTCCTTTGAGATCGGAAAGAGTCCACCCCATGGCTTCTTTATTCTTTTTCAACACATCAATTAAACGTGATTCTTCATTTTTAGACAAAAGGTTGCTTATGATAACTGGCTTTTCTTCGGTTTCATCAAGGAATGCATACTTCAAGTTAGAAGGTAGCTCTTTCAATTCAATTGGCGGTTTTTCTTCGTTTACCTCCTTTTTCAACACTTCCTCCTCCACTTCCCATGGATGCAACTCTTTAAGACTATCAAGTTCTCTTAAACATTCATCAAGAGCTTGCTCTTCTTCAATTGTAAAAACTTCAAAAGAGTCATCAAGAGCCAATTCCACAGGAGATGTCACATGAATATGCTTAGAAACTTCCAAAGTTGCTTCTTCAATCACATAAATTCGGAAACTATCACGATTATCTTTTGAATGCTTCATAACTTCAAAAAGATCAAAAGTGACTTCTTCATTTTGGACCCTCACTTTCATTAAACCGTCGTCCACGTCAATCATCATTCGCGCGGTTTTCATGAAAGGTCGGCCTAGGATTAGCGGAGCATCATCATCCTCTTACATATCAATCACAATGAAATCAACCGGGAAGAAGAATTTGTCAACTTTAACCAATACGTCTTGAGGTAACCCGTGAGGATGGGTAGTCGACTTATCGGCCAATTGCAACGTCATCCGGATGGCTTTCATTTCAATGTTGCCAAGCCTTTTCACAAAAGAAAAAGGTATTAAATTAATGCTTGACCCCAAATCAATTAGCCATTTTCTGACATATACATCACCGATAGTAACCGACAAAGTAACTCTTCCCGGGTCAACCTCTTTCCTCGGAAGAGTCCGTTGGATGATGGCACTACAACTAGCATCAAGAACAATTGTTTCCGGTTCCGTGTACCTCTGCTTTTTAGTAAGTATGTCTTTCATGAACTTGACATACTTAGGAATTTGCTCCAAGGCTTCGGCAAACAGAATATTCACTTGAAGTTGTTTGAAAATATCCATGAACCGGGCGTAATGCCGTTCATTCTCCCTCCTAGATGGAGCATGCGGATATGGAAGGTTTTGGATTGGAGTAGCGCCCACTACCTCCTTTCCTCTAGAAGCTCTAGGATTCCTCTCTCTTTTCTTTTTAACTTCCTCCACCTTCTTTTCATCACTCTTATTTTTTTCTACTTCTACACTTTCTTTATTTTCAACTTCAACCACTTTTTCATTCTTTTCAACTTCTTCCTCACTCTCCTCCCCAACTTCACCATCAATTCTATCATCAATTTTTTCCTCCTCATCTTTCCTCTCATCCTCTCTTTTTTCACTCTCATCTTTTTTTTGTACTCTCACTAATCAACTCCCTTCCACTTCTCGTCGTTATCGCTTTACAATGCTCCTTTGGATTTGTTTGCGTGTTCGCCGAAAAAGAAGGTCCGGATTGTTGTTCCGCTAGTTGCTTAACAAGTTGTCCGACTTGAGTTTCAAGATTTTTGATTTCCGCATCGTTGCTCTTTTGATTAGCCATTGACAATTGCATGAATTGCGTCAATGTTTCTTCCAACTTTGAAGTTACGACCGGCGGTTGTTGAGGTTGATAAGGATTTTGACGGTTATAATTACCACCCCCATACCCTTGGTTATGTTGATAGTTACCCCTTGGTTGGAACCCTTGATTTTGTTGATAGTGTTGTTGTTGTTGGTTTTGAGGATGTTGTTGATACGGTTGTTGTTGTTGTTGCCTCGGTTGGTAGTATCGTTGATTCGCCATGTAATTTACCTCTTCGAACCCGGGAGGTGGACAAAATCCGGTGTCATGTTCACCCTTACAAAGCTCATAACAAGCTATTTGTTTATCTTTTGAAGGCTCTTTCATCTCTTTGATTTGTTTAGTTAAGAGTTCAACTTGTTGTGAAATGAGTTTATTTTGTGCAAGGATAGCATCATTTGTCCCAAGTTCAAGAACTCCCGGTTTCTTCAAAGTGCTTCCTCTACTTTGGCTTTGAAGGTCATTTAGGGCCATACGGTTGATGATATCCGTAGCTTCATCGGCGCTTTTAGACAACAAAGAACCACCCGCAGTGGCATCCAATAAAGTCTTACAATTTGGTTAAAGGTCTTTTTTGAAAATGTGGATTTGCGTCAATTCATCAAAACCATGACCTTTGCACTTTTGAAGCATGAATTTAAATCTTTCCCATGCCTTGTTCAATGATTCGTTGGCTCCTTGAGAAAACATGGAAATAGCCGTTTTGGATTCCATGAACCGGTTGTGGGAGAAAAATCTTTCAATGAACTTCTCTTCCAACACGCTCCAATCCGTCATGACCGCCGGTGTTTGATCCAAGTACCAATCTTTGGCTTTGCCGAGCAAAGCATGAGGAAAAAGTCTTTTAAACAACGGTAACTCTTGAGCTTGATCAACTCCTGCCGCCAATGCTATCTCGTAAAATTTGGTGAGAAAAACAAAGGGGTCTTCATGGTACATTCTGGTGAATGGACTTCCGTATAGCATACTAAGAGTTCCCGTCTTCATCTCAGGCTTGCCTTCCCGTGTGGCTGACAAACTGAGCAGTGTTTCTTGGACTGTTGATACATGGTGTGGAAACGAGCGATGGTGGTGGTGGATCCATGATAGGTATGAAAGGTGGTGGTGGTGTTGTAGAAGAACCTTCTCCTTGTTCTTGTCGTTGTCTAGCAAGTTGCCTCCTCCGTCTTGTTCTGCTATTCAGTCTCCTTGCGGTTCTTTCGATCTCGGGATCAAAAAGAATTTGGTCCTCAGGAATCTATCCTTGCATAAAATGAAAGATGCACACTAAACCAAACAAATTAATAAGCACAAGTCAAAAATTCAAGAGTTAACAATTCGTCAACTATTGCGATGCTCGCAATATCAATTCAAATTCCCCGGCAACAACGCCATTTTGTTGGAACAGAGGTAAAGTGTCGGTTTTTTGTTATCGTCTCCACAGAGAATCTGAGATATTACCGCCGTTCGACAGTTGTCAAGTTCTTAACTTTAAAGTAACAAAGGGGTTTGGTTTTTCGTCACGATATCTTGCATAAAAAGTAATAAATTGCGGTAAAAGATTGGTTTTACGATTTAATAAAGATTGTCAAAGTTAGGGTTCGGTAATCACTTTGCTTGTATATGTTCGATCAACAATACACATAAACTCCTTTAGATGATAAACACATTCACAACATCCTCCCAATGTGATTATTTCTAACTCACATTGTGATTTTTCCCATTTTGATCCATTGTTGATTTCTCACACAATTTATCAAAATGACAACATTTAGGTTTAACATTTTCATGAACAACCACATTCAAAACTATTTCTAGCTTAAGAAAATAGATGGGTGAAAACCTAGGTCAAGAGTTGAAAAATATCTTTCAATCATAAACCAACACAAAGAGTTATAAATAAAGCAAGGTTTTCACCATGTATTCATCATCAAAGAGTTTACAAATGAAGATCATCCATATACATACAAAGCTTAATAATCACCTACATCTAACCTTGACAAAATGAAGAACTTAGCTACTCATTTTCATGGTAGCTTGCACAAGAAGTTTCGGAAGAAGGTTGATGAACATCCGAGTCGAAGAATCCAACTTGGACGCGAATCCACCTTCTTTTTGTAGAATAATGTTAAGAGATGAAGAAATGAGAGATATTGGGTTTCTAGGGCACAAAAATCTGCTTTAGAACAGAACTAGTAAAAAGTATCGTCAGGTCTCAAAAAGTACACATTGCTACTTATAAAAAAAGTTGATGTCCTGTCACGCTCGCGACCTTGCTCGCCTAGCAAGCTCACAGCGAACGCTCGCTACAGCCTCGCCTAGCGAACATGCTAGCGAGGAATGAGGATTTGATTCTGGAATGCTTCGCTACTTGTTCACTAGGTGCTCGCCTAGCGAGTTCTTCGCCACCTTCCTCGCTGCCAGCGAATGATGCCAATTTGATTCTGCCCAAGTCTGGGAGTGTTTGCTAGCAGCTTGCTACAAGCTCGCCTTGCGAACAGCTCGCTGAAACACTCGCTAGATGCTCGCCTAGCGAACATGCTTTTGCTCTTGTTCTTTCTTGATTCCTTTGTCATCTTTCTTGTGTCTACAAGTTCTACGCTTTCATGCTTAAATACTGCACAATAACACACAAATTAAAAGGACCAAGAGCATTTCACATAATGTTGCACATCAACAAAAGCAAGGCGGTTTTGAACACAAACTTAGACAAAAAGGAGCGAAAGATGCCCACATTTAATAGCTCAAATAAGCACAATTGGGCATCTAACAGTATCCCCTAACTAACTGTTTTTTTTCTTTCTATTTTGTGTTTTGCGAAGGGTTTAACCCCTAGCAAAGTGATTTGTTTTAGTGAGAGATTTTCCTCCTAACCCGTGTCCCTAATTTCATATTTTCTTGTAGTGACCTTGCCACAAGCACTAAACCAAGTAAACCTCCAACCCAAACAAGACATATCAGTAAGCTGCATATCATCAATAAAACTCTTAAAATCCTCCTATCATGACATCTACTGAGTAAACCAGAATCAATCCTTTCCTCCAAATCAGACACAATTGAAATTGCCACCTAAACACCATTCTTCCGAGGGGCGTTATATATACTTGTATTGCTTCTTTGATAGCTTTAAGCTCAATAATAAGTATTGGTTGCTTCATTCCATTGTCTTCTTCATCATCATTCTCCATTTATGGAGTTTTCTTCACTTTTCATGTTTGTCTAAGTTTCATGAAGGTTTTGGATTCTTAACATTCTCAATCTATATATTAATATGTTATTTTCTCATCCCATAGAAGAACTAAGATGTCACTATCCTTAAACTTATATTTTAAATTTATCTGTCAAGTTCATTTGTTATAACGAATATGTATGATCAATAGGTATAAGCTAGAAAAAAATTGTGTTTTCAAACAACTTTTAGTTTTCAATTAAAGGATGCGTCCAATTTTTTTCTTCAATAATTTTTAAAGTTATTGTTTGAGTAGAAGATTGAAAGAGGAACTCGGTAACAATACATTAATAGTTACTAATAAAACAAATTTCAAATTCTATTATATATAATATGAGAGTACAATATTAATTCTTTACAAACCACAACAGATAAAAAACAAGAAGAATCAAATAAATTAATATCAAGCACCAAAAAATAAATAAATGATGAATGCACTTTTTAGAGGTTAAAACTATAAACGTGAGAGATTAGAGTTAACAGGAAAATAAGAAACTATAATTGGAGCTCCTTTGGATTTTTCCTTTCTCTTTGGTTTCTCTGAAGATGAAACTTTTGTTTCAGATGATTTTTCATCATAACTAGAAACTTGAGATGATGAGCTTGAGGATAGACCAAAGCAATTGAAGAAAGATGAAATCAAAGCCATGAAAAAATGGTTTAAGATTGAGGTGTGACTTGGTTTTTTGTTGTTGTTTTGTATACAAGTGTGCAAAGCTGAAATGATTTAGTTGTAATGTTGTTGAATGAAATAAGTTAAATAGGTATATATAGGATCACCAGATAATAATAATAATAATAATAAAAAGGTTAATCTGATGGTCAATTTACTTAGCGAGCAAGAAGAGCATAAATGGAACACACATGTTGAAATTTTGTGTTTGAAATTTCAATGTTGTGGTTTCTATGAACACATGTTAAATTATGTATTTGAAATTCAATGCTGCACCACCAAACCTGACTTTCGGACGAACTTGTCGTAGTCTTATTATACATGACTTGATTATTCAGAAATAAGACTATTCTTCTTTGTTCTATAAAAACTTATCGCAAAAGTTATGTATGCATGGTTGACATATACAAAGACAATATAATGTTAACAATACTGTAGTAATTCATACAGAATAAATACATTTGACAAATTATATTCTGAAATAAAAATTGTTTTAAGAAATAGAAGTCATTTGATTTTTAGGTTAGTTTTAAAATCTAAATATGTTTTAACCAAACTATAAATAATATATTTTATAACAAAATTTTCATTTCAGCAATTGAGAAACCAAAGTCAAATCATGTGGAAGGCGCCATTTTATTTTATTTTTTAAAAAATAAAATCTAATCCCTCGGTTGTAGAAAACCAAAAGAAAATGTAGTTGAACTTCAATTCTCAAATCCTGTAATTTTGTGTTTTATTTAGAACTTAAATGACACACTTAAATTTTATCCCTCGATTTTTTATAAAACTGACATTAAATGTTAATTAATATTATATTTTATTAAATTGAACCCAATTTTTATCCCGGTTGTGTTCCTTCGATTTTTCTAAAAATCAAGATTTAAACTCTAAATAATATTGTATTCAGTCATCAGAATTTTAAGTTTCATTCACTTTTTGCGCCATTGCGAACGAAAGAAACACCATTCTTCATCTTCTCCACCTAATGAACTGAAGCACCAATCTTCAACTTCTCCATCTAATAAAGTAAAACATCATTCTTCTACTTCTTCACCCAATGAAGTGAAACACCATTCTTCAACTTCTCCACCTAACGACCTGAAACACCATTCTTCATCTTCTCTGAGAAAGAAGGAAGTCTGAAGCCCAAACTAACACTTTTTTTACTCTCTAATCACGTTTTCAGTGTGTAAAACTTTCTCCATGATTGTACCAGTAATATTTTTGTTGTTAATGTATTTGTAGTTGTAGTAGTAGCAGTAGCAGTTGTTGTTGTCATTGTTGTTGTAGTAGTAGTCGTTGTTGTCGTAGCAGTAGTGGTAATTGTTGTTGTTATTGCCGTCGTTTTTGTTGTTGTTGTTGTTGTTGTTGTTGTTGTTGTTTATGAGACTTAGTGTATAATGTAGTGCTAATTTTCATGTATTTATAGTTGTTTATTATCGTTATTACATTTATTATTATAATTCCGCAAAAAGGGACAAAATGTGAAACTCAATTTAAACTCCCCCTTTCTTGTGTTTCTCAACCTTCACAAACTATGTCTAATAAAGTGATGGTTAGCATGACAAAAATCATGTGAAATATACAAAAAAAAAATATGTGGTAAATTATAAAGTACTTACACCCTATGGTCACTATTATAAGCAACAATAAAAATTAGATTTATTGAATAATTTCACTACGCCAGAAATGACATTTAGCAGCACCTACAAAAACAGCGCTTTTAGAAAAAGCGTTGCTAAAGAGGAATAAAAAAAAAAAGAAAAAAATTGATAACCAAAGACAGCGCTTTTTCAGAAAGCGCTGCTAAATGGGGGTCCTAAGACAACGCTTCTAAAAAGCCCTGCTAAAAGAGGGGTCTAAGACAGCCCAAAGACAGCGCTTTTTAAAAAGCGCTGCTAAAGGGGGGTCCTAAGGCAGCGCTAAGCGCTGCTAAATGGGGGGTCTAAGACAGCCCAAAGACAGCGCTTTTCTAAAGCGCTGCTGTAGGTCTGATCTACGAGAGCGTTTTTTCCATAAAACGCTGCTATATGAGTTACATTAGAAGGTCTTTGAGAGCACTTTTTAAAGCGCTGCTAAAGCTATTAAAAAGCGCTGCTATAAGTTTATTAGAATTAATTTAAAATACCCACCAGAATTTTTATGAGAAACAGAACAGTCATTACGTATTTCTTTCTTTCTTTTTCTCTGGCGAACAAAGAACGTTGCCCTATAAACCACCGTTGTCGTCCAACCGGCGCCGTCCGTCCAACCGTCACCCTCCTCTGTTGCATTTCGTCGCCGTTCACCGTCCCTCTGCTCGTTTGCATTTCATTTCCTCCATTGTTACGGTATTTGAAGTTTTACTCAGGTTTTCTTTTTTACGTATATTTTCACCATTGTTGCTATAATCTTTAAGTATAACTGAATATGTTTTTATTATTTGAATGCAATCAAGTTAAGTAGAATTGAATATGTTTTCACCATTGTTGTTGTAATCTTTAAGTAGAACAGAGAGTTTTTATTTGAGAGTTTATATGAGAGTTTATATTTGAGAGTTTAGATTTGAGAGTTTATATATGAGAGTTAAGTATTTGAACTGAATATGTTTCCTACAAGAGTTTATATTTTTTAAGAGAGTTTATATTTTGTATGTTTTAAGAGAGTTTATAAGAGAGTTTATAAGAGAGTTTTGTTTGTGATAAATGTTTGGTCATGAAATGTTTAAGAGAGTTTATAAGAGAGTTTTTAACCATTGTTTGAGAGAGTTTCAATGTTTAAGAGAGTTTCACCATTGTTTGTGATAATTGTTTGGTCATGAAAATGCAATGTTTATAAGAGAGTTTATAAGAGAGTTTTATATGTATAAGAGAGTTTTTAAGAGAGTTTATATTTTTTAATAGAGTTTTATATGGATAAGAAATTTTTATATGTAAAAGAGAGTTTTTAAGAGAGTTTTATATTTTTTAATAGAGTTTTATATGGATAAGAGAGTTTATACATATATTTTTTAAGAGAGTTTTATATGTATAAGAGAGTTTATATTTTTTAAGAGAGTTTTATATGGATAAGAGAGTTTATAAAACCAACATGAATATGGTTTTATATGATATGGTTTTATATGTTATTATGGTTTTATATGTTTAGTTAGGATTTCTCAATGTTTAGTAAGGGTGTCATTTTGGTTTAAGGATTATCTAGTAATTTTAATATGATTTGTTTTGGTGGATTATCTAGTATTTTTAATATGATTTGTCTTGGTTAATTATTAATATGATTTTAATAAAATTTATATTTTGTCTGCTATAGGGGTTACCTGTGAAGAGCAAAGTTGTCATCGTTTCCAAGCATCCTATTGCGTAGCATTCTTAGAAGTTAGTGATTTCCTTACATGTATTCTCTGTTTTGTTTAACTTTTATAGTTTAGTGTAGATTACTCAATTAGTATGGATAAAAAATGGATTTCTGGTAATCGATTGTCAAAAGAGTACGAGAATGGGGTATCGAAGTTCGTTAAGTTTGCTGTTGAACACGCCAAAGACCCTAGTAGGATCACATGTCCTTGCTTAGGATGTTGTTATGGGCGTCGAGTTGATGCCGTTCAGTTGGAATCTCATTTAATGAGACATGGAATTGATCGAAGTTACACATGTTGGACATTACATGGTGAGATAAGTAACGAGAATGTTGAACCCCGGAATAATACGACATCTGCTTCAAAGGACAATGGCAGGGATACATATGATTATGATCGAGTCGAAGAGATTGCAGAAGCACTTGAAGAAGATCTTCAAGATTGTCCCAAGATGTTTGAGAGGTTGGTAAGCGATGCAGAGAAACTGTTGTATAAAGGTTGCACTACTTTCACAAGATTGTCCGCGGTATTAAAGTTGTACAATTTAAAGGCGGGTAATGGATGGTCGGATAAAAGTTTCATAGAGTTGTTAGCCCTACTTCAAGAGATGCTTCCGGAGGATAATGTTCTTCCCAATCGAACTTATGAAGCTAAAAAAATGTTATGCTCTATTGGCATGAGCTATGATAAGATACATGCTTGTCCAAATGATTGCATTTTGTTTCGAAATGAATATGCATCATTAAACAAGTGTCCTAAATGCGGTGTATCTCGGTATAAGAAAAAATTGTCACCAGCAAAAGTATTATGGTATTTTCCTATAATTCCGAGATTCAGACGCATGTTTCGTAGTGAAACAGATGCAAAACACCTGACTTGGCATGCAGATGATAGAATTGTAGATGGGAAGTATCGACATCCGGCAGATTCACCACAGTGGATGAAAATTGATAATGATTATCCTGATTTTGGAGAAGAAGCTAGAAACCTTCGTTTGGCATTATCGACTGATGGAATGAATCCGCATGGTCTGCAGAGTATCTCACATTCCACCTGGCCTGTAATTATTATGATTTATAACCTACCTCCATGGCTATGTATGAAGCGTAAGTACATGATGTTATCTATGTTAATTTCTGGCCCTAAACAACTAGGGAATGACATAGACGTATACCTGACACCTCTAATCGAAGACTTAAAGAGTTTGTGGGAGAACGGTGTGGAGGTTTATGATGGATATAGGAAAGAAAGTTTCAATTTGAGGGCGATGTTGTTTGGCACAATTAATGATTTCCCAGCATACAGAAATCTATCGGGGTATAGCATTAAAGGTCAATGTGCGTGTCCTATCTGTGAAGAAAACACAGATTGGACGCGGTTGGAATTTGGTCAGAAGAATGTCTTTCTTGGTCATCGTAGATTCTAAAATTCTAGTCATCACTACCGTGGGTGGAGAAAAGCATTCAATGGAAATTCAGAACAACGTAAAGCTCCACCTACATTGACCGGCGAACAAATTTTTGAAAAGGTGAAAGATGTGAGTACTAAGTTTGGCAAGCCTTTTGCTCATACGCTTGTCACGCGTGGGTGGAAGAAGAGGTCAATTTTGTTTGAGTTGCCGTATTGGAAGTCGTTGTATGTAAGACATTTTCTTGATGTTATGCATATTGAAAAAAATGTATTTGAAAGTGTTATTGGTACGTTACTCAATATACAAGGAAAGTCTAAGGATGGCCTTAAAGCAAGAAAGGACTTGGTAGCAATGGGAATAAGAAATGAATTAGGACCCTTGAAGAAAGGAAACCGTACATATCTACCACCTGGTGCTTATACTTTATTTAGAAAGGAGAAAAAGATATTGTGTAAGTTTCTGAGTGAAGTTAAAGTTCCAGAAGGATACTCTTCAGATATTAGAAGACTTGTTTCTATGAAAGACCTCAAGTTAAAAAGTTTAAAGACACATGACTGCCATGTTATAATGGAACACTTTCTACCAATAGGTATACGTTCTATTTTGCTAGAAAAAGTGAGAGGCGCAATAACTAAATTGTGTTTTTTCTTTAAGTCAATCTGTAGTAAGGTGATAGATCCTGCGATCTTACCAACATTGCAAAGAGAAATAGTTATTACTTTGTGCTAGCTTGAAATGTATTTTCCTCCATCATTTTTTGACATAATGGTACATCTAGTTGTTCATCTTGTGAAAGAGACACGACTGTGTGGACCTGCCTATATGAGAAGGATGTACCCTGTTGAACGTTATATGAAAATATTGAAAGGGTATGTGAAAAACCAAAGTCGACCAGAGGGATGTATTGTTGAACGATACATTGTTGAAGAAGCTATTGAGTTTTGTACTGAATATTTGTCCAACGTTCAATCCATTGGCCTCCCAAAATCTCATGTTGTTGAAAAAATAGATGGTAAACAGTTAATTGGAAATAAAGTTGTGACAGTTTCAAGGGATGAATGAGAGCAAGTGCATTTGTATGTTTTGCACAATGACATTGAGGTTGAGCCGTATCTTGAAATGCACAAGGACGTTCTCCGAGGTTTAAATCTGAATAGAAATGAAAATTGGATAGTACGTGAGCACAATCGAAGTTTTATAACATGGTTCAAGGAGCATATTTTTTCAAAGTTTTATTATGATCCCGCTTCAATAACAGAAAGGTTGAGATGTTTAGCATATGGTCCAAGTTTGCATGTGTTTTCTTATAGCGCATACGCAATTAATGGATACACATTTTATACCAAGGAACAAGATGATAAAAGTACAATGCAAAATAGTGGTGTCACCGTGCTTGCCGAATCAATGCACATTTCCTCGTATTATGGGGTTATCGAGCGTATTTGGGTGTTTGATTATGAGAAGTTTCAGATTCCTATCTTTGGATGCAAGTGGGTTGAAAATAATAGTGGCATATAAATGGATAAATCAGGTTTTTTGAAAGTGGATCTTAATAAGGTGGGGTACAAAGATGAGCCTTTTATTCTAGCCACGCAAGCTAAACAAGTGTTCTATGTCACTGATCCGACAAGTACGAAATGGTCTATAGTTCTTTTTTCCAACAAAGTAATCGATGATAACATTGGAGAAAAGGGGGATGTTGATGTTGAGAATGAATCTTATATCATAGATGATCCAGATGAGAATATTAGAGCGGACGAATCATATATTAGAAATGATCATAACGAGGGAATTTGGATCAATCCATCTGTCTGTGTTGTTAAGAGACAAGTAAACCCCGTTACAACGAAAAAAAGAAAGAGATGTTAAAGGTACTTGTAACATATTATTTCTTATTTATACCATGTTTTTCTTATTTACACATTTCTTATGTATATATTTGTTATTTACATATTTGCATGTCATTCATTTGATACTTTGGTTTTTCTGAATTACAGGTATATATATTATGGCCAGCAACGAGTAAACATCACATAATGGAAAACAAACAACAAAAGACGTGGAAGGCGATATTAAAAGAGGCATAACAATTATGAAAAAAATCATCCGTGCGAGAGATAAAGGAGTAAAGTATGATGTCCATTGGAATGAAAGAGATCATTTAGTTGAGCCTAACGGTGCGTTGCTAACAAGTTACATCGGAGCACTTGTACGTTCGCAAGTTCCGATTACTTCCGATAATTGGAGAATTGTTTCATTACAACCGGCTAAAGATAAGATTTGGACCGAGATTCAGGTATGATATTTGATTATTTTTAATTATGTTGACAATTACGTCTTTAAATTAATTATACTAACATGTTATATGTATGTGTGTTTGTTTGCAGAGATCTTTTAATATTGAAGATCGTAGGAGAAAATATTGTATTCAATTGGCCGGAAAACGCTTGAAGGGATTTAGAGCGTTTTTAAAAAACAAGTTTCTAAAAGATTCTGAAGGAAACTTTGTTGACTCGGAGCATCCAATGAAGTACGCGGATTTGATTTCGGAGGAAGAATGGGAGACGTTTGTTGCAAAGCGAAGAACAAAAGAATTTGAAGTAAGTACAACTTATCATGAACTATGTATAGTATATATACTTCTTCCACAAGAGTTCTGATAAACTTGTTTTTTCAGGTTGTTAGTGGCGTAAATCGTCAACGGGCATCAAATCCCGCATATCCATACAGAATGGGCCGTTTGAGATATGCACGATTAGAACAAAAAATAGTAAGTACATATAAATGCTTTAATATGATATATTTACAAAAAATAGTAAGTATATATAATAGGATATAATGCTTTATTATCCGTCTTAATGCGTAGTTGGAAGAGGAGAAGAGTGATGCGACATCTGTTCCGGACCATGTTGTATGGTAGGCTGCCCGTGTGGGACGAGATGGAGTCGTTCAGGAAGAAGTTCAACAAGTCTTTGAACAATGTGTAAGTACAATGTTATCTTTGTCAGTAACTGATCAAAAGTGTATAATATATTTATATATGTTTTTATCTATATTTCAGGAGACTCTATCCCAGACCATAACTCCCGCTGAGGACGATGATTGCAGGAGCTTACTGAGCCGGGTGCTAAATATTCCTGAGTATTCTGGGCGTGTGAGGGGTAAGGGATTTGGTGTCACTCCATCCAAACTGTATAAGCAGCCAAAGAAAAAAATCCAACCAATAAAGAAGTGATGGATACTTTGGAGGAATTGAAAGCGCAAATTCGTGAATTACAGAAGGATAAGGAGAGATACATGTCGGAAAGACGCGCTCTAGAGGGTAAAGCTACTAGTGACAAAGATAGTATCGGTTGTCCGTAGAAGCTTCCAGAGGTAATTGTATATATTACATTGAAATTAATTTAGCACAGTTTACTTAATTGACACATTAACTGATCATTATTTGTTTAGGGCATTTCACTTTGCCGGCTATATTTACCGTCACCTACTCATCGAATGGTTGGCAAGGGAAAGGTGCATAACTTTCTGGGAGACTTACTTCACCACAAACCGCTCCCTTCTGGATTTTTGAAAGTATCTATTGATATTGCATTAGAGGGGAGTGCGTTGTTGCTTATACCAGATGATATTTCAGGCGCAACAGTGGTGGGAGACGCAATAGGAGCGTATGTGGCATGGCCGGCAAATCTCATTTACATAGATGATGAGGTAGGTTGAACCTTTTAATACTCAAATGTTTTATGATCCATACATGAAAGTTATTCTTACATCTACATTTTCTTATTTACATGATGATCTTAGACTCCTACAAAATCCAAATCAAAAGATGATAGAATTATTGTGCGGGATACCGATTCAGCTGCATCAAAGAAACAGGTACTACTACAGTTACATGATTATCTTGTTATACATTAATTACTGAACTTATATGTGACTTTTAGGTTCATGATCAGCAGTCGCAACAAGTCAGCAAGGGTAAGATGCCTGAAACTTCCAAGGTTCCCAGAAAAGCATTTGTTCCTCGATTTAGGATGTGCCTTGAAACATATGTTGGAACATCAGATGTGCCTGAGGGTGGCATCCGTCAAATACACATGGAGGCAGGTATTTTCGGTTATGAATATCCCGAAACAATTTCTAAGGAGGATTTTGATCAGGTTTTCAACCATTCTGAATTGGGCGTCGGTGTTATGCATTCATACATTAGGTACTTCGATCCATTTTAATTAAATAATTGAACATTTTAAAATTTGCTCGTTTAACTGAATATTCTAATGTTGATTATGTTTTTTTAGGTTCTTGTATGACAAGTTATTGGTCCCGAATGAATTGACTTCAGTATTCGCATTCTTATCTGCTAGCTGTGTCGACTCACGTATAATAGACCAGACACCGGATACAGTCAAAGAGTACACAGTGCAGAGATTTATGCCGCGACTACGGAGAAGTTGTTCTTGTTGCCATATAATACTGGCCATGGGTTAGATTTTATTCTAAATTCATTTATTATAATTGTTCGATTTTTCCCTTTCTATATAACATTTCCGTCTAAACTGTTGTTTTATTTTAAAGTGGACATTGGTTGTTGATCGCGATTAATCCGACGAAAGAAATAGTGTATTATATAGATTCATTGGATGGCGATACAACAAAATATGAAAATCTGAGGAACTTTGTTGATACGTAAGTGATGATGAGATATACTGTTGTCTTTAATTATATATCTTTATTTATTATGTGACATTGTTCTAAATATGCGTTTATATTATGTTAGAGTTATACAAATATTCAGAGCACAAAGAGATGCAATGGTGCCAAAAAGCAAGGCTAACAACATCAACTGGATCAGAGTGGAGGTATATTTTCGCATGTTTGACTGTTATAGTGGTTCTACTTGATAAAACTATTTAAACTATATATCCTGATAAATGTTCGTTTGTTTCTTCCATTTACAGTGTCCTCTGCAGCGCAATGGTATTGACTGTGGATATTTTGTATTGCGCTTTATGAGGGAAATTATTCTTTCTGGTCAACTTGAGATTCCAGTCATGGTATGGATCAATTCATTATATAAGTTATATGATTCATTTTGATAATTATCCGATACTTCATCTGAGTAATTAGTTTTAAAATTAAATCTTATTCGATCTGTTATATTATGTAGTATTTTGATGAATTTAAGTGCGCTACTTACACGAAAGCAAAATTGGAAGAAATTAAAGAGGAATGGTGTCAATTTATTCTTGGGTTGAAAATTGTATAGAGTTATCAGATGGGAAGAATTGTAATTATATGTAAATTGAATGTATTTTTGTTGTTGTAATTCTGAGGATCGAATTTTGTTGTAACATATTTAAACAGGTTTATGTGTATATTAAAATGTTTATGAACAAAGTGATGAGTTACAATGTATCCAAAGTTTTGAATTGTATATATAACGCCAAAATTTTGAATTGTATATTTAAGGCCAAAGTTTTGAATTGTATATATAAGGCCAAAGTGTTGAAATAAAGGCCTGAATTATAAGCAGGTTTGTGTAATATAAGCAGGTTGTTGGTAAATATACAAAACAGGGTGAATATTTTATAAAATTTTTTTTTTTAAAATCTGGGACATTAGACAGTGCTTTTACAAAAAAGGGCTGCTAAAGGTCACAAACATTGCGCTACAAAAGCGCTGCTATAGGTTTGGAAGGGGGGGGGGGGTCTAAGACAGCGCTGCTAAAGGGGGGGATATGGCAGCGCTTTGTAAAAGCGCTGCTAAAGGTGGGCTCTAAGACAGCGCTTTGTGAAAGCGCTGCTAAAAGGGGGGATGGTTGGGGGGATTATGCAGCGCTTATGAAAGCGCTGCTAAAGGGCTATAAAAGCGCTGCTAAAAGTGCTGCTGAAGGGAGCCTTTAGCAGCGCTTTTTCCATAAAAAAAGCGCTGCCTTTACCTTTAGCAGCGCCACTTTTGACAGCGCTGCTAAAGGCCAAAAAAAGCGCTGCTAAAGGTCTTTTTTGGCATAGTGTTTATGTATCTTATATATAACAGTGACCCGATATATCATTTATTCAATGAATCTAAAAAATATTCTTTTTGCTTATAACAATAACCGAAGGGTGTAAATTATACTTACTATGCATGATGTTATCATAGATACATTTTTTTTAAATCCTCCTTTTGCGCCACATTGGAAAGGACCGAGCATGTTGGAAATCGTGCAGATACAATGTGTTACTTGGATACATATGACAGTTATTAATGTAAATGTAATCATGATATTTAATAAAACGTCTCTGAAAATTTAAAATCTAGATTAGAAGAATTTCACTTGCCACATTAAATTTACATACTTCTTCTATTTCAAAATGACTATCGTTTAAAGGAAAAAAAATTTGTTTCAAAATGACTGCCGTTCTCAATTTTCAATGTAGTAATAATTGCTATTTTTTCAATTGTGTCATATAATTATTACTCTGTACACTATTTTCAATACATTAATAAGACTAATTTAGTAAAAATGCAATATATTATGACAATATCATTATATTTTTTAATTTGTGTATAAAAACCTTAAACGACAGTCATTTTAAAACGGAGAGAGTAGTATTTTAAAAATGTCAATTCAAAAACATACAATATCGGTTTTAAAATGATTGTCGTTTTAGTAAAAAAAAATTATTTAAGATGAATGTCAATTTAATTTTCCAATAAGGAAACATTGATATATTTATTTTCTTTAATAATTATGATATACACTATTTTCAACACATTTATAAGGTTAACTTAATAAAAGTATAATGTCTTAAAATAAATTTATTATACTTTTTAATTCGTTATAAAAATCTTAAACAACAATTATTTTAAAATAATCAAGAACTAATATGGGACTTCTGTGATAGATAAAATTAAAAACATTAAATTCAACATTGAGTGATTTGTAATACATGTTAGAGTTGAGTGTTAAGTAACATCGTACTTTTTGATTCTCACAACTATATTATTTTGTTATTCTAAAAAAACTAAAATGCCATTATGATCTTACTTATATTCTAAATTTATCTGTCGAGTTCAATAATTAAAAACTAAATTATTTACGATCAATAGGTATAATCTGCAAATAAATTATTTATTCAAACAACTTTAATTCACATTTAAAGCATGCATTCAATTTAATTTCTTTTGTTAATCCAAAATATTAAAATTATTGTAGAATTTGAAAAAGAAACTGAGTAACAGTACATTAATAGTTACTAATAAAATAAAATTCAAATTGTACTAAATAATATGAGACTACACCATTGATTTTTTACAAATCACAAATATTTTCTTATAAAAAACAAAAGAATCGAATAAATTAATACCAAACACCAAAGAATAAATAAATGTTGAATACACGTTTGACAGATTAAAACTATAAACATGAGAGATTAGAGTTAACAGGAAAATAAGAAACTACAATTGGAGGTCCCTTTTATTTTTCCTTTGTTTTTGGTTTTTCTAAAGATGAAGTTTTTGTTAGAGATGGTTTTTCATCATAATTAGAAACTTGAGATAATGAGGTCGAGGAGATACCAAAGCAGTTGAAGAAAGATGAAATCAAAGCCATCAAAAATGTTTTAATAAAGATTGAAGTGATTTTTGTTTTGTATGCAAGTGTGGAAAGCTGAAATGATTTAGTTATAATGTTATGGAATGAAATAGGTATATATAGGATCACAAGCTAATAATGAAAAGATCAATTTACTTAGTGAGCAAGAAGAGCATAGGTGGAACCCACATGTGGAAAAATCTGTGGCTACTTTGAACTAGTCGTTTGTTTTTTTCAGTGCTTATTTGGTGCATCAAACTTAACTTTGGGAGGAACTAGTTGTGGTTTTGTTGTATTTGACTTGATTATTGAAATAAGACTTTTCTTCGTTGTTCCATCAAAAGTTATTAAAAATGATGTTTATTCAAAATTGTTTTTTAATATTTAAATAATAAAATTCTTACAATTTTGAAAGTAATGAATCTTAAAATAAGTCAAAGATAAAGTGGTTTACTTTTTTATTTATTTTAATAAATAATAAAAAAAAAACACTTCGACAAAAAAAATATCTAACATCGGACGTAAAATGTATTTAACTTCCTTCTTCAACTACTCGGCGTATCCATATCTTCAAAGAACGTTTCAGTGTGTTAGAGTAAAAGAATTGAGTGTTAACTATTACTGTTTTTGGAAAAAATCCACGTTCTATATTGTGTAAAAATAGAACTCACAAATGGTTTATATAGAGTTGCACTTCTCACCTTACAAGTTGGTTTTGTATGGACGAGTGGGGACAAACTCTAACTCTATCATGGTATCACGAGCTTATCGATTCGGACACTGACACCGAGGCTATTCAAACACAAAAAAAAGTCATTTTAAAGTTTTTTTTTACAATTATTTTTATTTAATTCATTAGACACGGCTAGATCGAGGCTAGATATTTTTTAATTTTTGAATTATTTTTTTAAATATTAGACATGGATAAGTCGAGGCTAACTATTTTAAACTGTGAACTTAGCCTCGGCCACCCACACCGAGGTTAACTAGCCTTTACAATACCAAGGCTATTTAAACGCAAAAAACCTCATTTTAAAGTTTTTCTATATTTTTAAAATATTAGACACGAATGAGCCGAGGCTAACGTTTTTTATTTTTTTCGAATATATTTATTTTATCTGATAGACACGGATGAGCCGAGGCTAACTATTTCCCACCTTATTTTTCATGTTTCCCTCTTAATCCCTTTCAGAATGAAAGAACCCTAAAATTAATCCAAATACATTTTCAGAAGAAAAAAACCCCTAAAATCAAACAAAATCGATTTTGTATGGTCCTTGAGAGATCATCTCTTTGTTTTCATCTTCTAGATCATCGATTCTTCTGAGTGGGTTTATTGGTCTCTGATTTTTCTTCTGCTTTTTTCAACCTCAAACTATCCACTACTACAAAAAAGTTTTTTAATAGCGCTTTTTTTTGCTTTTTAATAGCGCTTTAAAGCGCTATTAATCAAGGCGCTATTGTAAAACAAAATTTTTAAAAGCGCTATTAAATACAGGTACTATAATAGCGCTTTTGAAAAAGCGCTATTATAGTACCTGTATTTAATAGCGCTTTTGAAAAAGCGCTATTATAAGTCACATATTTGATAGCGCTTTCAAACAAAGCGCTATTATAGTACCGGTAATTTGCTTTAATTTTGATAGCACTTTCAAACAAAGCGCTATTATAGTACACATATTTAATAGCGTTTTCAAATAAAGCGCTATTATAAGACACATATTTAATAGCACTTTTAAACAAAGCGCTATTATAATGCACATATTCGATAGCACTTTTAAACAAAGCGCTATTAAAATACCGGTAGATTGCTTTAATTTTGATAGCAGTTTCTAACAAAGCGCTATTATAAGATGGTGTTATAATGGGGAGCTTTATTATGAAATGGTGTTATAATGGGGAGCTTTCTTATGAAAAATAAGAAAAATGTATTTTCAAATAGAAGTTATATAGATGAGTTGATCACTTTAGAAAAGTCGAAAACTCGTTAAAATCTAGTGAAAGAACTTGAACCGTCATTTAACTATTTGCAGCAGAATAATTTGAACCCCTATACAAGTCCAAGCTAACAAAATATGAAAAAACTACAAATCCCTACTCGCAACGGCTTGGTTCACCTCCAAGATCAAAGACAAGAATGTTCTTTTCTCCACCTTTCTTGTCCAATCCATAAGCAATAGCCGCAACCGTGGGTTCATTGATGATTCTAGCAACATTGAGACCGGCAATGACCCCGACATCCTTGGTGGTCTGTCTCTGGGCATCATTGAAATAAGTTGTACATTCCAAAAGAAACCGATAAACAATATATGAAGGAACAAGCTTCATGTCTCTCTGAACTTCCTTATCTTCAAATCTGCAAAAAGAAACAACTCAGTCAACATTAACTCCATCAAATCAAATAATAACAGATCATTTATTAACAACGTATAACAATGGAATCAAATGATTAAAAATCAAATTCCTTACTCTTGAGCTCACAACACTGACACACTTGGTGCACCAATCACTTGCACTATATCTTAGGAGTATCAATTCGCGTTATTGATAATATCACGGTATGGATACATAATATAATGGAATCAAATGGATCTAACTATTTGCATATTTGAATGTCACAAGTTAAAGCTAATGTTTTCAATATATGTTTTCAGTAGCAGAGCATGAAGCTGGCAGATGCAATTATTTATCAACACTCTTAATTTCTTTCCTTCAAATAGGAAGAATCAAGGTGGAGAGGATAAAGGTCTGCGGCTGATGAAGACAAAGCAGTCCATGGCCCATCACTTAATAAACTCTGACTTTGTGTTTGTGTCTGTGATGTATTACTCATCTTGTTTTCTTCCTTCTGATAGTAATACTGCCTCATTACTTCCAACTTCTTTTCATCCATTACTTCACTTGAATCTGAAACAAATTCTGGTACCGCATTCCTTCCTTCAAGGAAACTTACCACCGACGACATGGCCGACCTAAGGCTTGAAGTGACATTAGTGCATAGAAGACCCACATTGATTACCGTCATAGCTTCCTTTTTGTTGAAATCTGAACCTAATCTTCTATCAACTAGCTCCATTAGGTCACCCCTCTCTTTCAACAAATGTGCCTGTTGAAAGGGGAAGGAAAACAAAGAATAGTTTGATTTGAAACCCAAGTCACTTACACCAAATTGATGCCACTAGTATGTCAATTACATTTCAAAATATTTTCAAAATTAGCATTCTGTTAATTAATATTTTGGCTAAGTTGCTGTGTCTTCTTGTAGGTCTGAACATGAAAAGGGATAGATGATTTTATTCTCTTCTAGAATTGAATTATTAGATGAAAAATGAACAATATATATGACGCGGAACAAAGTGCAAGTAGATAGTACAGTGGATATAATCAGGGGAGAACATCATAAGAGTTACCCAATCAAGAAGATAGAATGCTTCCTCCTTTGTCCGATGAAGGGTGTTGTTCCTTCCACTAACGATTTCCAAGGCAACAATTCCAAAACTATAAACATCTGCTTTGTCCGTCAAATAACCATGCATTGCATATTCAGGAGCCATATATCCACTGCATAATTGGAAAGTTTCATTAAAATGACTTGATATCAGACTTGGTTAATAAAAATATACAATTTGAATTGAATTCAATAACTTTTGCAGTACATTTTAATAAACTAGAAGAGGCAAGAATTGTAGTTACTCACTAGGTCCCAGCAATTCTAGTACTAATGTGAGTGTTGTCCTCCTCATCAAGCTTGGCCAAACCAAAATCAGATATTTTTGGGTCAAGATTAGTATCTAGCAATATATTAGTGGCCTTGATTGATCTTCTATGCATGTTTAGAATATTAGAACATGCTTTGGTAAGAAGTATGCCTGTCTTTAGTCCCCTCTGCTCTTGTAACTAAGTTTTAAAAAAAAAAAGCAAAAATATATGAATTTAGATGTCTATATGAAAGTGACCATGAAGAAACTCACGTTTGGTGCATTCGCTCAAACACGAAACTGTTCCTCTGAGAAAATGATGTAAGGAATAGAATATGTTAGCATGATTAGTATAATAAGATTAAAACATAATAAGAGAGAAATGGAAAGGATATATATTTGTAAGACCAAACTTACATGTTATTGTTTGCCCATGAGGTAGAAAACGAGTTTCTGTGACATATTAGAAAAAGTGGCGTCTCAGAAAGGTTGTTAAGTTTGCAAACAAATGCACACAAATGCAGGGATTCTTACACTTTATCATTTTGACATATCTGATTCCCTTGGCTGAAGCTGAAGTTATTGTATGAAAGATCTCTACATACAGGTCATAAAATTTGATTCAGAATATGAATAATACAGCAATCAGAGACTTAATGATAGACTCTTTTCCTACCAAGATTATACAACTATGGTTCCTAAACATAGAAAGAGAATAACTATAGAAATGCATAAGAAAATTTTAAATAAAATCTTCTGCAATGCTTATATAAGCCAATGCATATTCATAGTAAGACAACTACTGCACTATACTACAGAATAGTGTTGCTTAGTAACTTTGGCAGAAAATATTCAGAATAGTATTGTGAATATTTTTGTGTTGTACATATATTATTTCCTTGTATAGTTCTTCCTATTTTATTGTTAGAATCATGTAGTTAAATTTAAGATCCCTGTAATAAATTTAGGATTCTATCTCTATCTTTATTTAAGAGAAATCCATGCACAAATCAAAACAATTGAGAATTATTCTTCTCTAGTTTCTTTCAACTTGGTATAAAAATAGATCTTTATAGCCTGCACCTCTGTTTCATCATGACTGACAGTTCCTCAGTCAACAACGACGACTCAATGAGTCGAACTACTTTCAGTTGTCTCAATCTGTCCAAATGAATACCCGAGAATCTTGTTGGAAATTCCATGGTTAACCAGCACGTGAAAAACAGAAATTTTTCATATTCACCTCATACGGATGGAGCAAATTGAGTCTTAACCCTAAATTATAACATATTTGCAACACAAATAAAGTACATTGTTCAATCCAAGGAATCATACAAGTAATATTAAAAAATAACTTACACGTAGAGGTTCGTTTTCCAAGAAGGTATCGGTCCAGTGAGAAGGTTTCCAGTTAAAAATCTGCCCATAAAAGAATGTCAAGATATTAGTATGCAAATCATAATATTTCTTGAAGCTATCCTACTTCGAACTGAAAGTTGAAACTAGAGTTATAGTCGTAAAGCAGCCAACAGAAATGTGATTAAAAATATACGCAAAAAGAAACTATGATGAATTTCTTACAAGTAGTTCATAAAATTGCTTATGCCAGTGTAGATATTTGGAATTGTTCCACTGAATTTGTTAAAGCTGAAATCTCTGAAAGCGATGTCATATTGAGAACGAGTTAAAAAGCAACACAGAAAATATGTCATAAAAAATATTCAAGCAATATAATAAGCTGGAGAGCTATAAAAATGTCATATCTATCTAAACATTAATTACAAAAACAAAGATACCAAGGTTACATAATACGCTAAACCTACAAAAGAAACTTTAATAGTTAAGCTCTATAGTCAAATAAAATGTAGCAAGTAAGCAATTACAAGATTTTTAATGATGTCATATTCCTAAGGTATTCAGGTAGAGTTCCATTGATGTTGCAATTCCTTAGAATCCTGTGAAACAATAAGATAGACAACGATATGTTATGAGTGTCTCTTTTTCTGTTTTTGTTTTCTATTTCTGAAAGAGACAGTAATCAACTCACAGTTTGCTTAACGATGTCAGATTATCAAGTTGTGGCAAAGGTGCATATTCAGATCCACTTAAATCACTAATTCTCCTGAATATCACAGTTGAACCGAAGCTAAGTAAACATAATTAAAATGAAAGTTAAACTCCATCCCATGCTTTATCAGTATATAAAATATCATACATACAAGTCAGTTAAGTTTCTCAAAAGTGAAATTTTGGAAGGAATTGGTCCACTTAATCCACTCCCTTGAATGATTCTGTCAAAAGTAAAGTAACCATGAATAATTTTCTTTTCTGAAGTCAAGCAATTATATTTGAGGAAAATTAAAAATAAAAAAGTAGAGTGCATACAGCGTCTTTATATTAGTCCAGTTCTGAATAAAATCAGGTATCTTTCCTGAGAATTGGTTGTCCGAAATTTGGCTGCATTGATAAAGGGCATGAAAATATGAAGCATCATAAAAATCATTTTTTAATTTAGCCACCAGTCGCCATAAAAATTTCAAGCTTACAAATCTTGCAATGTAGTGAGATTGGCCAATGTCACAGGAAGCTCTCCAAAAAAATTGTTAGAAGAAAATCGCCTATATATGATTGAATAACAGAACAGGAAATTATGATTCTAAGCCATGGAAATCAAAGTGGACTTTAAACACTGGGCTTTCATATTAGGAGGAGTACGTCAATTAAGGAAAATGATAAAGTACTTACAGTGTTCGAATCTGGGGTAGATTCCCAAGCTCAGGAGTAATATTTCCATACATTTGATTGCCCGTTAACTCCCTATCCATTTCATGTTAAAGTTAATTCAACTGAACACATACATGTTTATGTACTTTGGTATAATGAGAAACTCACAACTGAATCAGGGTTGATATATTTGCAATCTCCTTTGTATTGAACCCGTTAATCGATTTCCAGGGAGAGTACTATGATGATTAAGAAACATGTTGTCATTGGGTTATTTTTTAATGTAATTACTACAAGTCTACAAGAAAATGAATGCAAAGAATAAATAGGTAATAAGACCCATGTGTAAAGTTTTAGAAGATTCGTGATTAAAAACCAGAGAAGAAAAATGAGAGACAAATCATACATGTTAAGAAGATTCGTCATGGAGCCCCATTCTTTAGGAATTGTACCGTTCAAGTAATTGCGAGAGAGGTCACTGTCATACAAAATAGTATATATAGATACATGTGGTGTTGAAGATATAAAATAAGTTCAATAATATGGTTAATTGGATGTGGAAAAGTGTGAGAAACACGTACATAATTTGAAGGTATTGCAACCTGTTCAGTTCCCGTGGGAGAGTGCCTTGAAGATTTTGCCCTTTCAAACTTCTGTATGTTCATTTTTCCATAAAAAGTTATTAAAAGAAATTCATTTTATGTTTCTTAGTTCGTAGGTTTAAAAGAAAAAATTGCAACAAGTTCTTCTACAAACATACTGTAAACAATATCAATGTAAATACTTGATTACTACTGTAAATGAAAAAATGTTCAAATCGATGAAAAAGAGACTTACATTAAAGTAACATGACAGAAGTTGTCCCCAGGAATAGAGCAGTTACAGGTTACATTGTTTTCAAATATTTTGGGTATGGGAGGCGTAAACCAGTTAGGTTTGCTGCTGCATGGATCTATGTCGAAGTTCCAATCCTTCTTACCAAGTGATTTACCTATATCTTCAAGAGCTTTCTTTGAATATACAAATTAAGAAGCTATCAACTAAGTACTGAAAATTTTCTAATCAAATATATATACAGAATTTCTATGAGCAGGAAAATACATGGTATTTAAGGAAATTTCTTTATGATTTGGGAGCTATGGTAGAAATAGATATCATACTTTCGTCTGGGTGAATAGTAGTAGCTCCAAAAGCAGTTAGAGATCGACATGAGCCATATGGCAATGAGTGAAAGGAAGAAAAATTGCAAATTTCTGAATTTCTGCAAACCGAATGGCAATGAGTCCACAAACCGAATGATGTACCGCCTTTATTTGCGAATTTCTGCCGCTACAGGTTGTTGTTACCTGACTCCATCATTGTGCAATTCTAACGCCTTGAAGCTGAAAGTGTCCCTGCTGAGTTCGACAGCTTCAGGTTTCCGTCAACCTATCGTTTGCGATGCACTGCATGATATATTGTTGTTAATGCAGCTCGTAAGACTTGTTGTCGGCACCGCTGATTAAACTGAACTTCAGAGTCGCTCCAAGTTGTTTTCATTATTGTGGGGGGAACATTTTGTTGTCCGCTGATGATTGCCTTTGAATCCTGAATACCAAAAAAGGATCTCTATTAAACAGGACCCATCTCATAAGAGACTTGGTGTCCGGTGATGATTGCCTTTGAATCCTGAATACCAAAAAAGGATCTCTATTAAACAGGACCCATCTCTTAAGAGACTTGGACTAAAATACAATCTGAGGTTGCCTCCAATCCGACCAAACCTTATTATAAACCCTGTGAGATAACAAAGTGTGAGTTTGACTGTATCTTTTCTAAGTTCTAACCAAAGAAGTTCACCAAGTCATGAATGGAATACTTCTATTGTTTAGTAACAACGTGAAGCAAGTAATTCCAAGATAAATGTGTTATTCTGACTGCATTTTTCACAAACTAACATAAAAGAAAAATAAACAAAGCAAATACCTAACTTCAAATAACATACCTAAACTTCATTACATAAGCTGAATAACAAAATAATTCCATAAATCACATGGTAAACGTAACTTCCTCTTTGAATATTCACACTTGGAATTAAGAATAAACTATATCATTACATGCATATACAGCTCAGAACAATGGCAATCATCAAAGTGAATCATCACAATCATCACAGTGAACCCAACAATACAATACCAAAAGACTCTTCAACTCTACAAAATAATTTCATCAAATCGATGAACAACGATAAGAAGCATCGGGCAAACCTTGGTAACAAAGATGAGATTGCAATCGGTCTTACAGATGCAGCAACGGCGATCATCGCAAATGAAACGGAGTCTCGCCACACAGGTAGAGCAAACCTCACGGTGCAAACAGGGTCCGTATGCAACCCATTCCAATGGCTCGGTGCAAACAGCACAACAGTCATCCATGACTTCTTAGCTTGAACCCTTTCAGTGTTGAGATGTGAAGGTTTTTCCGGCGGAAGATGAAAGGTGAGTGAAGGTGGTGTCGAAGAAAACAGCAATGGTTGAGAAGAAACAGAGGGATGGTGAGCTTGGTTAGTGTTTTGATTTATTTTTTGTCGGAAATTAACGTGGGTCGGCGTCGGAGGGAGTTGTAAGGAGGATGGTGAGAAGGAAGACGGCGGTGGTGAGGGTTGAAGGGACTGAGATCAACAGAGAGAGGAAGGAGAAGATATGAATCCCCCTTCTCTTTCGTGGAAAACCCTTCTCTTTTATATTTTAATTAATTTAATTTAGTGGGATATTTTAATAGCGCTTTTTAAAAAAGCGCTATCTTAAAACACAATTATAGAAAGGATAACGGTTCCATAGAAAGCGCTATTGTAGTTATATATTTTAATAGCGATTTTTAAAAAGCGCTATCGTAGTGCTTTTAATAATAGCGCTTTTATAAAAGTGCTATTGTAATACAACATTTTAATAGCGCTTTTTAGAAAAGCGCTATCTTAGTGAATATCTATAATAGCGCTTTTTTACAAAGTGCTATCAAAATCATATTCTTTGTACTCTTTAATAGCGCTTTACTATAAAGCGCTATTATAAATATGTTTGTTTCCTTTTTAATAGCGCTTATTTAAAAAGCGCTATTAAAGTAGGCGATACAAAAAACCAATTTTGGCGTAGTGATCTCTGATTCTTCTTCTGCTTTTTTTCAATGTAGTGAGTTTCAGTCTTGGCCTTTACCTGTTGAAGGAAGTTTAGAAGATAGAGTTGCAAGTGCTTCCAAGAGTATGATAAGGTAGAACAATTTGTTTGTGTTATTTGCCATTTTAAGGTTAGATTTTGTTATGTTTTTCAGGCAAGAAAATGGAATTAGCCACTTAGGGAAAAGTTATGTTATTATGATGTTTTGCACTCAACTCATGAATTTCTAATTCCAACCCTAACAGATGATTTAACACAATCCTCGCTCTCAACTGAATTGAACTTTTTGATTCATCCCCTGCTTTTGTCTGTGTTGCTGTTAGGTTTAATGATTCACACTCTAATTTTTATGCAGTTGTTTCTTTGATTAATATAGAAAAGTTAATCCCTTATTAGAAGTATAATTTTGAGGTTGAATATTTTGAAGTATAAAAGGGTATTGAATTATAGGAGCATTGTGATTACACCTTGTTTTTATGCATTTATTATTAGCTAAAGCAAGGTTAGTGTAGTTTACACTCAAACAAAACCAAACAAATGGAAGAACAAGTGTATATAGTGTATTTGCTCCACGTTTTGTTCTATAATTACCATGATGTAAACACAAAAAATTAATAGGAAATTATGCTTTGGATATCATGGGTACGGTTTATTTCTAAAATAGAGGCGGTTTTTCGGCTTTAAATGTTTGATGGTCCAAAGAATTTTTGGAGGACAACATCGTTAGCTGCACAATATCAACAGAGATACTAGTTGGCATCAGTGCCGCTTCCATGAAAAGCTGAAGCTGACAAAAAGTGTAGAATCATAGCATTACCTCAAACGTTCTGGGGTGTAACTAGGATACAAAACCTCTTTTCTGCTATTTACTGTTTTGAGCTTATAGACATCTCAAGAAAACTGATTTCAACTAGTACTTCAGGAGACCAACATTATGAGCCTTACCCAAAACAGATTTAACATCTCCATAAAATAAGTTGAATTTTTTTGCCACAGCGAAACCAACATTCATTCCATCCACCGCGGCACTAAAGATACCACCAGCATAACCTGCTCCTTCACCAACTGGATATAGTCCTTTTACTGAAGTGCTTTCATAAGAGTCAATATCACGGGGAATTTGGATTAGGGAACTGGTCCTAGTCTGGAACAAAACATTACTTGGGGAAAACTAAAGGGAATTTCAGTGAAAATATACAACTTATTAGTGCTTTCATCAAATTATTAGTGGTGTCGGTGTTAAACTTAGTAGTGCTTTCATCAAATAATCAAATATGCGCCAGAGGCATGGTCCTCAGAGTGCGACCTAAAGTTTGGAGTGATGATGGTTTTGATGATATTTCCCGAGTGAAAAGGAAAAGATTTTGAATGATTCCTCTCTGTAATCAGAAAAGTCTCGTGCTGGAGGACATGGAATTTGTATTGCTGGTTTTTTCACCACCCTAGAGAATTAGACTAGTTTTTAGTATTTGTAATAGTAATAAAAAAAAAAGTCATTAGAATCCTTTGCTGCATAACTTATAGTTTAAGCCACATTTAAAGTGGTGGAGAAATGAAGTTCTGATTGTAAAAGAAGAAAGTGTGGGCAGAAGTTCTGGTTGTAAAAGCAGAAATGAAGTAATTTATGTTTTTATTGGAGTGGTGGTGTTGTTGGTTCTTTTCTCACTCAACCAATTATCATTAATAGTATGACTTAATCAGTGAAAATAAACACCAAAGTAAATAAAGGAATCTTAAATGCAAGTACAAATAAAGAGGTTGAATAAATATAGAGTAATCTCTTAATAATGTCACGTCTTAGACGTTTGTTTAATGTGATGGTAACGAATTACTAGTGGTGTTGTTCAGATTTTACTCATGAGTTTGTTAACTTTCAAAACATTTTTGCTTGACTGGTGCTTTCATCTTGTTTTTACAACTTGCTGTTTAAGCTATGATAGTTGTAATTCATCAATGAATGTTGATTGAAACCATATGTGTTTAGTAATTGGCATTGTAATGACCAACTCTCATTGTCATGGATTTTTATGCATTGAATATTGTCGTCAAGTGTTCCATACTTGGAGGGCACATTATGCATCATGGTTTGCTAATCCATGATGACAGGTTTTAGGCAGTTTAGGTAGGGACTTAGTAGATTTCTTTGTATGTTCTTTGTTGGTGTGGTCTGTTGAAAGGGTGTTGTCATGTGTGTTTAGTTGAATTCATGACAAGACTAAGTTTCAAACATTGATGACATAGTGAAGAATTCTTGGCTCTTTACTTTGCTTACTGTCCAAGTTTGTTGGGAGGTTGGTCAACCTAGATTCCCATCAGAACTTTGTTTGGTTTCATATTTGGCGGTTGAAACCTTGATGCATGATGTTTAGGACACAATGTAGGATCAACACTAAACATATTGGTTCCTCTAAATTTAGACAAGATATGTTTTAATGTTTAGTGACTCACATGTTAATTGTTTGCTATATAGAAAATGGATCGTACTTGGATGCATAATAGAGCATATTCCAATAAACACGGATTGAAAGATGAGTTTGTTCGTGGGGTTAAAAAGTTTATGAAGAAGGCTTTGAATCAACCCATTTGTAAATCTGAGGGAGGGATAAGGTGTCCGTGCATAAGTTGCAAATGTTGTAAGATAAGTACAATAACTAATATAAGACTTCACTTATATCGAGATGGAGTGTATGTTGAGCTCTATTGTCTCTACGAAAGTTGTTACATGTTAAATCCTATTATAAAAATATGTTAGTTTCAGTTTAGTTATTTGATGGATTCAAATGATTGACATGTTAATTGGATGAAATGGAGTTAGGCAACTAGTGCAGAATTTTAGAAGTTAATTTATGAGAAAAAGTTAGATTAATGAATTGATTTTTTTTTTGAACTGTTTGGATTGTTTGTGTTGTGTTCATGTGCATGGGATTGAAGGTTGCTGCTATGAAGATGTTAGGAATAGTTTTGCTAAAATATTAATTTCTGTTATGATGGTTAATTGGATGTTAGTGAAGTTATGAGCTAGAATTAGTAAGTTTTGTTAAGGTTAAGTTATGGAGGTAAATGAGGTCATATGTTAGTTTGGATTTGAATGGTTTGTTTGTGATGTGTTCTTAACTGCAGTTAGAACTAGTTATGGTCTAGAATTATGTTGAAAGTTTTGATTGTGCAGTTAAGTTGTTAATTAGAAACAAAATGGCGATTATGATTATCTAGCAATTATTATGCTTAACTGCTTGGAATTTTAATGCTAAAAGATTAGTCAATGATGTTAATGTTGCAAAATATTAGGAGGTTAAAGTTTGTGAAATTTTTGACTGTTAGGGAACTGTTTTGAGTTAGCTATGTTTGCATGATCTTTGAATAACGATGCTTAGGTTTTGGATGCATGGTTTGAATTAATATTGAACATGTGTTTATGTATTCATGGGGCTGCTATGTTATGGATGCTTGTCATGTTAGTGCTAGCATGTGCAGTTCAAACATACATCTGAACCACATTCCATGACAGTTCAAACTAATTTCAAAATACACAATAGAAAAATTAGCACACTAACTCTGAAGAAAAGACTAAATGTTTCTGTCATGACTTGACTCACCTCCTTTGCCATTCTCACTTCATAATTTTAAACTCATAACAGAGTTTTGAATCTTACCAACTAACTCCCTAACTGTCCCAACAAATCCCTAATTGTTGAGAGGATTCATTTGCTCATGCTAATGTTTGGTTTGTAATTGTTTGACAAGTTAGTAAACTATCATTAAAACCATATAAGGATTTAGTGCTTGATTGATTGGCATTGTGATGGCCAAGTTCCAACTGTCATGACAAGTTAGTAATTGTTTGGCATTGTGATGGCCAAGTTCCTACTGTCATGACAAGTTAGTTGCTTGATTGTAATTGTTTAACAAGTTAGTAAACTATCATTAAAACAATATAAGGATTTACTGCTCTAACAAACTGATTCTTAGAATTTATGCATTTATATACAGTTTGTAATCACAAATATTTAGTGAGAAACACAAATATTTATATTCAGTGTTTGTATGCATTTATATACAGTTTATATTCAGTGAGAAACACAAATATTGTTATTTTTTTCTTTTGCCATCCCAGTTTGATGCTGCCAAGTTACGCAAACTCCGACCAAGCTTCAAGGAGACTGGAGGCTCTGTTACTGCTGGCAATGCTTCTAGCATAAGGTTGATATATTGTCAAATTTGCTTAATAGCCTTAATTTTTTTCCTATGTGTCGTATTATGCTTAACTGTTTGTATTTGGATGCTCTTGTCAAAAAAAGAATGTAATAAATTACATGGTCTTTAACATGATTTACTGGAGTAGTTTAATGTGGACTTATTGAGATTAAGTGATTTAGTTGTGAAAGAGGGAGATCATAAACTGTTTCAGTATCAATTTGGAGTAATTTATCAGTTTGATTGAATGATCAACCACACAATTTGATGTTAAGCTGCTGCTATCACTTCTAAGAAACACAGAAATCAAAGAATACCATCTAGAAGTTGTTGCTATCAGTTTGATGTTAAGCTGCTGCTATATCCTTAAGCCACAAGTGGTTTTGTGGGATTACTGTTTGAAGCATGAAGTCAGTCATATTCACGACTTATCAAATTTATTGTATTCATTATGTTGAATCTCGAGTTTCCATTAGTTTATATGCTTAAATGCTATTATCTGATATATGTTCTAGTAAGTTTTATTATGGTATGAGCCCTTGTTTCTTATGAAAGTGAAACTATTCTCAATGACAGTGATTGTGCTGCTGCGTTAGTTTTGGTGAGTGGAGAGAAGGCATTAAAGCTTGGTCTTCAGGTCATTGCGAAAATTTCTGGATATGCTGATGCTGCTCAGGTACATAAAACATTTAAATATGTACAGGAACCATATTAGTATTCACATTATTTTCCGCGTTGTATCTGTTGGTAGTATTATCCCTTTGACGAGGCTTTGCTCCATCATTTTGCTGCAAAATTTAAGGAGGAGTACAAGATTGATGTTTACCAGAATGCCAGAGCTTCTCTGAGGTTGAGGACTGCATGTGAGAAGCTGAAGAAAGTTCTCAGCGCAAATCCTGAGGCACCTCTGAACATTGAATGCTTGATGGATGAGAAGGATGTGAGGGGTTATATCAAGCGTGACGACTTTGAGCAGCTATCTCTTCCAATATTGGAACGTGTGAAGGGACCTTTGGAGAAGGCACTAGCAGAAGCTGGTCTTACAGTTGAGAATATCCACATGGTTGAGGTAGTTGGTTCTGGTTCTTGTGTACCAGCAATAAACAAAATATTGACAGAGTTTTTCAGGGGTGCTGCATTTCAGTGTGCTATTCTCAGTCCAACTTTTAAAGTCCGAGAGTTCCAGGTATGTTTTTTACATTGTATTCTCAGTTTCAGAATGCCTTTTGATATGTTTCAAGTTTATTTGGTATAAAACTGACTATGTCCTTAGAAATTATGAATTTTGGCATATGGGGAATTGTTACATGTTATTGTTTTATATATAAATTTCTTGTCTTTCTAATTTTTGTGATTTAAGATTAAGTTTATCTGTCATTTCCATACTTTGGAGAATTGTCCATATGTATTATTTAGTACATCATATTACTTGATGTACTAACGTCATTATTTTTTTGATTATGTGAAGGTCAATGAAAGCTTCCCCTTCTCAATTTCTCTCTCGTGGAAAGGTTCTGGTTCAGATGCACAGGACAGTACACCAGAAAATAAAAAAGTACCCTTGTTTTTTCCAAGGGAAATTCCATTCCAAGTGTCAAGGTACTTGATCGCGACTTTCTATGTCTAATACAACTTAACTACAAGTGCACAGTCTATCGCGTAGTAATAAAAGATATCGATCCCACAAGGACTCGTAATCAAACTAGTGTTCTCGGGAGTTACTATGTTTAGCTAGGTAGATAATGTTTAAGGGAATAATTTCTATCACTAAAGGGAACTAAAAACGTTACTTGAATTATAATTACGCGAATCGATATGCAATAATTATGTTCTTCGGGGATTTGACAAGTTACCGGTATATGAAATATTTTTCAGAATTTATTTAAGCAGAAAATAGTGATCTGAAGACTTTCGTCTCACGATGGCTGTTGACGCTAGTCATAATTCTAAGGGCCGAATATACGCTTTCGCTGTCCCATTCGGGGTTAAAACTACTTTTTGGAAATCTCTAGGTTCTAATCCATTTTAAAGTGCTTTCGCTGTTATTAAAACAAATGCCTACTGTTTACTATCTGGTCTTACCGCATCTGTCGCTTGTTGGTTCGTACCTTAATTAATTTCTCACTGTAGTGGCAAAACTACTTTTAAATAAGTTCTCGCTTTCGCGACGAACGTTTATTCAGTAAATAAGTTTAAACACTCAGACCATAAACAACTTTTGAAAACGAAAGTTTTAAACCGGTTATTATCAAATCCCGTCTGAATTATTATTACATATCGATTACTCTGATTTAGCTAGACATGGATTTGGGAAAGGTAAAACATAAATAAAAATAGAAACTTAGAACATTCATATTACTGAGAATTTAAGTTACAATTAACGAAATAATGAAAGAAAACCTGTAACGTATCCAATTGGCTTTTGCCCAAATCCCAACGATGTCGGCAGGATTATGTCTTCAAACCAATAGAGCGCACAAATGAATATTGTCAAAATGGAATACAGAAATAAGGAAAGGAAACAAAAACAAAAACAAAAAGAATGAAACTAAATTTTTGCTCTGGAAATAAATTTGGGCAGCACTTCGTTGCCTGAATGCGGCTCCCTTTCTCAGCTCCCCTCCTTCTCCTTTTATAGAGGTAGAATTCTAACGGTTGTAATTTGAAGAATGTGGACTTGGAGGCAGAAAAATCAGGGAGTAGTGGTCCATTATTTGGGACTTGGAACTGTATTTTGCACGTTCAATTGGAGCTGTGCGTTTTTGCCTGCATGACGGTCGTCATGGTGTGTGACGGTCGTCACCCGTGTGACGGTCGTCATGGTTGTGTGACAGTCGTCACAGCAGCAAAATGTGCATTCTGCGTTTTTCATATTGTTTTCATCTGGTTTTCATCCATATTTCATCTGTAATTGCTTCTTTTCTTCATATTGCTTTGTTTAGACATGATCATCAAATACCTGCAAAATATCAGACAAATAACATGGAAAGAACCCGAGATCGGATTGAAAACAGTCAAACATTAGTTGAATTATGCATCAATATATATATATATATACTGTTGCACCCTAAAATTTGACCAACAATTATTCATCCATCAAGTGTTTGAAGGTTGATACCTTCACCAGAAAGTTCAGGAGATCCTCAGGAGAATTGGCTGAAACCAGGGTTGTGTGCTTCATAGCTTGAGAGTTGTGGGTGCTCCTCAGAGGATTCTGAGACTTTAAGAGTGAACTTGAAGCTTTGAGAAAGCCTATGAGATGTCTTGAAAGCCATCATGAAGCCCAGAAAGGTCATTATGCAAGAATTCAGAAGATTCAACCATGAATGGTAGAATTAGGGTTTTGACTGGGTCAATCCTAGATCAGCTGAAGATTTGGAGAAGGTTGAGACCCAATCCAAGGGCCATGAGATCATGGAATGATGTATGGAGATGTTATGAAGATGATTCCTAGACCAACTCATCATGATTGAGGAGTTTGAGAAGTTTTGAGTTAGGGTCTCGAGGGATTGTCAGTGAAAAAACCCTAATTTGATCCCTATCTTCCAAGCAGTTTTAGCTCAAGATGTGATTGATATCTCATCTTCCCCACAACATGAATGTTGTAGAGCTTGTTCTTAGATTTAATTTTAGTGGTGGAAGTCCTTGATAGGAGGTGCAGAGCTCAAGTTATGGTTTTGACAAATTACAGGTCAGATGAGGTGTGTGGATCTGGGTCCTTGAAAGTCACCCAACTTGCAGACAACTTTTGCCCTAGTAGGATGATTCCTATGATTTCTTGGTCAACATAAATGTTGAAGGGAATCTTCATAGATTTCTAGAGAGTACTAGAAGTCCTTGATAAGATTTGTAGAACTCAACTTATGGTTTGAACAAGACAGGGGTATTTTGGTCATTTGGTGATTATAGGTCATTTTAAGCAAAGGCCATATCTCCTATTTCCAAGCCTCAAATGAAAAAACTTAAAACATCAAAGTTGTTCAAAATGGGATTTTAAGCCTAGAAAAGTGGTCATGAGTTATTGGAAAAGCTTGTGGCAAGGATTTCCATGATTGGGTAAAAATGACCTAAAATGGCTTATAAGTTAAAAAAGTTGAAATGGAATTTTGGTTTGGGAGATCCACAAATCCAAAATAGGTCATCCAATATGTCATTTTGACTCCAAACATTATTTTAAAAACAATGGTTCAAGTAGAATTTTGATTTGAGGTCTTAAAATGGAGGTTGCTTTGTAATTTTCATTCTTGCATGATAAGGCAACTTGCAAATCTTCACATAAAGCAAAGGCAATGCTTGTTTTTCATCATATTCCTTCTCAATATCTCTTGTAAGGAGATTTTGGCACAAATTAAAGGCTTGGCACATGAGATATGAGATATACCACATATCACTTCAAGAGAAGTTCTAAAACTTTCTAGATGATTCCATAAGTTTCTAGATGAAACTAGACTCTTCTTTGGATTGCTATAAGAAGAGTAGATCACCATGAGAAAAAGGTTGGTGATGGTTGTTGGTTATTGTTGATGGTAAAAGGTAAGTGCTAGTGCAAAAAAGTGAGGAATGATTCCATTTGCAATTTGATAACAAACTCTCTTTCTCCTTCATTTCCATCTCTTTCTTCTATCCCAATCCATTCTTGTGATCATGATGAAGATTTGCATACCAAGTTAGAGGAGGATCCATGGAAGATTGAAGCTTTGGTGGTGAATTTGCAAGACAAGCAATTTGATTCCAAACTCAAGATACAAGTGTGATCCATCAAAGTTCTTGCAAACAGAAAGATCAACATCCATTAGAGATCAAGTTTGAAGATTAACAAGCCTTGGATTGAAGGATAACGACACTTGCCATCATCAATTTGCAGGTTTGCAAAAACCTTCGAATCTCCTTATTTATGCATCAATAGTTAGAATGGTTAGGATATTTATGATTAGAAGCCATTAGTGAACATTGCTGGAAAGTTTGAGTATATTCCATGAAGTTTGAGATTTGACCTGTTAACTTTAATGATCAAGAACTAGCTAGATATGGGATTTTAATCTTAGTGAAATAGATCAGAATTATCAGTGCCATGAGTTGAGTAGTTTAGTGGCAAGAAATTGGCAAAACAAGAAGGTTGAACGTTGAGCATTTTTGGTGAGGTTACCATCGGGTTCATAGCTTGGACGTGTATTAATGAAAACCAAGGGTGTAGTCTTGTTCAGCGTGAGAAACTGAGAAAATTTGCTCTTTACATGTTTGAGTTTTGTTGAGAGACGCGTGAGAATGAGTGAGGAGAAGGTTCACGTATGGAGGAGTGCGTACATGGTGTTATAAACCCTAACCAGACCAAAGGTTGAAGACAAAGCCCCATCCGTTAGATCCAATTAAAAGCATTGACCTGGACTTTAATCCAACGGGCACGATTGAAAGAGAAAACAGAGGGAAATTTGTGAACATCCTAAACGCGGCGTTTCACTTATGTTTCCCATTGGGCTTAATGAACATTCGTATTCACACCCCCACCAGCGAGGCCCATACTGAATTGAACTAAGTTCCCATGCTATTTACACTGCGCCTTGTTTTATTTTATTTTGAATTTCTGAAGCTTTTTTTTTGTATTGGTTTGGGCCTAGCACAGTTTACTACGCACACCCTCCATTAGAAGCCCAGCACGCGTGTACCACTTATTCCCTACTTCTGGCACCTCCCCTCATCTCATATGTATTTTCTTTTTCTTATTTTTTAATGCAACTTAGGAAAATCATTATAAATAGAAAAATTAATGTTTTTAAATGAGACTTTTTTCTCTCATTTTCTTTTTAAGTCAAGAAAAATAATAAAAAATAAAGTTTGCATTTTATTTTGTTTTAGTATTTTTTGTACATTTTTACATTTAATGCACTTTAATTGTTTTAGGTTGATAATAGAATTTCTAGAATTTAGTTTGAGTAGTTCCCTTAAGATTTTTCCCTCATTCTTTTTAGCACAATTAGATTAGGATGTTAACTCCCTCTGGTTTTTATACCAAGATTTTTAGGATTAGATTTTAGGTAGTTTGATTAAATGAACTTAGGATAGTAAAATTAGGGTTTCAAGTAGATTTAACAATTTTGTTTTGGGGTTTATAGGCCAAATTAGTGTATGGGGAATATATGGGTTAAGGGTAAGTATGTATAGAATCCCCTAGAATTTTGCTAGAATATTATATAGTATTTTAGAATTTTTAACTGATTTTTGAATGTATGGTTAGTATGTGTGTTGCTTAAAGGCATAGTTTGTATTGTTGTGCTTGTTTTTCTTCTCCTTTGAGTGTGTGAGCTTTGAAGATTGAGTTGAAGACCTTGTGGATCATCATTGAAGCTTTGAAGACTTTGCAGAGGAGTTTAGCTTAGATTTTGTTGTTTTGTTTATAGGATCATAAGTGCATAGGTAGAGCTTTAGATAGAATACTTTTATTCAATAAACAAGGAGTGTCTTGTTCACCTCCTTCCTTCTCTGTGACATAAAGCCCCTTAAGGGTATTCACCTCTCTCCTTTGGAGGGATTAGTGACCTTGCCCTCTGAGGTAGAACTTTGAGAGAGCCTTTCCTTTTGATGTTAAGTCCTTAATGGCATCCTTTGGAAGTCAGTGAGCACTGTAACATCCTCACCTCATCTTGTTGACTGAATCTTGTTTGCTGGAGCATTTGAGCCATTGAAGATAGAAGCTGAAGCTTTGAAGAGGATGAATCCTTGAAGATTGTTGAAGTCTGAAGACTTTGTGAAGATCAAGTTGATACTTGAAAATCCCTGAAGATAGTGAAGCCTGAAGGTGGAGCTGATCAAAGAAGCTGAGGCTTAAGGGAGAAGATGAGTTGATACTCATGTTGTAGGGTTGATACCTGGAAAGCAAGTGATCTCTGAAGTCTGAAGACTGAGTTGCTGCTGGAGGAGCTGAGGCTTTCTTCTGTTTTTCTTTTCTGTATCGTGTGTTTTGTCTGATTTGTCTGTTGCATTAGACTAAGTTCATCTAGACTAAGTTCAGTCTAAGAGCATGATTGCATTAGAGGTTGAGTTGCTCCCTCTGCTTGTATTGTTATTGCGTGGCTTTGCTTGCGGGTATTCGGTAGAGCCCTGCTCCCTTGCCCATGTGGTTTGTTTGTCTGATGGCATTTCATTTCTTTTATCTGTATGATTGCAGTTTACTGTTTATTGCTTGATAGCATGTTGTTTATTTTTCAGTATGATTACTGTTATTTCATGACTGGCTTGAGGTCGAGACGAGCTTGTGGAGGCTGAAGCCCCACACACATTTCCTCCCTCACTTGCATTGCATGCATTTTACTGTTAAGCTGATGCTTTGTCTGTTTTGGTGTATCATTGACATGATCCCTTAGGACTCTCATTTCCTCTGATAAGGACTTGATGATAGACTTTTAGGTTGAAACCTATGCATGACAACATCTAGGAGTTCCCTGTTCAAACCTCAACCATAGGATGAATCCATGGCATGATAACAGTAGGACTTGATAGTCTCCCTCCTAGTTGGGCCTATTCTCTTCTCATCTCAAACAGTTTAAGATACAGTAATCATGAATGATCTCTTTCGTATGTTACGAGCCTTAAGCTATCTGAGAAAGGATTGTGGAAGAGTTTCTTTTCCACAGTCTGGATGTTTAGTATTGTACCCTTTGGGTGACATGCGACGCATTCACTCTCAGGTCATAGTCTCTAGTGCGATTGAAATCGCAAACACAATAAAAAACACTTCTTTCGTAAAAGACAGGAAATAAACCGTAGTTTCCCGAACTACGTGAGCTCTGATCTCTCATGCCTGTTGAGAGTACGTAGGCACAAGATGGCGAAGTCTTGGCGAGCTACCTTCCCCCATAACCCTTCGTAGGTCGAACTACGTTGACTCTGATTTCTCATTCTCTGATGAGAATACGTAGGCATAAAGCGCGATGCTTTGCCGAGTCATTTTTCTTTTCTTTTTCAGCCAGCCTTGATAGGTAGATAGAATAAAACCAACCCGTCCAAGCAAACAAACAAGCGAGGATCCCGTCGAGTACGACGGACGTGAGGGGTGCTAATACCTTCCCCTTGCGTAACCGACTCCCGAACCCAGACAATGGTTGCGATGACCTTGTCTTACCCTCTCTTCGTCAGGTTTTTCCGATCGTTTCCTTTCCTGCTCTGAGGGATAAATAACGAAAGGTGGCGACTCTTCTGTCATGCCGGCACCTTATTTTCGCGCAAGCGACAGCTGGCGACTCTGCTGGGGACTTGATAGTTTCCTAGGGATCCAACGTCCCGAAAGCGAGTCAGTTTTGGGATCCAACGTCCCTTAAGAGAGTCAATCCTACCGTTTGTGTGTTTACTTGTTGGGTTGCGTTTATTTATCGCATTTTTACTTCTCGCACTTTATTTCCCGCATTTTATATTCAGTAAAATATGATTATTTATGCTGTTGTGGGATGGGAGTTCTGATGAGTGAGAAGCCAGACCCAGGCTTGAGTGCACCATAGACTTAGAGTGGAAATTAGTGGGCGCGTGCTTGCTTTGCAGGCACTAGTGTCTCATGAAATCCACGCTCAGACGAGGTTCATCAGGTTGGCTTCACTTTCAACCCTTTGGGTTGAGACGGTTGCTGGTTTGGTGGATTGTCGACTCTGGGGACCGATCATTTGTGATTCAGCTAAGTGAGGCCTCTGCAAGAATTGATGATGCCACTCCTTCTGGGAATCGTATCATCAGTTTTGAAAGTCTGTGACGCTGATGAACGCATAGGATGTCGTACCTTGAGTCAGTCTAGGTCCATACCTGTGAGCGGGACTGGGTTTATTGCAGGAAACTTAGACCTTCAGACTACCTGGTTTTCTTGACAGTGAGTCAGTTATGTTGGTACCAGGGTTCTCAGTTGCAGATTTGTCTGTTCTTGATAGAGCAGGTTTTGATCAGAGGATCTTATCATCGGGTGTATGTCGGTTCTTGATAGAGCAGGTTTTGATCAGAGTATTGCCATCAGTGGTTTGTTCCGGATAGAGCAGATTTTGGGGTCTGAAGATCTCATCAGCAGATGTTGTTTGTTCTTGATAGGGCAGATTTTTGGTTTGGGGTCTGAAGACTTCATCAGCAGATATTTCTTGATCATACATCCGGGGTCCTTGTTATCAGACATTTGTTCTTGACAGAGCAGAATCTTGGTCTTATCAGAGGGTCGTTCTTAGCAGATCCGATTAGTGGTCTTACACCGGGGTTTTCTTCTCATCAGTGATTGTTGATACCGAATCTCCATAGCAGTTACCGGGATATATTATTGCATGACTGCATTTTGCATTAGCTTGCATATTCATGTTTGCATTCCATTAGCATGTGTCTGTGCTGCAGGCGCGTTTCGTACCCTGATCCTGGTGGCCCGAGCAATATGAGATATTTTCTTCCATGAATGGATCCAGTCTTATCACTGCATTGACACTATGTTGGCACGTTGACACCAGAATTAGGGGTGATCTCCTAAACGTACAGACACCCATGGCATTAGCATAATTCATCTTGCATGGCAGAAGTCGGGGCTTGTCTTCTAACCCTTGTGTTTGCAGGTTTGACTCAGAATCGAGCAACTCATACTAATGGAGCAGGTACAAGCTGAACTGGGGAAAATCCAAAGCCAGTTGGGGCAGGTCATGAATGACATACAGGCAGTGTGTCTGGACCAGCAAGTACTCAGAGAAGAGAATCAGCAGCTGCAGAATCAGTTGAGCTTTCTCATGGGAGTGGTGAGGAGTATGCTAACAAAGGAGAGTGGTCAAGCACCCAAGGTGGAGCCCAAAGTGCTTCCTCCGTTACCGGCAGTGCCACCTGTGCTGAAGCCAAATGGACCTCATAGATCCTCTACACAGCATGAAGCTCAAGGCCTGCCTCGCCAGCAGTCGCGCCGGGCATTTCAGAGTAACCCTGAAGGTTATAATCAAAAGAAGAAGCTACTTGATAGAGCTGTGGACCCAATACCTGTGAGTTATGCCCAACTGTTGCCACTGTTGGTTCAGAACCGTGTTCTCAAGCTTCGGACCTCAGATCCACCAGATGACGCGTCACCAGACGTTGATCTCAACATACATTATGATTTCCACTCAGGAGCACCGGGGCACCATGTTGAAACATGTAGGGCTCTCAAGAATAAGATTCAGGACCTTATTGACTCAAGGACAATTAGGCTTGTGCCGGGCGGCATAAGAGCATCGGGAAAGTTCATCCCGTACCCTGCAGAAGAAGTGAATGATTCCACTCCTTTGCCTGAAGCTGAGAAAGATCTCGAATATGTCCCGCGACCTTTGGTGACTGAATCGCCTCGCTCGCAGTTTCTACCTGGATCAAGTTCAAGGACGCAAGCGCCTAAACAAGCGGCCATTTCCACTCAGAAACGACGACCTCTTGCTCTTGGGCAGAAAGAATACCAACACCAGGATCACAAGAGACCTCGCAACCACTTAGAACAAAGGAATGCTTCTTTCCATCCAGTGCCTGTGCCGTATAGCCAGATTCTTCCACTGTTGATTCAGAATTCCTTGGTGGAACCGAAAGCTCTCAAGCCCGTGCCAGAGCCTTACCCTCCAGGGTACAATCCTCATGTTCAGTGCGGTTACCATGGTGGATCTCCGGGGCATTCAACTGAAGATTGCAAGGCTTTCCAGGCGAAAGTGCAACAATTGATCGACCAAGGGTGTATTTCCTTTCCAGACGGAGTTTTGGTTGTACGTGACAACCTCTCAGCTGTTTGAGCTCGCAGATTCAGAGGGTTATTTCTAGAAGCCGGTGGTCCAGACAGGCAGAAGTCCTCGGCATTGGCAGTCCTCGGACTTTTTACCATTTGTAGTTTCTTTTCTGTTAGTTACTACTTGTTGTTAAACATTGTATGTTTTGAATGGTAATATTAATAAAGTGACTATGCATTTTTCTGAATTAGTTATGTCGTTGTCACTCATTTACTGCATTGCACTGACACTTGCATTTTATTCACTCCACTTTATCACTATGATTAGCAATGAGCGGAGGGAGGATGATGAAACTGAATACTCATAACCAATGATCGTATTGCTTTCAGATAAAACCTTGCCGATGACGTATAAGGCATTGTTTCAAATCCCTAAACACCGGAGAGATAAGGAAGAGAATCTCTTGTTAACCACTTCGAGCCGAGAAGTAGGAATTTCTTTCGGACTTTTTAACCCTTACATCTTAACCCGGGGCAGGGTAGTTGTCAGTTAGCTTGATCGACCGTTCAAGTCTTATAGAGGAGTGTTGTCCTTCGAGGACCAATCACATCATATTCCTCGCCAAAGGTCGTACCTCATCAACCACAATGGTTAAACCTCACCAATCAGGAGTGAGACGGTTATAATCCTTTCGGAGTAATCAAGACAACCAGTGTCGCAAGACTCGTTCCAAAAAAAAAGGGGAATAAGAAAGCTCGCTAAGTAAAAAGGAAAAGAAAAAAGCTAGAAAGCAAATACTTAGGCAAAAAATCAGGGCATGCCGCTGGACTTCAAAAGGAAAAATCGAAAAGAACTCAAAAGGAGTCAGTCCAGGCAAAAATTAGGGAATAAAAGAAAAATGAATGAAAAAGAAAGGATTATATAAAAAGAAAAATCCTCAAACAAGGACAAAGTCGTGTAGATACAGACACCGAAAACGAAAAGGAGTAACTGTCACTCCGAAACACCTTGTGAGTTCTTTAACCAGTTGTTCCCAATGTTCAACATACCTCTCGAAGAGGCGAGCGCTCGAGCTAAGTTAACTGGACTTTAGGATCGGAGATCATCACGTAGAAGGGGTGGGTACAAATCATAATTTGAGCCAAATATCCTTTGTTTCACTAACCGTGAACCCGACCACGATACAACCCTTAAAAGACCTAATTGAGGCAGGGTTTATTCTGAAAGCGCATTACGATAAGGTTGAGTAACCTGACTCCTTCATGATTTGCTAATCATATCCTTATGGTATTTTTCACTGATTACATCAGCACTACGTTTGAACTCTTTGGTTCATTCGTCACTCACTGGCATGACACGTAAATGAGTGACAGTACAACATTTTTTTGAAATTTGCATGAACACTGCATTAAAATTACCATTCGTGAATAAACAATTTTAATTGCAGGTCAGTAGCTGATACGGAGGAACTTCAACAGGGAATGGTCAATCAGGGCTGAATCGTCAGAGGTCTGGATCAGAATGGTATGCTGCGAAGCCCTGTGAATCTGGGGCATTGACTTCCAGTGAGTTTGGGATCAGTTTGTCTGAGGACAAGTCTCGGAGCATCAATTGATTATGGGGCAGTTTATGCAAAAAGCGGTTGGTCGGGAGTGAATCTTCTCGAGACCCAATCAGGGGAAGTTATCCAGAATTCTTGCGATTTGAGGGCAGATCCCTCCAGCGTGCAATCAGAGCATGTTGAGTCGCTCATTGCTCGTTCAGGGGCAAACTACTTCAGAGATATTGAAGTCGACCATGCTGAGAGTTGATTGGTGGAGGATGAATCCTTCTGTTGTGCAGATATTGGAGCAAGCCTTCTGGTGATTGTCTTGTCGCCAGCTGTTTTTGTTCAGAATGAATTATTCCCAAAAGTCGGATTGGGCAAGTTGAATTGTACTGGGGCAAGTTGTTCAAACGAGTTTGTTCGCCCTAGCAAGAATTGAGTGTCGGGGGGTCGTGTCCTTACCCTGCCAAAACCTGAGCCTTCTGAAGAAGCCTTGCTGGCATTGGGTTGTTATCCTACAGCCTAACCTGTTACTCGGTTCCATGATTGGTAGTCTGTATTCCCTGTGTTGACGTTGTTGAACCAGGATCGTTTCTCAGCAGAGATGTACGGTTTAAGGTTGTTCCCCCCGTACAGTTTGAGACTGCGGCAAATTGAGATAGCGTTTATCCCTTATCATATTAGGGTCAAGATTGCCCTCAGTAGACCAGGATTGATATCCCCGAAGCAGGGCAAGTCCTCCTTCTCCAGCAGAGTTCAGTAGTCTCTCCTTCGCAGAGTCTGAATGCGAAGCCATGAGCATTGATATGTCTCCCCCAGGCAGAGAGGATTCTCGTCCCCAAGCGGACGCGTCCTGAAGGAACGCCACCTCATCGGCTGAGTCGCGCGCAGCAGCTCGTATTCTCCCCCAGCACCGGGTCACAAGTGTAGGTTTCATAGAAATGTTCGGGTGCCGAAGCTCGTGTTTTCCCCAGTAAAGTCGCCGCAGCAGGTGTTCCCCCAGCACCGGGTCACAAGTGCAAGTCTTGTAGGAAGCTGTTCGTATGTCGAAGTATGCGGTGACTGATGGTGCCAGACTGAGGTCTCCAGCGGAACTGAGATTCCCCACCAGAACCGTATTCTCTCCCGAGGTAAAATGAATTCTCCTTCCCCAGCAGAGTGTTGGAACAGCTGATGTTGTGCTCCTCTGCAGAGTTGTATTTTCCCCCGAAGTCAGATGATTCTCTCTTCCCCAGCGGAATTGAAATTCCTCATCAGAGTCGTGCTCTCCGGCGAAACAGAATGATTTCTCTTTCCCCAGCCGAGTTTGCAGATGTCCAAGGGGGCCGAATCCTTGGAAGTTGATCAAATCAGGATTGGTTTTTCCTAGTGGAGTGTGGAGCAACTGAAGTTGTTTCCCCACAGAGTGGTTATCCCCAGAAGAGTAGCCGAGAAGGCCCCGCAGTTTGTTCTCGCGATCGATGTCACTTTCTCGTAGAGCTTCGTTCTCCTGCAGTGATCAACTGAAGTTGTCTTCCCTGCAGCAGTCAAAGGAAGATCATTTCCCCAGACGGAGTCCGATTGGTATTGGCGTGTCCACAGCAGGATGATTCCTCTACCTGAGTGTTTCTTTCTCCTTGACAGGAGGATTTCCCCCTCGGCATTTATTTTGCTGACGGGATCGCATCATTGTGCATGGCTGCATAGCATTTAACATTGCATAGTGTCGCTACTGCGAAAATCGGCGCCGGCTTGACAGGAGAGTCGCCACCGTGCGTTATTTATCCCTCAGAGCGGGAAAGGAAACGCTCGAAGTAAACCTCGCAAAGACGGGAAAAGGTATGGTCATCGCAACCAAAACCTGGATTCGGGAGTCGGTTACGCAAGGGGAAGGTATTAGCACCCCTCACGTCCATCTTACTCGATGGGATCCACGCTTGGTGTTTATAAGGAAAAGGGTGTGTTTATCTATCTATGCTAATGGCCAGTCTGAAAAGCAAATAAAAGGACAGGACTCGACAGAACATACGGTGTTCTGGGCCTACGTACTCCCTCGTGCAATGGGAAAGTCAGAGTCAACGTAGTTCGACTACCTACGTCTAAACGGGGAAAAGGTTGCTCGCCAGGACATCGCGTCCTGTGCCTACGTACTTCCACACAGCATGGAAGATCAGAGCAAACGTAGTTCGACTAACTACGGCTAAACAGGGGGCTCTCACACAGCAGTGAGAAGATAAATTGGTTTCAAAGGTTCGGGAACCTATAACTACGATCTGGTCTCAAATGCGCTCGGGCAAGAGAAAGGGATAACAATTAGTCGTCAGCGGGAAGGTCTCGATTGCACAGCCGCGAGAGAACAAAAGGTTAGTTGTTAGTGTGCTCGCGATATCGCATCCTATGCCTACATATCCTTGTCTAACACAAGGAATCAGAGCAGTTGTAGTTCAGCTAACTACGACACAAGCTACTCAAAAGCTCCTATTGAAAAGAAAGGGAAAAGACACCCTAAAACTATAGCTGGAAAAGGTATCTACCTACTATTATCATGCCTGGTTGACCATCCTAATGTCTATCATAACAACTCCGCAGCGGAGAAGTCAGAGCTCCTAAGGGATCATGGCAACAGGACTAAACAACAAACGGGAAATACTACAAAGTAAAGAAATACTAGAAATATGCATGAATGCACCAACTAAACAAACAAGGCGCAAAGGCCGCAAGCCACAGAGGTAAGGGAGCTCAGCTCTACCAAATACCAGCAAGCAAAGCCACTCAATAACAAACAAGCAGAAGGAGGACCACCTCAACTTCTCATGCACACAAAGCCTACTTCTAAGATGCACCTAACTCAGAACTATCTAGATGAACACCTAAGCCTAATGCAACACAACACCACACAAGTCAAACAACACAAAGAGAAGGCGAACTAGCCTGAAACGCTCCTATCTAAAACTTAAACAAAAACCCTGAAACAAACTTCTGATCTATCCCTGAATAAAACTCTATGCAACACCTTAAGCAAAGATCTAAGCAAAAACTCTAATCAAAACCCTAAGCAAGAGGAATCAATCCCAGTCTCCAAGCTTCAGAACAAGCTTACCAAAGAAAGGGAGCTAAGCAGACAAACTCATAGTGCCTTCCTCAGGAAAGTACCAGGAGGTTACCACTCAGGAATCATATTCTATGCGGCTCGACAATTGTGAACGGTTTACATTCCTCCTCAGGAGAAACTAAACTCACACGAAGGCTCCAGCATCATTGGATATTTGAGAAAGCCTATAAGAACTAGGGGAACTAAGTGAGCAGACCCATAGGACCTTCCTCAGGAAAGTACTAGGAGGCTTCCACTTAGGAATCGTATCCTATGTGGCTCAACAACTATGATCAGTTTACATTCCTCCTCAGGAGAAATTAAACTCACATGAAGGCTCCAACATCATTGGATACTTACGAAATCCTAGATGAGCTAGAGGAACTAAGTGAGCAGACCCATAGGACCTTCCTCAGGAAAGTACTAGGAGGCTTCCACTTAGGAATCGTATCCTATGTGGCTCAACAACTGTGATCAGTTTACGTTCCTCCTCAGAAGGAACTAAACTCACATGAAGGCTCCAACATCATTGGATACTTAAGAAAGAGGTGAGAAGAAAGAATGAAAGTCATTCATAGTGCCTTCCTCAGGAAAGTACCATAAACTCCCTTCAAACTTCAGGATCTCGAACCTCACAAACAGGGAACAAACTCCTAGACTAAGCCTCAATCCACTGCATCCTTGCAAGCTCCAACAGGACTTCATCCAGCCTTTATCTTCATGACGAAACCACAGGTCTTTAAACCACAAGAAACTATCTCTGAAGTTCAACCACAGTTGAACTTCAAAGTTAGAAGCCATCAAGACTTCTCCTATCCTCAAGCTCAGACTAAAACATATCAGAACACCCTACAAAAATCTATCAAAAATCTAAGGGGAACATGCATTAGTCTAGTACAACATACTAAAAAATCAGAACAAAATCCATTACCAGATGCAAGAACTAAAATCAACAAGGCAGACGGGCCACAAACCAATTATTCAATATCATTAACAATGCAAAAAATGCAATTAAAATGAAAATGCATGATTAAGCTAATGCTTTTGTACTATAAAATTCTACATTGAGTTACGAGTCTACAGAAAAAAGAACGGAATTATTTGATCGAACCTACTATTTTTTATGAATTTTCTAATAACATGCATGCACTAAAAGATATTAAAAAAGTCATTTAAATGGAAAATATGCTAAAAATAGCAAACAAAAATAAAATGGCATTTTTATTTTTACCTAATTTTCTAGACATTTATATGAGGTGGTAGAAAAAACAAGAAATTAAAAATCAATCATTTTTATTTTCTTATGAATTTTAAAAGATGCAAAGAAATATTAAAAGAAATTAAAAACTAAAATTGGAATAAATGGGGAGGGAGGTTCAAACAGCATGTTTTCAAGTTGAAATCCTAAGGTGGGCCTGAGAGGGGTGGTGCGCCTAGCAAAAGGCGCAGGCCCAATATGAATCAGAAATCCATTACAAAATAAAAGAGAAAAAAAACGCCTGGGGGTGCAGAACGAGTAATTCACTAGTTAGTATCACAGGGCCCACGCTAGGAGGGGGCGTGGATAGCAGGTTAGGGCAAAGCCCAGCCCAAATCCCTCTCAGCTCTCACACGCAGGGGAGGGTGAACGAGTAAATGGGGAGTGTGGTCCAGCAAACACATTTGGGCCTTAAACCCAATCTGAAAACCCTAGTCCGAAACCCTAACAACAAAACCCTACCTCCTTCCCCATTTCCCTGATCACTGTTCACCCAAACTAACCTAGCCGTCGCTCCTCTCATCTCCCTCCTCTCAAACATTTTCTGAAACTTCTCCAAATCCTCTCAAACACAACCTCACTCAGATCAATCTCCCAAAAACGATTAACGCTAAACCTCAACATCTTGAAACGAGAAAACCCTAAAACCATAGCAATGAATGAACGGTAATGGAAATGGTGAAAAGAGAAACTAACCTGAGACGATGAAGTCGATACGATGAAGTTCCTGAAGTTTCTTGAAGGCGCGATGATCTTTCTGGGAAAAACTGAGGAAGACGAAAATCTTAGAAACGCGCGGATTCTTGAAGCACGGTTGAGGATCTTTGGAGAAGACGAAGGCACCCTGAGGATTCTCACGATCTGGACACGGTGGGAAGGTTGAAGATGACGAACGGAGTTGTAACGTTCTTGAAGGACCGGTTGGCTTGCGATGAAGGCGCTTCTTAGTGTTCTGGAAATTTCCTGGTGAATGGTGAAGAACCTTGTTCTGGTTTATGAATATTCTGGGGAATCCACGAAGAACAGGTGAAGTTCTTAATGATCGATGATGATAAACGAAGACGTTCTAGGGAGAGATTGAAGAACGATAAAGCTTTGAGGGGTTTCTGGAAAACTTTGATGAAGGATCTGGAAAATCCTTTGAAGTTTCCGGCGACGTGGCCGAGTTCTCCGGCGAGGTGAAGATGAAGTTGGATGGAGGAAGATCGGAGAAGAACGAAGGGTTTGGAGGAATTTCTGAGTTTTTTGCCGTTTCCGGCAAGGGACGGCGGCCGGAGACGGTTAGACGGTGGCCGTTGGGGAGGTTCAAGGCGTCTGCATGCCCGGCGACGAGGTCCCGGTGATGCTCAGGTGAAGGGCTGTGGTGGTGACACGCGTGAGTGGGAGAGACTGGGGGAAGACACGTGGCTGGACGTGTGGCAGAAGAGAGAGTGAGGGTCTGAGTGGGACGCGTGTGAGATTCTGAGCTGAGGGAGATTGTGAGGTGGTGGGGCCTCGCGTGGACGTGTGGCACGCTTCTTATAGTGACAAGTGTCACTTGCAGACTCTGGACAAAAAACTGCCAAAACTGGGTTGCAAAGACTTTGGGCCTTCAAACAATGCCTCCTGGGCCCACGAAATTGAGATCAAAAAACCTATAAAACTGGATTAACAAATTAAACCTACTTAAAACTAATTAAAACTAATTAACACTAAACCTAATTAACTGAAAATGATCAACTACAATTAACTCTTACTGAGATTAATCTATCCTAATTAACCTAATTAAATCCTAATGAAATCTAAAAAATTAATAAAACTCTATTAATTTCTATAAAATCTCTATTAAAATTTAAAAGAAAATCTATTAAAATCCTATTTAAAATCTACCATTTATTTAAAATTCTATTAAAATTCTATTAAAATCCCATAAAATTCCTATTAAAATTCTATACTATTATTTAAAACTATTAAATCTATTATCCTAAAAAAACTACTAAATCTATATTAAAACAAACTCTATTTACTTCTATTTTAAAAACTATTAAACTTCTATTAAAATAAAAGAAAAATCTATATTCCCTTTTTTTCTTTATTATTCTAAAACAATTAAAAACAATTTAAAAATCTATTATTCTAAAAATAATAAAAAACTATTAAATCTATTTAAAAATCTATATAAAATTCTAAAAAGAGATTTAAGCTATTTAAAATTCTAAAAAAAATCTATTTAATCCTAAAAAAATCCTAAAGCCTATTTAAAATCCGCAGAAAGCTATTAAACCCTGAAAATGCAGACAAATGCAAATGACCACCATAAAAGAGCGCACGAGACCAGATCGAATCGAACAGAGAACCCCGGGCATCAGAATATCCCAAAATCACTATGCAAGCTAAAAATCACCGAGGAGCGCACAATTTCCCGAAAATAAAACCCTGATGATCTGGACTGGATCTGCCATATCTAGTAAATGAAAACCAAGTTGTAACCCTGATATCCTCTGTCTATGCACAAATGTCATGCGTCTGATTTGCGAATATGAATTTAAACCACGAGTCAGATAGGAGAATCGGTTGGTCAAATTTTAGGGTGCAACACATAGCATTTAGCATAAGCGCATAGCATTTCCACCATGGGGGGCATGGCGCCGAAGCATACGCACCATAAGCATGATCTAGGTTATTACCATTCTTGTTTTACAGGTGCTCCACCAAAAGACCAGTTGCTCAGGATGATTCCTGACGCTCTCCCCAACGAGGTCGTTTTCTTAAGATGATTCTTAGGACCCCGGTGTAATTCCCACAGTCGCTCGCTCAAGATGATTTTTGAGATCCCCAGCGAAGTCTGCAGTTCAAAACGATTCTTGAATTCCTCAGCAGAGCTGTTTGCTTAAGATGATTCTTAAGACCTCAGTACAGCCTCCCGAGTTATTTGCTTAGGATGATTCTTGAGCTCCCCAGTAGCGTCCCCAGCAAGAGTGCCCAGGAAGATTCCTGGAATACCCCGCAGAATAAAGTCTTCAGAATGGTTATCGGTTCAGGATGATTCTTGAAGGTGCCTGACAGAGTCGTTTGTTCAAGATGACTCTTGAAATCCTTAGCAGTGTGATATGTTTGCTCCAACAGTGATGTCTAATCTGAAGATTGACTTCATAAACGCCTGAAGGCGATATCAGAATGTTCCTGTGGACTCAGATTTCCTTGTTGATGAATCAACGCTTGTCTGAAGACAGAGCTCAAAAATTTGTAGATGCAGCTTTTGTTTGCAAAGGGATCCGCGTTGGCCTGAAGACCAAGTCAGTTATCCTGAGGTGATGATTGATCGCGATCCAGTGAATAGTGTTTCTTCTGACTTAAGTCGAAGATGTTTCTCCAGATGAAGCGGAGTTTGCCTGAAGGCAAAGTGTTTGAATCCCCGTAGAGTCATGAATGGCTCAGGATACCATTTCTCTGACTGAAGTCATAGATTTCCCAAGCTGAAGCGAAGGTGCCTGAAGGCAAGGTTCTCCCCCAAGGTCATGAATGACCTAGGGTTCATTTTTCGGACTGAAGGCCGAAGTACATCCCTGACTGAAGTCTCGGACACTCTATAGCAGAGGCGGAGTCGCCTGAAGGCAGATCCATGTATCCTTGAAGGCCAAGGATCATTTCTTTAGACTGAAGTCGAAGATACCTCCTGCAGAGTTGCCAACGGGCAAAGTTTATATCCTTGAAGGCCAAGGATGATTATCTTCAGAAATACTTGAAGATCTTTTCTAGCTGAAGCTGGAAGTGGCCAGGGGCCAGGGTTTCATATAGTTCTGATGTTGAATGTATGTTTGTTTGGGTTCGACGGCGAGGTTGGATGTTTGTTTGACGGCGAGGTCAGATCAGGTGTGTGTTCGACGGCGAGGTTGAATGTTTGTTTGACGGCGAGGTCAGATTATGATTGGTTCGACGGCGATGTTGCATGTGTTCGACGGCGAGGTTGGATGTTTGTTTTGACGGCGAGGTCAGATCAGGTTTGTGTTCGACGGCGAGGTTGAATGTTTGTTTGACGGCGAGGTCAGATTATGATTGGTTCGACGACGATGTTGCATGTGTTCGACGACGAGGTTGGATGTTTGTTTGACGGCGAGGTCAGATCAGGTGTGTGTTCGACAGCGAGGTTGAATGTTTGTTTGACGGCGAGGTCAGATTATGATTGGTTCGACGGCGATGTTGCATGTGTTCGACGGCGAGGTTGGATGTTTGTTTGACGGCGAGGTCAGATCAGGTGTGTGTTCGACGGCGAGGTTGAATGTTTGTTTGACGGCGAGGTCAGATTATGATTGGTTCAACGACGATGTTGCATGTGTTCGACGGCAAGGTTGGATGTTTGTTTTGACGGCGAGGTCAGATTAGGTTTGTTTTGACGGCGAGGTCAGATTATGTTGGTTTCCGGCGGCGATGTTGGAGGTTTATGTTCGACGGCGATGTCAGACTCTTTAAATCACCAGCAGAGATGATGTTTGTACGACGGCGACGTCGAGTGTCTCCCAGAGCGATGTTTGTTGCCGACGGCGATGTCAGATTCAGTTTTCCAGCGGCGATGCTGGGCATGTCAAGTTGATCCAGTCTTCTGATGGCGATGTTAGGTGATGCAGATCCTTTAGTTCTCCAGCGGCGATGCGGGGTATTTTGTCAGATGTAGTTCTCCAGCGGCGATGCGGGGTATTTTGTCAGGCGTAGTTCTCCAGCAGCGATGCAGGGCATTTTGTCAGATTTAGTTCTCCACTGGCGAGGCGGAGTGTTTTGAGTGGCCGACGGCGATGTCAGATTCAGTCTTCCAGCGGCGATGTTGGGTATATCAGATAGGTTAGTCTTCCAGCGGCGATGTTGGGTGTTATGGTTGTCTGAAGGAAATATCAGAAGAAGTTAACGTGGATAACTGACGGCGATGTCAGATCGATATTTCTCCAGTTAGTTGTCGTGCAGCTAGTATTGCAGTATTCGAAGGTTTGTTCCCCGCAGAGTGTCGTGTGCTCGTGCAGTTGGCAAATTTTCGGGTTTACCGGTATTCAATCGTCTCGCACCTTGATCGGTTGAGAGTCGTTCGCTTCTCACCCAGTCAGGTTCAAGCCGTTTGAATAGGGGCAGCTGTTGCACCCCAAAATTTGACCAACAATTATTCATCCATCAAGTGTTTGAAGGTTGATACCTTCACCAGAAATTTCAGGAGATCCTCAGGAGAATTGGCTGAAACCAGGGTTGTGTGCTTCATAGCTTGAGAGTTGTGGGTGCTCCTCAGAGGATTCTGAGACTTTAAGAGTGAACTTGAAGCTTTGAGAAAGCCTATGAGATGTCTTGAAAGCCATCATGAAGCCCAGAAAGGTCATTATGCAAGAATTCAGAAGATTCAACCATGAATGGTAGAATTAGGGTTTTGACTGGGTCAATCCTAGATCAGCTGAAGATTTGGAGAAGGTTGAGACCCAATCCAAGGGCCATGAGATCATGGAATGATGTATGGAGATGTTATGAAGATGATTCCTAGACCAACTCATCATGATTGAGGAGTTTGAGAAGTTTTGAGTTAGGGTCTCCAGGGATTATCAGTGAAAAAACCCTAATTTGATCCCTATCTTCCAGGCAGTTTTAGCTCAAGATGTGATTGATATCTCATCTTCCCCACAACATGAATGTTGTAGAGCTTGTTCTTATCTTTAATTTTAGTGGTGGAAGTCCTTGATAGGAGGTGCAGAGCTCAAGTTATGGTTTTGACAAATTACAGGTCAGCTGAGGTGTGTGGATCTGGGTCCTTGAAAGTCACCCAACTTGCTGACAACGTTTTCCCTAGTAGGATGATTCCTATGATTTCTTGGTCAACATGAATGTTGAAGGGAATCTTCTTAGCTTTCTAGAGAGTACTAGAAGTCCTTGATAGGATTTGTAGAACTCAACTTATGGTTTGAACAAGACAGGGGTATTTTGGTCATTTGGTGATTATAGGTCATTTTAAGCAAAGGCCATATCTCCTATTTCTAAGCCTCAAATGAAAAAACTCAAAACATAAAAGTTGTTCAAAATGGGATTTTAAGCCTAGAAAAGTGGTCATGAGTTATTGGAAAAGCTTGTGGCAAGGATTTCCATGATTGGGTAAAAATGACCTAAAATGGCTTATAAGTTAAAAAAGTTGAAATGGAATTTTGGTTTGGGAGATCCACAAATCCAAAATAGGTCATCCAATATGTTATTTTGACTCCAAACATTATTTTAAAAACAATGGTTCAAGTAGAATTTTGATTTGAGGTCTTAAAAGGGAGGTTGCTTTGTAATTTTCATTCTTGCATGATAAGGCAACTTGCAAATCTTCACATAAAGCAAAGGCAATGCTTGTTTTTCATCATATTCCTTCTCAATATCTCTTGTAAGGAGATTTTGGCACAAATTAAAGGCTTGGCACATGAGATATGAGATATACCACATATCACTTCAAGAGAAGTTCTAAAACTTTCTAGATGATTCCATAAGTTTCTAGATGAATCTAGACTCTTCTTTGGATTGCTATAAGAAGAGTAGATCACCATGAGAAAAAGGTTGGTGATGGTTGTTGGTGATTGTTGATGGTAAAAGGTAAGTGCTAGTGCAAAAAAGTGAGGAATGATTCCATTTGCAATTTGATAACAAACTCTCTTTCTCCTTCATTTCCATCTCTTTCTTCTATCCCAATCCATTCTTGTGATCATGATGAAGATTTGCATACCAAGTTAGAGGAAGATCCATGGAAGATTGAAGCTTTGGTGGTGAATTTGCAAGACAAGCAATTTGATTCCAAACTCAAGATACAAGTGTGATCCATCAAAGTTCTTGCAAACAGAAAGATCAGCATCCATTAGAGATCAAGTTTGAAGATTAACAAGCCTTGGATTGAAGGATAACCACACTTGCCATCATCAATTTGCAGGTTTGCAAAAACCTTCGAATCTCCTTATTTATGCATCAATAGTTAGAATGGTTAGGATATTTATGATTAGAAGCCATTAGTGAACATTGCTGGAAAGTTTGAGTATATTCCATGAAGTTTGAGATTTGACCTGTTAACTTTAATGATCAAGAACTAGCTAGATATGGGATTTTAATCTTAGTGAAATAGATCAGAATTATCAGTGCCATGAGTTGAGTAGTTTAGTGGCAAGAAATTGGCAAAACAAGAAGGTTGAACGTTGAGCATTTTTGGTGAGGTTACCATCGGGTTCATAGCTTGGACGTGTATTAATGAAAACCAAGGGTGTAGTCTTGTTCAGCGTGAGAAACTGAGCAAATTTGCTCTTTACATGTTTGAGTTTTGTTGAGAGACGCGTGAGAATGAGTGAGGAGAAGGTTCACGTATGGAGGAGTGCGTGCATGGTGTTATAAACCCTAACCAGACCAAAGGTTGAAGACAAAGCCCCATCCGTTAGATCCAATTAAAAGCATTGACCTGGACTTTAATCCAACGGGCACGATTGAAAGAGAAAACGGAGGGAAATTTTTGAACATCCTAAACGCGGCGTTTCACTTATGTTTCCCATTGGGCTTAATGAACATTCGTATTCACACCCCCACCAGCGAGGCCCATACTGAATTGAACTAAGTTCCCATGCTATTTACACCGCGCCTTGTTTTATTTTATTTTGAATTTCTGAAGCTTTTTTTTGTATTGGTTTGGGCCTAGCACAGTTTACTACACCCACCCTCCATTAGAAGCCCAGCACGCGTGTACCACTTATTCCTTACTTCTGGCACCTCCCCTCATCTCATCTGTATTTTCTTTTTCTTATTTTTTAATGCAACTTAGGAAAATCATTATAAATAGAAAAATTAATGTTTTTAAATGAGACTTTTTTCTCTCATTTTCTTTTTAAGTCAAGAAAAATAATAAAAAATAAAATTTGCATTTTATTTTGTTTTAGTATTTTTTGTACATTTTTACATTTAATGCACTTTAATTGTTTTAGGTTGATAATAGAATTTCTAGAATTTAGTTTGAGTAGTTCCCTTAAGATTTTTCCCTCATTCTTTTTAGCACAATTAGATTAGGATGTTAACTCCCTCTGGTTTTTATACCAAGATTTTTAGGATTAGATTTTAGGTAGTTTGATTAAATGAACTTAGGATAGTAAAATTAGGGTTTCAAGTAGATTTAACAATTTTGTTTTGGGGTTTATAGGACAAATTAGTGTATGGGGAATATATGGGTTAAGGGTAAGTATGTATAGAATCCCCTAGAATTTTGCTAGAATATTATATAGTATTTTAGCATTTTTAACTGATTTTTGAATGTATGGTTAGTATGTGTGTTGCTTAAAGGCATAGTTTGTATTGTTGTGCTTGTTTTTCTTCTCCTTTGAGTGTGTGAGCTTTGAAGATTGAGTTGAAGACCTTGTGGATCATCATTGAAGCTTTGAAGACTTTGCAGAGGAGTTTAGCTTAGATTTTGTTGTTTTGTTTATAGGATCATAAGTGCATAGGTAGAGCTTTAGATAGAATACTTTTATTCAATAAACAAGGAGTGTCTTGTTCACCTCCTTCCTTCTCTATGACATAAAGTCCCTTAAGGGTATTCACCTCTCTCCTTTGGAGGGATTAGTGACCTTGCCCTCTGAGGTAGAACTTTGAGAGAGCCTTTCCTTTTGATGTTAAGTCCTTAATGGCATCCTTTGGAAGTCAGTGAGCACTGTAACATCCTCACCTCATCTTGTTGACTGAATCTTGTTTGCTGGAGCATTTGAGCCATTGAAGATAGAAGCTGAAGCTTTGAAGAGGATGAATCCTTGAAGATTGTTGAAGTCTGAAGACTTTATGAAGATCAAGTTGATACTTGAAAATCCCTGAAGATAGTGAAGCCTGAAGGTGGAGCTGATCAAAGAAGCTGAGGCTTAAGGGAGAAGATGAGTTGATACTCATGTTGTAGGGTTGATACCTGGAAAGCAAGTGATCTCTGAAGTCTGAAGACTGAGTTGCTACTGGAGGAGCTGAGGCTTTCTTCTGTTTTTCTTTTCTGTATCGTGTGTTTTGTCTGATTTGTCTGTTGCATTAGACTAAGTTCATCTAGACTAAGTTCAGTCTAAGAGCATGATTGCATTAGAGGTTGAGTTGCTCCCTCTGCTTGTATTGTTATTGCGTGGCTTTGCTTGCGGGTATTCGGTAGAGCCCTGCTCCCTTGCCCATGTGGTTTGTTTGTCTGATGGCATTTCATTTCTTTTATCTGTATGATTGCAGTTTACTGTTTATTGCTTGATAGCATGTTGTTTATTTTTCAGTATGATTACTGTTATTTCATGACTGGCTTGAGGTCGAGACGAGCTTGTGGAGGCTGAAGCCCCACACACATTTCCTCCCTCACTTGCATTGCATGCATTTTACTGTTAAGCTAATGCTTTGTCTGTTTTGGTGTATCATTGACATGATCCCTTAGGACTCTCATTTCCTCTGATAAGGACTTGATGATAGACTTTTAGGTTGAAACCTATGCATGACAACATCTAGGAGTTCCCTGTTCAAACCTTAACCATAGGATGAATCCATGGCATGATAACAGTAGGACTTGATAGTCTCCCTCCTAGTTGGGCATGTTCTCTTCTCATCTCAAACAGTTTAAGATACAGTAATCATGAATGATTTCTTTCGTACGTTACGAGCCTTAAGCTATCTGAGAAAGGATTGTGGGAGAGTTTCTTTTCCACAGTCTGGATGTTTAGTATGGTACCCTTTGGGTGACATGCGACGCATTCACTCTCAGGTCATAGTCTCTAGTGTGATTGAAATCGCAAACACAATAAAAAACACTTCTTTCGTAAAAGACAGGAAATAAACCATAGTTTCTCGAACTACGTGAGCTCTGATCTCTCATGCCTGTTGAGAGTACGTAGGCACAAGATGGCGAAGTCTTGGCGAGCTACCTTCCCCCATAACCCTTCGTAGGCCGAACTACGTTGACTCTGATTTCTCATTCTCTGATGAGAATACGTAGGCATAAAGCGCGATGCTTTGCCGAGTCATTTTTCTTTTCTTTTTCAGCCAGCCTTGATAGGTAGATAGAATAAAACCAACCCGTCCAAGCAAACAAACAAGCGAGGATCCCGTCGAGTACGACGGACGTGAGGGGTGCTAATACCTTCCCCTTGCGTAACCGACTCCCGAACCCAGACAATGGTTGCGATGACCTTGTCTTACCCTCTCTTCGTCAGGTTTTTCCGATCGTTTCCTTTCCCGCTCTGAGGGATAAATAACGAAAGGTGGCGACTCTTCTGTCATGCCGGCACCTTATTTTCGCGCAAGCGACATATACGATTTCGTGTTATCAAACTCCCCTAAACTTGAATCTTTGCTTGTCCTCAAGTAAAACAGAAAGAATAAAGGTCGGCAAGCACGAGGCCGCTTCCTCATTCAGAGAGTTGGGAAAAATCGGGATTCTAAATAGGAACAAAACGAGTACGGTGACGACACTTGACTATAAGTCTTCGGAGGTCTCCTTTTTATGCAAATCGGTCCCAATCATGCTACTGCATCTCGGTATCAAGGTTCTCGCGTCAAGTTTACCCTGTTTGTTCTAGCGCAATCACATTAAGCCCGTTGTCCATACACTTTCATGGCGAGTCAACCTGTTAGTGAATATGATCTCATTTCTGTTTTGATCTTTTCATTGCTCATAAGCTTATACTGTTGATTTTTTCAATGAGTTTTTGTACCGTTGGGCTAAATGCTCGGGTGAGGAGCATCTAACTTAGAGGGAACATGTCTCTATACTTGGGCTATATGGCTTTCTTTTCATGATTTTTCATCATTTTGGAGATCATACACTTATTTGCATTGGTCGCTCGCTTAGAAGTGTTTAGGATGGTGCTGACTGCTAGTATAAACTACTTGGGGTTGAGTTTGTGTAGAAACTTGAAACTTTGGTACACGTAGGTAGTGAAACCGACTCGCATAAACCGGAGGTCTAAGGTGTCAAGACAGTACTGGTTTTGTTAGAATTTTCGTCTCGGAGTTTCAAAAGTTGGTTTGAACTTGGGCGCATTCTCGTGATGCTTTTGCTTTTGAGGAACGAATGAAAATTTTTTGTTTATGTCGAATGAAGTGGGGATGTTTGCGTAACGGAAGAAGATATATAAAAGAGCTTTTATTTGCTAAAATGTGAAAATGTTCGAATTGAAATTACGGAATTAAAAGTACAAGGGAATGGGAAATAAACGCTCCGCTCCCACACTATCTCAATCAGTGTCCCCACTAATTTGAAAGAATGCGAGAGGGAAATACAAGGGAAATGAAAGTGCAAGAAACGGAAAATATAGTAAACAAATAAGGAAAGAAATAACTAATCACGGCCTCTGCCTCAGTCGCGTCCTCTGCCTCTGGCTTGGTCGACTCGGGCCTCAAAGTTCAGTGCTCCGGTATGATAGACATAATCTCGGAGTCCTTCGAACTGCAAGGTAAGATTCGCCAAGTTCTCTGTGATGGTTTCCTGGCCAGTTTGGAGTTGTTACATTTGGGTCCGATGCCAAGCTTCGAACTGCTCTGCTCGCTGATTCTGCTGCTGCATCATAGCGAGTATCTGGGTCTGCTGGTCGAGGGATCGGCGGAAGTCTTCTTCAGAGTAGTCTGGCTCTGGACGATGGCGGCGGCGGCGGTAGGATGTGCCTTCAGAAGGAAGTGGTTGCGATGCCTCCGGTTGCTCAGTTCTGTCCAACTCATCTTGCTTTTCGTCACCAGAACCTTGGGTGTTGGTTTGAGTAGGGGCAGCGGTAGCAGCAGGGGCATTGAGGTCGAAAAGCCAGTTGGCACGATCCTGTGGGTGCATCCGGGTGCGTGATGGCATGATGATACTTCTGACGGTTTTGCCACGTACGACTGGATGGTACTTGCCGTCGGCCCCATGGAACGGATGAGGTGAGACGCTCTGCAGTGGTCGGTGTCGAGGAATACCGAGGGAATGGCATGGAGATGCTGGAGTCGGTCACCGAGGTTCAGCCCGAGTGCAATGGAAGTAACAATCCCGCCAAAGTAAAATGGCTTAGAGCCACGGTTACAGTTGGCCTGAATGTGGGCCAGGAGGAACGGAGCGGCGTTGATTGGCTCAGAATTGAACACACAGCAGAGAAAAAAGAGTTCTTTTGAGTTCACCTTATGGTTGCTATCCCGTGTGAAGATGGTGTTGCTCAGTGCTCGGTGGAAATACCGGATGGTCGGGTTGTGGATATGCGTTGCATGCAGAGAATCCCAGCCATCGGCATTGATTCCGATCAACTGGTACCAGAGCGTAAAGGCTTCGTGCTGAAACTGGTCAGTAAGGTGGCGGTGAGCATTGTCGCCGTGAGGGAATTGTAGGATGTCGGCAATCTGGTTCTGGTTCAGTTGATAGTTCGTGCCGAACATACGGAAGCATGCGACGCCGGAGTGTTGGTTGAGGTCGCCGCTGGAAGTGAAGTAGCTGAACGAACTAAGGAACTCGAGGGTGAGTTGTTCGTACGTCGGCTGCGGATTTGTGCAGAGGTGCCAGATGCCGGCTCTTTGGAGCATCCAAGTGACACCGTCAAGGAGGCCGAGCTCCGTGAGGGATGGGATATGCGGATAGTGGGTCGGCTGTAGCGACCGTTGATGGAAAGCGATATAGTTGGCTCTCTGTTTCTCTCCGGAGTCGCCATCGCTGAACACGATATTGCTGAGGTCTGAGGTTTCGTTGTTTCTCGCCATTGTTGGAGGATGCTGAGGAAATGTGGATTGAGTTGGTTCTGTGGAGTGGAAAATGTCACAGAAGTGGATTAGGAAGTTGAAATGGGAGTTGGAATATATGGAGCAAGAAGGGAAAAAGAAAGTTGGAAGTGGGGTTTGAGTTTGTGATGATTGGAAGTTGAATAGATGGGAGTGAGAGAGAAAACACAACCTCTGTTATAGCAGATAACAGTTTTGGGCTCGTGACGGTCGTCACGTATCTGTGACGTTCGTCACCCGTGTGACGGGCGTCAGGCTTCTGTGACGGTTGTTACACCAGCAAAATCTGCAGAACACAGAATTTTGCTATGGGGGTGTTCTTGCAATAGTTTTAAGGCCTAGGATTGATATGGCAATGTATTATATCCTCCAAGAAACATAGGATAACATAAAAACAGAATCAATGAATAAAGAATAAAATTGAAATAACATGTAAATAAAATGCTTGTTTGTAATGTAATACATAAGGGAAATTAAACAATGCGAAAATCAAAATAATTGAAAACGGACGGAAAACAGAGAAAAACTAAACTAAACTAAACTAAAGCTAATATCTCAGTCTTTTCGTGCCTTCAATTCGTCAAACTTCCGGGCGTAGTAGTCGAGCTGGTCACAGACTAAGTCCATGAAGACTGCGAGTTCGCTGTGTATGCTTGTAATGTCGTCTTTTACGGTGGTCAGAGCTGCGTCGACGTTGTCTAATCGGTTCAGAATAGTATCCATTTAGTCAGTGGTTTCCTCAGGAATGGGCTCATGATAGGTGTTGTAAGGCGGAGGGGTCGTAGGGTCTTCCTTAGCTTCTGATACAACATCCTCATTGTACATATAATCATGTGCTTCAGAGATGTGATCACTGTCGTACATGTAATTCTGTGGTGTTGATTGAGGTGAAGGAGGTCCCATAGGCTCATCGAATTCATAAACCCAGTTGTCCTTGTTATGGATACTTGTCATATGATGATTTGGCAATGTGAATAGCTGGACAGGTTTGTCATTAATGAGGTACTCGTAAGGTCCAGGTCCCATAGTTCTTAAAATGCGCCTGTTAAAGAAAAACTGGATATTCATGGGTCGGATGGTGCCAAAACTAGTGCTTGCATTTAGGTGGAATCTAAGGCCAAGCTCGTGGGCAATCATTGTCATGAGGCCTCCTATTAGAATAGGTGATTGTGGGTCCTGAGTGAGGCGTCAGAAGGATTTCATCATAAAAGGTATGACATTCACCGTACGGCCCTGAGAAGCACAGAATATGATAAATAACTCTTCTTTAGATACTGTAGTAATATTTTCTTCTTTTCCGAAAAGGGTGTGAGCTAGGATTTTATGAAAGTATCTGAAAGTTGGGTTATGAATCTCATCATTATACATGTTGTTTGGGTCAGGGTGATAGTCGTCTGTGATTCTTCCCCAGAACTGGTCGAGTTCAAAATCAAGATCGTCATCTTCGGCACTGATGAACACATGTGGTTCGCTAGGAAATCCTAGGAGGTTAGCTAGTGACATCCGGCTATGGGTTTGGTCCATTCCAAACATCCTAAAGGTGATCAGCTCTGAGTTTGATCCGAAACCATAGTTGGGTAAGTACCTGAAGGAACTAAGGAATTCGTAGGTGAGGTCCTTATAGGTGGCAAAACGGGTTTTCAAAGAGGTGTTCTCCCAGCCTAATTGATTAAACAGGTATTGGATGCTATCAGTAATTCCTAGTTTCTCCATGGTAGACTTATCATAATACATTGTTAAGGTTATCTCCCTCTCAGTTAATGCTTCAAATCTTGCCTTTTGAGCTAATCCTCGAAAATGAACCTTTGTGAAGTCGTACGCGGCCATACTTGCAGGTTAGTCAGAGAAAAACAAGAGGAAGGTTTGAAGGCTTTTAAAATCCTGAAAAGTTTAAAACAGAAATTTGAAGTCAGAATTTTTAGAAACAAAAGGTGGTAAAAACAAAGTTTAAGTAAAAGAGAAAAATAAAATAAAATAAAATAAAATAAAATAAAGTAAAAGTAGTAGCAATTTTAAGTTTAGAATTTTTGTTAAAGTTTCAAAGTAGAATAAAAAATGAGAATGAAATACAGTAATGAGGGAAATACGGGAAAATTGGGTTGCCTCCCAGTAAGCGTTGTTTTTAACGTCTAAAGCCTGACGATAGCTTGGTGACAAGCTATTCGGGTGTTTGAGCTGGAAGCTCAAGCATTGTTATACTGCTGACTTGATGACTATTGTCGTTTTTATTATAATGTTTTAGACGTTGCCCGTTCACTATAAACGGTGCATTCGTCTTATCGGTAATTTCAACAGCTCCACTCTGAAGTACTTTAGTCACTTCAAAAGGTCTAGACCACCTAGATTTTAGCTTACCTGGGAAGAGTTTTAATCTTGAATTAAATAGAAGTACGATGTCTCCCACACTGAATTGTTTCTTGATTGAACGTTTATCATGCCACCTTTTAGTTCGTTCTTTGTAGATACGGGCATTTTCGTAAGCGTCTAATCGAAGTTCTTCTAATTCGTGTAAGTTCAAGATTTGTTTCTCTCCTGCCTCAGCGTAGTTGAAATTGAGTGTCTTAATGGCCCAGAAGGCTTTATGCTCTAATTCTACAGGGAGATGACAGGATTTACCGTAAACTAATTTGAAGGGTGTAGTACCTATTGGTGTCTTAAAAGCGGTCCTATAAGCCCATAAAGCTTCATTTAGCTTTGATGACCAATCTTTCCTTGAGGTAGCGACAATCTTTTCCAAAATCTGTTTTATTTCCCTGTTTGAGACCTCTACTTGTCCGCTAGTTTGCGGATGATAAGGTGTAGCTACTCGGTGTCGGACTCCATATTTAGAAAGAAGTTTGTCAAAGATTCGCAATATGAAGTGTGATCCGTCGTCACTAATGACGAGTCTGGGTACACCGAATCTAGGAAAGATTGTGTTTTTGAAGAGTTTGATTACTACTCGTGCGTGATTTGTTGGAGCAGTTATGGCTTCTATCCATTTAGACACATAGTCTACAGCGACGAGTATGTAGTTATTACCAAAAGAAGATGGGAAGGGTCCCATAAAATCTATTCCCCATACGTCAAAGATTTCTACCTCTAAGATTCCTTTCTGAGGCATTTCATCGCGTCGTGAGATGTTGCCAGTTCGTTGGCATCGATCACATTTTAGCACAGCGATGTGAACGTCTTTCCAGAGGTTAGGCCAGAATAAGCCGGCTTGGAGAATCTTAGCGCACGTCTTGGATGTACTAGCATGACCACCATATGGTGCTGAATGGCATTGGGAAATGATATTTTCTATTTCTTCCTCTGGGACACAGCGACGGTATATGTTGTCGGCCCCTCTCTTGAAGAGTAGAGGTTCGTCCCAATAATAGTGTTTCAAATCGTGGAAGAATTTCTTCTTTTGCTGATAAGTGAGATCCGGTGGAAGCACGCCTGCAGCTAGGTAATTAACAATGTCAGCATACCAAGGTAAGGTGACTTGGGCATAGACGGCTTCTACGGCTTTTTCGAGTTCTGGATCTTCCGAGATTAAGTTAGGCATGTCACTTTCTAATTTGGCTATCAGATGTTCGTACGAGAAATCGTCATTTATCGGTACTGGTTCATGTTTGATGCCTTCTATTCGGGATAAGTGATCTACAACAACGTTCTCGGTTCCTTTCTTATATTTGATTTCTAAGTCAAACTCTTGTAATAACAGGATCCATCTCAATAATCTTGGTTTGGCATCCTTTTTGCTTATTAGGTACCTGATGGCAGCGTGGTCTGTGTATATGATAATTTTTGCTCCTACTAAGTAAGAACGGAATTTGTCAAGCGCAAATATAACTGCTAGAAGTTCCTTTTCTGTTGTAGCGTAGTTCATTTGGGCAGGATCTAAGGTTCTACTGGCATAGTAGATGGCATGAAACTTCTTGTCCTTCCTTTGTCCTAGAATTGCGCCTACGGCATAATCGCTCGCATCGCACATGATTTCGAACGGTAATGCCAATCGGGTGGTTGCATAATCGGTGTGGTGATAAGGGCTGATTTTAATGTTCCGAATGCTTTTAGACAGTTGTCGTCAAAGACGAACTCAGCATCTTTCATCAACAGGCCAGCCAAAGGTTTTGTGATTTTTGAAAAGTCTTTTATAAATCTGCGGTAGAAACCGGCATGTCCTAGAAAACTCAGTATTTCTCGTACAGATTTTGGAGGTTGGAGATCTTTTATAACCTCTATTTTAGCTTTGTCGACTTCGATTCCTTTATTTGATATGACATGTCCTAGAACTATTCCTTGTCGGACCATAAAATGGCATTTTTCCCAATTTAGGACGAGGTTCACTTTTACACAACGTTCTAATACCATTTCTAAGTTTTGTAAGCATCCTTCGAAACTTTGTCCACATACTGAGAAATCGTCCATAAATACTTCCATGATGTCGTCTATGAAATCTACGAAGAATGCCATCATGCATCTTTGGAATGTTGCTGGAGCATTACAGAGTTCGAACGGCATTCGGCGGTAAGCAAAAGTACCATAAGGACATGTGAATGTAGTCTTTTCTTGGTCATCAGGATGAATGGGAATTTGAAAAAATCCTGAATAACCATCTAGATAGCAGAAATATGAATGTTTGGCTAATCTTTCTAACATTTGGTCTATGAAGGGCAAAGGGAAGTGATCTTTTCGTGTGGCTTTGTTAAGCTTTCTATAATCAATGCACATCCTGCTTCCAGTCACGACTCTTTTTGTTATTGATTCGCCTTTTTCGTTCTTAACTACTGTGACTCCTCCTTTCTTAGGTACCACATGAACTGGGCTAACCCATTCACTATCGGAGATTGGATAGATGATTCCTGCATCTAGCAATTTCTTTATTTCATCTCTGACTACAGTGCTTAGGATGGGGTTCAGTCTCCTCTGATACTCTCTAGAGGTTTTACAGTCTTCCTCTATTGTAATTCGATGCATACAGATCGAAGGACTTATACCTTTTAGATCGCTTATGTTATAGCCTAACGCGGTGGGGTACTTCTTTAGGACTTCTAATAGCTTTACGGTTTCTAGTTGTCCTAAGTCGGCGTTGACTATCACTGGTCTTTTTAGTTCATCGTCGAGGAATTCATATCTAAGGTTTTTGGGTAGTGTTTAAGTTCTAAAGATGGGTTGTTCGGACCTGGCATATGGTTTGGGGTCAGTGCTAAGCTTTCGCTTAGGCTGTCGTCTTTATACGGTTTACGCCAATCATCTTTTTTAGAAATATCGGGTATTTGAATCTTTATTATTTCTGAATACACGGTCTCTTCATTTTCAAGTTCTCTTATGCATTCGTCAATTACATCTACTAAATAGCAGGTATCGTCTATGGCTGGTGCTTGTAAGAACTTGGTGAGAATGAACTCTATCTTTTCTTCTCCTACTTCGAATGTTAGCCTTCCTTTCTTTACGTCTATAATAGCTCCGGCTGTAGCTAGGAACGGTCTTCCTAGGATAATCGGGGTAACAGAGTCCTCTTTAATGTCTATGATTATGAAGTCGGTTGGGATGTAGAATTGTCCTATGCGTACTGGAACGTTTTCCAGTATTCCGACGGGATATTTCACTGATCGGTCAGCTAATTGTACGGACATTTTGGTTGGCCTAAGGTCTCCCATGTTCAGCTTTTTGCATATAGATAAAGGCATAACACTGATATTGGCTCCTAAATCACATAGAGCTTTGTCTATTATGAACTTTCCTATGACGCAGGGTATGTAGAAACTACCTGGGTCTTTTAATTTAGGAGGCATGCGGTTTTGAATAATAGCGTTACACTCTGTAGTAAGTGTAACTGTTTCATTATCCTCGATCTTTCTCTTATTTGACAGGATTTCTTTGAGAAATTTAGCATATGACGGCATTTGAGTTATCGCTTCTGAAAAAGGAATAGTGATATTCAACTGTTTAAGGAGCTCTACAAATTTCTTAAATTGTCCTGAAGTTTTGGAGTTTATTAATCTTTGAGGATAAGGGATAGGTGGTTTATATGGCGCTAGAGGTGCTAGAGTTTTTTCACTTGCGGTATCCTTCTTCTCGTTGTCTTCCTTCTTTTCTAACTCGGATTCCTTTTCTGCTTGTTCAGTTGGTTTTTGTTGCATGGCTGAGTTTTCGGTTCTCGGATCGATCGGTTCGTCCAATTCTTTTCCGCTTCTTAGTATTATAGCATTTGCTTGACCTTTTAGATTTTGTTTGGGTTGTCCAGGAAATATGCCAGCCGGTGCAGCAGCAGAGGCTTGTTGTTGAGCCACTTGTGATATCTGTGTTTCTAACATTTTGTTGTGGGTGGCTAAAGCGTCTACTTTTCCGGTAAGCTGTTTAATTTGCTCGCCAGTGTGTATGTTTTGATTCAGGAATTCTTTGTTTGTTTGAGCTTGAGTAGCTATGAATTTTTCCATCATCAACTCGAGGTTTGATTTCCTAGGTGCAGTCTGGGCAGCAGCTGGTTTCTGATATCCTGGCGGAGCAGCAGGCATCTGCAATGCATTATCGCTTTTGTAAGAAAAGTTTGGATGATTTCGCCAACCTGGGTTGTAAGTATTTGCGTAGGGATTTCCTTGAGCATAATTTACTTGGTCTGGTGGGATTCCGGCCAGCAATGGGCATTCGGGCGCATTATGAGTGGTGATTCCGCATAACTCGCAGTTTGGAGTTACTGCAGCGACAGTTGCAGTGGGGTTAACGGTCAGACTGTCAATTTTTTGTGCTAGAGCATCTACTTTAGCGTTGAACTTTTAAAGGCTGCTGATCTCGTACAACCCACCGTTCGCTGCGGATTTCTCTGTTGGAATGCATTCACCTCCCCATTGGCAGTGGTTCTGAGACATGTTTTCGATTAGTTGATAGGCTTCGTCGTATGGCTTATCCATAAGTGCACCGCCCGCGGCGGCGTCTACCATTAATCTGGTATTGTATAAAAGCCCATTATAGAAAGTATGAATCGTCACCCAGTCTTCTAGACCGTGGTGAGGACATGTTCTCATCATATCTTTGATTCATTCCCATGCTTCGTAAAGAGATTCAGTATCTTTTTGTCGACATCCGTTTATTTGAGCTCTGAGCATAGCAGTTTTGCTTGGCGGAAAATATCTCGCTAAGAAGACGTTCTTCAACTGTTCCCACGTCGTAACGGAGTTGGATGGTAAGGATTGTAACCATGTCCACGCTTTGTCTCTAAGAGAGAAAGGGAAAAGACGAAGTCTTATTGCGTCTGGAGTTACTCCATTTGCTTTCACTGTGTATGCTATTGTACAAACTTCGTTAAATATTTGTTTGGATCCTCAGTTGCATTTCCTGAGAATTGGTTTTGTTGTACAGCTGACAGTAATGATGGTTTCAGCTCAAAATCGTTTCGAGTAATAGCTGGGGCAGCAATGCTACTTCTAGGCTCCATCTGAGAAGGTGTAGCGTATGCCTTCAGCGGTTTGTTTTGAGGTCCTTCAGCCATCTTTGATTCTTCTTCGGATTTGGGAATGTGAATGAGAGGATCGGGAATGTTATGTTTTAGTTGGTACTCAATGATGCGACTTCTTAAATGTAAGAAGCGCTCTAGTTCTGCGACTGAAGGTTTTAAGATATCGCCTTGTGGGCGATTACTTGGCATACAATCGACAGAACTAGTAAAGGAAAAATGAAATTGTTAACCTAGTCTATACGGCGTAACAGAAGGTTACATTATTGACTAAACGAGTCTCCGGCAACGACGCCAAAAACTTGATCGCGACTTTCTATGTCTAAAACAACTTAAACTGCAAGTGCACAGTCTATCGCGTAGTAATAAAAGATATTGATCCCACAAGGACTCGTAATCAAACTAGTGTTCTCGGGAGTTACTATGTTTAGCTAGGTAGGTAATGTTTAAGGGAATAATTTCTATCACTAAAGGGAACTAAAAACGTTACTTGAATTATAATTACGTGAATCGATATGCAATAATTATGTTCTTCGGGGATTTGACAAGTTACCGGTATATGAAATATTTTTCAGAATTTATTTAAGCAGAAAATAGTGATCTGAAGACTTTCGTCTCACGATGGTTGTTGACGCTAGTCATAATTCTAAGGGTCGAATATACGCTTTCGCTGTCCCATTCGGGGTTAAAACTACTTTTTGGAAATCTCTAGGTTCTAATCCATTTTAAAGTGCTTTCGTTGTTATTAAAACAAATGCCTAGTGTTTACTATTTGGTCTTACCGCAGCTGTCGCTTGTTGGTTCGTACCTTAATTAATTTCCCACTGTCGTGGCAAAACTACTTTTAAATAAGTTCTCGCTTTCGCGACGAACGTTTATTCAGTAAATAAGTTTAAACGCTCAGACCATAAATAACTTTTGAAAAAGAAAGTTTTAAACCGATTATTATCAAATCCCGTCTGAATTATTATTACATATCGATTACTCTGATTTAGCTAGACATGGATTTGGGAAAGGTAAAACATAAATAAAAACAGAAACTTAGAACATTCATATTACTGAGAATTAAAGTTACAATTAACGAAATAATGAAAGAAAACCTGTAACGTATCCAATTGGCTTTTGCCCAAATCCCAACGGTGTCGGCAGGATTATGTCTTCAAACCAATAGAGCGAACAAATAAATATTGTAGAAATGGAATACAGAAATGAGGAAAGGAAACAAAAACAAAAACAAAAAGAATGAAACTAAATTTTGCTCTGGAAATAAATTTGGGCAGCACTTCGTTGTCTGAATGTGGCTCTCTTTCTCAGCTCCCCTCCTTCTCCTTTTATAGAGGTAGAATTCTAACGGTTGTAATTTGAAGAAGGTGGACTTGGAGGCAGAAAAATCAGGGAGTAGTGGTCCATTATTTGGGACTTGGAACTGTATTTTGCACGTTCAATTGGAGCTGTGCGTTTTTGCCTGCATGACGGTCGTCATGGTGTGTGACGGTCGTCACCCGTGTGACAGTCGTCTTGGCTGTGTGACGGTCGTCACAGCAGCAAAATGTGCATTCTACGTTTTTCATGTTGTTTTCATCTGGTTTTCGTCCATATTTCATTTGTAATTGCTTCTTTTCTTCATATTGCTTTGTTTAGACATGATCATCAAATACCTGCAAAATATCAGACAAATAACATGGAAAGAACCCGAGATCGGATTGAAAACAATCAAACATTAGTTGAATTATGCATCAATATATATATACGATTTCGTGTTATCAGTACTGACATTCTTCAGGACATAAACCTTTTTTGTTGATGTACAATGTCATGATCAGAGTGATATACAAGCACCTAAAAACATCAGCACATATACTGTAAGACAATTTTAATGTTCTTGTCTTTTTTACAATACGTTTTCAATTAGGCAGTTTTGTGACTCTTGCATTTGTGCTGATTGGCCCTTTCAATCTATATGTAATATTTTGATAACTCTTACTTCATATGTGTTATATGTTTTGATAAATTATTTATGATTCTGATAAATTAATTGAAGGAGAACACGACATGACATAATTGTCATTATTGGAAAACATGGTCAGCATGTATAGATTATACAATTGGAAAGCAGTCATAATTTGGTTGACTTTTACAATTTGACTTTAGCCTCGGTTAGGCCAAAGCTAAATATTTTGTTGACTTATAAAGTTTGAACTTAGCCTCGAATAAATCAAGGCAAAATGTTCCTTTAGCCTCCACCAGGACCAAGGTTAAATATTATGCTGGCTTATGGAGTTTGACTTTAGCCTCGGTCAGGCCCAGGCTATTTTTTGTTTTTTGACACGGCTTCACCGAGGCTAACGTAGACACGGCAAAACCGAGGCTAATGTAGACACGGCTAAACCGAGGCTACTGTAGACATGACACTTTTTGGCCAAAGCTAAATGTTAGCTTCAATCGTTTTAGCCTGTCCCCGACACCGACGCTACGCCGAGGCTAATTGGCTGGTAGCGGCGGTTTTTTGCCTTATAGTGTCGGAAAATGGCTGAGGCTAAATATTGAATTTCTAATGTGTGTGTGTGTGTGTGTGTGTGTGTGTGTGTGTGTGTGTGTGTGTGTGTGTGTGTATATATATATATATATATATATATATATATATATATATATATATATATATATATATATATGTAAGCACCAAGTCTAAAAAGTGTTATGCGCGGGGGTGTATTGGAAAAATCAAGCCCAATATATCGATAATTCGAGCCACCCACCGTTTATATCTACGCACTAAGTTTAATAGTGTTGGGTGTGATGGGGTGTATTGAGAAAACTCAAGTCCCACATTGGTTAAAAATAGAACTCATAAAGGGTTTATATAGAGTGGCATCCCTCACCTTACAACGCAATTTTGTAGGAACGAGTTATGCCAAACTCTGTTATAGTTAGATGTTAGTTTTAACCTTTCCGTTAAGTTTACTGATATATATGTTCTTGCATTGCTTATAATGTAACTGTATTGCAATTCACTCATTGCTTTTCGTTTCATCTTTTATCTTCACAGTAGGACGATGAACACCAAAGTTCATCTCCAATATGGTATTACTCTTGATGGGTCATCATGAGGAGGGAGCATATACGTTGGGTCAAACACTCACCTAAAGGTCAAAGACTCACCCAAACAAGTGAGAGGACAACAAATATTCACTCAAAACCTCAAGGTGATAGGTGTATGGGTCATCTTACTTATAAAGTGCTCAAGTTCTACTTTTTTAAGCAATATGGGACTTAGAACTCACACTTGTTTCTCAATATAACTCAAACTTGTTTTTCAATAATCTCCTCCTCAAGTGTGAGTTTATTCATTATGCTCCTCCTCAAGTGTGAGTTTATTCATTATACTCCCCCTCAAGCGCAAGCTATTTTTTCATCCACATGTTTGTACTACCGTTGAGAGACACCCTTGTCTCGTCATGGGCATTTTAACAAAACACACCTCCTGACCACCATATTAGGAAGACTTTCGACACAAGCAGTTGGTCCCATACTCGAACCAGGATCTGATGCCATAGATGAGTCATTATGGGGGGTTGAGAGCATACACATTGGATCAAACACTCACCTAATGATCAAAGACACGCCCAAGCATGTGAGAAAGACACAACATATTCACAGGTGATAGGTGTATGTGTCATCTTACTTATAAAGTGCTCAACCTCTACTTTTCTAAGCAATGTGAGGTTTAGAACTCACACTTATATCTCAACACAATTCATACTTGTTTTTCAAAACTCTAACACTGTAACTTTAAATTAGAAAGTCACAGTAATTTTATTTGTTTCTCTTTTTTATTTTATTTATTTATTTATTTATTTATTTATCATTTACTATTTATTTTTTCTTAGTCTTATTCAACACAATTTGCACCAAAGTTATCGTAATTTTCCCTCTAAAATGTCACCTAATATGTTTCCCATATCTTCTCCCACTACACTGTTTTTGTCATTCTCTTTTAAGTGACTCTTTGGGCGAGACATTTTTGATAAAAGATTTAATCTAAAATAAATGGTTGATCTAGAGACATTTTTGCAAGAAAAAGTAAAACAAAACTCGCACTATCTTTTTCTTTTTACATCAACAAATGGCTAGAGCTTGATGTAGTGGATTTTTTATACAAATACTTCTTAGATATGGTGATTAGTTCAATGTTGTAGTGGTTTAAAAACCATTTTAACTTTTTATTATTATTTTTTATTTTAAAATTGAGATTATGATGACAAAATTTATAGAGCTAGAGCTTTAAAAAATATTAGTGTTCTTGTAGAACTTGTTGGATGCATTGCTAACAATGAGCAAGAAACAAAAACCAAGTGAATGCTGAAAAATGAGATCATCGAAGTTATTTTCTAACATTTATTTTCGTAGATTCCCCACTATAATTTTATTTTTCATGTATAAATGAATGCTTTTCTAAAAGTTGTATGATTTGAATCATATAATTGTTTGATTCAAATCATATGATTCAAATTATGTACAATATTTACATATTATTTTTAGATTTTATCATCTTGAGTCAAATTATTCTTTCATCTAATTTAAATCATAATTGTAGGATCAGACTCAAATTAATTTTTTAATGTTTCACTTATTTTGATACTTACCTCTAGCACATTTAAGTTCCTCTCTCTCTCTCTCTCTCTCTCTCTCTCTCTCTCTATATATATATATATATATATATATATATATATATATATATATATATATATATATATATATATATATATATATATATATATATATATATATATATATATATATATATATATATATATATATATATATATATATATATATATATATATATATATATATATATATATATATATATATCATTTTATTGAATTGTGTAAATCTATATTTTTCACAAACATTGATTATCTAAAAGTGTTCTTTCTTTCACAAACACATTTTCTCTCAAGTCAAGCTCAAAAAAAAATTTCATATAGTATTGATTGCATGAGTTTTGTTTGTGAGTTGTGTCAGATTCTTCTAATAACCAATCATATTTAATATTGATCCAAAAAAATAATTGTTGTGGTACTCAATTTAAAGAATGAGTATGAGTGGTAGTTGTACATTAGGGAACTAATATTTTTTTAAGCTTTTTGCATATATCAGATTGAAGAATCAGTTTGCGATTAAGATGTATGAAGACTAAATTTTAGCTAGAAGAATATTAATTTCTTCTCCCACGAAATTTTGGTAGGGTCTAGTGAAGACTATTGCAGATAAAGTTTCAGAGTTTCTAAGATTATTCAGTAGAACAAAGACCAAAGCTAGAAAATTCCTGAAGACTGCTAAGAATGGTTTTGGTTCTTAAAATGCAAATAACTCAAGATTGAATGATGATCTTGTCGATTTCGTAGTTTTTAATGTTTTGTTTACAACATAATCACTACAACATTTTTCCTCTTTGACAACAACTGAAAAGTGTTGTCAAAGTTCAGAAAATTGCCTAAAAGAATAGGGGACGTTTTTCAGACGTCCTCTATTCGAGCGTTGCCTAATATTTAAGGGGACGTTTTTATTTCTTTTTGAGAACACTTTCATAAATCGTTGCCTAAACTATAGAAAAAGGGAAAGTTTTTCTGTGGCATCTTAGACAACATTTTTAAGGTGTTGTTAAAAATTGCAACGACTTAAAAACGTTACCTAAAAGTGGTAGAGTGAAAACACTCTCTTGGGGCGATTTTCAAATGTTGCAATATCTAACAACAATTATCAATTGTTCTCTAAAAGTAAAATAGTAAGAATAAGGACACTCAATGAATGTTTCTGTGAGTTACAAAAAATATTGTTTTACCATGTTTTTCATAAAATTAACAATTCAAACAAGAATTGCATCAAACCTAAATTGCACGTACCACAAAAGTTGTGTTAATTAAATTTAACAAAATGATAAAATACATAGTTTCTTTAAGTTTAATGCTTAAGCATTAACTCAAATACATAGTTATAAACATTAACTTTTAATACACACAATAGACACAATATTTAACCTTACTTAATATTATCAGTTTAACACTTAAAAATATAAATCTAGAAAAATGACAAAATACATAGTTTATTTGAGAGAAAGTGAAATAGATTTAACTCTTCCTAATCTCTTCCTACTAATTGGCAACTATTAATGGTGAAATTTAAACCCATTTGAATAATCAAGGGCCCTCCATGCAAGGTATACATGAACCAAATTTACATCAATCTCTCGTGGTGGTTCCAAAGCAGTTTTTATAACTTTCTCAGTTATTTCATAAAAGACAACACTAGCCAGAAAGATATTATCATGTAGAGCTCCCTCACAATTAGGACAAATGAAAGAATAAGATTATCTTCTCCGTGAAACTAAATAAAATGGAATAAGCAAGAGACTGATTGTCAAACACTTGTGCATAAAAGCATAGAAATAAAATAATACATTGCAATTAATCAATGATTGATTTCCTTCACTGTAATAACATAATAACATAACATCATAATAAACAGAAACCATGATTCACTATAATAACCTAATAAACATAACATCATAATAACACGTCATTTTATTTTATTTAAAACATAATAAAATTTTATCCATCAGTTTTGTAGAAAATCTAACTCAGTGTCTGAAGTTTGTTTTCCAACATCTGCAATTTTGTGTTTTATTTTATTTAAAACATAATAGTGAAGTTTGTTTTATTCACTATATATATTGAAGAGAAAATGTTGGAATATTCAAATCAAATTTTGCATGTAGGATGTAAGGTTATGGAAATTTCAGCATACTTTAGCTGCAGTGGTAGAAAGTTTCCATATTCATCTGCAAAATATGATTGATAAAATAATCAGAAAAAACTATAAAAAATAAGTGACAATGCATAAACTAAGTATAATATAATATGTATTGTTTTGTTTTAAAGCCAGATAGTGCCAATTGTTCTTAATAAATTAAACATTTTTCTTGATCAAAAGTATAAAAATAAGCATCTCTTCTATCTTCTTTTTTTATTAATTTTGTAATGTTGATATATTTCCAAATGGATGGGTGGAATATGCTGAATCTTTTTCATATTCCATTATTTTTCATTACAAAACTTCACTATCCAACAAGTGTATGAAATTGTGTCATAAGGAATGTGAAAGAGACATAAATAGGTGGGTTTATCTAGACTCTTTCTTTTGAATCCTACTCCTTATGTCAACCAAATCAAAACTGAAATATTCGCTGAAACAATGAACCACATAACATTTTTCCTTCGTTGTTTTTCAACTTTTGTAGCTAGCAGAAGAAATAAGGAGACTAACAACAACACTTTTTAACCAATATTTTTCACACAATGAAATTAATCGATGCAAACATTAGCGGCAATAGCGAGTCGAACAAGCATGAGACCTTAATCAATCTATACCACAGATAGCAACACATCATAACTATTATATTTCCAATTCTACACTGCATATGTTATGTATTAAGAGAATGTGAGATAGTTATGGAATGTGAGATAGTTATGGAATGGTTATGGAGAATGTTAAAAACAGAATATAATATCAGTTCAAATATTATATGAGAACAACCTAAAGCAACTAAAAGATTCAAACTCCAATAATGCATTTAACTATGAGAACAATAAAAATGGAAAATGAAAAACTTCAAATACCTTAAAATGGTGGAAATGTGCTGGTGGATGACGGATATGACCGTCAAAAATGGACGGACGGCGGCAGAATGAGGTGACGACGGAATGACCGGAGGAAAGACGACGGACGGAGGCTGTCGGACGGTGGCGCGGACGGAATGCGTCGACGGTGACTGTTCTAATTCTGAATAGGGCAACATTCGCGAGTGGAAATAAGAGAGAAGAAGATTGTTCTGATTCTGCAAAAATATTGGGATTTTTTAAATTTATGCTACTTAAACCTATAGTAGCGCTTTTTTTGGCCTTTAGCAGCACTTTTAAAAGCGCTGCTATAGATCTGCCTTAGGACCCCCTTTAGCAGCGCTTTTTTTGGCATTTAGCAGCGCTTTTAAAAGCGCTGCTATAGGTCTGCCTTAGGACCCCCTTTAGCAGCGCTTTTAAAAGCGTTGTTATAGGTCTGCCTTAGGACCCCCTTTAGCAGCGCTTTTTTTGGCATTTAGCAGCGCTTTTAAAAGCGCTGCTATAGGTCTGCCTTAGGACCCCCTTTAGCAGCGCTTTTTTTGGTATTTAGCAGCGCTTTTAAAAGCACTGCTATAGGTCTGCCTTAGGACCCCCTTTAGCAGCGCTTTTTTTGGCATTTAGCAGCGCTTTTAAAAGCGCTGCTATAGGTCTGCCTTAGGACCCCCTTTAGCAGCGCTTTTTTAAAAGCGCTGCTATAGGTCTGCCTTAGGACCCCCTTTAGCAGCGCTTTTTTTGGCATTTAGCAGCGCTTTTAAAAGTGCTGCTATAGGTCTGCCTTAGGACCCCCTTTAGCAGCGCTTTTTTTGACATTTAGCAGCGCTTTTAAAAGCGCTGCTATAGGTCTGCCTTAGGACCCCCTTTAGCAGCGTTTTCGTAGACCCCCCCCCCCTTTAGCAACGCTTTTTTAACAAGCGTTGTCTTAGGTATGCTATTTTTTTTTTCATGACCCTTTAGCAGCGCTTTTTTAGAAAGCGCTGTCTTTTGTTGCGCTGCTAAAAGTCATTTCTGGCGTAGTGACTTAGGCTACAAGCTAATTTAACAAATGGGCTTACAAGCAAGGCTCAATTCGACATACTAACTTAAATTACAAGTTAATATATTTTAATATTATGCCCGAGCAGACTTCGACTAAAACATACACAACTCATGTCAAACCATGAAGCTATTATTGTCGACACTAGAGTTCGATCCAAATACCACAAATCTCCATCTTGGAAGAAACTCTATAACAAGGGAATAAACTAGCTTTGACCTTCATAACATCTTCTACATTGTTGTTTTCTATGAGGATGTCATCTACATAAATCAACAAAGTAACAAGTGAATTTCTTGGTCAAAATATGAAGTAAACACAATGGTCGAATTAACTCTTAGTGAAACCAATGTTTGTCATGAACTTGTCGAAACTCCTATTCCATTTTCAAGGAAATTGTTTCAGTCCATACAAAGACCTATTCAGCTTGAACACATAATCTTCCTTTCCCTTTTCTACATACCCTTTAGGTTGCCTCATCAGGATTATTTCATCTAGATCATCATACAAAAAGGTTGTCTTCACATCCATCTGTTCAAGTTCTGGGTTGAACTTTTCCACCATGACGGATAACATTCTAATAGATCTATGCTTTACAACAGGTGAGAATAAGTCATTGAAGTCAATACATTCTTTCTGAGTGAACCCCGAGCAACCAATTTTGCCTTAAAACGCTTTGAAATCACTCCATCGATTCCTTCTTTTATCTTGAAAATTCACTTACAACTGACCAACATGGCTTCTGCAGGTTTCTCAATCAGCTTCCAAAAGGCTTTATCATGAAGAGATTTCGTCTCATCATCCATGGCTTTTAGCCATTCAGTCTTATCCTGTGTATAACTTCCTTATAGTCTCTAGGTTCTTCGTCAAGAACCTCACATGCAGAGATTAAGACATAACCTATAAGATCTGCTTATTCGAGTCTCTAAGGTGGCTTGATGATTCTTCTCGATCTATCTCTTGCCAGTAGATAGTCATTATCAGTCTCCTCATCTTCATCAGCAACTTAAGATTCTTCTTTGACTTCTTCTGGGTCATGCAATTTAACATTATTATGCTCCACCTCAACAAGAATCTCTTCTTGTTCCAGCTTTTCTTCAGAGATCTTTGAACTTCAACCAATGTCATATGTTTTCTCGAAAGGTATCTCATCTTCATTAAAAACTACATCCCAACTTGTGATACACTTCCTGCGACCTGGCTCTAGACACCACAACCTATAAGGTTTAAATCCTTCAGGGTATCCAAGGAACATACATCTCAGAGCTCTAGGTTTGACATTGTCTTGTCTAATATGAGAATAGGCTAAATAACCAAATACTCTAAGTCTATTGAGACTAGGTGGATGTCGCGATCGAATTTCTTTAGGTGTCTTCATTCCCAAGGCTGTCGGGGGACACCTATTTATTAAGTATGCCGCAGTCACAACATCTTCAGCTAAAAACACCTTCTTCAATCCTGCACTTACCAACATGAACCTTGTAACACCCAATTTTTAGTAATTATTAATTTAACTTAATTAACTGATTAACTAAATTATTTTGTGCCTAATCGAATTAACTAATTTATGTGATTTATATGAATTAATTGATTTACTTGGTATATTTGAATTAGTTGATTTATTGAAATTATATGAAATATTTGATTTATATAAATTAATTATTTATTTAACTTATATGTGTTAATTGATTTAATTGATATATGTGATTTATTGAGTTAAATTAATTTATGTGATTTATTTTATTGGTATAATAAAATGTAGAATTGCTAGAATTAATAATTGAGCTTAATGGAGGGTGTTGTCGTTACTCGAAAAATGAAACGACGGGGAGGCGAGAAAGAAAGACAGAAGAGTCGCCACCGAACTTTATTTAACCCATGAGGGAAAAGGAAAATATCAAGAAAACCTTAAGAAATGAACGGATAAGATGGTCTCGCGACCAAATAACGGGTTCGGAAGCCGGTTATGCGAAGGGAAGGTATTAACATCCCTCGCATCCATCGTACTCGATGGAAACCATTTATTTGTCTATTTGTGAAGATATTTGCTTAAAGATATTGCTATAGAGAGTGTTCCAACGGGGTTAGAAACAGGGAAAAGAGAGATAAAGGGGAAGAAAGAGAGAGAACGGGGGAAATAATAGACTCGATAGGACTTCGCGGTACTAGGCCTACGTATTCTCAACAGATATGAGAAAGTCAGAGTCAACGTAGTTCAGTGAACTACAGATATAGGGGAAATGTGCTCGACAAGGATTGTGGCCCTTGTGCCTACGTATCTTTACTCAAAAGAAGTAAAGAATCAGAGCAATCGTAGTTCGGCCTATGGTTTGCGGGTGAGTTCTGGTAGACGATGCTATCGTGCGCATTCTAGTAGTTTAGGTGTATTGATGCTCGCTCATTGGAGACTTAGGCGTTACCTGTTTGCGGTAGAACAGACGTAGCATGTCTTTCTGGGAAAGGATGGAAAAGAGAAAAGGGTGCTCGCTAGGATTTTCGCAATCCTATGCCTACGTATTCTCAACATGCAATAGAAATCAGAGCAACGTAGTTCTTGATACTACGGATAACTGGTGTTTTTGTGGGTGATGTTAATGTAGCGCATTCTAGCAGTTTAGGTGTATTGCTGCTCGCTCGTTGGAGACTTAAGCGTTACCTATTTGCGGTAGAGCAGACGTAACATATCTTTTTTTGAAAGATTAGTTTTCGCCATGTGAGGCAAGATGTCACATTTGATTTGTGTAACTGTTTCTTAGGGGAGAAATATGTCATCGGGTAGTAATCCCTTGCGGGTAGTAACCAATTCTTTATCTTAAAGTTTTGTTATGAAAAAGGTGTGGTGAGTACAAGCGTCTTTGTATTGAAAGACGAGTATTGAGACCACACACACTGCAGTGAGTATCCTGACACTCGGAGAGGAAGAAGTCTACATTCAATCCTCTCTCTTTAATTTAATACAAAGAGAACTTTATTCTCTTATTAAAAGTGTTTTTGGTTTTGAACGGTAAGTTCTTTTGTGACTATAAACCCCATGGTAAATGTTAAGCACTCGGGATAGGAGAAGGCCTACGCCTAACCACTCCACGACCATTCAAGTTTTTGTTGTGAAAAAGAGTTGAAAATGCACTCGATACAGGACCAAGGTTTTTAGGAGAGAAAGCTTCGAAAAGAAGTTGTGGAGAGAAAATGTGGAAAAGAGAAAATGTCTTCGTATTAAAAGTCGAGTATCGAGACCACCCATATTACAGTGAGCATCTTGACACTCGGAGAGGAAGAAGTCTACACTCAATCCTCCCTCTTTAGTTTAATACAAAGAGAGCTCGATCTTCTAATTGAAAGTGTTTTTAAAAATGCACTCGGTATGGGACCGAGGTTTTTTAAGAGAAAAAGCTCGAATACAAGCGTCTTTGTACTGAAAGACGAGTGTCGAGACCACACACACTACAGTGAGTATCCTGACACTCGGAGAGGAAGAAGTCTACACTCAATCCTCTCTCTTTAATTCAATACAAAGAGAAATTCATCCTCTTATTGAAAAGAATTTTAAAAATGCACTCAGTACAGGACCGAGGTTTTTTGGAGAAAAAAGGGTGTCAAGAATACAAGCGTCTTCTTATTGAAAGACGAGTATTGAGACCACATACACTACAGTGAGTATCCTGACACTCGGAGAGGAAGAAGTCTACACTCAATCCTCTCTCTTTAGTTCAATACAAAGAGAAAGATATTTTTGAGAAAATGTGAAAGAGATTGGAGATGAAGATATACAGGATACAGATAATGTACAGAATATATAACCAATAGTCCACCAATTAGGATTTTATGGTTTCGATATTTATTTAAGTATATTGAAAGAATGTACAAGTTAGTTTGAATATTTACAAGATATAACCAATACACAACATATATAATAATGTGTACAATAATATAATAACTGAATTTAAAACGGTTAATATTTGACAGAAAATAAAGTTAGTGGTTAGCTTGTTAATGAATTGAATCGGGGCAAATGTAATGCTAAATCATTGTAGCTCGACTTATGATGGAAGTCGAACTATAGGAGGTCGCATAATTGATATCCGTGCAAAAGACAAGATAGAGAAATGATATTGAAGATTATTCTCCGATTAAATCGTGTCGCACAGACTGGAAGAGGTAGGATCTCGTCTTAATCGCAAACATAATGTCGATTAATCGAAGGTAGCCTATCGCGATCCCAAAGTAAAGAAAATGACCCAAATGGTCATTTTCCATAGATTTGAAATCGGGAAGGTTATCGACTTCGATACCCGACTCTTACGAATAAAAGACTTCATAGATCGCGGAAAAATGATAAAATCGAAAATGGAGTAGAAATGAGGGGAGAAAGAAGGTGGTCTCGGATCCAACATTATTTATCAAAGTTTGACTAATAACGATTTACGGAGGTCTCGTCATCGACCCAAAAGGCAAAAAAATGCCCAATAACAAATGCAAAATAAGATCAACTTCTAAAATGAAAAGAAATTTATAAAATAAATATAATAGAAATTCTAATAGAAGCTAAAAAATAATATATAATTGTCGCTTGCGCGAAAATAAGGTGCCGGCACAACAGAAGAGTCGCCACCTTTCGTTATTTATCCCTCAGAGCGGGAAAGGAAACGATCGGAAAAACCTAATAAAAAAGGGTAAGACAAGGTCATCACAACCGTTGTCTGGATTCGGGAGTCGGTTACGCAAGGGGAAGGTATTAGCACCCCTCACGTCCGTCGTACTCGAAGGGATCCTCGCTTGTTGTGTTTACTTGGACGGGTTGGTTTTATCTATCTACCTATCAAGGTTGGCTGAAACAGAAAAGAAAAATGACTCGGCAAAGCATCACGCTTTATGCCTACGTATTCTCGTCAGAGAATGAGAAATCAGAGTCAATGTAGTTCGGCCTACGACGGGTTATGGGGGAAGGTAGCTCACCAAGACATCGCCATCTTGTGCCTACGTACTCTCAACAGGTATGAGAGATCAGAGCTCACGTAGTTCGGGAAACTACGGTTTATTTCCTGTCTTTTACGAAAGAAGTGTTTTTTATTGTGTTTGCGGTTTCAACCGCACTAGAGACTATGACCTGAGAGTGAATGCGTCGCATGTCACCCAAAGGGTACCATACTAAACATCCAGACTGTGGAAAAGAAATTTTCCCACGATCCTTTCTCAGATAGCTTAAGGCTCGTAACGTACGAAAGAAATCATTCATGATTACTGTATCTTAAACTGTTTTGAGATGAGAAGAGAACAGGCCCAACTAGGAGGGAGACTATCAAGTCCTACTGTTGTCATGCCATGGATTCATCCTATGGTTGAGGTTTGAACAGGGAACTCCTAGAAGTTGTCATGCATAAGTTTCAACCTAAGATTCTATCATCAAATCCTTATCAAAGGAAATGAGAGCCCTAAGGGATCATGTCAATGATACACCAAAACAGACAAAGCATCAGCTTAACAGTAAAATGCATGCAATGCAAGTAAGGGAGGAAATGTGTGTGGGGCTTCAGCCTCCACAAGCTCATCTCAACCTCAAGCCAGAATGGATAACAGTAATCATACTGAAATATAAACAACATGCTATCAAGCAATAAACAGTAAACTGCAATCATACAGAAAAATGAAATAAAATGCCATCGGGCAAACAAACCACATGGGCAAGGGAGCTGGACTCTACCGAATACCCGCAAGCAAAGCCACACAGTAACAATACAAGCAGAGGGAGCAACTCAACCTCTAGTGCAATCATGCTCCTAGATTCTACCTATTCTAGATATGAACTTATTCTAATGCATCAAGCAAGTCAAACAAAACACATCAATACAGAAAAAGAAAAAGAAGAGAACAGATCAACTCCTCTCTCAACTCCAAGCTTCAGCTTTTCCAACAGCAACTCAGTCTTCAGACTTCCATCACTCTTGACAGATATCAATTTGCTTTTCCAAGTTTCAACCTTCCAACATAAGTTTCAACTTATCTTCTCCTTTAAGCTTCAGCTTCTTGATCAGCTCCACCTTCAGGCTTCACTATCAATCATGAGTACCAACTTGGCTCTTTCAGGATCTCCAGGTATCAAAGTAAGTATCAACTTCCTTTGCTCTTCAAGCTTCAGCTCTTCAGAATCAATCTCAATCACTTAGAAGTGTCAACTTCATCCTTCAGTCTTTACTTCATCTTCATAGGTCTTCAAGCATCAACTTGCTCTTGATGCTCTTCAAGCTTCAGCTGGAATGGCAATACTCAAGGATTCATCCTCTTCTACACTCTTCATTGAAGTCCTCATCTTCAAACTCAAGCTCAACATCTCTCAAGACAATCAAACCAGAGAAAATCACTTACTGGATAAGCTGGGGGATATTGAACTGCTTATTGACCACCAAAGGTGACCTATAAGGTTCAACATCAAATGAATGGTTCCCTCAAAAGTTCTACCTCCTAGGTACATCACTTATCCCTCCAAAGGAGAGAGGTGTATACCATGGAAGGACTTGGAATCATAGGGAGGAATGGAGGTGACAGATACCATCCATGTTTAAGAAAGAAGTCATCTAAGCCTAAACTCTTCCTAATCCCTAACCCTAAAACAAAAACAAAACAAATAAGATCAAGCTCTCAAGCTCCCCAATGCATCTTCAAGTCCTCTACTATGCCCCTCAATGCTCCTTAGAACAATACCAAGCTCTCCAAGCCCACAAAGCAAAGCAACTAAAGCAAACATGCCCTAAAGGCAACACAAATAATCAACCAATACAAAAATCAACTAAAAATAGCATACTATTATATTAAATCCTAATATAATTTCTAAGGGATCATACATACCTACCCTTAATACCCATATATGTCCCATAGTCTAATTTGTCCTAAAAACCCAAAAATCTAAAGTTATTATGGACCTATGTTGAAGTTTAACCTAATTCTACACAACCTAGAATTATCTAATCAAAGCTAACCTAAAAATCATCACAAAATCATGGAATAAATCCAGGGGGAAGCTAAAACATATATCTAACTATCCTAAAAATATTGACCTAAAAATATTAAGGGAACTACCTAAACTAAATTCTACAAATTCATATATCAACATAAAAGCAATAAAATGCAATTAAAATGGAAAATATGCAAAAAATACTAAAATGCATGATATGAAAAATGTTTTTATTTTATATTTTTCTAGACAAAAATATGAAGTAGGAGGAAAAACTCCCATTAAAAAGTCTTTATTTTTCAATTTAATATGATTTTCCAAATATTAAAAGAAAATGGAGAAAAAATAAAATGAATTATGAAGCATGGGGTGCAGCCAGCAACAAGATAATGCAGTTAAAATCACGCTTGGGCCCAAACTGGGGGATTTAAACAGCAAAGCACCGGGCCCATTTACTAAACAGAAATTAAATGGAAAAAACATAAAGAAAATCAGAAATCCACGGTGCAAATAGAAAGAAATTTTAGTTCAAATCACAATGGGCCTCATATGGGGGGTGGGGATAGAAATTGTCACTCAAGCCCAGAATTCTGGTTTAATGAAACGTGGCGTTTCATTGGTTTCTGATTCCCTCCAAAAATGAAATTAAACGTGGACCATGGGATTAGCTCTCAAGTCAAGGGTCAAGCTACCATCTGATGGCTGTGAGTCATCTTCTTCCTTGGGCTAGGGTTTGGCTGAAACTCCATGGAAACAGAACTCAAGAGCTTCATCTTCCTCAACTCGAATCTCATCAAAACTTCATCAATTCTCAAAGTTTAAAACCCTAACATGCCTAGAATTCCATGCTGAACACGATCATGCCCTTGAAATCCATTGAATCTCACTCAAACATAAAACACGATCCAAACTTCAAATTATGCTCAGTCATCAATCTTGACAGTTCTTGAAATTAAATGTCTCAGATCACTCACCAACTCACCCTGAACATTTCTTGCTATCTAAATCACTCTATATCTCAATATAACAAGAGTTCTTGGTCATCAAAGAAATGAGGTCCCTAGTTCAATCTTCACCAATTGCCTTCAAACTCTCCAAAATCCATCACCTAATGGTCTCTAACTATTCTACACTAATAATTCAACCTAATCATGCCTAAATTAAGGTGTAGGAAAGAAATTGCAAACCTGGTTAAATTGAATGAACAGAGTTAGTAATCCACCAATTCAGGCCTTGAATCTTTCCAAATTCCTTCACTAAGCAATCTTCTAGCTTCTGTATGCAAAAAGAATGGCTGAAATTGCTTGATTCTTGAAATTCGATTTTGAAATGCAACCTTGAAATCTCAATCACCAACTCCTCAATTCTCCATGGAAATGCTCTCAATTCAATCTGCACAGCTTCAATGTGATGTATGGAAGGTGTTTGTGTGAAAAAAATGAAAGAAAATGGAGAGGAATGAAGAAATTGGATTTGACTTGCAATGGAAGATTTTGGATCTCACTCTCTCTTCTCTACACCAATTCACACCAACCTTGCATCTGAGCAAGTTACATTCATCTTATAGAGTGGTTTAGAATCATCTAGAACCCCCTAGAACAATCCAATGAGAAATTGAACTTTTCATGTCATGGTATTTTGATTTCAATTCTCTCCTTACATGCTATCTCATGCCATAGCCCTTGTAATCTTTGTTTCTGACTTGAATTTATCCCCACATAAGATTTAGGGTGAGTTACAATGCATAACTACCTTGTGTATTGAGTTCTTTTGAGTTTTGGTTTGGTACCTTAATATGCAAGTAATCCAATTCCAAAGCAGCCCTATGATCCAAGCCTCAAATCAAAATTGTGGCTGAACCATTGTTCTTAGAATGTCATTTGGAGTCAAAATGACCTATTATATGACATGGTTTGGACTTATAACTTGGGATTTCCATTTTTCAATTTCACTTGAATTAACTTATGCCTCATTTTTAGGCCATTTTTATCACTTTTTGATATGAGCCTTTTCAACATCTCATGACCTCCCAGCTAGCCTTAAAACATCATTCTAAGCAATTTTGATGTTGAAGATTTTTCCATTTGAAGCTTGGAAGTAGGAGATATGGCCTTATGCTTGAAATGACCTATAACCTCCAAATGACCAAAATGCCCTTGGCTTGTCAAAGCCATAAGTTGAGTTCTACAAATCCTATCAAGGACTTCTAGTACTCTCTAGAAATATAAGAAGATGCTCTTCAACATTCATGTTGACCAAGAGTTCATAGGAATCATCCTACTAGGGCAAAAGTTGTCTGCAAGTTGGGTGACTTTCAAGGACCCAGATTCACATACCTCAGATGACCTGTAATTTGTCAAAACCATAACTTGAGCTCTACAAATCCTATCAAGGACTTATACTACTCAAATTAAAGCTAAGAACAAGCTCTACAACATTCATGTTGTGGGGAAGATGAGATGACAACCACATCTTGAGCTAAACTGCCTTGAAGATAGGGATCAAACTAGGGGATTTTACACTGTCAATCCTTAGAAACCCTAGCCTAAAACTTCTCAAACTCCTCAATCATGATGAGTTGGTCTAGGAATCATCCTTATAACACTTCAATGCATCATTCCATGATCACATGGCTCTTGGATTAGGTCTCAACCTTCTCCAAATCATCAGTTGACCTAGGGTTGACCCAGTCAAACCCTAATTCCACCACTCATGGCTGAATCTTCTGAATTCTTGTACAATGACCTCTCTAGGCTTCATGATAGCTTTCAAGACATCTCGTAAGCTTTCTCAAATCTTCAAGTCCATTCTCATAGTCTCAGAATCATCTGAGGAGCTCCCACAACTCTCAAGTTATGAGACACACAACCTTGGTTTCAACCAATTTCTCTGAGGATCTCGAGTTCTCTGACAAAGATATCAATCTTTGAACATTGAATAGCCTTCTTGGCTAGCTTCAAAGCCTCATGCAACTCTTGATGGGTAAATAAATGTTGGTCAAATTTTGGGGTGCAACAGCTGCCCCTATTCAAACGGCTTAAACCTGACTGGGTGAGGAGCGAACGACTCTCAACCAATCAAGGTGCGAGACGGTTGAATACCGATAAACCCGGAAATTTGCCAACTACTCAAGCACACGGTACTCTGAGGGGAACAAATCTCCGAAAACTGAAATAATAGCTGCACAGCAACTAGCTGGAGACATACTGATCTGAACCTTGTCGTCAGTTATCCACATTAAATTCCTCTGACATCGTCATTAGACAACCAAAACACCCAACATCGCCGCTGGAAGACTAAAGAATCTGACATCGCCGTCGGACAACCAAACCACCCAACATCGCTGCTGGAGAACTAGAGAATCTGACATCGCCGCCAAACAAACATCCAACATCGCCGCTGGAGACAAACGTAATCTGACTTCGTCGTCGGAAACGAACATCCAACATCGCCGCCGGAGAACCAAAACATCCAACGTCGCCGCTGGAAAGCTAAGGAATCTGACATCGCCGTCGAACCACCAAAATACCCAACATCGCCGCTGGAAAACTAAATCTCCTGACATCACCGTTAGAAACAAACACCCACCATCGCTGCTGGGGACAAACATCCAACATCGCCGCTGGAGAACCGAATCACCTGACATCGCCGCCAGAAACAACCATCCAACATCGCCGCTGGAGAACTAAAGAATATGACATCGCCACCAGAAACAAACACAACTCTGAGAAATACCCAACATCGCCGCTGGAAAGATGAACCATCTGACATCGCCGCCAGAAACAAACATCCAAACGCCCAACATCGCCGCTGGAGAAATAGAGGATCTGACATCGCTGCCAGAAACAAACAAAACACCCAACATCGCCGCTGGAAAACTGAATCACCTGACATCGCCGCCAGAAACAAACATCCAACATCGCCGCTGGAAACAAACATAATCTGACCTCGCCGTCAAAAACAAACATCCAACATCGCCGCTGGAGACAAACATACTCTGACCTCGCCGCCAGAAACAAGCATCCAACATCGCTGCTGGAAACAAACATGATATGACCTCGCCGTTAATACAAACAAAACATCCAACATCGCCGCTGGAGGCAAACATAATCTGACCTCGCCGTCAAAAACAACAAACATCCAACATCGCCGCTGGAAACAAACATAATTTGACCTCGCCGTCAAGGACAACAAACATCCAACATCGCCGCTGGAAACAAACATAATCTGACCTCGCCGTCAAAAACAACAAACACCCAACATCGCCGCTGGAAACAAACATAATCTAACCTTGCCGTCAAAAACAACAAACATCCAACATCGCCGCTGGAAACAAACATAATCTGACCTCGCCGTCAAAAACAACAAACACCCAACATCGTCGCTGGAAACAAACATAATCTGACCTCGCCGTCAAGGACAACAAACATCCAACATCGCCGCTGGAAACAACAATAATCTGACCTCGCCGTCAAAAACAACAAACATCCAACATCGCCGCTGGAGAACTCAAAAGCTGACATCGCCGTCAGGGTGAAGAAACTTCATTGGGGAATTGGTCACACGGGAACCGGTAATACATGGTCAAACATGCCATCAGGCATTCAAAGAACACTGTCGGGCATCAGCCGGACTTCAACCATCAGGTTGATCATGCCATCAGACATTCAAAGGAACTGTCGGGCATCAGCCGGACTTCAACCATCAGGTTGATCATGCCATCAGGCATTCCGCATTACTGAGATAACTGCTTCATTAACACGGGCAGACTTCAATCATGGAGTCTTCAAAGGAGGTTCCAACTTCGCCGTCGGAAAACCTGCTGGGGATGACGCTTCGCCGCTGGGGAATCTGGAGAACTATCAAGCAACTCCGCTCCGGGGGTCCAGAAATCATTCTGGAGGAATCAACTCTGCTGAGGACTTCAAGAATCGTCTTGAACAAATAACTCCACCGGGGACCTTCAAGAATCATCTTGAACTGACAACCATTCTGAAGATTTTCAGGAATCATCCTGAGCGAGCACTCTGTTGGGGATTTCAGGAATCATCCTGGGCAACTCTTGCCGGGGACAAGCCAATCATGGCTTAAGCAGCTTCCAAGGATTCGGCTCTCTTAGGGCTTCAGGAATCATCCTGGGCAACCTTCACTGGGGGCTCTACTGGGGTCTTAAGAATCATCTTAAGCAAACGGCCCTGCTGAGTAATTCAAGAATCATCTTGAACTGAAGACTACGCTGGGGGTCTCAAGAATCATCTTGAGCAAGCGACTTCGTTGGGGAGAGTGTCAGGAATCATCCTGAGCAACTGATCCTTCGGCGGAACACCTGCAAAACAAGAACGGTAAAAACCTAGATCATGTTTATTATGCATATGCTTCGGCAACGGCGCAATGCTCCACACGGTGGAAATGCTATGCGTTTATGATAAATGCTATGTAGTCATGCACAATGATGCGATCCCGTCAGCAAAATAAATGCCGAAGGGAGATCCTCCTGTCAAGGGGGAAGAACTACTCAGATAGAGGAATCATCCTGCTGAGGAGAACATGGTCACGCCAATATCAATTGGACTCCGCAGGGGACACAACTTCAGTTGACTGCTGCGGGCGAAACAACTTCAGTTGATTGCTGCAGGGGAACGAAGCTCTACGAGAACTAGGACCTGCTGATGGGAAAACGATGTCAATCGCAGGAGTAAACTGCGTGGCCGTCTCGGCTACTCTTCTGGGGATAAGAGCTCTGTGGGGAAACAACTTCAGCTGCTCAACACTCCACTGTGGAAGAACCAATCATGGTCTGATCAACTTCCAAGGAATCAGCTCTCTTGGGGTATCTGCAAACTCGGCTGAGGAAGGAGAAATCATTCTGCTTTGCTGGAGAACACGACTCTGGGGGAAATACAGCATCAGCTGTTCAACACTCTACTGGGGAAAACCAATCATGGTCCCAACTGCTTCGCTGGAGAGTACAACTCTGTGGGAATCTCAATTCCGCTGGGGAAGAAGGAATCATCCGGCTTCGGGGGAAAGTACAGCTCTGGTGGGGAATTTCAATTTCGCTGGAGACTTCAGTCTGGCACTATCAGTTGCTGCATATTTCGGCGTACGAATAGTTTCCTACGAAATCTGCACTTGTGACCCGGTGCGAGGGGATGAATTCATGCTTCGGCGCGTGACTCAGCTGAGGAGGTGACGTTCCTTCAGGATGCGTCTGCTTGGGGAAGAGAATCATCTCTGCCTGGGGAGACATATCAATGCTCATTATCTCGCGTTCAGACTCCGCGGGGAGAGGCCACTGAACTCTGCTGGAGAAGGAGGAATCATCCTGCTCCGGGATGCGCACGGCGCACTGTCTGGAATATGCTACACCTGTAACAACACAAACAAACAGACAAACAGAATTGCTGAATAGTATGCATTTTATTGATAATGAACCCCTGAATGGGTAAAAATGTTTTACAACAGATGCAAGCTCCTGGAATGAGGAAGCCGCACAAAAATAAAACATAAATATACATCAGTATATACAAATGTCGGCAACGAGGCGTAGACGAACACCATGAGTTGATCCTTCTATGACCCACTCGACTTTAATACTTCTCCGACGCTTCAGCTTCGGAAGAGATTGATTCAGATGAATGGACCTCAGGTCCTCCAAATCACCAAACGATGAAAGTCCACACGCGGAACGCAGTCATTTGCTTTTTCAAATCCCTAACTTTTGCGTGAACCGCCCTTTGCGGGTTTTCAGTTCACCGGGATACCCTTTTTTGCCGAAGCCGCCCAATGTAGGTTTTCGACTTCACAGGTGTACATTTTTTCAATTTATATCCCTAATTTTTGCCCGAACCTTTTATTCTGTTTTTGGTTCGCCGGGATGCCCCTTTTTTGCCTGGACTCTCTTTTTTTGTCCAGCGGGTCGCTTTCAAGCAAAGTATTTTTTAACTGCGTCCGCGTTCACCGGGGATGCAAAATCTTCACCATCCATCGTGGATAACAACAAAGCTCCTCCCGAGAAGACCTTGCTGACGACATACGGACCTTCGTAATTCGGAGTCCACTTGCCTCGGTGATCGGAGTGTGGCGGAAGAATCTTCTTCAGGACGAGATCACCCGTCTGAAAGCTCCTAGGACGCACCTTCTTATCATAAGCTTTCTTCATTCGGCTTTGGTACAGACGACCAAATGCAATCGATGCCAACCTCTTCTCGTCCATCAGGCTGAGTTGGTTCAGACGATTCGCAATCCATTCTGCCTCGTCGAGTTTCACATCAACCAAAACTCGCAAAGAAGGGATCTCCACTTCTAACGGTAGGACAGCTTCTACCGTACACTAAGGAGAAAGGAGTTGCCCCGGTCGATGTACGTACCGTCGTACGATAACCGTGTAGTGCAAATGGCAGCATCTCGTGCCAATCTTTGTATGTCACAACCATCTTATGAACAATCTTCTTTATGTTCTTGTTGGCGGCTTCGACGGCGCCATTCATCTTCGGTCGATAAGGAGATGAGTTGTGGTGTTCGATCTTGAAACTCTGGCACAGCTCCTTCATCATATTTTTATTTAGATTCGAACCATTATCGGTAATGATCTGCTCGGGAATTCCGTAACGACAGATGATGTCCCTCTTTATGAATTTAGCCACCACCTGCTTGGTCACATTAGCGTACGAGGCTGCCTCCACCCACTTGGTGAAGTAGTCGATAGCTACCAGAATGAAACGATGACCGTTAGATGTAGTGGGCTCGATCTTGTCTATCATGTCAATGCCCCACATGGAGAACGGCCACGGGGAGGACATGACATTCAATGGGCACGACGGCACATGAACTTTATCAGCATAAATCTGGCATTTATGACATCTCTTCGCGAATCTGAAGCAATCCGACTCCATCGTCAGCCAGTAGTATCCTGCTCCCAGGATCTTTCTCGTCATGGCATGCCCGCCGGCGTGCGTACCAAATGTGCCCTCATGGACTTCTTCCATGAGCATACTCTCCTCTTTCTCATCTACACATCTGAGTAGCACGAGATCGTGGTTTCTCTTATACAACACTCCATCAGGATTGAGATAAAAGTTTCCAGACAGCCTCCGCAGAGTCTTCTTATCCTGGGTTGACGCACCCGCAGGATACTCCTTAGTCATAAGGAAGGTCTGGATGTCATGGAACCATGGCTTGCCGTAGGCGGCTTCCTCGATTGCAAAGACGAACGCAGGTCTATCAAGACGAGATAGTACAATTCTTGGAGCCTCATTCCAAAAATTGACTTTATACATTGAAGCCAACGTGGCTAAGGCATCAGCCATCTGATTTTCAGCCCGGGGTATATGATGGAGTTCCACTCGATCAAAGAACGGAAGTAGCCTTCTGGCATAATTCATGTACGACACCAAATTCGATTGACGAGTCTCCCACTCCCCCTTAATTTGGTTGATTACAAGCGCCGAGTCACCATATACGTCTAGGTTCTTGATTCTCAAATCAACTGCCTCTTCTAGACCCATGATGCATGCTTCGTACTCCGCCTCATTATTGGTGACTGGAAACGTCAGTCTCGCAGTAAACGGGATATGGGATCCCTGGGGAGTCGTGATGATCGCCCCGATGCCACTTCCATAGGAATTAACCGCTCCATCGAATATCAATTTCCACTGGGATTTCCTATCTAGCCCCTCGCCGGGCAACGGCTCATCGCAATCCTTCGCTTTGAGAAACATAATATCCTCGTCAGGGAATCAAACTTCATCGGCTGGTAATCCTCGATCGGCTGTTCGGCAAGGTAATCAGACAATATGCTTCCCTTGATGGCCTTCTGGGACACGTACTGAATATCATATTCTATTAACACCATTTGCCATCTGGCAATCCTGCCCGAAAGAGCCTGCTTTTCGAAGACATACTTGATCGGATCCATCTTCGAAATTAGCATAGTGGTGTGATTGAGCATGTACTGTCGTAGACGTTTGGCAGCCCAAGCTAGCGCACAACACGTCTTCTCCAGCATCGAGTATCGAGATTCACAGTCAGTGAACTTTTTACTCAAGTAGTAAATGGCATGCTCTTTTCTGCCTGTCTCGTCGTGCTGACCGAGAACACACCCCATACTATTCTCAAGAACTGTCAAGTACATGATTAATGGTCGTCCAGCCACTGGGGGTATCAAGATTGGAGGTTCTTGGAGATACTGCTTTATCTTGTCGAATGCCTTATGGCAATCCTCATTCCAAGTAATCGCCTGATCTTTCTTTAACAGCTTGAACATCGGTTCACAAGTGGCCGTGAGCTGAGAGATAAACCTTGCAATGTAGTTTATTCGGCCCAAGAAACCACGAACTTTTTTTTCTGTTTTCGGCGCTGGCATTTCTTGAATGGCTTTTATTTTCGCAGGATCAACCTCGATGCCTCGTTCACTGACGATAAACCCCAGCAACTTTCCGGACCGCACTCCGAAAGTGCATTTGTTAGGATTCAGCCTCAACCTGAACTTCCTAAGCCTCTCAAAAAGCTTCAATAAGTTGACCAGATGCTCTTCCTCCGTTTGGGACTTCGCAATCATGTCATCAACATAGACCTCGATCTCATGATGAATCATATCATGAAACAAAGTTACCATTGCTCGTTGGCAAGTGGCCCCTGTGTTCTTCAGACCGAAGGGCATTACCTTATAGCAAAATGTTCCCCAGGGGGTGATAAACGTCGTTTTCTCCATGTCCTCCGGCGCCATCTTGATCTGATTATAACCGGAGAAGCCATCCATGAACGAAAACACGGAGGACTGGGCTGTGTTATCGACCAACACATCGATATGAGGCAACGAGAAATCATCTTTAGGGCTCGCCCTATTCAAATCCCGATAATCGACGCACATGCATACCTTACCGTCCTTCTTCGGTACAGGCACTATGTTGGCGACCTACGGAGGGTAAGTGGTGACCGCTAAGAAGCCAGCATCAAGCTGTTTCTGCACTTCTTCTTTGATCTTAACGGCCATGTCTGGTCTCGTCCTCCTAAGCTTCTGCTTAACGGGAGGGCAATCCTCTCGCAGCGGCAAGTGGTGGACCACGATGTCCGTGTCAAGTCCGGGCATATCTTCGTATGACCAAGCAAAGACGTCACTATACTCTCGAAGCATCTCGACCAATCTCTGCTTGACATCACTTTGCAATGCAGCCCCTATCCTGACGTTTCTGACGAGCTCTTCAGAACCCAGATTTACGATCTCAATCTCCTTCTCGTGAGGCAGAATAACCTTTTCCTCTTGTTTCAACAAGCGGGCCAACTCTTCAGGAAGGTCTTCGTCTTCGTCAATCTCTTCTTCGGCTTGATAGATCGGGCAATCGAAGTCGAAGTGAGCCGTAGAAGGTCCAGAGTCGATGTCATCTGTTATGTGGATCCTGCAATAACAAGGGTTAAGTTTAAAACAAGAATATGCAGGTTAGCACAAACCCCATTGCCATTTTTCTGTTTTTCAAAACACATATAAAACAGGAATAACAGAGATCACAATATTCGAATACGAAGAAAACGCCTTTGATTTATTAACAAAATGCATGTACATAATCCAACAAGGCCCTGACAATAAAACCGCTATGCCTCGGGTAGGACATAGGGTTGTACAATGATTGAAAAAAGTAAATCATTACTCTTCACTTGTCAGCTGGATGATATCCTTGATGGTCCAATTGTTGAGGCGCTCGCCTGGCTTGCTTGGCTGAATCCAAGAGTCGAGATCACAATCGGTATCCCCGCTGTCTTCAGACGCCGCGTTGATGCTTTCGAAGATCACTCCGCCATTGGTAAATAGGATTGGCCCCTTACCCCGTGACACGCTGCTAGACGAAGAAGAAGAAGCTTCAGCTTCAGGAGAATACCCCAATCCAAACTTATCCTGCTTGTTTGGTATCTCCAAAATATGCCCCCAGCCTGGGGTAGATCCAGCTTGGACGACGGCCCGAGCTTCTTTGAATGAGGAGAGATTCATCTCTGGCTTCTCTGTGACTATAGGAGCTACCTCTTTCACTTTGACAGCCTCGAACGCTTGGCAAAGAGTTTCATGGATTTCGCCATCCATTTCCACATACTTGAAGGAGGACAAATGGCTAACCATTATGTCTTCCTCGCCACACACAATTACTATGCTTCCTCCGACAGCATATTTGAGCTTTTGGTGCAACGTGGAGGTCACGGCACCAACAGCATGGATCCACAGCCGGCCCAAGAGGAAACTGTAGGCAGGCATGATGTCCATGATATAAAAGACCGTGTCGAACGTTTCCGGGCCAACTTGGATCGGCAGGGTCAACTCCCCGAAAACGTGGCGTTTAGTTCCGTCGAACGCCTTCACCACCAGATCACTGGGTGTGCAAAGCAATCCGCGAGTGTCCAACTTCATTAATGCCTTCTTCGGAAGCACATTAAGTGACGAACCCGTGTCCACCAGGACATGCGACATGATTGTGCCCCTGCACTCTATCGAGATGTGCAAGGCGCTGTTGTGATCTCTCCCTTTTGGCGTCAGCTCTAAATCTGTGAAACCTAGCCCATTGCCAGCATTAACATGGGCTACTACCTCTTCTAGCTGATTCACCGATATCTCTTGAGGTACGTAGGCAGCGTTCAATACCTTCAGTAATGCGTTGCGGTGCGCTTCAGAATACAGCAACAGGTTGAGAATAGAAATCTTCGAGGGCGTCTGATGGAGATGGTCTACAATCTTGTAGTCGCTCTTCGGCATCTTTGACCAGCAAATCTTTCTCTACCCCACACGGGGCCTCTTCGACGACTTTGCTTTTACCCTTATCGGTTGCATCAGCTCTGACCGCTTTCTCTACCACGACTTCCGGCGGTGCAAATACTCTTCCGCTGCGGGTAATACCACTGACTCCTGCGAGATTTTCCACAGTCGACCCATACGGTTCCAGCTCCAACTTTTGACCGTTGCAATAGACTTCAGCCCTGTAATGCCACCGAACGACGTTAGTGCTCTCGAATGGTATCGGCCCAGCTTTGGTAATAGTAATTGTAGGCGGTCTGGGCACAGAAATGGTTACTGGCCGGCGAGGGATGGTGATGGTGGCGACTTCATCGGCCTGCTTCAACACTACCTCTCCTGATACACTTTCAGCCTTCTGGCTAAACTGCAGAATCCCTTCAGCCATCAGGCTTTGAATTCCTTTTACCAACTGCTCACATCCATCAGAATGTGTAGCACAGTCCATGCATAGTTCTCCGCATCCTGGAAAGAACCCTTTCTTCAACAACTTAGCTTTGACGAAACTAAGCGGCGTCTTTAGGTCTTTGACATCAGTCAACAGATCTGCACTCTCTTCTTCGATAATGGCGTTCACTCCGCCTCCCCTATGATTAGGCATAGGATTCTTCGTGACATTGGGCACATTATCGGAGAAGTTGATAATCTTGGCATCTACCAGGTCCTGCACCTTGTGCTTAAAGGCTTTGCAGTTCTCGATTGTGTGGCCTGGTGCCCCTGTATGGAAGTCGCAAGTGGCATTTGCGTCATACCCTGGTGGAGGTGCCCCTGTCAAGGGAGCCATTGTCCTCTTCTGAACCAACTGAAGCTGAAGCAAAGTCTACAAGAGTTGCGCGTACGACATGGGCGGTGCCTCGAAGTGACGGTTTGTCAAAGGTGCCCGATTCTGGTACTTTCTATATCCCTGCTGATTCGGTTGCTGCTGTTGCTGCTGCTGTGGAGCTGCTGGGATATTTATACTGTCTACCTGGTGCTGAGGGCCCTTGCCCTTTCTTCGAGCGTTGGTCACAGCGCTCGCATCTCCTTCTCGTCGTTTACCAGCATAAGGTTTCTTTCCACCTCCTCCAGCTGAGGATGATTCACCTTGAATTTTTCCGATCTTGATACCATTCTCGACGTGCTCGCCCATGGAAATGAGAGCTGAGAACGTCCCAGACATACCGCTGACTAACTTTTCATAGTAAACCCCTGGGAGGGTAGCCACAAACATCTGCACGAGCTCGCGTTCAACCATCAGCAGTTGAACCCGGGCTGCCAACTCACGCCACCGCTGGGCGTACTCCTTAAATCCTTCATTATTCCTCTGCGAAAGGTTCTGGAGCTGGACTCGGTTCGGGGCCAAGTCGCTATTGTACTGATAATGGTGGACAAACGCTTCAGCGAGATCCTTCCATGTGCGCACGCTAGTGGGCTCCAGGCCCATGTACCACTCGAGGGATGGCCCAAAAAGACTATCTTGGAAGAAGTGCATCAGCAACTTCTCGTCTTCGGAATAGGCAGACATCTTTCTATAGTACGATCGCAGGTGAACACGAGGGCAAGTGGTGCCCTTATATTTCTCAAAGTCAGGCACCCTGAACTTAGGAGGTACCTTGAAATCAGCAATTAACCCCAGCTTGGACATATCAACGCCCAAAGTATTCTGATTCTCAATATCTCTCATTTTATCTTCAAGTGCTTTGAATCTGAGCCGCGCTTCAGCATTCAGCTCTCCTTCCGCACCTCTTTGAGAGAACACATCATCCTGATGATCCTCAAGCCATGGTTGAGGCACCAACAGATTCCCGACGCCAGCGTTGCCGTTAACCGGCCGGATGTTTACATTAGCTCCCAGACTCCCATTGCCGACGCCCGTCGTATTGAGTCCGATGTTGGCCATCACATTGCCATTAGCACTACTGTTGCCCCCGGCCACGGGGACACCATTCTGTGGAGTATCAACTGGTGGAGGAGTAGGCACGGCCCCGCCATGAAGTATGTCGTTGCTATCAACCCTGGAGATCAAAGGTTGAACCAAAGTCCTGAGCTGGTCCTGACCATTGGCGACCACCTGCATAAGTTCCATAAAGCGATCCATCCTCTCACGGAGCTCCTGAACATCTGTCTGCACTTGATCCATGATCCTGGTCTGATTAGCTCTAGTTGGATAACGGTGAATTAGCCTCTGATCAATCCTGGAGTCACCGGAAACAGCCTGGGACCTGTAAACCTGAAAAACCTGTAAACACTAAAGGTTAGGAAAAACAACAAAATGTACGCTATGCAAATGCTTCATGCAAATGCATGCGTGTGTCTGTGTGTGTGGGAGATTTTCCCCGATCCTAGTGCCTTAGTGCCAGCGCTGATAATAATAATAATAAGAATTCCGGAGTCCAATCATGGAAACAACAATCTCATATATAAAGAAAGCCTATCAAGGCAGTACATGGCATCAGCGAGTACAAGACGAATCAACAGCGTGACCTCAGCCAACAAGCCTAGTGATGGTCAGCATACAACAAAGATCAAAACAAAAGGAATACAACTAGTCAAGTACGGCCACGGGCGCGATACTCTGCTAATAACTCCTTCGTCTCTGGATGATCTGGCAAAGTGAGCAACCCTTCAACGAGTAGTTCCCTCTGCACAATGGTATACTAAAGTCCTTCAATCGAACCTTCCCATGCTCCTTCGCCGAAGCAATCTTCTAATTTCTGCTTCTTTGACTCAAACGTCAGCTTGCGCTCCTTCAGGTTAGCGAGAGCTTTGTTGAACTGGCCTTCGGCGGCGTATCTGCGGGCGGTTTCTTCATCAAACCTCTTTTCACTGTCTTTCACCTCGTCTTCCAACTTGGAGATCTGCAGCATCAGCTTATCCTCCCGCTCTTTCCTGGTGGCCAGGGAAGCCTTCCAGTGCTGGTTGAACTTGGATATCCTCCGATATGCCTCGTCCAAGTGCTGCTTCTTCGTAGCCAGTACGTCGTTGACAGCCTTGAAGTCTCGACCCATGCGTTCACGCTCGGCTATCTGCTTCGTCAGGTCTGTACCCAGTTGGTTCACCAACTCTGTCTGTCTTTTGAAAGAATGAACGACCGCATTCCTCTCGCTTCGGAGCTGAGCTAATTCCTTCTCCAGTTCTTCGTTCGCCCGCTTCAATTCATCCCGCTCAGCTAATACCTGGTTATGCTGCTGGATGGGCACAGTAGTAGGCTTTTCGATTGTTGGAGGCTTTTCTGGCTTGGCATGAGGAAACGACATCCCTATAGCGTTGGCTCTGGCTCTGATCCAAGTCAAATACGGAGGGTAGGCTTGATTGTTGCTTTTTCCCAGCAAAGGCTTTCCTCGCTTACTGATACTATTCCACGCACGCTGAAGCTTGGACAACAGATCCCCTTCTAGAATACCTGTGAGGTATAGAGATTCCTGTACCTCTTCCTCCTTCGGCGGAGTTCTCAAAGCATACGCGAACTGGCGGACCAACAACGACAGATTGTAGTTTATACAGCCCTTCCTACCTATCAGAGGCACATTAGGAAACCCGCTGCAACTGAAGATCACCTCAGTACCCAACCTATCTCTGTCGAACCAGTCAATATCTTCTGCAGATAAACTCATCAGACGCTCAGGCCACTCAGCTGTGGCTGCAGACGAGACAAAAGGACCCCTCTTGGGCAGATGACTATCAAGCCATTTGTACAGCAAGGGTACACAACATGAGACATTCTTCCCTCTCCGGTTCTCGTTTTTGTAGTGGACTGAGTGATAGACATCTCCTATCAGGGTAGGGACTGGATTCCCTGAAGCAAAGATGTGAAACGCATCAAAGTCTACAAAATCGGGCATGTTGGGGAACAGGATGATGCCATATATGCATAAAGCGAGGATGGCATTGAACGCGTCCCAACATCCGTCCTTGGCACACTGTCGCTTGCGCGAAAATAAGGTGCCGGCATGACAGAAGAGTCACCACCTTTCGTTATTTATCCCTAAGAGCGGGAAAGGAAACGATCGGAAAAACCTAACGAAAAAGGGTAAGACAAGGTCGTCGCAACCATTGTCTGGGTTCGGGAGTCGGTTACGCAAGGGGAAGCTATTAGCACCCCTCACGTCCGTCGTACTCGACGGGATCCACGCTTGTTTGTTTACTTGGACGGGTTGGTTTTATTCTATCTACCTATCAAGGCTGGCTGAAAAAGAAAATAAAAATGACTCGGCAAAGCGTCGCACTTTATGCCTACGTATTCTCATCAGAGAATGAGAAATCAGAGTCAACGTAGTTCGGCCTACGAAGGGTTATGGGGGAAGGTAGCTCGCCAATACATCAGTATTGTGCCTACGTACTCTCAACAGGTATGAGAGATCAGAGCTCACGTAGTTCGGGACACTACGGTTTATTTCCTGTCTTTACGAAAGAAGTGTTTTTTTATTGTGTTTGCGATTTCAACCGCACTAGAGACTATGACCTGAGAGTGAATGCGTCGCATGTCACCCAAAGGGTACCATACTAAACATCCAGACTGTGGAAAAGAAGCTCTCCCACAATCCTTTCTCAGATAGCTTAAGGCTCGTAACGCACGAAAGAAATCATTCATGATTACTGTATCTAAAACTGTTTTGAGATGAGAAGAGAACAGGCCCAACTAGGAGGGAGACTATCAAGTCCTACTGTTATCATGCCATGGATTCATCCTATGGTTGAGGTTTGAACAGGGAACTCCTAGAAGTTGTCATGCATAGGTTTCAACCTAAAAGTCTATCATCAAATCCTTATCAAAGGAAATGAGAGTCCTAAGGGATCATATCAATGATACACCAAAACAGACAAAGCATCAGCTTAACAGTAAAATGCATGCAATGCAAGTGAGGGAGGAAATGTGTGTGGGGCTTCAGCCTCCACAAGCTCATCTCAACCTCAAGCCAATCATGAAATAACAGTAATCATACTGAAAAATAAACAACATGCTATCAAGCAATAAACAGCTAAAAGAAATGAAATGCCATCAGGCAAACAAACCACATGCTTGAGAAAGAAATTATCTACATCTAAGCTCTCCCTAATCCTAACCCTAAAAACAAAACCCTAATCTACCTCTAAGAAAAGCCCTAAAGCAAAACCCTAATCAAAAGAAATCAATCCCCGTCTTTAAGCTTCAAATCAAGCTTACCAAAGAAAGGGAGCTAAGTAGGTAGACTCACAGTGCCTTCCTCAGGAAAACACTAGGAGGCTTATACTCAGGAATCATATCCTACGTGGCTCAACAACTGTGATCAGTTTACATTCCTCCTCAGGAGAAACTAAACTCACATGAAGGCTCCAACATCATTGGATACTTGAGAAATCCTACATGAACTAAGGGAACTAAGTGAACAGACCCATAGTGCCTTCCTCAGGAAAGTACTAGGGGGCTTCCACTTAGGAATCGTATCCCATGTGGCTCAACAACTGTGATCAGTTTACATTCCTCCTCAGGAGAAACTAAACTCACATGAAGGCTCCAACATCATTGGATACTTGAGAAATCCTACATGAACTAAGGGAACTAAGTGAACAGACCCATAGTGCCTTCCTCAGGAAAGTACTAGGGGGCTTCCACTTAGGAATCGTATCCCATGTGGCTCAACAACTGTGATCAGTTTACATTCCTCCTCAGGAGAAACTAAACTCACATGAAGGCTCCGACATCATTGGATACTTAAGAAAGAGGTGAGAAGAAAGAATGAAAGACATCCATAGTGCCTTCCTCAGGAAAGTACCATGAACTTCCCTCAAACTTCAGGATCTCAAACCTCACAAACAGAGAACAAGCTCCAACTTCTCAACCTCTGAGTCTTGATCTTCAATCGTCTCCTTCATCATGCTCCTTCAACAAGGTCTTCAAAACAAACTAAGCCCCACAACAATACCCCAAAGATAAACCCCAGAGATAGACAAATATCACACAGACAGTCAATACAAACAGTCCTATTCAGAAAATATCTAAAAAATATAAAGCAAGGGGGAAAAATCTAACATTCATTCACAAAGGGTCTATTATACTTACCCCTAATATCCCTATAATCCCATACCCAAAAATCAAGACAAAACTCCTAAAAGAAAAATGATGTACTTCACCTATGCATTCTTAAAACCCTAATTATGGTACCCTAATGCTAGCCTAAACAAACTACTCAAATTTTAATCTAAGAATCATGAAATAAATCCATAGGGAACTAAGACTCAATATCTAATCACACTAAAAAGAATGAATCAAAAAGATTAAGGGAAGGTCCTAAACTAAATTCCACAAAATTGAGTATCAAACTAAACCTTATAAAAAGCTATTTAAAAGAATAATATGCTAAAAATATTAAAAGAAAATAAAATGCCAATTTTATTTATTGATATTTTTCTAGACATGATTATCAACCTAATGCAAAAACAAGGAATCAAAAATATTAATTTTTCTATTATTTATGAATTATTAAAGATGCTAGAAAAATAAAAGAAAATAAAAGAAAATGGGGAGGGGGTGCGCTTAGAAGAGGCGCCTAGTTCAGTTTCAGATGGGCCAGGGATGGGAGGTGCCATTAGCGAAGGCGCACAGGCCCATTTGCACTTCAGAAACTAAATGAAAAATAAAAGAAAAAGGTCAAGAACGCGGTGCAGTTAGCAAGTTTACACAGTTCAATATTGGATGGGTCGTCTGGGTGGGGTGTGAGTAGCAATGATTTGCTGAGGCCCAAGATCACCATTTATTTAAACGCAGCGTATTGCCTTAAGGATTCCCTCCGTTTTCTTTTTCAAATAAGGGTCGTGCGATTAGCTTAAAAGGTCAATTAATTGGACTCAATCCCACGGCTAGGAGATCATCTTCTCCAAGTAACCATTAGGGTTTGTAACAAGAACTCCATGCATGCAGGACTTCTTCTCAAGCGTTCTCTCTCGTCTCTTGCCCAAATCCAATTTTGTAAAGAGCAAACTTGCTCTAATTTCCACGTAGAACACACTTATGGCCTCAGTTTCCCTCAAAACACCTTAGGGCAAGAAACCCGATAGCATCACCCTCCATAATTACTCAAACTTCCACTTTCTTGTTTCTTCAATTTCTTGGCACTAAAATGTTCACTTCCTGGTGCTGATCAATCTAAGCTATAGCATGTGGATTAACACTCCATCTAGCTCGTGTTCTTGATCAATAAAGTATGTGTGTCAAATTCTCAAACTTCACAGATGGCTCTTAAACTTTCCAGCAATGATCCCTAGTGGTTTCTAAACATTTTTATCCTATCCATTCAATCTAAAACAGAATAAATAAGAAGGTAGGTGGTGTTTTGCAAACCTGGTGAGTAGTGATGGAAGATGCAGTTACACTCCCTTTCAAGGCTTGAAGCTCTCCATGATTACTCTTTTATTGATGATGATCTTTCTGTTTGCAAAAGATTAGGTGTTACAAGCTTGTAACTTGATCTTGAGTGCAATTTGCATTCTTGGCAATTTTCACACCACACCCTCAATCTTCCATGGATGGGGTTTCAGACTTGTATGCAAGTGTTCATGGTGATCAGAAGAAAAGGTTTGTGTAGAAGAATGAAGTTGGAATGGAGAGTTATGGCAGATTGATATTGAATTGCAAAAATGGAATGAATTGCATCTCACTCTCTCTTTTGCCCTAGCACTAACCAATAATCACCAACCTGATCTCAGCATGATCTATTCTTTATATAACAACCAATGGAAGAATCTAGAACCTCCTAGAAAGTGCTAGAAAGTCATGGACTTTATCATGTAGTGACATGTTGGATATCTCATATCTCATGCATTAAGACCTTAATTTTGTGCCAAAATCTCCCCTTGTGAGATATTGAAATGGAATGTGTGAAGAATTAGCTGATTCCTTGCCTTATGTGAAGTTTTCCAAAGGTTCCTTATTATGCAAGTAACAACATTACAAATTAACCCCCATTTTTAGACCTCAAATCAAAAATGTATTTAAACCATTGTTTTTAAAATGATGTTTGGATTCAAAATGACATATTGGATGACCTATTTTGGATTCATAGATCTCCCAAACCAATTTCCAACTTGGATCCATTTACGTTATGCATCATTTTTAGGTCATTTTCACCCATTCTTGTCAATCCTTGCTACAAGCTTTTCCAACAAATCATGACCACTTTCCTAGGCTTAAAATTCCATTTTGAACAACTTTGATGTTTTGAGTTTTTTCATTTGAGGCTTGGAAATAGGAGATATGGCCTTTGCTTAAAATGACCTATAATCACCAAATGACCAAAATACCCTTGTCTTGTACAAACCATAAGTTGAATTCTACAAATCCTATCAAGGACTTCTAGTACTCTCTAGAAAGCTAAGAAGATGATCTTCAACATTCATGTTTACCAAGAGATCATAGGAATGATCCTACTAGGGAAAAAGTTGTCTGCAAGTTGGGTGACTTTCAAGGACCCAGATTCACACACCTCAGATGACCTGTAATTTGTCAAAACCATAACTTGAGCTCTGCACATCCTATCAAGGACTTCTACCAATCAAATTAAAGCTAATAACAATCTCTACAACATTAATGTTATGGGGAAAATGAGATAACAATCACATCTTGAGCTAAAACTGCCTGGAAGATAGGGATCAAACTAGGGTTTTTACACTGTCCATCCTTAGAAACCCTAACTCAAAACTTCTCAAACTCCTCAATCATGATGAGTTGGTCTAGGAATCATCTTTATAACATCTCCATACATCATTCCATGATCTCATGGCCCTTGGATTAGGTCTCAGCCTTCTCCAAATCTTTAGTTGACCTAGGGTTGACCAAGTCAAAACCCTAATTCCACCACTCATGGCTGAATCTTCTGAATTCTTGCATAATGACCTCTCTGGGCTTCATGATGGCTTTCAAAACATCTCATAAACTCTCTCAAAGCTTCAAGTTCACTCTCTTAGTCTCAGAATCATCTGGGGAGCACCCACAACTCTCAAGTTATGGAGCATACAACCTTGGTTTCAACCAATTCCTCTGAGGATCTCTTGAACTTTCTGATGAAGGTATCAAACTTCAAACACTTGATGGATAAATAAATGTTGGTCAAATTTTAGGGTGCAACAGCTGCCCCTATTCAAACGGCTTGAACCTGACTGGGTGAGAAGCGAACGGCTCTCAGCCAATCAAGGTGCGAGACGGTTGAATACCGGTAAACCCGAAAATTTGCCAACTGCACGAGCACACGATACTCTGCAGGGAACAGATCTTCGAATACGGCAATACTAGCTGCACGGCAACTAGTTGGGGAAATACTGATCTGACATCACCGTCAGTTATCCACATTGAATTATCATCAGACAACCAAAACACCCAACATCACCGCTGGAAGACTAAACCACCTGACATCGCCGTCATAAACAACCATAACTCGGGGAAACAAACACCCAACATCGCCGCCGGAGACCTGAATCTGACATCGCCGTCGATCAATCAAAATACCCCGCATCACCGCTGGAGAACTAAATCTGACATCGCCGTCGGACAATCAAAATACCCCGCATCGCGGCTGGAGAAAATACAACACTGAACAACTCTGACCTGGGGCTCACCCCTGGTAAATGGAACAAAAGGTACACTTGCGTATTTGAAACTATTCCGCTGGGAATGAGATACTTATCCAAGCATACTCTGATCTGGGGTTCTCCCTCAGAACCATAACGAACATCGGAATACTACTACATACTGAGCCCATCGTAGAACTTCAACATCAAAGCTATATGAAACCCTGACCCTTGGCCACTTCCAGCTTCAGCTAGAAAAGATCTTCAAGTACTCATGAAGATAAGCATCCTTGGCCTTCAAGGATGTAAACTTTACCCGTCGGCAACTCTGCAGGAGGTATCTTCGACTTCAGTCTGAAGAAATGGTCCTTGGCCTTCAAGGATACATGGGTCTGCCTTCAGGCAGCTCCGCCTCTGCTATAGAGTATCCGTGACATCAGTCAGGGATATACTTAGACCTTCAGTCCGAAAAAATGAATCCTAAGTCATTCATGACTTTGGGGATAACCTTTCCTTCAGGCACCTTCGCTTCAGCTTGGGAAATCTATGACTTCAGTCAGAGAAGTGGTATCCTGAGCCATTCATGACTCTACGGGGATTCAAACACTTTGCCTTCAGGCAAACTCCGCTTCAGCTGGAGAAACATCTTCGACTTCAGTCAGAAGAAACACTATTCACTTGATCGCAATCAATCATCACCTCAGGACAACTGACTTGGTCTTCAGACCAACACGGATCACCTTGCATACAAAAGCTGGATCTACAAATTTTTTGAACCTTGTCTTCAGACAAACGTTGATTCATCAACAAGGAAATCTGAATCCTAGGAACCTTCTGATATCGCCTTCAGGCATTTACGAAGTCAATCTTCAAATTAGACATCACTGTTGGAGCAAACATATCACGCTGCTAAGGACTTCAAGAATCATCTTGAACAAACAACTCCGCCGGGCACCTTCAAGAATCATCCTGAACCGATAACCATTCTGGAGACTTTATTCTGCTGGGGGTTCCAAGAATCTTCCTGGACAACTCTTGTCGGGTACAAACCAATCACGACTTGAGCAGCTTCCAAGGACTCGGCTCCCTTGGAGTTTCCGGCATTGCCCTGGGCGATCTTCGCCGGGGACTCTAGGTATCAATTTAAGCAACCAACTCTAGAAACTGCGCTGGGGTCGTAAGAATCATCTTAAGCAAACGGCCCTGCTGAGGATTTCAAGAATCATCTTGAACTGAAGACTTCGCTGGGGATCTCAAAAATCATCTTGAGCGAGCGACTTCGCTGGGGAGAATGTCAGGAATCATCCCGAGCAACTGATCCTTTGGCGGAACACCTGTAAAACAAGAATGGTAACAACCTAGATCATGTTTATGATGCATATGCTTTGGTGCCATGCCCCACACGGTGGAAATGCTATGCGTTTATGCTAAATTCTATACAATCATGCACAATGATGCGATCCCGTCGGCAAAATAAATGCCGAGGGGCAAACCCTCCTGTCAAAGGGGGAAGAACTACTCTGATAGAGGAATCATCCTGCTGAGGAGAACGTGGACATGCCAATATCAATCGGACTTTGTCTGGGGAATTGATCTTCCGTTGACTGCTGCAGGGAAAACAACTTCAGTTGACTGCTGCAGGGGAACGAAGCTCTACGAGAACCTGGACCTGCTGAGAGAAAGTGATGTCAATCGCGAGAATAAACTGTGCAGCCTTCTCGGCTACTCTTCTAGGGATAACCACTCTGTGGGGAAACAACTTCAGCTGCTCAACCCTCCACTGGGGAAAAACCAATCATGATCTGATCACCTTCCAAGGATTCGGCTCTCTTGGATATCTGCAAACTTGGCTGAGGAAGGAGAAGTCATTCTGCTTCGCTGGAAAGAGTACGAATCTGGGGAAATACCGCATTGGCTGTTCAATACTCTGCTAGGGAAAATCCACTCATGGTCCCAACTGCTTCCAAGGATTCGGCTCTCTTGGGGGTTTGCGGACTCAGCCGGGGAGAGAAAAATCATTCTACTTCACTGGAGAGTACGACTCTGATGAGGAATTTCAATTCTTCCGGGGAAGAAGGAATCATCTGACTTCGGGGGAGAGTACAACTCTGCAGGGGAATACAACATCAGCTGTTCCAACACTCTACTGGGGAAGAGGGAATCATCCGGCTTCAGGAGAGGGTATGACCCTGATGGGGAATCTCAATTTCGCTGGAGACTTCAGTCTGGCACCACTAGTTACTGCATACTTCGGCGTACGAATAATTCCCTACGAAACCTGCACTTGTGACCCGGTGCTGGGGCAACACCTGCTGCGGCGACTTTACTGGGGAAAACACGAGCTTCGGCACCCGAACATTTCTATGAAACCTGCACTTGTGACCCGGTGCTGGAGGGAGCATGAGTTTTGGCGCGCGACTCAGCTGAGAAAATGACGTTCCTTCAGGATGCGTCTGCTTGGGGAAGAGAATCCTCTCTGCCTGGGGAGATATATCAATGCTCACGGCCTCGCATTCAGACTCTGTGGAGGAGAGACTACTGAACTCTGCTGGAGAAGGAGGACTCGCCCCGCTTCGGGGATATCAATCCTGGTCTACTGAGGGTAATCTTGACCCTAATCTGATAAGGGACAAACGCCATCTCAATTTACTGCAGTCTCAAACTGTACAGGGGGAACAACCTCAAACCGTACATCTCTGCTGAGAAACGATCCTGGTTCAACAACGTCGACACAGGGAACACAGGCTACCAATCATGGAGCCAAGTAACAGGTTAGGCTATAGGATAACAATCCAATGACCGCAAGGCTTCTTCAGAAGGTTCAGGTTTTGGCAGGGTAATGACACGATTCCCCGATACTCAATTCTTGCTAGGGTGAACAAACTCATTTGAACAACTTTCCCCAGCGCAATTCAACTTGCCCCAATCCGACTTTTGGGAATAATTCATTCTGAACCGAAAGCAGCTGGCCACAAGACAATCTTCGGATGGCTTGCCCCAACACCTGCACAACGGAAGGATTCGTCCTCCACTAATCAACTCTCAGCATGGTCGGCTTCAATATCTCTGAAGTAGTTTGCCCCTGAACGAGCGATGAGCGACTCAACATGCTCTGATTGAACACTGGAGGGATCTGCCCTCAAATCGCAAGAATTCTGGATAACTGCCCCTGATTGGGTCTCGAGAAGATTCACTTTCGACCAACCGCTTCTTGCATAAACTGCCCCATAATCAACTGATACTCCGGGACTTGTCCTCAGACAAACTGATTCCACGCTCACCGGAAGTCAATGCCCCAGATTCACAGGGTTTCAAAGCATACCACTCTGATCCATACTGCTAACGATTCAGTCCTGGTTGGCTATTCTCTGTTGAAGTTCCTCCGCATCAGCTACTGACCTGCAATTAAAATTGTCTATTCACGAATGGTAATTTCAATGCAGTGTTCATGCAAATTCCGAAAAAATGTTGTACTGTCACTCATTTACGTGTCATGCTAGTGAGTGACGAATGAACCAAAGAGTTCAAACGTAGTGCTGATGTGATCAGTGAAAAATACAATAAGGATATGATTAGTAAATCATGAAGGAGTCAGGTTACTCAACCTTATCGTAATGCGCTCTCAGAATAAACCCTGCCTCAATTAGGTCTTTTAAGGGTTGTATCGTGGTCGGGTTCACGGTTCGTGAACAAAGGATATTTGGCTCAAATTATGATTTGTACCCACCCCTTCTACGTGATGATCTCCGATCCTAAAGTCCAGTTAACTTAGCTCGAGCGCTCGCCTCTTCGAGAGGTATGTTGAACATTGGGACCAACTGGTTAAAGAATTCACAAGGTGTTTCAGAGTGACAGTTACTCCTTTTTCGTTTTCGGTGTCTGTATCTACACGACTTTGTCCTTGTTTGAGGATTTTTCTCTTTTATAATCCTTTCTTTTTCATTCATTTTTTTTTATTCCCTAATTTTTGCCTGGACTGACTCCTTTTGAGTTCTTTTCGATTTTTCCTTTTGAAGTCCAGCGGGATGCCCTGATTTTTTGCCTAAGTATTTGCTTTCTAGCTTTTCTTTTTTTACTTAGCGGGCTTTCTTATTCCTTTTTTTTCTTTTGGAACAAGTCGTGCGACACTGGCTGTCTGGATTTATCCGAGAGGCTTGTAACTGTCTCACTCCTGATTGGTGAGGTTTAACCATTGTGGTTGATGAGGTACGACCTCTGGAGAGGAATATGATGTGATTGGTCCTCGAAGGACAACACTCCTCTATAAGACTTGAACACTCGATCAAGCTGACTGACAACTACCCTGCCCCGGGTTAAGATGTGAGGGTTTAAAAGTCCGAAAGAAACTCCTACTTCTCGGCTCGAAGTGGTTAACAAGAGATTCTCTTCCTTATCTCTCCGGTGTTTAGGGATTTGAAACAATGCCTTATACGTCATCGGCAAGGTTTTATCTGAAAGCAATACGATCATTGGTTATGAGTATTCAGTTTCATCATCCTCCCTCAAATCTTTGCTAATCATAGTGATAAAGTGGGGTGAATAAAATGCAAGTGTCAGTGCAATACAGTAAATGAGTGACAACGACATAACTAATTCAGAAAAAATGCATAGTCACTTTATTAATATTACCATTCGAAACATACAATGTTTAACAGCAAGTAGTAACTAACAGAAAAGAAACTACAAATGCAAATGGTAAAAAATCTGAGGACTGCCAATGCTGAGGACGTCTGCCTGTCTGGACCACTGGCTTCTGGAAATAGCCCTCTGAATCTGCGAGCTCAGACAGCTGAGAGGTTGTCACGCACAACCAAAACTCCATCTGGAAAGGAAATGCACCCTTTGTCGATCAATTGTTGCACTTTCGCCTGGAAAGCCTTGCAATCTTCAGTTGAATGTCCCGGAGATCCACCATGGTAACCATACTGAGCATGAGGATTGTACACTGGAGGGTAAGGCTCTGGCCCGGGCTTGAGAGATTTCGGTTCCACCAAAGAATTCTGAATCAACTGTGGAAGAATCTGGCTATACGGCACAGGCACTGGATGGAAAGAAGCATTCCTTCGTTCTAAGTGGTTGCGAGGTCTCTTGTGATCCTGGTTGTAATACCCTAATTTTTACCCCTAAGATCCCACATTTCATTTGCATATCATTCCACAAACAAGATCATACTTTTTGATTCTCTTAGGTCCCTTGTTGTTTCTTACTTGCTTTACGTTTGTTTCTGTTTACTAACATCTAAACAAAATATCAAAAATATTTTTTCAATTTGTTTGTTTCTTCTTTTTCTCTGTGTGTTTAGGGTTTTACAAGGAGACTAATAGCAAAGATATTCATTCAAGTTTAAATCAGATGGACGTTTGACCTCATCTTGGTCAAACCATCAAGAGTCTGCTTCAATTATGAGTTACCAGTGATAGTGGACTATTTTCTCAAGAAATGTGTTTGTTCAAGGGTGTTCTGCTCCGCTTGGTGGATGGGTGATTCCGGCTTCGAGTTTTGTTGGAAATCAAATTGAAGTTGAAAGCTGTGATAGTAAAAGTAGTAATATAAGTTGTTTTAATGCACATAAAAAAGAGCGTTGCTAATTCGATGGCTGGACATAAGGAGAGGGTGAGAGTGAGACAATATGGGAAATCGTGTAAAGAGTTAACTGCATTGTATAAGAGTCAAGAGATTCAGGCTCATAATGGTTCAATTTGGAGTATCAAGTTTAGTTTAGATGGCAAATATCTTGCTAGTGCTGGTGAGGATTGTGTGATTCATGTTTGGCGGGTTGTGGAGTCTGAGAGGAAAGGTGAGTTGTTGCTTATGGAGAAACAGGAAGATGTTAATGTTAATATGTTGTTTCTTGTGAATGGGTCGCCGGAACCCACTTTGTTGTCTCCTTTGGCGGATAATCTTCCAGAGAGGAAGAGAAAGGGGCGATCGTCTGTTAGTAGAAAGTCCTTGAGCTTGGACCAGTTTGTGGCCCCTGAAAATGTGTTTGCACTCACTGAAAAAACCCATTTGCTCCTTTCAGGGACATTTGCATGATGTGCTTGACCTGTCCTGGTCTAAGTCTCAGCACTTGCTCTCATCTTCAATGGACAAAACAGTGCGGCTGTGGCATTTGTCTAGCAAGTCTTGTTTGAAGATTTTTTTCACACAGTGACTATGTAACTTGCATTCAGTTTAATCCTGTTGATGATTGATACTTCATTAGCGGATCTTTGGATGCTAAGGTTCGCATATGGAGTATTCCTGATCGACAAGTTGTTGATTGGATTGATCTTCATGAGATGGTCACTGCTGCATGTTATACGCCTGATGGCCAGGGTGCACTAGTTGGTTCATACAAGGGTAGCTGTCATTTATATAATACATCTGAAAATAAGTTGCAGCAGAAAAGTCAGATCAATTTGCAGAACAAAAAAAAAAAATCAAATCACAAGAAAATTACTGGCTTCCAGTTTGCCCCAGGTAGTTCATCGGAAGTACTTATCACTTCTGCTGATTCTCGAATTTGGGTTGTTGATGGTATTGATCTGGTTCATAAGTTTAAAGGTTTTCGAAACGCAAGTAGTCAGATTTCAGCCTCCCTCACAGCAAATGGAAAGTATATTGTTGCAGCAAGTGAGGATTCCCATGTATACATCTGGAAAAATGAAGCCGATTGCAGACCTAACAGAAGTAAAAGTGTCACCGTGACACAGTCCTATGAACATTTTCACTGTAAAGATGTGTCAGTGGCCATTCCCTGGCCTGGTATGGGTGATGCATGGGACATGCATGATACATTTTCTGGAGAACAACCTGAGCTTGATAACAATAATGATGAAATCGCATCAGCCAATCATCCTCCTACCCCTGTAGAGGAAAACCTTGGTGTTGAGGGTTCCCATTCTGCTTCAGGTTTCAATAGTCCGCATCATGCAACCATTGCGAGTGCGACAAACAGTTACTTTTTTTTGATAGAATTTCTGCAACATGGCCAGAGGAAAAACTTCTCCTGGCTGCTAGAAATCATCAAAGCCCTCGTATCAGTACGGATATCTCAAATGGTGTAAGTCAAAAAATGCCAGCTTGAGACCTGGCAATTGGGATAATTCTTGGCAACCGACAAGGTCTGGGGTTCTGAACTGTGATCCAAGTAGAACTGGAGATATCTTTCCTCATGATGAAATTCGCTACATGTTTGAACCCCTATTTATTCTTGCTGAACCAGGTTCTCCAGAACATGGTATTTCAGTCATTGGTTGCCCGGTTCGCAAGCAAGTTCAGCGTTGTGCTGAAGACAAAACAATTCTGACAACAACCTATGAAGGGGCACATAGTCATCCACAGCCGCAGTGTTCTTCACTTCACAACGACGGTGTTTGATCAAATGCAACAAAAGGATTTGTGTTCTTGGAATACCATGATATCAGGTTATGCTAATATTGGTCGTCTTGAACAAGCTAGGAAACTGTTTGATAAAATGCCTCAAAGAGATAACTTCTCTTGGAATGCTGTTATTTCTGGTTATGTTAGCTGTGATCGACACAGGGAAGCTCTGGATTTGTTTAGAATAATGCAGGTGAATGAGAGTTCTAACTCTAATATGTTTACCTTGTCTAGTGCTTTGGCAGCAGCTGCTGCTATACCAAGTTTGCGTCTTGGGAAGGAAATTCATGGTTACTTGATAAGGACTGAGTTGAACTTGGATGAGGTGGTTTGGACTGCACTTTTGGACTTGTATGGTAAGTGTGGGAGCTTAGATGAAGCTAGGGGTATTTTTTATCAGATGGCTGATAGAGATGTTGTTTCATGGACTACCATGATTCATAGATGCTTTGAAGATGGAAGAAAGAAAGAGGGATTTTCCTTGTTTAGAGATTTGATGGGCTCAGCTGTTAGACCAAATGAGTATACGTTTGCTGGTGTTTTAAATGCATGTGCCGATCTTGCTGCGGAACGTGTGGGAAAGGAGGTTCACGGATACATGACAAGGGTAGGGTACGACCCGTGTTCGTTTGCTGCGAGTGCTCTTGTCCATGTGTACTCTAAGTGTGGGAACCCTGAAATTGCAAGAAGGGTGTTTAACCAGATGCCTCTCCCAGATTTGGTGTCATGGACTTCTCTAATTGTTGGGTATGCTCAGAATGGTCAACCCGACATGGCTCTTCATTATTTTAAAAAGCTACTTCAATCAGGTACAAAGCCTGACGGAATTACCTTTGTTGGAGTTGTTTCTGCATGCACTCATGCTGGATTAGTAGATAAAGGATTGGAGTATTTCCATTCAGTGAAGGAGAAACATGGATTGGAGCATACTGCAGATCATTATGCATGTGTTATTGATTTATTGGCACGATCTGGACGATTCAATGAAGCAGAGAATATTATTGATAGCATGCCCATGAAGCCTGATAGATTTCTCTGGGCATCCTTACTTGGGGGATGTAATTCTGGAATTGATGTCATCTCTGGTTCTGTTGGAGACATATCTTATGGAACATAAGTCTGGTGGCTTGCCAGAGAAATCACAACGCTCCCGCAGTATGTCTGTTAGTCCTGATCGGGCTCGTGTGCGAAGAAGATCTCCGGCCTTCAGTGCCTTGGCAGCTACTTTCGAGACCTCAAATGTTAGAAACCTTTCAACTCCACCTCCTGTAATTAGAAAGCTGTATCCAAAATCTACGACACCAGATTCTGCAATACTTGCATCAAAATCTAAAGCCATAGCTGCAGCCACTACCAATACACAACCTGCTCTTGAAACAGTAATGAATTGGTTAACTTCTCCTGGCTGCTAGAAATCATCAAAGCCCTCGTATCAGTACGGATATCTCAAATGGTGTAAGTCAAAAAATGTCAGCTTGGGGTATGGTGATTGTTACTGCCGGTCTTCGAGGTGAAATTAGAACTTTCCAAAATTTTGGATTGCCACTGCGAATATAATAAGCAATATATGTATGGCTATATGGCATGGCGGAGAGTGAGTTGTTATCAGCTCAGAAGGAAGTTGAGATCACCTTCTCCATTAGCTGGCAAAAAAAAAAAAAACTGTACAGAAAGTGGTGGCTTGATCTTTTTTCAGTGACATAGCACTTCTTTTAATTGACGAGGTTCACCTGCTGAATGATCCCCGTGGAGCTGCCCTGGAAGCCGTTGTTAGCAGGATAAAATTGTGTCTTGCAATCCAAAAAATGAAATTAAATCCTCTGTCTCAGGTCTGCTTCCTCGCTTTATCCGCAACAATTCCAAATATTGAGGATCTAGCTAAGTGGCTCTTGGTTCCTGAGCAAGGGATCAAAAGGTTTGGAGAAGAAATGAGGCCAGTAATGCTCCAGCCAAGAATGACTTTCTATTTGAAAAGCGCCTTCAAAACTATATTTTTGATATTCTCATGCAGTACTCTAAAGGGAAATCTGCGCTTATATTTTGTTCAACAAGAAAAGGTGATCAGGAAGCAGCTCAGAGACTCGCTCAAATTGTCATGAATTTCGGCCAATCAAATCCTTTCCTTAAGAGCAGAGAACAGCAAGATCAGCTGAGGGAGGCTTCTCTGTTACTTAGTGACAAACAAATGCAGTCATACATTCTTTATGGTGTTGGTTATCACAATGGAGGGCTTTGCCTCAAAGATCGCAGTATTGTGGAAGGTTTTTTTTCTTAAAGGTGACATCCAAGTACTTTGTACTACAAATACACTAGCCCATGGAATCAACCTCCCAGCACATACAGAAGTGCTCTTTCTGTTTTTTTAGAGGAACTACTTAGAGTTATATCAATGATCATGTTCATTTCCATATAGGACAGTGGTATGCTTCTCTACTTCGGAACCTTCTCATTCGACGTTATTCCCATCATTAAGCACCGTTCTGCTCCTGGTTCTCTCTACCGTAGTCCTCAACTCTATGCTAAAGCTTCAACACGAAATGGATGCAGATAATTCTTCCGCCGATGCGATATCAACAATATGGAAAAGTCCATATAGAGGTGGTGAATGGAAACCATGCGTACACAAATCTTCAGAAGGCCTTCCTGAATCAAATGGATACATTTATGTAGAGGCTAATGGTGGCTTGAATCAGCAAAGGACATCGATATGCAGCATGGGGTGTAAACCCAGGTTTTCAGCAGCAACAAGGAATGCCAGATGCTCGGCCAGTGGCACCAGCAGCTGGTTTGAGGCCACCTGTGCAAGGAACGCCTGCTCGGGCTGATCACTGTCCTGCCTGATCAGAAAAAGTTTGGAACATCTGTGTTGGATGATTCCTTTTCGAATGACACAGATAACAGTAAGCAGAATATCGAGACTACAGAGAAAAAAAGCCGAGGCAGTGGCCTATGGAGTTGACTGGTTAAGTGATGATTCAGATGATGAGCCTCAGGTACCAAACACAGAACCTCCCCTGTGCAATTTTTACAAAGATGATGAATATCACCAGCTAATCATTGATTTGTGCAACGCATTAGCATCCTTGCGAAAATATGGGGACGCATTGGAAATTATCAATCGCACTCTAAGATTAGCTCATACTTTTTTGTCTGCTCAGAAAATTGAGAAACTTCGCTCTCTTGGAGTCCAAATGGCATACAAAACCACAGATCCTAAACAAGGTTTTAATTGTGTAAAACACATTGTTCAGCAAAATGCGCAGAGTTCTGCAGCTTGGAATTGCTACTACAAGGTCATGTTTCTTGCCATGTTACTGGTAAAGCATTGCTTAACTTGTATGCCAAATGTGGTATGCTTGATGATTGTCACAGGTTGTTTGATCAGCTTAGTCATTGTGATCCTGTCATTTGGAACATTGTTTTGTTTGGGTTTTCAGGGTCTGGTAAACATGATGCTGATGTGATGAAAGTGTTTATGACAATGCATATGAGTGGAAAGGCTATGCCCAATTCTGTTACTGTTGCTACTCTTCTTCCTGTGTGTGCTCGTTCAGGTAATCTGAATGCTGGAAAGAGTGTGCATGGTTATGTTATCAAATCTGGTTTTGAAGAGGATGCATTTGCTGGTAATGCTCTAATGTCAATGTATGCGAAGTGTGGACTCGTGTCTTGTGATGCATATGCTGTCTTTGATAGTATTATTCACAAAGATGTTGTTTCGTGGAATGCGATGATCGCAGGCCTTGCTGAGAATGGGTTGTTAGAAGAAGCATTCTCGTTGTTCAGGTCGATGGTGAAAGGACCTATACAGCCAAACTATGCAACCATAGCCACTATTCTGCCAGTTTGTGCTTCATTTGATGACACTGTTGCGTACTGTTGTGGAAGGCAAATCCATTCTTATGTGCTGCAGTGGTCTGAATTGTTTGGTGATGTTTTTGTATGTAATGCTTTGATGAGCTTCTACTTAAAAATTGGACGGACGAAAGAAGCCGAGTCTTTGTTTTGGGCAACGAATGCAAGGGATTTAGTCTCTTGGAATGCAATTATTGCAGGATATGCATCAATGGGAAATGGCGACATCGAGAAGCGGCAGAAAATAGAATTCTGTGGTAGCAGAGCTTTATTTTTTATCCAGACTATTTTCACGTATCTGAGCCATAATCCCAAGCCATGTGAATATAATTCAAGCTGTGAGATTACACTCCAAGCTGACCCCACAAGCCTTCCACGTCACTTAAGTGAGCTGAAAGAAGAAAAAGTCCAAAACGACATGAAAAAGTAACAGTTCACGCACAACCCACATCAAATAACCAAAACGCAATGAAAATTGAAAAACGGCAACCCAACTTCATTTCTCAGATTTCACTCCTCAAATCCTATAAATAGAGAGCCTTATTTACTCTTTTCTGGAAGCTTTTCAAGCCAATTAATCCCTGCAGAATTTTCATCATAACTCCTCAATTTTCCTTCAAATTTCACTTTCAAAAATCACCTTCAACCGTTCTTCAATTTTCATCAGATTCAACTCTCTTTTCATTCACAACCTTTCCATATAAAAACTCACCATACTTCAACTTCTTCAAGACAACAATCAGAATTTTCGCAGTCCAGAAGAAGAAGAAGGAAGAAGAGAGTTTCGATTTCATTATTCACCTGAGTTTGAAGGTAGATTGAGCTTCACCGTCAGTTTCGATCCGTTACTTTTTGTTGTGTTTCTTTGAATTGTTGGTACCATTGTGAAGAGCTCTCGATTTCGATTGCAACCGCGTATTTTTCGCGTCCCGCCGTTGTGATTTAAGCAAGCATCCATGGCCGTGAAGTGTTTCGTGTGAGAAGAAGATATTTCTGTTTATCCTTTTCAAGTATTATGTTCTGTTCTTTTCTTTTTTTTATATATATATTTCTCTTTTAAGAAATTTGGCCGCGTGGCCTTTTTTGTTATGTTATTAGTTTATTTTTTGTTTTTTTTTAAAAAATAATAATAATAATAATAATATTTTTTTTTTTTAAAAAAAAAGCATTGAAAAATTATTTGAAAACATTTTAATTTGGATCGATTGTTGGTTGTTTTGGATTTTAAATTTTTGATAAGATCTCATCAATATCAATGGACCTTGGGTGTCGATTTTATCCACCAAAAGAGGTGATTGATATTGATGATGATTTAATCGATTTAAGATCCAAATTGTGGTTTCTTTTCATTTTAGTTCTTCTTCTTCTTATTTTTCTTTTGATCGATGAAATCTATGGATCATAGATTGTTGATTATCAAGGTTGTTTAATCTTCATTATTTCAAATCTATGGACGAATAATCATTGAGATAATTCTCCTTACTTTGGAATAGTGATAGATTACCTTTGATTAATTAATTAAAAATCTTGATTATGATGAGATCATTACCTCTTTTCTTTTTGTGTGGCATGTTTTAGGAGAATGATTTATATATCATTTCTCTAACATGTATTAACACTAACATTTTATTGACCGGCCTCAGATAGTCGTGGTTTCTACATAAACCCGATTACGATTGCTTAACATAGCGCTAAAGTGTCCCTTAATCGGAAAATGATCATTCGTGGCTCAAACTTACGTTTAAAAGTCCAAGTATGTTTAGTTGCTTGTCTTAATTCCAATACCTATGAAAATCATTGTTAGGAGGCTTTGATTCTATCAATCCTCTAATGAATTTTCATTAATCTTGGTCTAAGTGCAAGAATTAATCATCATTGATCATATGTTCTAACCACTAACCACTAATTCACTAACAATATTCTTGTTTAATTTTGTTTATATTCTCTTCTTACTCTTTATTTTTTACTTTTATGTTTCCATTTTATCATTTCATACCATATCTTTGTTTATGTTTATGTCATTTCTCTTTTGTCCACTTGGACCATACTTTGTTCAAAACACTAATAAAGGATAAAACATCTAAAAAAATTGGTGCTATTAACTTTGTGGTTATACTCTTGGACCATTCTTAGACCTTGGACTTCATGGACATTTTGGACTTAGAATTAGGGCTCTCATTCCTATGCTTGGAGTATTGTGGATCTTAGCCTTTATTTGGCTCGCTCATTAGCTTATGCTTTAAATCGGATGAAATTCTTTTTGCTTGCTTTGGAGTGTGCTACAAGTCGGTTAGATCTTTCTTACCTCTAGCTCTTATTTTGTTTTGTAGGATAGTCACTTCATCTCCTCCCCTTCTTAAATTTTCAAAACTTTCTCCCTCTTTCAAAACCTTCTTGGTTTCAAACTTCAAAACCGCTTTCGCAATAAAACCTTGACTTTCGTCAAGTGATTTTTAAACTTTGTTTCCTTCTTAATAAAAGTCAATCAATGTTAATCATGTTTTGACCAATTTCAAAAGACATAAAAAATACAAAAACTCATCAACTCTTTTTGTGCCTTTATGCACTTTTCACTTTAAAACTTTTCATAAAGTTTAGACATGATTCATTTCTATAGTTGAGATGTAAATCTCCTATTCCCCATATTATTAAGACTTTGACATTTTCCACGTTGATGTTGAGTGATAGTCTTGTTGATAATCCAAGCAAATCCTCCATCTTTATGTGACGCAGATGTTGTCTTAATACTCGTGGGTGGATAGTCGCAGTTTTCTCCTTGAAATGACGACTTGTTTGAACATCTAAAATCAATCAAAACCAACAAAATTTTGTCATTTGTACCACGAACTACGGGGTTTTGATTCCATATTGCACTTTATGGGTACGTAGGCATGAGACGATAAGTCTCTCCAAACACAAAAATATAAAAAAATAATTCTCTTCTCATCTCCCCAATCTCTTTTCAAACAAACCATTTTCAAACCAAAAAGCGTAAATATTTCAAAGGGCTCCTATAGAGTACTATAGACGTTTTGGGTGCTAACACCTTCCCATTGCGTAACCAACCCCCTTACCCCGATCTCTGTCTTGTGTTCTTATTTTAGAACTCTTTGGTTTTGTTCGCTCTTTTTTCCTTTCCTTTATTTGGATAAAATAAAAGTGCGGTGGCGACTCTTGTTTTCTTTGAGTTAAGTTAGTCAATAACTTACACTCACGATTTTTACCGCTACGGAAAAGTGGCGACTCTGCTGGGGACTCCAACGGTTCCTAGTGGGTTTCGCCTACTTTGATTTATTTCTCGCTTTCTGTTTGACTTGTTTGTTATTGATTGTTCTGTTTTGGTGCCTGGTAATTTGTGTGGTGAGATAAGTCCTAACCCGGACTTGAGTGCACTTATGATAGGAGGGTGGTATAGTCTTGTTGGCTTACGTGGAGTAGTCCTTACTAAGCTGACTTGAGATCCCCCGCTCGGTGGAGGCCCCTTTGGAAATTACTGATGTCTTACGAGTAGTCGTAATTGAAATTACTTTTTCCGACTGGGAGCCTGAGAAGCTGAGGACCTTAGAACCCTTTAACCCATCTTGGCCTTATTAGGACGTGGTGCGGTGGCTGTTCAGGTGTAGACTTGAATTGGTCGTTACGCGATACCACACTCAGATGAGTTTCTCTTGAGAATATTGTTGGTCGACGAGTAGTCGTTTAAGCCGATAATATCCAAAAGATGGAATTATGATTCTGGGAACTTTTTAGAACCTTGTTCTACAGGTGATGATATAACCATAGTACATACCATTGTGGGTTGGTTGATTCTTACCTTTGGCTCCATGCTCGTGCCGAACCTTTGAACCTGTGTGCTTTGTATGTCTTGTTTGTGGGTGTTGCATCTTGCACTCATGCATTCATGAGCATTGTGTTTCAGCTGGTTTAAGGATCTCAGAGATTTTCTTTTGCAAACATCGCAGATATTGTTGATTATGGATATTGGAAGGAGAAACACTCAGAAGTACGGTTTTCGGGCTCCTGATCTTACAGAGTTGAGAAAGCTAGTGTCCTTGGTAGATGATCGTTCAGGCTTCTTATCTCGTTATGGGAGACTTTTATTTGTTCTTTCTACCAATATTGAAGACGGAATTCTGAATACCCTTATGCAGTTCTATGATCCTATTTACCGATGCTTCACTTTTCCCGATTATCAGCTCATGCCGACCTTGGAAGAATATGCTTATTTGTTGGGTGTACCGGTTTCTGATAAAGTTCCGTATACTGGTTTGGAGGAAGCTCTTAAGCCTCAAGATATTGCTGAAGCTACCCATTTGACGAAGTCGGATATTGATGCAAATCTAAAGACTAAGGGAGGCCTCAAGGGTTTGACTGCTAAGTTCTTGATTGAGAAGGCTACTTTATTTGCTGACATTGGTCGCACATTGGCGTTTGAGGCTATATTGGCTTTACTCATCTATGGACTAGTCTTGTTTCCTAATATTGATAATTTTGTGGACATTAATGCTATTAGGATTTTCTCGATTGGGAACCCTGTTCCAACTTTGCTTGGTGATACTTATTTTTCCATCCATAGTAGGACCTCTAAGGGAAACGGTACCATTGTTTGTTGTCTACCTCTGCTGTATAATTGGTTCGTTTCACACTTACCTCAGACATCTGCTTTTAGGAAAAACAAGGATTGCTTAAGGTGGTCTCAAAGGATTATGTCTCTTACGCATACTGACATCACTTGGTCTTCTTCGGTTTACGATAATGTCCGGATTATTGATAGTTGTGGAGAATTCGCCAATGTTCCTCTTCTTGGAATACAAGGCGGAATTAACTACAACCCGAGTTTAGCTCGCCGCCAGCTGGGTTACATGCTGAAGGATAGGCCTAAGAATATTTTATTAGAGGGTTTATTCTTTCAAGGAGGGGATGATTCTCTTGGGTTGAGAAGAAGAATGGCTCATGCCTGGACTAAGATTCACAGGTTGGGTAGAGGGGAGCTTGGAAGACAAGTTTGCATTGCTTTAGAACCGTACACGCTTTGGGTGAAGAAGAGGGCTATGGAGCTTAAGATGCCTTATCCTATTGAGAAACCTCTGACTACTGTGATCTCTACGCCACTCCCTACGCCACTCCCTACGCCACTCCCTGGTTCTTCTGATGATGTGAAGACACTTCAAGACGCTTTGGTTAAGATGAAGGAAGAGAAAGAGATGTGGGAAAGTAAGTTTCAAGCTTCTGACAAAGAGAAGATAGAATTGCAAAAACAGATGAAGGAGAAAGACGACTTGATAGAGTTACTTGAGCGACGCGCTGTGAAGAGGCATGCAGAGGATTTATTTTCCTCTACTACTCCATCATCACATCCTCCTCCTTCTGGTGCTTGGAAGGGTATTGTGGATCAGCTTGTGCTAGAGAAGATTACCATGAAGCACAACTATGAGAAAGAGATTAAGAGACTCCGAAGGAAGTATCAGCTTGGATCGTCATCAGATGTTCCTTAGGACCTAACTTTTTCTTATTTTGATATTATTGTATTTTGTACTTCCAAGTGTAACTCTTTCCAATATTCAATGAAATGAGATGTTTATCAGTATTTCAAGAAGTGTTATTTTTCTTTATGATGTTTGTAATTGCTTTATATTTTAAAGATACTTGAAAACTGGTTGAAACACTTGCATTTTGCATTTGCATTCGCATCATCGTGCATTGTGTGTTGCCTTTTCCAGTTGTCTTATTTGTTTCTTTTGGCCTTCCTTCAGTCAAGCTGTCGCATCACTACAACACTCGGGCTAACTCTAAGAAAAAGATGGATCAGTTGCAACAAGAGAATCGCGAGCTCCGTGAAGAGGTATCAACTCTGAAAGATGGTTTGGAAAGACTGACTGCCGCAATGGAAGCTCTGGTGGCTGCTCAGAATCAACCACCACTACCTCCTCCTTCTCCTGTCCAAGGAACTGTGATTTCTGAAATCGGATCAACGCCCATTTCTGTGGCCCCGATTAATGCTTCTCAATATCAAATGCCTGTTGGTTTCCCTTGGGGCATGCCTAACAATTATGTGCCAGAGGGATATCGACCTCCTGTTCCCGAAGGTTCTAGACTCCCTGCTGTCATGGCTGTACCACCTCCTGTGGTTAATGTTGTTCCTAATGCTGAAGTTCCGGTTGTTCCTACTGTCATACCTGTGCCACCGCCTGTAACTCACGCTATGCCTTATACTGAAGAACAAATTTTCCATACTGCTCCGAGCGAGAGTTTGGATGTTATGGATCGAATAGATGACTTTCAAGATCAGTTTGCTGAAATGCAAAGAGAAATCAGGGCTTTAAGGGGAAAGGAGTTATTTGGAAAGAATGCTCATGAGCTTTGCCTTGTTCCAAATGTGAAGATTCCCGCTAAGTTCAAAGTTCCGGAATTTGAAAAATACAAAGGGAACACTTGTCCGCAAAGTCATTTGATTATGTATGCTAGAAAGATGTCTACCTATACTGACAACCATCAGTTGTTGATCCACTATTTTCAAGATAGTCTTACTGGTGCTGCGCTGAAATGGTATATGGGACTCGATAGTACACAAATCAAGACATTCAACGATCTTTGTGAAGCTTTTGTTCGTCAGTATAAGTATAATCTCGATATGGCGCCAGACCGTGATCAGCTTCGCGCAATGTCTCAAAAAGAGAAAGAAACTTTTAAAGAATATGCGCAAAGATGGCGTGAGATTGCAGCTCAGATAAGCCCTCCGCTTGAAGAGAAAGAAATGACCAAGATTTTTCTGAAGACTCTGGATTCATTTTACTATGAAAGGATGGTTGCGAGCGCTCCGAGTGATTTCACGGAAATGGTTAATATGGGGATGAGATTAGAGGAAGCTGTCCGTGAGGGACGTCTGATAAAAGAAGGAAATTCTGGAAGTACAAAAAAGCCTGGCGTTGGATTCCCTAAGAAAAAAGAGGGAGAAGCTAATGCTATATCTCAGGAAAGGTCTAGAAGACGCAGAGTTGTGAACAACAACGGTAGTCGTCGTCAGCAACAAGTAGCATCTGTTATGCCTGTTGTCAGTAACACCCCTACCGCTCAAGCTACTGCAAGTTATCAACCACGTTTCCAAGAAAAGACAACTCAACAAGGTCGTACACAGAGGAAAACACAATTTGATCCCATTCCAATGACGTATACTGAGCTCTTTCCGGCTTTAATAAAGAATAATTTGGTTCAACCTCGTGATCCGCCGGCTGTTCCAACTGAAATTCCATGGTGGTATAAGCCAGATGCTCATTGCGCATTTCATCAAGGTGCCCCGGGACACGATATCGAAAATTGCTATCCTCTGAAGCATGAAGTTGCAAAGCTCGTAAAAAGCGGTATTCTGTCTTTTGAAGATACCAACCCTAATGTGCAATCAAATCCGTTTCCTAAGCATGGTAATGCAACTGTTAATATGGTATATGGTTGTCCTGGTACATACCGTATTTTCGACATTCGCTGGATTCGGAGATCGCTTGTTGAAATGCATGCTACTTTGAGTGAGTTCCATGATATTGAGCATGATTATGCCGCCTGTTGTATTTGTTCTGTGAACCCTCGAGGGTGTGTGATTGTGAAAAGGGACTTACAAAAGATGATGGATGAGAATTTGATTCAGGTTACTGCAAACAGAAATGAAGTGGAGAACGAGGTGAATGTCATAGTCCCACGTTTCAATATTCCTGAGCGGGTTGTAATTTCTTACAACAGTCAGAAATCTGCTGTGACGCCTTTGGTTATCCGTTTGCCTGGCCCGACGCCGTATGAATCCGATAAAGTTGTTCCCTACAAATACAATGCTACTATGTTGGAGGATGGAAAAGAGGTTCCCATTCCTTCTCTTCCCTCAGTTGTGACTATTGCTGATGTCGGACGTGTAACCAGAAGTGGTCGAGTGTTTGCTAATGAGCCTTCAAAGACAAGTGAAGATACTGGGAGTAAGCAAATTCAGTTGAAGACTTCTGTAGAGTCTGGTCAATCAAGTGATGTAAATCAGAAGTCAGATAATGATGAGGTATTGAAATTGATCAAGAAGAGTGAATATAACGTGGTGGATCAATTGTTACATACACCGTCAAAAATATCTGTTCTATCTCTGTTAATGAGCTCTGAGGCCCATCGTGAATCGTTGCAGAAAGTATTGGAACAAGCTTATGTAGATCATGATGTGACTGTTAACCAGTTTGATAGCATTGTTGCCAATATCACTGCGTGTAACAATCTGAGTTTTTGTGATGAAGAGTTGACTGATCATGGAAGAAATCATAATTTGGCTCTCCATATTTCCATGAATTGCCAGGAAGACGCTCTATCCAATGTGCTGGTTGATACTGGGTCATCGTTGAATGTGATGCCAAAATCTACTTTGTCCAGATTATCTTATCAAGGTACTCCTATGAGGTTCAGTGGGGTCATTGTGAAAGCCTTTGATGGATCGAGGAAAACCGTGATTGGAGAGGTTGATCTCCCTATCAAGATTGGTCCATGTTTTTTCCAGATCACTTTTCAAGTCATGGATATTCGTCCTGCTTACAGTTGTCTTCTAGGACGCCCATGGATCCATGAAGCTGGAGCTGTTACTTCGACACTGCATCAAAAGTTAAAATTCGTGCAGAATGGTAAACTTGTCGTTGTTGGTGGAGAACAGGCTATGTTGGTAAGCAGTTTGTCGTCTTTTTCTTATATCGATGCGGAAGAGGATATTGGAACTCCGTTTCAGGCTCTTTCTGTGGTTGATAAAGCTGTCAAGAAGGATGGGGCGTCCATGTCTTCTCTAAAAGATGCACAACGTGCAGTGGATAATGGCCAAGCTGATGGATGGGGCCAAATCATTGAAGTTGCTGAGAAAAAAGATAGAGCTGGTTTGGGTTTTACATCTGGTTCAACCCAAAAAGAGCTGAAGAGTATTCATGAAGTCTTTCGAAGTGCAGGGTTCATCCATTGCAAAGATCATTCTGCAGCTGCAATTCTCGAAGATGACCAAGAGGAAGAAATGCCCAACTTTGTGACACGTGGATTGATATGCCAGAATTGGATCGCTGTTGATGTTCCTACTGTTGTTCATGTTTCAAAGTAATTTGTTTTTGTTTCTTTCAAAAATCCTTTCACTCTGCCCAAGGTGAAAGTGAATTTGTGAGGGCTTTGTTTCAACTTTTATCATCATCAATAAAATGTTTTTCTGTTTATCCATATGTTGTTTTCCTTTTTTGCTTTACTTCTGAAAAATGGTAACATAAAAAACCGAAAAAAAATATAATAATGTTATAATCACTCTTATCTGCATAATATTTTCATTTTTTTTTTGTTCATATTCTAAAATCAAACATAAAATCATTGTGCAGATTGATTGTTAAACCCATTGGAAACAATGACCATATGCCCCCTCCCAACTTTGAGTTCCCTGTGTTTGAAGCGGAAGAGGAGGATATTGAAGAAATTCCTGATGAGATTTCTCGATTGCTTGAGCACGAGGAGAAGGCCATTCAGCCTCATGAAGAGCCGGTGGAATTGGTTAATCTGGGTTCCGATGATGATAAAAAAGAAGTCAAGATTGGGGCACTGCTTCAGTCAGATGTTAAGAAGAGGATGGTAGAGCTTCTTAGAGAATATGTTGACGTGTTTGCTTGGTCCTATCAAGACATGCCTGGTCTTGATACTGGTATTGTGGAGCACCATTTGCCATTAAAGCCTGAATGTTCACCCGTGAAGCAGAAATTGAGAAGAACTCATCCTGACATGGCAGTGAAGATTAAAGAAGAGGTTCAAAAGCAGATTGATGCTGGTTTTCTTGTGACCGTAGAATATCCTCAATGGGTGGCCAATATCGTGCCTGTTCCAAAGAAAGACGGAAAAGTCCGAATGTGTGTTGACTATAGAGATTTGAATAAAGCAAGTCCAAAAGATGATTTTCCACTACCACACATTGATTTGTTGGTAGATAATACTGCTAAGTTCAATATCTTTTCATTTATGGATGGATTTTTCGGTTATAATCAAATAAAGATGGCACCTGAGGATATGGAAAAAAAAACATTCATTACACCCTGGGGAACATTCTGTTACAGAGTGATGCCCTTCGGTTTAAAAAATGCTGGTGCAACGTACCAGAGAGCTATGACCACTCTGTTCCATGATATGATGCATAAAGAAATTGAGGTCTATGTGGATGATATGATTTGTAAGTCGAAGACTGAAGAAGATCATATTAAAAATTTATTGAAGTTGTTTCAACGTTTGAGAAAGTTTAAGCTCCGTCTGAATCCTAATAAATGCACTTTTGGTGTTCGTTCTGGAAAATTGTTAGGCTTTATTGTCAGTCAAAAAGGCATTGAAGTTGATCCTGGTAAAGTTAAAGCTATCCAGGAGATGCCTGCACCCAGAACAGAAAAACAAGTAAGAGGATTCTTGGGACGTTTAAACTATATCTCTCGATTTATATCCAATATGACTGCCACATGTGCACCGATTTTCAAACTTCTCCGCAAAGATCAGGGTTGTGTCTGGACAGAAGATTGTCAGAAAGCTTTCGAAAGAATTAAAGAATATCTGCTTGAACCTCCTATTTTGTCTCCTCCCGTAGAAGGAAGACCTTTGATCATGTATTTGACCGTGCTAGAAGAGTCTATGGGTTGTGTTCTGGGTCAACAAGATGAATCTGGGAGAAAAGAATTTGCCATTTATTATTTGAGTAAGAAGTTCACTGATTGTGAGTCTCGGTACACGATGCTTGAAAAGACATGTTGTGCTCTAGCTTGGGCTGCCAAGCGCCTCCGTCAGTATATGTTGAATTGTACAACTTGGTTGATATCTAAAATGGATCCAATCAAGTATATCTTTGAAAAGCCTGCTTTAACTGGGAGGATTGCTCGTTGGCAAATGTTGTTATCAGAATATGATATCGAGTATCGAACTCAAAAGGCAATAAAAGGAAGTGTTTTGGCTGATCATTTGGCACACCAGCCAATTGATGATTATCAACCTATTCAGTTTGACTTTCCTGATGAGGATGTGATGTATCTAAAGGTTAAAGATTGTGAGGAGCCATTACATGAAGAAGGACCTGAGCCTGGATCCCGTTGGGGTTTGATTTTTGATGGGGCGGTTAATGAATATGGCAGAGGTATTGGTGCAATTATTGTTACTCCTCATGGTTCTCATATTCCTTTCACTGCAAGGTTGGTTTTCAATTGCACAAATAATGCGGCTGAGTATGAAGCGTGTATTATGGGCTTGGAAGAAGCTATCGATTTAAGAATCAAGATTCTTGATGTGTATGGAGATTCAGCTTTAGTGATTAATCAGATTAAAGGGAAGTGGGAGACACGTCAACCTGATTTGATCCCTTATCGTGATTATGCAAGAAGATTGTCAACTTTCTTCAATAAAGTTGAGTTTCACCATATACCAAGAGCAGAGAATCAAATGGCAGATGCTTTAGCGACTTTATCCTCCATGATTGTGGTAAATCATTGGAATGATGTGCCAAAGATTGATGTGATGCGTCTTGATAGACCAGCTCATGTGTTTGTAGTTGAAGAAGTTGTTGATGATAAACCATGGTATTATGATATTAAATGCTTTCTTCAGAATCAAGAGTACCCACTTGGGGCATCCAAGAAGGATAGGAAAACTTTGAGAAGATTGGCTGGTAGTTTCTTCTTGAATGATGATGTGATGTATAAGAGAAATTATGACATGATCTTGCTCAGATGCGTGGATAGACATGAAGCAGATATGTTGATGAAAGAAATCCATGAAGGATCCTTTGGCACCCATGCCAATGGACACGCGATGGCTAAGAAGATGTTAAGGGCAGGTTACTATTGGCTGACAATGGAATCTGACTGTTGTAAATATGTGAAAAAGTGCCATAAATGTCAGATTTATGCTGACAAGATTCATGTGCCTCCAACTCCTCTCAATGTTATCTCTTCTCCATGGCCTTTTTCAATGTGGGGCATTGATATGATTGGAATGATTGAGCCTAAAGCGTCGAACGGACACCGTTTCATATTGGTGGCTATTGACTATTTTACCAAATGGGTTGAAGCGGCATCATATGCAAATGTGACTAAGCAAGTAGTGGTCCGGTTTATCAAGAATCAAATCATCTGTCGGTATGGTGTTCCGAGCAAGATCATCACTGATAATGGGTCGAATTTAAATAACAAGATGATGAAGGAATTATGTGATGAGTTTAAGATTGAGAATCATAATTCTTCTCCTTATAGACCCAAGATGAATGGGGCTGTTGAAGCTGCTAATAAGAATATTAAGAAGATTATTCAAAAGATGGTTGTTACATACAAGGATTGGCATGATATGCTTCCTTTCGCTCTGCATGGGTATCGTACATCCGTTCGCACTTCAACAGGGGCAACCCCGTTTTCTCTTGTTTATGGCATGGAAGCAGTGCTCCCGATAGAGGTTGAAATCCCTTCTATGAGAGTTTTGATGGAAACTGAATTGGCTGAGGCTGAATGGTGTCAAAGTAGATACGACCAGTTGAATCTGATTGAAGAGAAAAGAATGACGGCTTTGTGTCATGGCCAATTATATCAACAAAGAATGAAGAAAGCATTTGATAAGAAGGTTCGACCCCGTGTGTTCAGAGAAGGTGACCTCGTGCTCAAAAAGATCTCGACTTTTACTACTGATTCTAGGGGCAAGTGGACTCCTAATTATGAAGGCCCATATGTTGTTAAGAGAGCCTTCTCTGGCGGTGCATTAATTCTTACAACTATGGATGGAGAAGAGTTCACTCGTCCTGTGAATGCCGATGCAGTCAAGAAATACTTCGCCTAAAAAATAAAAGAACAGCTCGCTAAGTTGAAAACCTGAAAGGGCGGCTTAGGCAAAAATGAGCGTCTCGGTGGATTGAAAACCCGAAAGGGCGGTCCAGGAAAAAATTAGAGACAAAAATAGAAATAATCATCCCGGTAGATTGAAAACCCGAAAGGGCAATCTAGGCAAAAGTTAGGGATCATGGCAAGTAACTGCATCTGGCCAGTCTTGATCGTTTAAAGCAACATTTCCTATCAAAGGTTTTACTTCAAATATTCTCCGCTGAAGTCTCAAGCACAGTTGGAATTCAAAGTTGTTAGGGAGAATAATGGTCATTGTATTTCAATGTAGAACTTTCCATTGTACTTACCATTTTTCAAACTTTGTAATGATCCATGGAGTTACGCCATTTGCGAACTACCATTCTATCAATAGAATTTGGGCCTTTGTCCCTTTGTTTGCAATTCTTGTTTTGTTTCTGTTTACAGAATTTCATTTTATTTTTGATGATGATTTTTGAAACAAATGTGAATAATTGATTTAAATTTTGAAAATTATAAAAACATTTTTCTTTGATTTGTGAAAATAAAAGAAAGAATATCAACAGTAATCCCGAGAATGGTAGAATCTTGAAGCGAAAAGCGTAAGTGTTCTCTTCAGCAGGGTTCTTTCTTGCCTCTCTGGTAGAATTTATTGGCAGCTCCCCAGTAGAGTTGTGTTGATGTTTCCCCATTTGAGCTATATTGAGGTCTCTTCAGTAGAGTTTGCTGATATTCCCTTAGCAGAGTTTTGTTTCTTTGGATAAACCAGACGAGTGTTGAACGGTTTTCCACAGCAAAGTCTTGATTCAAATGATAGGACAGTTGAGAAATTTGAAGACCACTTCTCCTTGATGTTTTTGCCCAGGCAGAGATTTGTCTTTGATGATTCCTAGCGGAGGTTATGCACATTTGCTTTGGATTATTCCCCAAGTAGAGAACAATGTTGAGAAGTGTTGACATAGCAGTCACCTGTCGGGTTTTCTTTCACCTTGTGATTGGGTGTTGATTTAAAATCCCCCTCAGTTTGACTTTTTGCTATGATGTTAACTTCTTTTTCCCCTGGCAGGGTTGGAAGATTTGTGTTGCTATGTTTTTTTCCAACAGTTTTTTTTCTCAAAGCGGAGTTCATATTGTTGTTCCCTTTTGTTGAATTATTGATGGTTGAAGATTGATCTTTGGGGTCTTTTCCCCAAGCGGTATCTCCATTCCCTCAGCGAGGTTTGAGCCTTGTGGTAGGATTTATTTTCCTTTGATGGCTCTTGTGTATCTCTTGCAGATTTTCTGTTGCTGATCCCCAGCACGATCTCCAATGATATCTCTAACTTGCAGAGATTAGCCGAGTATTTCAGTGGTGTTGTGGTGTTTTGTTCACCCTCTGTTTGCCCTTTTTGTCTGATTTATCAGCATACTCATACTCATTGAATGCGCATTCATTTTGGTTGAGCATAGCATGTCTTTGTTGCATTGTGCATCCTGCATTTTTTGTTGGTATTTCCCTTTTCCCGATGTTGTTATCTCGCAGAATGTGTGTGTCCTCTCTTCATTAGAGTGTCGACCCCTAAGCAGAAAATACCTGTCATTTTTAATTCCCCACTGAGTTTATGCCTCGTGGAAGATGTTTTGTTTAGCTTTCATCCCCGACTTTTATCTGGATGGAATTGTTCCCCAGTTGAGTTATTTCCTCATTGGGTCGAGTCTTGTTTGACCGTTTCTTTCCAGTTTGTTCCTGGATTGAACTTTGGTCTCTTGCAGCAGTTACTTTGGTTTTCCCTGGGCTGTGAAACCGGGATGATGAAAAGGTAGTTTTGAGGATTTATTTTCCTCAGCAGGAATCTGTTATTGATCCTCGTCAGAAGATGAAGATTTGATTTTCCCAGTAGTGTTTTGATAACACTCTCTTGGTAATTATTTATGCAACTTCATGTGGAAGCCTCTTTATTTGAGCAGCTTGTGTAATATCCAGAAATTTACCTTTGCAATAAATAACATTTCTCTAGTTCATCCTCAACAGAGAAGTTTATGGTGAAGTGATGGATCCTTATCTGATCAGCTTTTCTGTCAATTGGAATTTCTGTGGAATAACTCCCGATAAGAATTCTATTGCATGGTTCAACCTGCTTGTATCTCTTTTAAAGATCCTCGCCAGAGTTGTTAATATCTTTTTCCAACAAATGGTTGTCTCTTTATTTGAGAAGTTTGTTGTGTGTTTGGAGCTGCTCAGTAACAAGTAGCTGATGATATATCTCTTTGTCCTACCCATTGTCAGGCAGTTGACCTTTTATCTTTTTCTCCAACCCAGTAACAGGTAGTCGAGTCCGTCCTACCCAGTACCAGGTAGTTGACATGTTGTTTACCCTATCCAGTAACCGATAGTTGGTAACCCCTTTTATTCAGGTTTATTATTCTCGCTAAACTACTCAGTAACCAGTAGTTGGCGTTGCTTCTTTTCCTACCCAGTAACAGGTAGTTGATTATATTTCAACAAGTGGATTACTTTTTACCCAGTAACTGGTAATAAGTAATACATGTCTTTGTTCTCTACCCAGTAACTGGTAGATAACAATTCTCTCGTGTTTTTGCACTTATTTTCTACTCAGTAACCAGTAGAAGCATTTTACCTGTTCTCTTTGGATCGACTATATTCGCCCAGTAACTGGCAATTGGTATCTCTTTTCCCGTTGAGTCGTTTCCTTTCCTTTATCGGAATAGGATCTTGCTCTTTCGTTTTTCTCATGTGGAGTCTCTCTTTTTCTCCCGAGCTTTTGTTTGTCTCCTGTGGCATTTCTCTCCCCACAAAGGTCTTGTGTTTGCATACCATTAGCATAATCATATCTTTTTGTGGTCTCTTAGGGCCAAAAATTGGGTTTATTGTTATATTTAAGTCTCTTCTATCTAGTCGAGACAAAGATGTCAATCTTCATATCTCCGGATAGAAGAATCTTAAATAGGGGCAGCTGTAATACCCTAATTTTTACCCCTAAGATCCCACATTTCATTTGCATATCATTCCACAAACAAGATCATACTTTTTGATTCTCTTAGGTCCCTTGTTGTTTCTTACTTGCTTTACGTTTGTTTCTGTTTACTAACATCTAAACAAAATATCAAAAATATTTTTTCAATTTGTTTGTTTCTTCTTTTTCTCTGTGTGTTTAGGGTTTTACAAGGAGACTAATAGCAAAGATATTCATTCAAGTTTAAATCAGATGGACGTTTGACCTCATCTTGGTCAAACCATCAAGAGTCTGCTTCAATTATGAGTTACCAGTGATAGTGGACTATTTTCTCAAGAAATGTGTTTGTTCAAGGGTGTTCTGCTCCGCTTGGTGGATGGGTGATTCCGGCTTCGAGTTTTGTTGGAAATCAAATTGAAGTTGAAAGCTGTGATAGTAAAAGTAGTAATATAAGTTGTTTTAATGCACATAAAAAAGAGCGTTGCTAGTTCGATGGCTGGACATAAGGAGAGGGTGAGAGTGAGACAATATGGGAAATCGTGTAAAGAGTTAACTGCATTGTATAAGAGTCAAGAGATTCAGGCTCATAATGGTTCAATTTGGAGTATCAAGTTTAGTTTAGATGGCAAATATCTTGCTAGTGCTGGTGAGGATTGTGTGATTCATGTTTGGCGGGTTGTGGAGTCTGAGAGGAAAGGTGAGTTGTTGCTTATGGAGAAACAGGAAGATGTTAATGTTAATATGTTGTTTCTTGTGAATGGGTCGCCGGAACCCACTTTGTTGTCTCCTTTGGCGGATAATCTTCCAGAGAGGAAGAGAAAGGGGCGATCGTCTGTTAGTAGAAAGTCCTTGAGCTTGGACCAGTTTGTGGCCCCTGAAAATGTGTTTGCACTCACTGAAAAAACCCATTTGCTCCTTTCAGGGACATTTGCATGATGTGCTTGACCTGTCCTGGTCTAAGTCTCAGCACTTGCTCTCATCTTCAATGGACAAAACAGTGCGGCTGTGGCATTTGTCTAGCAAGTCTTGTTTGAAGATTTTTTTCACACAGTGACTATGTAACTTGCATTCAGTTTAATCCTGTTGATGATCGATACTTCATTAGCGGATCTTTGGATGCTAAGGTTCGCATATGGAGTATTCCTGATCGACAAGTTGTTGATTGGATTGATCTTCATGAGATGGTCACTGCTGCATGTTATACGCCTGATGGCCAGGGTGCACTAGTTGGTTCATACAAGGGTAGCTGTCATTTATATAATACATCTGAAAATAAGTTGCAGCAGAAAAGTCAGATCAATTTGCAGAACAAAAAAAAAAAATCAAATCACAAGAAAATTACTGGCTTCCAGTTTGCCCCAGGTAGTTCATCGGAAGTACTTATCACTTCTGCTGATTCTCGAATTTGGGTTGTTGATGGTATTGATCTGGTTCATAAGTTTAAAGGTTTTCGAAACGCAAGTAGTCAGATTTCAGCCTCCCTCACAGCAAATGGAAAGTATATTGTTGCAGCAAGTGAGGATTCCCATGTATACATCTGGAAAAATGAAGCCGATTGCAGACCTAACAGAAGTAAAAGTGTCACCGTGACACAGTCCTATGAACATTTTCACTGTAAAGATGTGTCAGTGGCCATTCCCTGGCCTGGTATGGGTGATGCATGGGACATGCATGATACATTTTCTGGAGAACAACCTGAGCTTGATAACAATAATGATGAAATCGCATCAGCCAATCATCCTCCTACCCCTGTAGAGGAAAACCTTGGTGTTGAGGGTTCCCATTCTGCTTCAGGTTTCAATAGTCCGCATCATGCAACCATTGCGAGTGCGACAAACAGTTACTTTTTTTTGATAGAATTTCTGCAACATGGCCAGAGGAAAAACTTCTCCTGGCTGCTAGAAATCATCAAAGCCCTCGTATCAGTACGGATATCTCAAATGGTGTAAGTCAAAAAATGCCAGCTTGAGACCTGGCAATTGGGATAATTCTTGGCAACCGACAAGGTCTGGGGTTCTGAACTGTGATCCAAGTAGAACTGGAGATATCTTTCCTCATGATGAAATTCGCTACATGTTTGAACCCCTATTTATTCTTGCTGAACCAGGTTCTCCAGAACATGGTATTTCAGTCATTGGTTGCCCGGTTCGCAAGCAAGTTCAGCGTTGTGCTGAAGACAAAACAATTCTGACAACAACCTATGAAGGGGCACATAGTCATCCACAGCCGCAGTGTTCTTCACTTCACAACGACGGTGTTTGATCAAATGCAACAAAAGGATTTGTGTTCTTGGAATACCATGATATCAGGTTATGCTAATATTGGTCGTCTTGAACAAGCTAGGAAACTGTTTGATAAAATGCCTCAAAGAGATAACTTCTCTTGGAATGCTGTTATTTCTGGTTATGTTAGCTGTGATCGACACAGGGAAGCTCTGGATTTGTTTAGAATAATGCAGGTGAATGAGAGTTCTAACTCTAATATGTTTACCTTGTCTAGTGCTTTGGCAGCAGCTGCTGCTATACCAAGTTTGCGTCTTGGGAAGGAAATTCATGGTTACTTGATAAGGACTGAGTTGAACTTGGATGAGGTGGTTTGGACTGCACTTTTGGACTTGTATGGTAAGTGTGGGAGCTTAGATGAAGCTAGGGGTATTTTTTATCAGATGGCTGATAGAGATGTTGTTTCATGGACTACCATGATTCATAGATGCTTTGAAGATGGAAGAAAGAAAGAGGGATTTTCCTTGTTTAGAGATTTGATGGGCTCAGCTGTTAGACCAAATGAGTATACGTTTGCTGGTGTTTTAAATGCATGTGCCGATCTTGCTGCGGAACGTGTGGGAAAGGAGGTTCACGGATACATGACAAGGGTAGGGTACGACCCGTGTTCGTTTGCTGCGAGTGCTCTTGTCCATGTGTACTCTAAGTGTGGGAACCCTGAAATTGCAAGAAGGGTGTTTAACCAGATGCCTCTCCCAGATTTGGTGTCATGGACTTCTCTAATTGTTGGGTATGCTCAGAATGGTCAACCCGACATGGCTCTTCATTATTTTAAAAAGCTACTTCAATCAGGTACAAAGCCTGACGGAATTACCTTTGTTGGAGTTGTTTCTGCATGCACTCATGCTGGATTAGTAGATAAAGGATTGGAGTATTTCCATTCAGTGAAGGAGAAACATGGATTGGAGCATACTGCAGATCATTATGCATGTGTTATTGATTTATTGGCACGATCTGGACGATTCAATGAAGCAGAGAATATTATTGATAGCATGCCCATGAAGCCTGATAGATTTCTCTGGGCATCCTTACTTGGGGGATGTAATTCTGGAATTGATGTCATCTCTGGTTCTGTTGGAGACATATCTTATGGAACATAAGTCTGGTGGCTTGCCAGAGAAATCACAACGCTCCCGCAGTATGTCTGTTAGTCCTGATCGGGCTCGTGTGCGAAGAAGATCTCCGGCCTTCAGTGCCTTGGCAGCTACTTTCGAGACCTCAAATGTTAGAAACCTTTCAACTCCACCTCCTGTAATTAGAAAGCTGTATCCAAAATCTACGACACCAGATTCTGCAATACTTGCATCAAAATCTAAAGCCATAGCTGCAGCCACTACCAATACACAACCTGCTCTTGAAACAGTAATGAATTGGTTAACTTCTCCTGGCTGCTAGAAATCATCAAAGCCCTCGTATCAGTACGGATATCTCAAATGGTGTAAGTCAAAAAATGTCAGCTTGGGGTATGGTGATTGTTACTGCCGGTCTTCGAGGTGAAATTAGAACTTTCCAAAATTTTGGATTGCCACTGCGAATATAATAAGCAATATATGTATGGCTATATGGCATGGCGGAGAGTGAGTTGTTATCAGCTCAGAAGGAAGTTGAGATCACCTTCTCCATTAGCTGGCAAAAAAAAAAAAAAAACTGTACAGAAAGTGGTGGCTTGATCTTTTTTCAGTGACATAGCACTTCTTTTAATTGACGAGGTTCACCTGCTGAATGATCCCCGTGGAGCTGCCCTGGAAGCCGTTGTTAGCAGGATAAAATTGTGTCTTGCAATCCAAAAAATGAAATTAAATCCTCTGTCTCAGGTCTGCTTCCTCGCTTTATCCGCAACAATTCCAAATATTGAGGATCTAGCTAAGTGGCTCTTGGTTCCTGAGCAAGGGATCAAAAGGTTTGGAGAAGAAATGAGGCCAGTAATGCTCCAGCCAAGAATGACTTTCTATTTGAAAAGCGCCTTCAAAACTATATTTTTGATATTCTCATGCAGTACTCTAAAGGGAAATCTGCGCTTATATTTTGTTCAACAAGAAAAGGTGATCAGGAAGCAGCTCAGAGACTCGCTCAAATTGTCATGAATTTCGGCCAATCAAATCCTTTCCTTAAGAGCAGAGAACAGCAAGATCAGCTGAGGGAGGCTTCTCTGTTACTTAGTGACAAACAAATGCAGTCATACATTCTTTATGGTGTTGGTTATCACAATGGAGGGCTTTGCCTCAAAGATCGCAGTATTGTGGAAGGTTTTTTTTCTTAAAGGTGACATCCAAGTACTTTGTACTACAAATACACTAGCCCATGGAATCAACCTCCCAGCACATACAGAAGTGCTCTTTCTGTTTTTTTAGAGGAACTACTTAGAGTTATATCAATGATCATGTTCATTTCCATATAGGACAGTGGTATGCTTCTCTACTTCGGAACCTTCTCATTCGACGTTATTCCCATCATTAAGCACCGTTCTGCTCCTGGTTCTCTCTACCGTAGTCCTCAACTCTATGCTAAAGCTTCAACACGAAATGGATGCAGATAATTCTTCCGCCGATGCGATATCAACAATATGGAAAAGTCCATATAGAGGTGGTGAATGGAAACCATGCGTACACAAATCTTCAGAAGGCCTTCCTGAATCAAATGGATACATTTATGTAGAGGCTAATGGTGGCTTGAATCAGCAAAGGACATCGATATGCAGCATGGGGTGTAAACCCAGGTTTTCAGCAGCAACAAGGAATGCCAGATGCTCGGCCAGTGGCACCAGCAGCTGGTTTGAGGCCACCTGTGCAAGGAACGCCTGCTCGGGCTGATCACTGTCCTGCCTGATCAGAAAAAGTTTGGAACATCTGTGTTGGATGATTCCTTTTCGAATGACACAGATAACAGTAAGCAGAATATCGAGACTACAGAGAAAAAAAGCCGAGGCAGTGGCCTATGGAGTTGACTGGTTAAGTGATGATTCAGATGATGAGCCTCAGGTACCAAACACAGAACCTCCCCTGTGCAATTTTTACAAAGATGATGAATATCACCAGCTAATCATTGATTTGTGCAACGCATTAGCATCCTTGCGAAAATATGGGGACGCATTGGAAATTATCAATCGCACTCTAAGATTAGCTCATACTTTTTTGTCTGCTCAGAAAATTGAGAAACTTCGCTCTCTTGGAGTCCAAATGGCATACAAAACCACAGATCCTAAACAAGGTTTTAATTGTGTAAAACACATTGTTCAGCAAAATGCGCAGAGTTCTGCAGCTTGGAATTGCTACTACAAGGTCATGTTTCTTGCCATGTTACTGGTAAAGCATTGCTTAACTTGTATGCCAAATGTGGTATGCTTGATGATTGTCACAGGTTGTTTGATCAGCTTAGTCATTGTGATCCTGTCATTTGGAACATTGTTTTGTTTGGGTTTTCAGGGTCTGGTAAACATGATGCTGATGTGATGAGAGTGTTTATGACAATGCATATGAGTGGAAAGGCTATGCCCAATTCTGTTACTGTTGCTACTCTTCTTCCTGTGTGTGCTCGTTCAGGTAATCTGAATGCTGGAAAGAGTGTGCATGGTTATGTTATCAAATCTGGTTTTGAAGAGGATGCATTTGCTGGTAATGCTCTAATGTCAATGTATGCGAAGTGTGGACTCGTGTCTTGTGATGCATATGCTGTCTTTGATAGTATTATTCACAAAGATGTTGTTTCGTGGAATGCGATGATCGCAGGCCTTGCTGAGAATGGGTTGTTAGAAGAAGCATTCTCGTTGTTCAGGTCGATGGTGAAAGGACCTATACAGCCAAACTATGCAACCATAGCCACTATTCTGCCAGTTTGTGCTTCATTTGATGACACTGTTGCGTACTGTTGTGGAAGGCAAATCCATTCTTATGTGCTGCAGTGGTCTGAATTGTTTGGTGATGTTTTTGTATGTAATGCTTTGATGAGCTTCTACTTAAAAATTGGACGGACGAAAGAAGCCGAGTCTTTGTTTTGGGCAACGAATGCAAGGGATTTAGTCTCTTGGAATGCAATTATTGCAGGATATGCATCAATGGGAAATGGCGACATCGAGAAGCGGCAGAAAATAGAATTCTGTGGTAGCAGAGCTTTATTTTTTATCCAGACTATTTTCACGTATCTGAGCCATAATCCCAAGCCATGTGAATATAATTCAAGCTGTGAGATTACACTCCAAGCTGACCCCACAAGCCTTCCACGTCACTTAAGTGAGCTGAAAGAAGAAAAAGTCCAAAACGACATGAAAAAGTAACAGTTCACGCACAACCCACATCAAATAACCAAAACGCAATGAAAATTGAAAAACGGCAACCCAACTTCATTTCTCAGATTTCACTCCTCAAATCCTATAAATAGAGAGCCTTATTTACTCTTTTCTGGAAGCTTTTCAAGCCAATTAATCCCTGCAGAATTTTCATCATAACTCCTCAATTTTCCTTCAAATTTCACTTTCAAAAATCACCTTCAACCGTTCTTCAATTTTCATCAGATTCAACTCTCTTTTCATTCACAACCTTTCCATATAAAAACTCACCATACTTCAACTTCTTCAAGACAACAATCAGAATTTTCGCAGTCCAGAAGAAGAAGAAGGAAGAAGAGAGTTTCGATTTCATTATTCAACTGAGTTTGAAGGTAGATTGAGCTTCACCGTCAGTTTCGATCCGTTACTTTTTGTTGTGTTTCTTTGAATTGTTGGTACCATTGTGAAGAGCTCTCGATTTCGATTGCAACCGCGTATTTTTCGCGTCCCGCCGTTGTGATTTAAGCAAGCATCCATGGCCGTGAAGTGTTTCGTGTGAGAAGAAGATATTTCTGTTTATCCTTTTCAAGTATTATGTTCTGTTCTTTTCTTTTTTTTATATATATATTTCTCTTTTAAGAAATTTGGCCGCGTGGCCTTTTTTGTTATGTTATTAGTTTATTTTTTGTTTTTTTTAAAAAAATAATAATAATAATAATAATATTTTTTTTTTAAAAAAAAAGCATTGAAAAATTATTTGAAAACATTTTAATTTGGATCGATTGTTGGTTGTTTTGGATTTTAAATTTTTGATAAGATCTCATCAATATCAATGGACCTTGGGTGTCGATTTTATCCACCAAAAGAGGTGATTGATATTGATGATGATTTAATCGATTTAAGATCCAAATTGTGGTTTCTTTTCATTTTAGTTCTTCTTCTTCTTATTTTTCTTTTGATCGATGAAATCTATGGATCATAGATTGTTGATTATCAAGGTTGTTTAATCTTCATTATTTCAAATCTATGGACGAATAATCATTGAGATAATTCTCCTTACTTTGGAATAGTGATAGATTACCTTTGATTAATTAATTAAAAATCTTGATTATGATGAGATCATTACCTCTTTTCTTTTTGTGTGGCATGTTTTAGGAGAATGATTTATATATCATTTCTCTAACATGTATTAACACTAACATTTTATTGACCGGCCTCAGATAGTCGTGGTTTCTACATAAACCCGATTACGATTGCTTAACATAGCGCTAAAGTGTCCCTTAATCGGAAAATGATCATTCGTGGCTCAAACTTACGTTTAAAAGTCCAAGTATGTTTAGTTGCTTGTCTTAATTCCAATACCTATGAAAATCATTGTTAGGAGGCTTTGATTCTATCAATCCTCTAATGAATTTTCATTAATCTTGGTCTAAGTGCAAGAATTAATCATCATTGATCATATGTTCTAACCACTAACCACTAATTCACTAACAATATTCTTGTTTAATTTTGTTTATATTCTCTTCTTACTCTTTATTTTTTACTTTTATGTTTCCATTTTATCATTTCATACCATATCTTTGTTTATGTTTATGTCATTTCTCTTTTGTCCACTTGGACCATACTTTGTTCAAAACACTAATAAAGGATAAAACATCTAAAAAAATTGGTGCTATTAACTTTGTGGTTATACTCTTGGACCATTCTTAGACCTTGGACTTCATGGACATTTTGGACTTAGAATTAGGGCTCTCATTCCTATGCTTGGAGTATTGTGGATCTTAGCCTTTATTTGGCTCGCTCATTAGCTTATGCTTTAAATCGGATGAAATTCTTTTTGCTTGCTTTGGAGTGTGCTACAAGTCGGTTAGATCTTTCTTACCTCTAGCTCTTATTTTGTTTTGTAGGATAGTCACTTCATCTCCTCCCCTTCTTAAATTTTCAAAACTTTCTCCCTCTTTCAAAACCTTCTTGGTTTCAAACTTCAAAACCGCTTTCGCAATAAAACCTTGACTTTCGTCAAGTGATTTTTAAACTTTGTTTCCTTCTTAATAAAAGTCAATCAATGTTAATCATGTTTTGACCAATTTCAAAAGACATAAAAAATACAAAAACTCATCAACTCTTTTTGTGCCTTTATGCACTTTTCACTTTAAAACTTTTCATAAAGTTTAGACATGATTCATTTCTATAGTTGAGATGTAAATCTCCTATTCCCCATATTATTAAGACTTTGACATTTTCCACGTTGATGTTGAGTGATAGTCTTGTTGATAATCCAAGCAAATCCTCCATCTTTATGTGACGCAGATGTTGTCTTAATACTCGTGGGTGGATAGTCGCAGTTTTCTCCTTGAAATGACGACTTGTTTGAACATCTAAAATCAATCAAAACCAACAAAATTTTGTCATTTGTACCACGAACTACGGGGTTTTGATTCCATATTGCACTTTATGGGTACGTAGGCATGAGACGATAAGTCTCTCCAAACACAAAAATATAAAAAAATAATTCTCTTCTCATCTCCCCAATCTCTTTTCAAACAAACCATTTTCAAACCAAAAAGCGTAAATATTTCAAAGGGCTCCTATAGAGTACTATAGACGTTTTGGGTGCTAACACCTTCCCATTGCGTAACCAACCCCCTTACCCCGATCTCTGTCTTGTGTTCTTATTTTAGAACTCTTTGGTTTTGTTCGCTCTTTTTTCCTTTCCTTTATTTGGATAAAATAAAAGTGCGGTGGCGACTCTTGTTTTCTTTGAGTTAAGTTAGTCAATAACTTACACTCACGATTTTTACCGCTACACTGGTGTTGGTATTCTTTTCTCCAAGGAGTAAGATGTCGTCGTTTCTGCATGGCAATGGTCCCTTGTTTAGGCGCTTGCGTCCTTGAACTTGATCCAGGTAGAAACTGCGAGCGAGGCGATTCAGTCACCAAAGGTTGCGGGACATATTCAAGATCTTTCTCAGCTTCAGGCAAAGGAGTGGAATCATTCACCTCTTCTGCAGGGTACGGGATGAACTTTCTCGATGCTCTCATGCCGCCCGGCACAAGCCTAATTGTCCTTGAGTCAATAAGGTCTTGAATCTTATTCTTGAGAGCCTTACATGTTTCGACATGGTGCCCCGGTGCTCCTGAGTGGAAATCACAATGGGTGTTGAGATCAACGTCTGGTGACACGTCATCTGGAGGATCCGAGGTCCGAAGCTTGAGAACACGGTTCTGAACCAACAGTGGCAACAACTGGGCATAACTCACATGTATTGGGTCCACAGCTCTATCAAGTAGCTTCTTCTTTTGGTTATAACCTTCAGGGTTATTCTGAGATGCCCGACGCGGCTGCTGACGAGACAGATCTTGAGCTTCATGCTGTGTAGAGGATCTATGAGGTCCATTTGGCTTCAGCACAAGTGGCACTGACGGCAATGGAGGAAGCACTTTGGTCTCCTCCTTGGGTGCTTAACCACTCTCCTTTTTTAGTATACTTCTTACCACTCGCACGAGAAAGCTCAACTTATTCTGCAGCTGCTGATTCTCTTCTCTGAGTACTTGCTGGTCCAGGCACACTGCCTGTATGTCATTCATGACCTGCCCCAACTGGCTTTGGATTCTCCCCAACTCAGCTTGTACCTGCTCCATTAGTCTGAGCTGCTCGATTCTGAGTCAAACCTGCAAACACAAGGGTTAGAAGACACGCCCGGCGTCTGTCATGCAAGATGAATTATGCTAATGCCATGGGTGTCTGTACGTTCAGGAGATCACCCCTAATTCTGGTGTCAACGTGCCAACATAGTGTCAATGCAGTGATAAGACTGGATCCATTCAGGGAAGAAAACATCTCATATTGCTCGGGACACCAGAATCAGGGTACGAAATGCGCCTGCAGCACAGACACATGCTAATGGAATGCAAAAATGAATATGCGATCTAATGCAAAATGCAGTCATGCAATAATATATCCGGGTAACTGCTGTGGAGATTCTGTGTCCATAATCACTGATGGGAAGAAAACCCCGGTGGAGGACCACAGATCGGATCTGCTAAGAACGACCTTCTGATAGGACCATATACATAAGATCAAAATTCTGCTCTGTCGAAAACAAATGTCTGATAATAAGGACCTCGGGTGTACGATCAAGAAATATCTGCTGATGAAGTCTTCAGACCCCAAATCAAAAATCTGCCCTATCAAGAACAAACATACAGCTGCTGATGAGATCTTCAGACCCCACTCAAAATCTGCCCTATCAAGAACAAACAACATCTGCTGATGAGATCTTCAGACCCCACTCAAAATCTGCCTTATCAAGAACAAACAACATCTGCTGATGAGATCTTCAGACCCCACTCAAAAATCTGCTCCATCCAGAACAAACCACTGATGACAATACTCTGATCAAAACCTGCTCTATCAAGAACAGACATACACCTGATAATAAGGTCCCGTGGTCAAAACCTGCTCTGTCAAGAACAGACAAATCTGCAACTGAGAACCCTGGTACCAACATAACTGATTCACTGTCAAGAAAACCAGGTAGTCTGAAGGTCAAAGTTTCCTGCAATAAACCCAATCCCGCTCACAGGTATGGACCTAATCCACAGACAAAGGTACGGCATCCTATGCGGTCATCAGTGTCACAGACTTTCATGAGTGACGATACGATTCCCAGAAGGAGTGGCATCATCAAGTCATGAAGAGGCTTCACTTAGCTGACTTCCAAATGATCGGTCCCCAGAGTCGACAATCCTCACGTCTGGACTCCCCTCAGATCCTCAGGACCGGAAAGGAGCACCTCTGCGAGAACCTCGTCTGAGCGCAGATTTCGTAGGGAACTGTGCCTGCTCAGCAGACAGGTCCGTCTACTACTCTCCGCAACTATGTCTAGGTGTATACTCAAGCCCGGGTCTGGCTTCTCACTCATAGTAACATCCCTCTCCCACAGCAGCACAGATAATCATATCAAACTGGAAATAAAATGCGGGAAATAAAGTACGAGAAGTAAGAATGCGATAAATAAACGCTACCCAACAAGCAAACACACAAGCGCTAGGATTGACTCTCATAGGGAACCGGAGAACCAGAGATTCTGGGTTCGGTCCCCAGCAGAGTCTCCAGTTGTCGCTTGCGCGAAAATAAGGTGTCGGCATGACAAAAGAGTCGCCACCTTTCGTTATTTATCCCTCAGAGCGGGAAAGGAAACGATCGGAAAAACCTGACGAAAAAGGGTAAGACAAGGTCGTCGCAACCATTGTCTGGGTTCGGGAGTCGGTTACGCAAGGGGAAGGTATTAGCACCCCTCACGTCCGTCGTACTCGACGGGATCCACGCTTGTTTGTTTACTTGGACGGGTTGGTTTTATTCTATCTACCTATCAAGGCTGGATGAAAAAGAAAAGAAAAATGACTCGGCAAAGCGTCGCACTTTATGCCTACGTATTCTCATCAGAGAATGAGAAATCAGAGTCAACGTAGTTCGACCTACGAAGGGTTATGGGGGAAGGTAGCTCGCCAATACATCAGTATTGTGCCTACGTACTCTCAACAGGTATGAGAGATCAGAGCTCACGTAGTTCGGGACACTACGGTTTATTTCCTGTCTTTACGAAAGAAGTGTTTTTTTATTGTGTTTGCGATTTCAACCGCACTAGAGACTATGACCTGAGAGTGAATGCGTCGCATGTCACCCAAAGGGTACCATACTAAACATCCAGACTGTGGAAAAGAAGCTCTCCCACAATCCTTTCTCAGATAGCTTAAGGCTCGTAACGCACGAAAGATATCATTCATGATTATTGTATCTTAAACTGCTTTGAGATGAGAAGAGAACAGGCCCAACTAGGAGGGAGACTATCAAGTCCTACTGTTATCATGCCATGGATTCATCCTATGGTTGAGGTTTGAACAGGGAACTCCTAGAAGTTGTCATGCATAGGTTTCAACCTAAAAGTCTATCATCAAATCCTTATCAAAGGAAATGAGAGTCCTAAGGGATCATATCAATGATACACCAAAACAGACAAAGCATCAGCTTAACAGTAAAATGCATGCAATGCAAGTGAGGGAGGAAATGTGTGTGGGGCTTCAGCCTCCACAAGCTCATCTCAACCTCAAGCCAGTCATGAAATAACAGTAATCATACCGAAAAATAAACAACATGCTATCAAGCAATAAACAGCTAAAAGAAATGAAGTGCCATCAAGCAAACAAACCACATGCTTGAGAAAGAAATTATCTACATCTAAGCTCTCCCGAATCCTAACCCTAAAAACAAAACCCTAATCTACCTCTAAGCAAAGCCCTAAAGCAAAACCCTAATCAAAAGAAATCAATCCCCGTCTTCAAGCTTCAAAACAAGCTTACCAAAGAAAGGAAGCTAAGTAGGCAGACTCACAGTGCCTTCCTCAGGAAAACACTAGGAGGCTTATACTTAGGAATCATATCCTACGTGGCTCAACAACTGTGATCAATTTACATTCCTCCTCAGGAGAAACTAAACTCACATGAAGGCTCCAACATCATTGGATACTTGAGAAATCCTACATGAACTAAGGGAACTAAGTGAACAGACCCATAGTGCCTTCCTCAGGAAAGTACTAGGGGGCTTCCACTTAGGAATCGTATCCCATGTGGCTCAACAACTGTGATCAGTTTACATTCCTCCTCAGGAGAAACTAATCTCACATGAAGGCTCCGACATCATTGGATACTTAAGAAAGAGGTGAGAAGAAAGAATCAAAGACATCCATAGTGCCTTCCTCAAGAAAGTACCATGAACTTCCCTCAAACTTCAGGATCTCAAACCTCACAAACAGAGAACAAGCTCCAACCTCTCAACCTCTGAGTCTTGATCTTCAATCGTCTCCTTCATCATGCTCCTTCAACAAGGTCTTCAAAACAAATTAAGCCCCACAACAATACCCCAAAGATAAACCCCAGAGATAGACAAATATCACACAGACAGTCAATACAAACAGTCCTATTCAGAAAATATCTAAAAAATATAAAGCAAGGGGGAAAAATCTAACATTCATTCACAAAGGGTCTATTATACTTACCCCTAATATCCCTATAATCCCATACCCAAAAATCAAGACAAAACTCCTAAAAGAAAAATGATGTACTTCACCTATGCATTCTTAAAACCCTAATTATGGTACCCTAATGCTAGCCTAAACAAACTACTCAAATTTTAATCTAAAAATCATGAAATAAATCCATAGGTAAGTAAGACTCAATATCTAATCACACTAAAAATAATGAATCAAAAAGATTAAGGGAAGGTCCAAAACTAAATTCCACAAAATTGAGTATCAAACTAAACCTTATAAAAAGCTATTTAAAAGAATAATATGCTAAAAATATTAAAAGAAAATAAAATGCCAATTTTATTTATTGATATTTTTCTAGACATGATTATCAACCTAATGCAAAAACAAGGAATCAAAAATATTAATTTTTCTATTATTTATGAATTATTAAAGATGCTAGAAAAATAAAAGAAAATAAAAATAAGAAAATAAAAGAAAATGGGGAGGGGGTGCGCTTAGAAGAGGCGCCTAGTTCAGTTTCAGATGGGCCAGGGATGGGAGGTGCCATTAGCGAAGGCGCGCAGGCCCATTTGCACTTCAGAAACTAAATGAAAAATAAAAGAAAAAGGTCAAGAACGCGGTGCAGTTAGCAAGTTTACACAGTTCAATATTGGATGGGCCGTCTGGGTGGGGTGTGAGTAGCAATGATTTGCTGAGGCCCAAGATCACCATTTATTTAAACGCAGCGTATTGCCTTAAGTATTCCCTCTGTTTTCTTTTTTAAATAAGGGTCGTGCGATTAGCTTAAAAGGTCAATTAATTGGACTCAATCCCACGGCTAGGAGATCATTTTCTCCAAGTAACCATTAGGGTTTGTAACAAGAACTCCATGCACGCAGGACTTCTTCTCAAGCGTTCTCTCTCGTCTCTTGCCCAAATCCAATTTTGTAAAGAGCAAACTTGCTCTAATTTCCACGTAGAACACACTTATGGCCTCAGTTTCCCTCAAAACACCTTAGGGCAAGAAACCCGATAACATCACCCTCCATAATTACTCAAACTTCCACTTTCTTGTTTCTTCAATTTCTTGGCACTAAAATGTTCACCTCCTGGTGCTGATCAATCTAAGCTATAGCATGTGGATTAACACTCCATCTAGCTCGTGTTCTTGATCAATAAAGTATGTGTGTCAAATTCTCAAACTTCACATATGGCTCTTAAACTTTCCAGCAATGATCCCTAGTGGTTTCTAAACATTTTTATCCTATCCATTCAATCTAAAACAGAATAAATAAGAAGGTAGGTGGTGTTTTGCAAACCTGGTGAGTAGTGATGGCAGATGCAGTTACACTCCCTTTCAAGGCTTGAAGCTCTCCATGATTACTCTTTTATTGATGATGATCTTTCTGTTTGCAAAAGATTAGGTGTTACAAGCTTGTAACTTGATCTTGAGTGCAATTTGCATTCTTGGCAATTTTCAAACCACACCCTCAATCTTCCATGGATGGGGTTTCAGACTTGTATGCAAGTGTTCATGGTGATCAGAAGAAAAGGTTTGTGTAGAAGAATGAAGTTGGAATGGAGAGTTATGGCAGATTGATATTGAATTGCAAAAACGGAATGAATTGCATCTCACTCTCTCTTTTGCCCTAGCACTAACCAATAATCACCAACCTGATCTCAGCATGATCTATTCTTTATATAACAACCAATGGAAGAATCTAGAACCTCCTAGAAAGTGCTAGAAAGTCATGGACTTTCTCATGTAGTGACATGTTGGATATCTCATATCTCATGCATTAAGAATTTAATTTTGTGCCAAAATCTCCCCTTGTGAGATATTGAAATGGAATGTGTGAAGAATTAGCTGATTCCTTGCCTTATGTGAAGTTTTCCAAAGGTTCCTTATTATGCAAGTAACAACATTACAAAGTAACCCCCATTTTTAGACCTCAAATCAAAAATGTATTTAAACCATTGTTTTTAAAATGATGTTTGGATTCAAAATGACATATTGGATGACCTATTTTGGATTCATAGATCTCCCAAACCAATTTCCAACTTGGATCCATTTACGTTATGCATCATTTGTAGGTCATTTTCACCCATTCTTGTCAATCCTTGCTACAAGCTTTTCCAACAACTCATGACCACTTTCCTAGGCTTAAAATTCCATTTTGAACAACTTTTATGTTTTTAGTTTTTTCATTTGAGGCTTGGAAATAGGAGATATGGCCTTTGCTTAAAATGACCTATAATCACCAAATGACCAAAATACCCTTGTCTTGTACAAACCATAAGTTGAGTTCTACAAATCCTATCGAGGACTTCTAGTACTCTCTAGAAATCTAAAAAGATGCTCTTCAAGATTCATGTTTACCAAGAGATCATAGGAATCATCCTACTAGGGCAAAAGTTGTCTGCAAGTTGGGTGACTTTCAAGGACCCAGATTCACACACCTCAGATGACCTGTAATTTGTCAAAACCATAACTTGAGCTATGCACATCCTATCAAGGACTTATACCACTCAAATTAAAGCTAAGAACAAGCTCTAAAACATTCATGTTATGGGAAAAATGAGATAACAATCACATCTTGAGCTAAAACTGCCTGGAAGATAGGGATCAAACTAGGGTTTTTACACTGTCCATCCTTAGAAACCCTAACTCAAAACTTCTCAAACTCCTCAATCATGATGAGTTGGTCTAGGAATAATCTTTATAACATCTCCATACATCATTCCATGATCTCATGGCCCTTGGATTAGGTCTCAGCCTTCTCCAAATCTTCAGTTGACCTAGGGTTGACCCAGTCAAAACCCTAATTCCACCATTCATGGTTGAATCTTCTGAATTCTTGCATAATGACCTCTCTGGGCTTCATGATGGCTTTCAAAACATCTCATAAACTCTCTCAAAGCTTCAAGTTCACTCTCTTAGTCTCAGAATCATCTGGGGAGCACCCACAACTCTCAAGTTATGGAGCACACAACCTTGGTTTCAACCAATTCCTCTGAGGATCTCTTGAACTTTCTGATGAAGGTATCAAACTTCAAACACTTGATGGATAAATAAATGTTGGTCAAATTTTGGGGTGCAACACACACTGCTGAGCCTTAACCACCAAAAACTGCAAGGAGAACCCAGGAATCTTGTTCCAACTAGTCAATACTAACTCGGAGGCGTCCAAATAAAGTGAAGGAGCTAAACCAGCCAGATTAGGCTCAGCATCCATGTGGACAAAAGGCATCTGCCTCTTGATAGGCACACCTAGCAAATCAGCATACTCCTCCAGCGTAGGTGCGAGAACGAAGTCCTGAAAAGTGAAACATCTCAGCGGAGGGTCGTAGAACTGCAGCAGAGCGTGCAACCCATTCAACTCGAACGCAGAAGGCCTACAAACCAAACTGAGCAACCTGCCATAAGATTTTTTGAACTCATCCTTCACAGAATCATCTGCTAGAGCTATCAAACCAGTCAACTTAGCCACATCAGGGGTAGGGAACTTATAAGCCACGGTCTTCCTCAGAGAGCCCATAACAATACAATAGGAGGCAAGAAATCCTGGATCGAGGAAAACGGTACCTGCAACACAGACACACGTTAATGAAATGCAAATGAACATGCAAACTAATGCAAAATGCAATCATGCAATAAGAGGCCAAGGCAACTAGTGCTGTGGAGATTCTGTATCAACAAAACCACGACCACTGATAAGAAGAAAACCCCGGTGCAGGACCACAAATCTGATCTGCCAAGAACAACCATCTGATAGGACCATATACACAGGATCATAACTCTGCTCTGTCAAGAACAAATGTCTGATAATAAGGACCTCTGGGGTAGGATCAAGAAATATCTGCTGATGAGGTCTTCATACCTGAATCAAGAATCCGCTCTATCAAGAACAAACATACAACTGCTGATGAGATCTTCAGACCCCACTCAAAAATCTGCTCTATCAAGAATAAACATACAGCTGCTGATGAGATCTTCGGACCCCAATCAAAAATCTGCTCTATCAAGAACAAACAACATTTGCTAACAAGATCCTCTGATCAAAACCTGCTCTATCAAGAACATACATACACCTGATGATAAGATCCTCTGATCAAAACCTGCTCTATCAAGAACAGACAAATCTGCGACTGAGAAACCCTGGTACCAACAAAACTGATCCACTGTCAAGAAAACCAGGTAGTCTGAAGGTCAAAGTTTCCTGCAATAAACCCAATCCCACTCACAGGTATGGACCTAAACTGACTCAAGGTACGGCATCCTATGCGTTCATCAGCGTCACAGACTTTCAAGAGGGGTGATACGATACCCAGAAGGTGTGGCATCACCAGCTCATGAAGCGGCCTCACTTAGCTGAATCACAAATGATCGGTCCCCAGAGTCGACAATCCACCAAACCAGCAACCGTCTCAACCCAAAGGGTTGAAAGTGAAGCCAACCGGATGAACCTCGTCTGAGCGTGGATTTCATGAGATACTAGTGCCTGCAAAGCAAGCACGCGCCCACTAATTTCTACTCTAAGTCTATAGTGCACTCAAGCCTGGGTCTGCCTTCTCACTCATCAGAACTCCCATCCCACAACAACACAAATAATCATATTATACTGAATATAAAATGCGGGAAATAAAGTGAGAGAAGTAAAATGCGATAAATAAACGCAACCCAGCAGGTAAACACACAAGCGTTAGGATTGACTCTCGCAGGAAACCGTTGAAGTCCCCAGCAGAGTCGCCAGCTGTCGCTTGCGCGAAAATAAGGTGACGGCACAACAGAAGAGTCGCCACCTTTCGTTATTTATCCCTCAGAGCGGGAAAGGAAATGATCGAAAAAACCTAACGAAAAAGGGTAAGACAAGGTCATCGCAACCGTTGTCTGGATTCGGGAGTCAGTTACGCAAGGGGAAGGTATTAGCACCCCTCATGTCCGTCGTACTCGACGGGATCCTCGCTTGTTGTGTTTACTTGGACGGGTTGGTTTTATCTATCTACCTATCAAGGTTGGCTGAAACAGAAAAGAAAAATGACTCGGCAAAGCATCGCGCTTTATGCCTACGTATTGTCGTCAGAGAATGAGAAATCAGAGTCAACGTAGTTCAGCCTACGACGGGTTATGGGGGAAGGTAGCTCGCAAAGACATCGCCATCTTGTGCCTACGTACTCTCAACAGGTATGAGAGATCAGAGCTCACGTAGTTCGGGAAACTACGGTTTATTTCCTGTCTTTTACGAAAGAAGTGTTTTTTATTGTGTTTGCGGTTTCAACCGCACTAGAGACTATGACCTGAGAGTGAATGCGTCGCATGTCACCCAAAGGGTACCATACTAAACATCCAGACTGTGGAAAAGAAATTCTCCCACGATCCTTTCTCAGATAGCTTAAGGCTCATAACGTACGAAAGAAATCATTCATGATTACTGTATCTTAAACTATTTTGAGATGAGAAGGGAACAGGCCCAACTAGGAGGGAGACTATCAAGTCCTACTGTTGTCATGCCATGGATTCATCCTATGGTTGAGGTTTGAACAGGGAACTCCTAGAAGTTGTCATGCATAGGTTTCAACCTAAGATTCTATCATCAAATCCTTATCAAAGGAAATGAGATCCCTAAGGGATCATGTCAATGATACACTAAAACAGACAAAGCATCAGCTTAACAGTAAAATGCATGCAATGCAAGTGAGGGAGGAAATGTGTGTGGGGCTTCAGCCTCCACAAGCTCATCTCAACCTCAAGCCAGAATGGATAACAGTAATCATACTGAAATATAAACAACATGCTATCAAGCAATAAACAATAAACTGCAATCATACAGAAAAATGAAATAAAATGCCATCAGGCAAACAAACCACATGGGCAAGGGAGCTGGACTATACCGAATACCCGCAAGTAAAGCCACACAGTAACAATACAAGCAGAGGGAGCAACTCAACCTCTAGTGCAATCATGCTCCTAGATTCTACCTATTCTAGATATGAACTTATTATAATGCATCAAGCAAGTCCAACAAAGCACATCAATACAGAAAAAGAAAAAGAAGAGAACAGATCAACTCCTCTCTCAACTCCAAGCTTCAGCTTTTCCAACAGCAACTCAGTCTTCAGACTTCCATCACTCTTGACAGATATCAATTTGCTTTTCCAGGTTTCAACCTTCCAACATAAGTTTCAACTTATCTTCTCCTTTAAGCTTCAGCTTCTTGATCAGCTCCACCTTCAGGCTTCACTATCAATCATGAGTACCAACTTGGCTCCTTCAGGATCTCCAGGTATCAAAGTAAGTATCAACTTCCTTTGCTCTTCAAGCTTCAGCTCTTCAGAATCAATCTCAATCACTTAGAAGTGTCAACTTCATCCTTCAGTCTTTACTTCATCTTCAGAGGTCTTCAAGCATCAACTTGCTCTTGATGCTCTTCAAGCTTCAGCTGGAATGGAAATACTCAAGGATTCATCCTCTTCTACACTCTTCATTGAAGTCCTCATCTTCAAACTCAAGCTCAACATCTCTCAAGACAATCAAACCAGAGAAAACCACTTACTGGATAAGCTGGGGGATATTGAACTGCTTATTGACGACCAAAGGTGACCTATAAGGTTCAACATCAAATGAATGGTTCCCTCAAAAGTTCTACCTCCTAGGTACATCACTTATCCCTCCAAAGGAGAGAGGTGTATACCATGGAAGGACTTGGAATCATAGGGAGGAATGGAGGTGACGGATACCATCCATGTTTAAGAAAGAAGTCATCTAAGTCTAAACTCTTCCTAATCCCTAACCCTAAAACAAAAACAAAACAAATAAGATCAAGCTCTCAAGCTCCTCAATGCATCTTCAAGTCCTCTACTATGCTCCTCAATGCTCCTTAGAACAATACCAAGCTCTCCAAGCCCACAAAGCAAAGCAACTAAAGCAAACATGCCCTAAAGGCAACACAAACAATCAACCAATACAAAAATCAACTAAAAATAGCATACTATTATATTAAATCCTAATATAATTTCTAATGGATCCTACATACCTACCCTTAATACCCATATATGTCCCATAGTCTAATTTGTCCTACAAACCCAAAAATCTAAAGTTATTATGGACCTATGTTGAAGTTTAACCTAATTCTACACAACCTAGAATTATCTAATCAAAGCTAACCTAAAAATCATCACAAAATCATGGAATAAATCCAGAGGGAAGCTAAAACATATATCTAACTATCCTAAAAAGATTGACCTTAAAATATTAAGGGAACTACCTAAACTAAATTCTACAAATTCATATATCAACATAAAAGCAATAAAATGCAATTAAAATGGAAAATATGCAAAAAATACTAAAATTCATGATATGAAAAATGTTTTTATTTTATATTTTTCTAGACAAAAATATGAAGTAGGAGGAAAAACTCCCATTAAAAAATATTTATTTTTCAATTTAATATGATTTTCCAAAGATTAAAAGAAAATGGAGAAAAAATAAAGTGAATTATGAAGCATGGGGTGCAGCCAGCAACAAGATAATGCAGTTAAAATCACGCTTGGGCCCAAACTGGGGGGTTTAAACAGCAAAGCGCCAGGCCCATTTACTAAACAGAAATTAAATGGAAAAAACATAAAGAAAATCAGAAATCCACGGTGCAAATAGAAAGAAATTTTAGTTCAAATCACAATGGGCCTCATATGGGGGGTGGGGATAGAAATTGTCACTCAAGCCCAGAATTCTGGGTTAATGAAACGCGGCGTTTCATTGGTTTCTGATTCCCTCCAAAAATGAGATTAAACGTGGACCGTGGGATTAGCTCTCAAGTCAAGGGTCAAGCTACCATCTGATGGTTGTGAGTCATCTTCTTCCTTGGGCTAGGGTTTGGCTGAAACTCCATGGAAACAGAACTCAAGAGCTTCATCTTCCTCAACTCGAATCTCATCAAAACTTCATCAATTCTCAAAGTTTAAAATCCTAACATGCCTAGAATTCCATGCTGAACACGATTATGCCCTTGAAATCCATTGAATCTCACTCAAACATAAAACACGATCCAAACTTCAAATTATGCTCAGTCATCAATCTTGACAGTTCTTGAAATTAAATGTCTCAGATCACTCACCAACTCACCCTGAACATTTTTTGTTATCTAACTCACTCTATATCTCAATATAACAAGAGTTCTTGGTCATCAAAGAAATGAGGTCCCTAGTTCAATCTTCACCAATTGCCTTCAAACTCTCCAAAATCCATCACCTAATGGTCTCTAACCATTCTACACTAATAATTCAACCTAATCATGCCTAAATTAAGGTGTAGGAAAGAAATTGCAAACCTGGTTAAATTGAATGAACAGAGGTAGTAATCCACCAATTCAGGCCTTGAATCTTTCCAAATTCCTTCACTGAGCAATCTTCTAGCTTCTGTATGCAAAAAGAATGGCTGAAATTGCTTGATTCTTGAAATTCGATTTTGAAATGCAACCTTGAAATCTCAATCACCAACTCCTCAATTCTCCATGGAAATGCTCTCAATTCAATCTGCACAGCTTCAATGTGATGTATGGAAGGTGTTTGTGTGAAAAAAATGAAAGGAAATGGAGAGGAATGAAGAAATTGGATTTGACTTGCAATGGAAGATTTTGGATCTCACTCTCTCTTCTCTACACCAATTCACACCAACCTTGCATCTGAGCAAGTTACATTCATCTTATAGAGTGGTTTAGAATCATCTAGAACCCCCTAGAACAATCCAATGAGAAATTGAACTTTTCATGTCATGGTATTTTGATTTCAATTCTCTCCTTACATGCTATCTCATGCCATAGCCCTTGTAATCTTTGTTTCTGACTTGAATTTATCCCCACATGAGATTTAGGGTGAGTTACAATGCATAACTACCTTGTGTATTGAGTTCTTTTGAGTTTTGGTTTGGTACCTTAATATGCAAGTAATCCAATTCCAAATCAACCCTATGATCCAAGCCTCAAATCGAAATTGTGGCTGAACCATTATTCTTAGAATGTCATTTGGAGTCAAAATGACCTATTATATGACATGGTTTGGACTTATAACTTGGGATTTCCATTTTTCAATTTCACTTGAATTAACTTATGCCTCATTTTTAGGTCATTTTTATCACTTTTTGATATGAGCCTTTTTGACATCTCATGACCTCCCTGCTAGCCTTAAAACATCATTCTAAGCAAGTTTGATGTTGAAGATTTTTCCATTTGAAGCTTGGAAGTAGGAGATATGGCCTTATGCTTGAAATGACCTATAACCTCCAAATGACCAGAATGCCCTTGGCTTGTCAAAGCCATAAGTTGAGTTCTACAAATCCTATCAAGGACTTCTAGTACTCTCTAGAAAGCTAAGAAGATGCTCTTCAACATTCATGTTGACCAAGAGTTCATAGGAATCATCCTACTAGGGCAAACGTTGTCTGCAAGTTGGGTGACTTTCAAGGACCCAGATTCACATACCTCAGATGACCTGTAATTTGTCAAAACCATAACTTGAGCTCTACAAATCCTATCAAGGACTTCTACTACTCAAATTAAAGCTAAGAACAAGCTATACAACATTCATGTTATGGGGAAGATGAGATGACAACCACATCTTGAGCTAAACTGCCTTGAAGATAGGGATCAAACTAGGGGATTTTACACTGTCAATCCTTAGAAACCCTAGCCTAAAACTTCTCAAACTCCTCAATCATGATGAGTTGGTCTAGGAATCATCCTTATAACACTTCAATGCATAATTCCATGATCACATGGCTCTTGGATTAGGTCTCAACCCTCTCCAAATCATCAGTTGACCTAGGGTTGACCCAGTCAAACCCTAATTCCACCACTCATGGCTGAATCTTCTGAATTTTTGTACAATGACCTCTCTAGGCTTCATGATAGCTTTCAAGACATCTCATAAGCTTTCTCAAATCTTCAAGTCCATTCTCATAGTCTCAGAATCATCTGAGGAGCTCCCACAACTCTCAAGTTATGAGACACACAACCTTGGTTTCAACCAATTTCTCTGAGGATCTCTTGAGTTCTCTGACAAAGATATCAATCTTTGAACATTGAATAGCCTTCTTGGCTAGCTTCAAAGCCTCATGCAACTCTTGATGGGTAAATAAATGTTGGTCAAATTTTGGGGTGCAACAATAATATATTTACATATTCTAAAATATAAAACTAGAATAATATATATAATATAAATTCTAAAGAAAAAGTTAGAAAATCTAAAATAAAATATATTAACAAGACTAATATATAATATCTACAATAACCATCCATTTTGAAACTAATATATATAAAAAATATATGTATATATACAATCTGAAAGTTATTTTATAAAACATAAACAAAATTTTAAACTAATATATATCCTTAAAAAAAATAAAAAAAATTAAAAATGAAAAAAAAGGGATGTACAGCTAAAACAGGGGGGTTTAATAAAGTGAAGAGTCACACGAGCCTGAAGCCCAAGACCCACAGCAGTAAAATGAAATAAATTAGGAAAAAAACATAAAAAGTTCCTCTTCTTCTGAAACGAAGCATCAACGCCTCCATGAAAACCAAACTAAATCCTCTCCACCTTCGTCACTCTCGTTCTCTCTCAAATCAAACTTTTTCTCAACAATCTTTCTTCTCGTTTTTGTTATTGTGTGTTTGAGGTTTCGATTTGGGTTTTTATGGTTGAAAGTTCTAGGGATCGAAGGAGATTGGTGATGTTTGGGAGAATGGAAGTTGGTGGTTCTGGGTATGAAATTGGGTCGCGATGGTAGAGAAATGGGTACGGTTTGAAGACGGAAAGAGATTGAAGTGTTTAAGTGTTGATTTACGGTGATTGTAGGCAAAGGATTTCGGTGGTTGGTAATTGGTTTGAAGTTGAGCGATGGTTAGATGGGTCTTCAAATGAGTTTTGGAAGGTTTGTGGAGGGTCTCGAAAATGGCGGAGGAGGATGTTGTGGGTCGGATGCATTCTGGGTTTGGAGTTGGATTTACGACGTTGTGAGGTTGACGGTGGATGTATGGTGTTGTTTGAATCTCGTTGAATCAAATACAGAGGTTGTGAGCAATGCTTTGGGTATTTTAATGGAGATTTGAAGGAGGTTTGATGTTGATGAATGGAAGCTGAGTGATGGTTGGATTGTTTTCAAGAATTTTTCGAGTGTCTCGGTTTGTTTGCAAATGACGAAATGGGTCACGAGAAAGTTTGAACGAATATGAGTGTTTTCTGGGTTGATTATGAAGGTTGAAGGTGTTAGGTTCGAAAATGGTGTTGGAAGTTTGTGGTGAGAACGGAGATGATGAATAGTGATGCCAAAGGGGGCGGCTATGAATTGGTGTCCTGAGAAAGGAGAAGATGAATAGGAGCAATATATATGGACACTCGACACGTGGCATTGTTATTAATTTTTTTGCTTATTATGATTAATGCAATGTTAATGAAAATATTGATCAAACTAACGAATTTAATTAAATGATGACATTCTATACCTATAAGTAAACCAATCCTAATTAAAATCCTAATATAATAATCTAACTAAACTAATTGAACTTAATTAAACTAATCATCTAATCTAATCCTAATAAAATTTTACTCTAACATAAAATTAAATATCTCTAAAACTAATTCTTAATTAATCAAAATAAATCTAATATAAAATTTAATTAGCTAATAAAACTATAAAAATATTCTATATAAATAATTAAACTAATATCTATCTTAAAATTAATAAGACCTATTTCTAATAAGAAAATTAAAATTAAAATTAAAATTCTAAGCTAATTTTAATAAATAAAATAAATAAATAAATAAACTACAATAAACTAAATAAATAACTCTAACACTAATTTAATTCCTATTTTAAAAACCTATTCTAAAATTCTAATAAAAACCAATATTATAAACTTAATTAAATTAGAAAAAGTTAAAACAAAAATATATACAAAAAAATAATATTTGCAAAGAAAATGAAAAAATAAAAATTGAATTAAAATTTACAAAAATACCTTTTGGCCACGTGTCATGCTCCTATTGGGTAAAATAGTCGAGATTTAAAAAACGCCCAATCGGGGGTGGACACATGTCTAAACGGCATGAAATTAAGTGAAAAATGCAAAATAAAAAACGAAAAATATTTACAAAAGCTGACGGACAAATTTAGGGTATGACAGGTGTGAATAGAAATTATAATGGTGAGTTAGTAAGCCCAATAAAATTATAAGAATAATTGTGATATTTATAAAATTATAGAAAGAGATAGAATAGGGTTATTAGATAAAAAGAGGAAAAGAGGCAAAGAGAGAGGTGAAGAAGAAGAGGAGAAAATCAAGAACAAAAACTCAAGAATCCATAAAAAAAAATCAAGGTAAGAGTGAGTTTTTATATAATTATTGAGATTGTTTGATAGTGTATAATACGTAGAAACGTGTTTAGGATGAGACCCTTAAATTTTTATGATTTGCTAATTGTTAGATTTTGATGCTAATATTAGATATGTGATGATGAGTTTTGCTGCCTCATTTCACCAATATATATATATATATATATATATATATATATATATATATATATATATATATATATATATATATATATATATATATATATATATATATATATATATATATATATATATATATATATATTGGTGAAATGAGGCAGCAATTAGTACTTAGTATACAGTAGAAACATGATAGAGTTAATAGCTTATACGTTACAGTAACAGGCACACTTGGGGGAATTGAATCGAAACATTTGTTGTGTAGTAATGGAACAGTAGAGTGAAAGCCATGTGTTGCTCATTTTCCATGTAATTTAGAGCAAGTGGCTTAAGGACTTGTTAATGAAAGGCCACTGTAGTGCAAAACAAGAATAAGGAATTGTGATCCTTTTAACACATCATCTACTGCAACACTTTTCTTTATACCTCCAATAATATTTTTAAGAGGAATTCTATAATGACACTGGAATTTTAACACCATACACCGTATTTCATATGTTTCATTTTCAACGTTGCACAAACTTTAATGAACATAAAAAATTAATAAAAGTGAAAAAGAGTATATGGTAGTGTATTTTTATACGGTGTAAATGTTAAATTTAGTGTCAATGTATCATTTCTCTATTTTTAATATAAGGCATGATATTGTTCATAGTATTAGTTTATTATAATGATAGTGGAAGCATACTACTCATTCCCTTTACACAAAACAGAACTGTCCTGTAGCATAATATATATATATTAGTTGAACTGTAGTGCATGAACCAGTATAATAAATATGATTTATTGTCCTTCCATGTTGTAGCACACCACAAACATATTAGAATAACTAATATGATTTCTATCACTATACACTGTAGAGCTAAACCAATCATTAAAAAGTGATTTTTTTTTTTCATTTCAATTCTGTAGCGCTATTTTCCCTTGGATATGTGAATGGAATTTGTGATTCTTTTATTCCCATGGTGCTGCAGCATACAATTATTGATAGACAATAAAAGTGATATACCTATTTCATTAACTGTAGCATAATGATAGAAACATAAAAAAAAAAAAAAATGTGGACTTTTTCCATCCCCTGTAGCGCAAGACTCACAAGACTAGTAGGAAATAATTTGCCTTTTCCCCATATTCCTATTTCCTGTAGTGATAAATGGTAGGACAACGTAATCATAATATATATTTTATCAATGTCAATTATTTAATAAGGGGTAATGTTAACTTATGCTTTGGGGGCATATGTTAAGAACTAAATTAAGAAACATTGTCTTGGAAATTGTGTATAAACTTTAATTAAAATATAAAATTAATTTTTAAATCATTTTTTGCAATGCAAATTTATTATAAATGGTAATGTTAACTTGTGCCCCAAGAGCACAAGTTAACATTACCCTTTAATAAATATTGAAACTTTATTAAGACATTGATTATTTATTAAATTTATTAATATATTAATTAGTTAATTAATTAATTAATTAATTAATTATATATAATAGCTATAATATATTAATTTCACTTGAACCGTTAATTCACATGCTATAGCTTTTCTTACATTTTCAAATGACAATTTAATATAGCAATAATTCTGTAATACTTTTCCAGTTTATTACAATGAGATGTGGCAATAAATTGCAATTATTTTAACTCATGTATACTGTAGCGGGAAGTACTAGAAGATGAAATGTAATTTTTTTTCTTCTTCTTTAATCTTCATTACTATGTAGCGCCATCCTTTATGTTTCTTTGCAAATGAAAGGTATCCATTGTCTTACCACTGTAGCAAATCAAAGAAGTCAAAATGTATAATATATTATGAACTGTAACGACACTAAGGTAATACATAATGTATATTTTAAAATTATTAAATAGTTATTAAATACTAAAATGTTTCTTTAAAATATTGAAGTTTTATTTAATATTAAATGCTTCTTGCACATTTATTCAAATACTAATTAATTATTTAAATATTAATTATTTATTAAAATGTTAATTATTTATTAAAGTAATGATTGTTTGTTAAAATATTGATTATTAATTTAATATTGAATAATTCTTGAATATTTATTGAGTAGTGAATATTTATGCAAATTATTGATGATGGATTAATTATTCTATATTTAATTAGTGATGTGTGTTTTGTGAATTGAGGTTGAATTGTATTGATACTTGTGTATATCCAAATGTGTGGTAATTCAAATGTGATGAATTATTGAAGATATGCGTTAAAATTAAGATTTGTTTATGGTCTTAATTACATATGATTGTTGTAATTGCACATGCATCATTTTGTCAAGAGACAATGCTTGTTAGTTCCGTGGGAGCTAGTGACTTGTCCCAAGTCTAGAGCGGGGTTTGAAAGCTTAGGGAATTGGCTTTTGTCTGTTATTGGTCTAGGGAACGGACTCAGTTTAATGTAAAAACCAAAAAATAATAACAAGTGTTGGTACCACATGACATGAGTTACATTTGAGTCTTGCATTGAGTCTCATTGTGTGTATATTTTGGCGTATGAGATTACATGCATTTATGTGAATTATTGAATTGGTGAAATTGTGGATTGTGTGTATATACTTGTGAATAGTAAGGTTACTTGAGTGATACTTTATTGGTGAAACTTTGAAGTGTGAGAATAATTGTAATTATGCTTGTATGCCTTAAATTAATTATTATCTTATAATTTCAATAGTTATGTGAATTCTCACCCTTCTGTTAGAATGATGTTTTATACGACATCGCTCAGGTACCGAGGAGTAGAGTTGCTTCTAGCACGAGGTAGCTGTTGGAGTAGCTTGATTTGTGTCTTTATTTATGTTGGGTCGAGTCGTGCTCTGGTCATGTAACACTGGGGAGATTTTGGTTTATGTTTGAGAGATACATTATGTACTCTACTCTATGTTGTTATGTTTATTTGAATTATATGGATTTTTGGCTTTTATGCCTAAGTATTGGTTATGAATGTGATGAGCATGAGACTTTCATTATATATTTTATGATTGAAGTAAATCCGCTGCCACCTGCTAAGGTGAAAGTTTATAAAAAGTATGAATTGATTTTAAGTGTTAATAAGCATGACAGTTATTTGTGTGATGTTTTGAAATTATATGTGACACTCTTTTGGTGAGATGTATGATAATTACTCTGATTATTTATATATATTCTGCGGGGTTTAGAAGGGTGTTACACACCTCAACCATTCTAGAATTATTTGATTAAACCTTTTAGCCAAACTATTTTGTTAGGGAGTCCCTGCAGTAGTTTTATGCCTTGTAATACCATACACAACAATAGTTGTCGAAAATCACATTGCAAAATTCAAGACCATTATCGGTCCTCAACTTCTTGATCTTCCTTCCAATTTGGTTTTCGACCAGAGTCTTCCAACTTTTGAAATTTTCTAAAGGTCCATCCTTAGTCTTATGGATGACATCCTATAACTTTCTAGAGTAATCATCAACTATGGATAGAAAATAATTTGGACCTGAGTGTGAAGGATTCTTTGTAGGTCCCAAAAAATAAGCATGAATGTAATCAAGGGATATGTGTGTTCTTTGTTAACCTTTATTAGACTTCATTCTATAGTATTTACCAAATACTCAAGGTTCACAAAAATCTATTTTTTCGACATTCTCAACATCCAATAGATTTTGTTTCGACAATTCGACCAAGCCTCTTTCATTGACATAGACAAGCCTCTTATGACATAGCTCAGACTTCGACACAAGTTTCTTTGATGCCACATCTGATTAACCACTTACAATCTCAGCCTCAAGGGTAAACAATCCTTGTTTCTTCACGCATCTTAAAACTTCCTTAGCCCCATTCGTTACCCTTAGGATGCTCTACTCTCCTTTGAAAACATATGTTTTCTTGTCAAACTCACCAAGAGAAATAAAATTTCTCTTAAAATCAGATACATACCTAACATCAATCAATAGCCTTATTGACTCATCATGGAACTTGAGTCTCAAAGATCTAATACCTGCAATTTTGCAAGCTTTGTTGTTTCCCAACAACATTGATCCACCATCTTGATCACACAATTCTTCAAACACATCTTTGTTTGGAGTCATGTGCCAAGTACACCCTGAATCCATAATCCACTCCATGCTAGAGTCACTGCTTGAAACCACCAGGACATCAGATGATTCATGACCATCTTGCACAATATGCCAAGAACAAACCAAAATATGAGAAAAAGATTTGAGTTTCTTAAACAAACACGAGAAACCCTATTAGGTTTTACAAAATGGAGAGATGAAGGAAGAAGAAGAATAAGAATTTGTTAAAGTTATTTTACTATTCACTATCTCAATAAATGTTCAAAGATTAATATTTCAACCAAAACAATCTCTAATCATTGTGTCTAGGACTTTCTCACTGATGGTCATGAACATGCTGTATCTGAACAACCTACTGAAAACAATGGCCAAACTCATCTCTCGCCTCAAATCCACCAAGAAACTAATCAACACAAAACTCCATCAACTCATGCATTAGAAAATGATACCACAGATGAATTTATTTTTGAAAACCAGAAAACCAAATCTCAACATATGACCAATCACCAACCATAACCCAATTATGTACTTTTTCAGTTAGAAGTGTTCAAGACTGGATTGTTTGATGAGGCCAACACACTTATGGAAGAAGGATTTTCATCCATTGACTCTAAGATTTACAATGGAAATGGGAAAGTTTCAGAAGAACTGTCAATCTGATCATTGAAGAACTAAGAGATTTATCTACTAAAGAAGTTGGTATGTCTAATCAAAAGTAATTATAGAGTCTTGAAGCTAAATTAATTGCAGTTGTTGAACTTCAAGAGGATATGAAAAATCAGGTGACTAGCAATTAACTATCAGTGGATGCAAAATTCAAAATTGTGGTTGAGAAGTAAGAAGAGTTTAGTTCTGACCTGAAAGCAATCATGGAATTATTGAAGAAACCTTAGGCATAGGATTTAGAACATTCTTATATATTTTCTATGTTTGTTGTGGAGCTTTGTAATTTGGATTGATTATGTTTTTAAATTTTCTGCTTATCATGTTATAACCATGGATTTCTATGTTTGAGCACTTTTGTATATTTTATATCTTCGAATTAAATTATGTTTGTTATGTTCCATTAAATATCTACTTAAAGTACTATGAGATTTGTTCTTGCTGGCGAAATTATGTTTTGAACTGATTCACGGGAAAAATTTCATTAAAAAGGTTACATTTGAAAAGACTGCATTTGAAATGATTATGGAACTAACATTTTTTTGATATCATGATGCTTACTTGATTTTACATGTGTTTAATTGGAATTAATTTTACTACGTTAAAAATTTATACAAAATCATATAAAAAGATTAAAAAAATATTTAAAAAAATAATACCATAAATAAAAATATTTTAGTAGAAATAATTTAAAGAAAATAAATAATATTAGAAAAAATATATTATATTTAAAAATATTTTAGTAGATAATAATTAAAATAAAAAATATGATAAATAAAATGATACTATAAACAAAATTAAAACGTTTTGAACCGTTAGGATGTCAAACTCACGACAGTTTGAAATCGTCGCAATCAACAATAAAAACAAAAATCAAATGGAAAGTTACGGCAGTTGGTAACCATTGTAACTAACAATAAAATAAAAAATCATTAGGAAAGTTACGACCGTTGGTAACCGTCGCAATCAACAATATAAGAATCAAACGGAAAGTTACGACAGTTGGTAACCGTCGCAATCAACAATAAAAACAAAAATCAAACAAAAGTTAAGAGGGTTGGATACCGCCGCAACATGCAGATTACGTAAGCTACCTACCCGTCGTGAGAGATAACGACAACTGGTGTGATGATTTTGACAATCGTCATAATATGGCCTCGCAACGCACGTTTCTGCGACAGAACTGCAACTGTCGTGACTTGCAGATTGCGACAGTTTTAACCGTTGTAACCTGCCAAAATGAACCGTCACAATTTGTCAATTTTCTTGAAGTACTTGACATTACAATAAACTTGTCTATTTATAGCCTTTTTTTATTTCTTCAGTAATCTCTCTCTATGTTACTTAAATATTATCTTCAATATTTATTTGCTGCCTCATCTTCAGCTAAAGGATCTTCAGAAGCATTTTTGTGCTCCTTTGACTCTGAAATTTAATCTCTGTAGGTAGCTAATTTGGTTTGAATACGCTTCTCTTCCTTTAGTTTCTGACTTTTCTTTGCCGTATCTGCAAGATGATGTGAAGAATGTTCCCTTGTGGTTAAACTTATTTCTTTTATTGTTTTAACCTTCTTCAGTAAATTCTTTTCTCTTGCAATATCATGCTGCTCATTTTTGAGAGCATACAACTATGTGTTTTTCTCTTCATAGCTAACTCTTGCTTGAAGTATTTATGATGAAATGGATGAACACTTAAGAACTCTAAAAATTGATCTACTTTTATAGTGTGTTTTAAGTAGTCAGTCAAGTACCTCCATGTACCAACCATCTTTAACCCTCTTGAAAATTGCTTATACTTGTTTCTGACTCCTATAAACCCTATAAAGTATCTTTGACCATCTAGGGAGCTCTTACTACATCTTTGTTTTTCGTAGTACTTTAACCTTTTTGATGTGACAAAAGGGGGAGAAGTATAGAAGTATTTAAAATGCTTTTGTCCATTTTAATTTGGTTATATTGCTGGGGTGAATTATTTTAACTCTTCTTATACATAGAACTAATGGGGAGTTAACTAATCTGAACCTTAGTCCATAGTCTATTAGACTCAGAAGAGGCTTTATAAACCTCATATTCAGGTATTGTTAAGAAAGTTAAATTTACAGTTTTCTTGAAAAATGGAACTTAGGATAAGTTCTCAGAATTTAACTTTGAACTACTAGACTCAGGGGAAGCTTACAAACCTCGTACCCTGTTGTTACTAAGAAAACTAAATATTGTTTAAAATTTCTTAGAAAAGGAACTTAGGGGGAGCTTTCACACCTCTTGCTCTAATGGTATCTAAGAAAATTTAAAATAGCCCAAACATTGTTCTTTAAATACTCTTGTTTGTCATCATAAAAAAGGAGGAGATTGTTAGAGTAAGATTTGTGATCAGTGCATATTTATGCACATTCTCCTATATTTTTACTTAGGCATTTCTTTACTTTATCTTGATTATTTTTATGTTTTATTTTGTTTTTATATTTTATTTTATTTTTGGCTTAAATTGATTTTTGCACTTTATTTTTCAGCTTTAGCAGTCTGCACGGAAACGATCATAACTGGAGTTTCGGGAATCCGTTTGAGGCGTTCTAAAAATCTCCAGAAAGCTAAGAAAGAGAGCTATAACTTTCGAGTTGGAGTTGAAGTCAGATTCAGAGCATATTTTCCTAGAATTTTCGTTGAAGTTGCAGCATTAGGATATTGTTTTAGTTTTGGGTCATGTTTTGGGCCTGGGTTATGTTTTCGACCCAGTTGGGTTATGAACCAGTTGGGTTATGAATTTCATTTAAAAAGAATATCGTGTTACTGTTCACGCTATTCACAATTCACAAAAAAAATATTGTTGGAGCTTGTACGATTCCATGGCGAACTAATCTTTCGGTTGTATCTACTGATTCAGGTTCCTTTTTGAGATTAATATAATTTTTGCAATTCAATTTCTATTCCTTTCAATTCTATTGTATGTTTATCGTTTGCTTAATTCGATTGTCATAGAATAGGCTTGTTTGTTTTGATTGATTTATATCCCCTAACTTTGTTTGCGTGTTACCGTTTGCTTAATCTGTTAATTCACTTATCTTTAACCGTTTGCTTAATTCGGTAAATAGGAGATATAATTGATATAGTTTCATTCTCGCTTGTTGAATGTGATGTTGATCGAACAGGAATAGTATCTGTGTTCGCTTAGGACGATAAGATTTTATTAATCAATGATAGATAGGAACTGAACAGTAGATCGACTTATTCCTATAAACAGCTTATTTTCATAATCAATTATTTTAAGCGCTTTTTCTGAATCAGAAACCAAACCAACCCCCCCCCCCCATTTCGATTTTGGTAGATTAATCACAAACAAGAATCCTTGAGACGATATCCGAGTTTAATTGTCGCTGTATTATGTTTTTACAAAATTACTCGTTTTGATCCACGCGCGACAGCGGATCAAATTGGCGCTGTTTCCAGGGATTCTTGTCGTTATTAATCAATTTTAGAGTCACAAAGTTAGTGTCTTCGAGTCTAAACCTTAGTTTCCTCGCGGTTTCGTCCAATTCGCGTTTTAGAGTCCAAATCGTAAAAAAATCGTTTTTTTTAAATTGCTTCCGAATCGAATTCTGTTCTGAGCACTTGAAGCAGAAAATTCTAGGAACGTTTATCCCGTACTACAAAGTAGTTACGGGAGGTGTGCTTTCGAATCGCCAAAAAACCATTTTTCTATATTTAATGATTTATTTACTGTTTTCATAGAGTCGGAAAAAATCGAAAAAATTCTCAAAATTCTATTTTTAAGTCATTAGATTAATTTCGGTGTCAGTTTATTTTTCTGAAGTTTTTTTGATCGATTTCTTTCTTTGTGCTTGTTTTTGAATTTTAGGGACATTGTTGGCATTTTGAACATTGTTGATGCATTGCTGTGCATTAGTCCTAACAACTAGGTCATCTTGTTCTGAACTTTTTGTTTTTGATCCTGAAGTAGAGAGAACTTTGCAAACACGACGTAGAGCAGTCCAGGTTACCACTAGTTCACCACCATCACCCACCATTGATTTTGAAATGGATGCCAATAGAACTTTAAGGCAATTAGCTGCTCCTGATGTGAATTATAACGGTTTATGTATTGAGTATGCTGCTGATGTTGTTCCTTTTGAATTAAAATCGAGTTTAATCCATTTATTGCCCAAGTTTAGTGGTCTTGCAGGTGAAGATCCTCATAAGCATTTGAAACAATTTCAAGTGGTGTGTTATATGCCATTGAAGCCAGAAGGGTTCACTGAAGATCATATCAAACTTCGAGCTTTTCCTTTTTCGTTGCAGGGTGCAGCAAAGGATTGGACATATTCCCTCGAGCCAAATTCAATTGCAAACTGGAATGCTCTGAAAAAAGTGTTCCTTGAGAGATACTTTCCTGCCTCCAGAGCTGCCTCGATAAGAAAAGAGATTTGTGGTATTAGACAGGGTAATGAGTCTTTGACCGAATATTGGGAGAGATTCAAACATTTGGTATCCAGCTACCCTCAACACCAGATCACTGAGCAACTACTCATCCAGTACTTTTATGAGGGGTTGTTATCAATGGATGGGAACATTCTTGATGCTGCTAGTGGTGGAGCACTTGTTGATAAGACTCCAGCCGCTGCCAAGACTTTAATTGAGAATATGTCACTCAATTCCCAGCAATTCACAACAAGAAATAATTCTGTCCAAATAAAGGGTGTGAACAAAATTCACGTATCTTCTCATGTTGCGCATTCTGACAAAGCCTTCGAAAACAAAATGAGTGAGCTGGAAGATTTAGTGCAACTGTTGATAGTCGTAGGTAAGGCTCAAGCATCCCATCAAACCCAACCACTAAGGTTATGTGGTATTTGTACTTCTTCTAATCATCCTACTGATACATGTCATGTTCTGCAAGATGATAAGTCTACTGAATTACTCCCAGCTTATGCTGCAGCCCTTTATAATCAAAGTAACAACCAGAACCGGTACAACATTCTCGACCTGTCCACTAATAAGTACCACCCGAATTGGAGGAACCATCCCAACCTCCGATATGGAAACCCACAAACCAGCCAACAACCTAACCCACCTCAAGCAGTTGCTGCCCCTGAACCTTCCAGACCTTCTTTAGAGAAACTTGTTAAACAAATGGCTGTTAACAACCTTCAGTTCCAATAAAGAACCGATGCTAGCATCCAGACCTTGAACACACAGATGGGACAACTTTCTACTCAAATAAATAACATGCAAGCCCAAGGGTCGAACCAACTTCCAGCCCAAACAATTGTCAACCCAAAGGGTCCTAATGCTAATGTGAGTGCCATCGCTTTAAGATCCGGAAAAGTTACAGAACTAGCCCCTGAAAAAAATAAAAAAATCATTGAGGTAACTTCTGAACTTTCTCTTTCTGAACCTCACCCAGCTGTACTTTCTTCTCCTTCTTCTGTTGTGGTCGAGACTGAAAAAAATAAAGAAAAAGAATATGTACCACTAGTCCCCTTCCCACATAGAGTTTTGAAAAATAAAAAAAATTGAGGATGAAGACAAAGAGAGAGATTTTGGAAGTGTTCAAAAAAGTGGCGGTGAACATTCCGTTTCTTGATGTGATTAAGCAGGTTCCTAAGTATGCGAAGTTTCTGAAAGATTTGTGTACAAACAAGAGGAGGACGAAAGGAAGTGAGAGATTCAATTTGGGAAGAAATATTTCCTCCTTCATTCAACCCAAGCCTTCATCTGAAAAATTTACCGGCGAAGAAAATGTTTCAACCCTCACTACTCGGGTCTTGCCACCAAAGTGCAAGAACCCGGGAACTTTTTCTATTCCTTATATCATCGGGAATAGTAAATTTGATGATTGCGTGCTTGATTTAGGAGTGAGCATTAATGTTATGCCTACTTCTATTTATAATAATCTTTGTCTTGGTCCTTTGCAACCTACAGGTTTAATCATTCAGTTGGAAAACAGGAGCAACACTCGCCATGCCGGCATAATCGAAGATGTCCTTGTTCAAGTTAATGATTTGATTTTTCCTGTAGATTTTTACATTCTTGACATGGAATGAGAAACAAAGTCCAGCAAAGCTCCCGTCATTTTAGGAAGACCGTTCATGAAAACGGCAAAAACGAAAATTGATGTTGATGATGGAAGCATGTCCATGGAGTTTGGTGACATTGTCACAAAATTCAACATTTTTTATGCCATGAAACATCCATTGGAGGAGCATTCCGTTTTTCATATTGGATTGATATCTGAGCTGGTTGAGGACACTTGTTCTGAATTATTTTCACTTGATTTTCCATCCCTCTCGGGTTTTGATGATGTTTATTCATGTTCTGATTATACTGACACTAACCTTTGTGTTGTGTGCGCTGAGATTGATGCTGCCCTGCAGGCTGATATATTTCCTACAGGTGAAGTTGTAACCGACGAAGCTATTTTTACAGCTGATGCTCTTGATGTTCCTGCTGCCCCGACCATCCCATCTACCGAGCAGCCCCCGTCCTTAGAGCTAAAAGAGCTCCCTGAGAACCTGAAATATGCTTACTTAGAGAGTAACGAAAAACTCCCTGTTATTATTTCTTCCAACCTTGATTTCGATCAAGAAAACAAGCTTTTGCAGGTTTTGAAGAAGCATAAGAAGGCAATCGGGTGGACATTAGCCGACCTTCCAGGAATTAGTCCTTCCATGTGTATGCACAGAATTTTACTTGAGGATGGTGAGAAAACGGTAAGGCAGCCCCAAAGGAGGCTTAATCCTTTGATTCTCGATGTTATGAAGAAAGAGGTAACCAAACTCTTGCAAGCAGATATCATTTATCCTATCTCTGACAGTAAGTGGGTAAGCCTAGTGCAGGTTGTACCTAAGAAATCCGGACTTACAGTTGTCAAAAATGAAAAGAATGAACTTGTTCCCACTAGAGTGCAGAATAGCTGGAGAGTTTGTATCGATTACAGGAGACTAAACCAGGCTACTAGAAAGGATCACTTTCCTTTGCCGTTCATTGACCAAATGCTTGAACGACTAGCTGGTAAATCACATTATTGTTTTCTTGATGGCTTTTCAGGTTACTTTCAGATTCATATTGCACCAGAAGATCAAGAGAAGACCACTTTTACTTGTCCCTTTGGTACTTTTGCTTATAGGAGGATGCCTTTTGGTCTTTGCAATGCTCCTGGCACTTTCCAGCGATGCATGATTAGCATTTTGTTGGATTTTATTGAAAATTGCATGGAAGTTTTTATGGATGATTTCATTGTTTATGGTTCTTCTTTTGATGCATGCCTGAGCAATTTAAGCTTGATTTTAGAAAGATGCATCGAAACTAACCTTGTTTTAAATTATGAAAAATGTCATTTTATGGTTGAGCAGGGAATTGTTCTTGGTCACATAATTTCGGAAAAAGGAATTTTTGTTGACCCTGCTAAGATTGATGTGATTTCTACACTACCTTACCCATCTTGCATTCGCGAGATTCATTCTTTTCTTGGTCATGCAGGTTTTTACAGGCATTTCATCAAGGATTTCACCAAGATAGCTCTTCCGCTATCAAACTTGTTGAAGAATGACATTACTTTCCACTTCGATGATAAATGCAAACAAGCGTTTGACTTCTTGAAGAAAGCATTGACCTCCGCTCCCATAATCCAGCCCCCTGGCTGGACCCTCCCTTTTGAGCTTATGTGTGACGCTTCGAATTATGCTGTTGGGGTTGTCCTTGCACAAAGAGTTGACAAGGTTGCCTATGTTATTTACTATGCTTCCAGGACTCTAGATTCTGCACAGTCAAATTACACTACCAGTGAAAAAGAACTTCTAGCTATTGTTTTTGCTCTTGATAAACTTAGATCTTATTTGCTAGGTTCCAAGGTTGTTGTTTTCACTGACCATGTAGCTTTAAAGTACCTGTTGAAGAAGCCGGATGCAAAACCGAGATTGATTCGGTGGATGTTGTTGCTCCAAGAGTTTAATGTAGAGATTAAAGACAAAATTGGAGCTGAGAACTTAGTGGATGACCATTTGAGCAGGATAGAGAGACATGAAGATCCCTTTCCTATTCAGGATGACTTTCCTGATGAGCAGCTTTTAGTTTTGCATGGTATTACACCTTGGTTTGCTGATATTGTTAATTATCTTGTTGCTGGTGTTTTTCCTACAGGTGCGTCTAGATCACAGATTCATAAACTAAAAAGTGATGCCAAATATTATGTTTGGGATGATCCATATCTTTGGAAGTTTGGTAGTGATCAGGTGATTAGAAGATGTGTTCCCGACTATGAGATTGAATCCATTTTAAATTTCTCTCATGCGTCTCAAGTCGGAGGATATTTTGGCCCTCAAAGAATTGCAAGAAAAGTGCTTGACTCAGGTTACTATTGGCCAACTATTTTTAAAGATGCTTATGAGACTTACCGCACTTGTAAAGAGTGCCAGATAGCAGGTGCAAACATCACTCGCAAGAGTGAAATGCCTCAGCAACCTATGCTCTTCTGTGAGGTATTTGATGTATGGGGAATCGACTTCATGGGTCCATTTCCTGTATCATTTGGTTTCCTTTACATTTTGCTTGCTGTTGATTATGTTTCAAAGTGGGTGGAAGCTATCCCCACTAGGACTAATGATTCTAAAGTTGTTGCAGAGTTTGTCAAGTCTAATATCTTTTGCAGGTTTGGAATACCGCGAGCTATCATCAGTGACCAAGGCACTCATTTCTGTAACGGCACTATGGAAGATTTTCTCCGGAAGTATGGAGTTGTGCACAGAGTCTCTACTGCATATCACGCACAAACTAATGGGCAAGCTGAGATCTCAAACAGGGAGATCAAACAAGTTTTAGAGAAAATGGTGCAACCAAATAGGAAGGACGGGAGCCGTCGTCTAAAAGATGCACTTTGGGCTCAAAGAACAGCTTTCAAGACACTCATTGGGATGTCTCCTTATCGACTTGTTTTTGGTAAGGCATGTCATCTTCCTGTTGAGATAGAACACCGTGCTTATTGGACGGTGAAAAGTTGTAATTTGGAGATGCAACAAGCAGGTATTGAAAGAAAACTCCAATTGCAACAGTTGGAAGAGCTTAGATTAGAGTCTTATGAAAGTTCTAGGATTTATAAAGAGAAAACTAAGCACTTCCATGATAAGATGATTTCTAAGAAGGAATTTTCTGTGGGTCAACAGGTTTTATTGTTTAACTCCCGCCTTAAGCTTATGGCTGGGAAACTTCGATCCAAATGGATTGGCCCCTTTGTTGTTACTAATATTTTCCCTCATGGTGCAGTAGAAATAAAAAGTGCAGGTACTGACAAAGTCTTCAAGGTTAACGGGCAGCGTCTGAAGTTATTCCATGAGAGTTCGGTGTCTGAAGATGTCAGCATATAGGAGCTTTCTTTGAAAGCGCCCAACTACACTGCAACTTGACCAGGGAGCACCTTTTCCTTTCTCTCACTCTTACTTTATAATTGAGTTCTTTTCATTGAGGGCAATGTATCTCTTAAGTGTGGGGGAGGGAACCTTTTGCTTTTGTTTGTTTGTTTTCATTGAATAAAAAAAATGAAATTGCATGTTTTCTTGTTGGTTATTCTGCTACATCTGTGAATATTCTCTCTATCTTGGTCGAAAGACTTGTGGTATGATGTGATTTATTTATTTTTTGTGCATTTTTAGTATATATGTTTGACTAAAATCTAAATTGTACATCATTAGTGATAGATCACTAACCCTTGTGAGAATTTGAGCCTAATAATGGATAACACATAAAAAATGCATCTTTTTCTTTCTTGTGTGATTTCACTCATGTTTGTTCGTCTCTAGAACTTGAATTGACTCTTGTTGAAGCTGTTTATTTACTTGTGCACACTGACATGATAAAGGCAATTTTGTTTATTTTGTTTTTTTAACCAGTTAGCCAAAAAGCCAACCTTAATAATATTTTTCCTTTGTTTGTAAACTCCTTTGAGCCTATTATCTTTTTTTTGTGTGTTTAAAACTCATTACAAGCCGAAAAGTGAAAAAAAATATTATCACCCTATTCAAGGGGTTGGAAGAGTCTTGTATGGAGTTGTTTGGGGTTGAACATTTTGTTTATATTGTTATTATGATGTTATTATGATGTTGGTAGAAAAAAAATAGAAAAAGAAAAAAAAAAGAATGAAAAATGAAAAAATAGAGAAGGTTGTCAATATTAGTCCTTCTGAAAAAAAAGAAAAAAAAAGAAAAAAGGAAAAAGAGAAGAGAAATAAGTTGTGAGTTTGTTGTTCAATAGAATTTCCCTTTGAGATGTTTTGTAGTTCAACTCCTGCAATTCCTTCAATCCTCTTTTAACTCTTTGAATTTTAGCTTAGTACCCCTTAGGATATATCTCACCCTGACCTTGGCCAAATTACAACTATAATAAAAGTCCTTTTGATCTTTGTGTGCAATGTATTTCAATGGTGAATGTTAGAGTATTTTCAAGCTTATGGTAGTACTACTTGCATGTTGTGCTTTGAGTGTAAACAATAACCTAAACACTTGAGAGTTGACTGGAAACAGTTTATCTTGTGAGGGTCTTGATACTTTTGATGTACTTTTTGGTGATATGTTTTTCATACTTACTTTGAATGTCACAGTTGAATTTCTCACTAATGTCATGTCTTGAAGCTTAGACTTAGAAGTGTGTTTGCATCTTGTATCCTGATAACTTTTGAGTTTGCATGCTTTGTTTCACTTTTGTTTTGAAGTTTCTTTGTTTTGATTTGATTTGTTTTTCATTTTGCTCGGAGTGCAAAAGTTCAAGTCTGGGGGAATTTGATCAGTGCATATTTATGCACATTCTCCTATATTTTTATTTAGACATTTCTTTACTTTATCTTGATTATTTTTATGTTTTATTTTGTTTTCATATTTTATTTTATTTTTGGCTTAATTTGACTTTTGCACTTTATTTTTCAGCTTTAGGAGTCTGCACGGAAACAATCATAACTAGAGTTCCGAGAATCTGTTTGAGGCGTTCTAAAAATGGACGGAAAGCTAAAAGAGAGAGCTACAACTTTCATGTTGGAGCAGAAGTCAGATCCGGAGCACATTTTTCCAGAATTTTCGTTGAAGTTGCAGCATTAGGATATTGTTTTAGTTTTGGGTCATGTTTTGGGCCTGGGTTATGTTTTCGACCCAGTTGGATTATGAACCAGTTGGGTTATGAATTTCATTTAAAAAGAATAACGTGTTACTATTCATGCTATTCACAATTCACGAAAAAAATATTGTTGGAGCTTGTACGATTCCATGGCGAACTAATCTTTTCGGTTGTATCTACTGATTTAGTTTCCTTCTTGAGATTAATATAATTTTTGCAATTCAATTTCTATTCCTTTCAATTATATTGTATGTTTATCATTTTATTAATTCGATTATCATAGATTAGTCTTGTTTGGTTCGATTGATTTATATCCCCTAACTTTGTTTGCGTGTTACCGTTTGCTTAATCCGTTAATTCGCTTATCTTTAACCGTTTGCTTAATTCGGTAAATAGGAGATATAATTCATATAGTTTCATTCTCGCTTGTTGAATGTGATGTTGATCGAACATGAATAGTATCTGTGTCCGCTTAGGACGATAAATTTTTTTTAATCAATGATAGATAGGAACTGAACAGTAGATCGACTTATTCCTATAAACAACTTATTTTCATAATCAATTATTTTAAGCGCTTTTTCTGAATCAGAAACCAAACCAACCCCCCCCCCCCCCATTTCAATTTCGATAGATTAATCATAAACAAGAATCCTTGAGATAATATCTGAGTTTAATTGTCGCTGTATTATGTTTTTACATAATTACTCGTTTTGATCCGCGCGACAGCGGATCAATTTGCTCTTGACATTTTCCACTTAGGTTTTGATGATAACAATAGTATTGAAAGAACAATGGTGTTATTTAATATGTATTCATGTATGCAGGTCATAATGCTTAAAAGAACTTACTCAGGATTTGTTGTGAATGAACGATTGTTGTAGAAAAGAACATATTGCTAAGCGATATTCTAGAATGGATTCTAATGATGATTATCTCAGCATCTGAAGAAGCACCTCATTAGTTCTCCTCTCATAATAAAGTATTCGGAATTTGTAACAAAGCTCATGATTATCTGTACTAAAGAAAGAGTACCACTATTTCCAATCAGTTCCTCAGTTAAAGTCTACAATCACAAGGCTCAAGAAGTGTTGACATACTTTATGGATAACCTCTCTCAACGGCTCTATAAGTACATAATTCTTCTGAAGACTCAGTGGTTAATTAAGTTACACAATAGATAAAGATCGTGAGTGTATCTTTTCTCAAACATCTCTTATACTTTAAAAGAGATCAAAGTACTTCCTGATTATTCATCTTCTCAAAGGCTCTATAAGTACATAATTCTTCTGAAGACTCAGTGGTTAATTAAGTTACATAATAGATCAAGATTGTGAGTGTATATTTTCTCAAACATCTCTTGTACTTTAAAATAGATCAAAGTACTTCCTGATTATTTATCTTCTCAACGGCTAGTTCCCAGAAATCTACTATTTAAGAAGCCGAAAGTTATACTTAAAGGTGTGAACAAGAAATAAGAAGCGACTTGAATGCAAAAGACGATAGAGGTGTTCTACACCTCTATCTGATTGAGGAAATAACAAAGATCAACAGTGAACATCACTTTTGTATATACAAAATCCTCTGTCGCGGTGAGGATTGAATATCAAGTTATTAATTAACTTGAATCACAAATCTTAATTCACCACCGATCTTTAATTTATCCAAGGGAAGGGAAAAAAAGCTAATAATCCAAAATATGCAATGCAATGCAAAGAAAAAGAGAATCTAAGGTTCAGGGGTTAGTTATACCTAGGGAAGGTGTTAGCATCCTAAGTATCCATAGTACTCTATAGGAACCTCTTGTTTTATTGTGTTATTTGTTATTTTCTTACTAAGGGAATGACCTTGGGGGTTTATTTCTAATTATGCTCGCCAAGAAATCGCATCTTTTACGTACGTATCCTGACGAGAATAGAATCAGAGAATTCGTAGTTCCCCTCAATAAGAGTGAGTAACTCTTGGCTATGGTCAAGGTTCTAGGGGAAGAGCTAAGTGTCTGTGGCAGAACACCTACATAGAGTTAAGAAACTCTAAACTTAAGGTTAGATTGAAAGGAAGGTAAGTGTTTTTATTAAGGTTTCTGAAACAGATTAGAAATATGATTAAAGTATTTTTGTATTTTTGAGAAAAAAAAGAGATTTTTGTTTTAAGAAAAAAATACTCGATAAAAGATCAAGTTTTGAACTTGCGTTATGGAGATTGTAAAATGCGACCGACTTATGAGGGAAGTAACCACTTGACATTGAATCAAGGGTTTGAGAAAACGTTAGGTCGATTCCTAGTCCCTAAGGATGCTCCTAGTAAACGAAACCACAACCAAAGAAAATGTGTAAGTGTGTGCATGAAAAAGGGCTCAGTATTGAATCGAGAATTAGTATGAAAATGGTTTGAGCGTGTAAGTGAGAGATGTCTAAAAAATTAAAATACAATATAGATGAAAGAGATAAAATTATTACACTTAATGGGAACACGATACATTTTGTCGGATGAGGATGAAAGGAAAATATTATAAGTAAATCCAATTAAAGAAATAAGCGAAAGCACGAAAATAAAATGAGCTCGTTGGTTTTGACTTGAGAAAAAGTGTCTCGACGATGGATCGAGTATTTATTATTTATTTTTTTGAAATGAGTTGATGTTATATCTTTTTATTGTATTTTATCTATTATTCAATTAATTATCTTTTCTAGCTAATGGAAAATAAAAGCAATAATGGTAATTAAATAATCACATACAAAACAAATAAATAATAAAATTAAACAATCCACATAAATCTATAAAAACAAAGCAAAAGAAAATCAATCACAAACATTAAGATAAAATTCTTGTTATATCGTTTTTATAAAATTCTATCATTTTTTATTTATTTTTAAAATGTTTTGTTTTGATAAAAAGACCAAAAAAGATTTCTAAACACCTAACATATTAATAAAGAAATTTCTTAAAAATAAAACAAACAAAATCAATAAAGAGTTTTTTATTAACATAAAACAAAAGGGATAAAAGAAAGCTACCACAAGCATAGGCTAAACGGTGCCGAATGTGTGCATGATTGCAGATATTTTGATTTGTTATTTAGAGACTCTCATGATGCTTTGCGGATTTGTTATGATCTTGAAAGAAAAATGGATTTGTTGTTGTTATTCATGGGTTTGTGTGAAGATGAAGTATGATCTCTCTTTTATTTATTTATTTTGTTTTAACGAGAGAGAGAGAGAGAGAGAGAGAGAGAGAGAGAGAGAGAGAGAGAGAGAGAGAGAGAGAGAGAGAGCAACGAGGGGACATATGTTTTTTTTTGTCTCTTTTTTTGTGTGTTCTTACTTGTTTTTTTCTAATGCATATATATAGTACTAGAAAATAGACAAGAATGATAATAACAATTAACACAATGTTTTTTTAGTTTTTTTATAATAAGACAAGAATAAAAAGAATTAAAAATCACGTTTTTGTGTATTTTATGATTAGAGAAGAATGAAAAATCATGTTTTTGTATTTTTTATGATAAGACAAAAGTAAAAAGAATTAAAAAATACGTTTTTTGATTTTTATAATAAGGCAAGAATAAAAAGAATTAAAAATCATGTTTTTGTGTTTTTTTATTACAAGACAAGAATAAAAAGAATTAAAAATTATGTTTTTATACTTTTTAAAAAGAAAATATTAATAAAAAAATTTAAAATTAAATTAATAAATAAAAATAAAATTTTACATTAAAAATATAAATAAATTAAATGATTATTTAAATAAAAATGATCTTAAAAAGAAATAAAAAGTCGGGCAAAAAAGTGCTCGAAAAATAAAATGAACATATCAAAATAATCAGCGGGAAATAAACGTCTCGGAAAAATACAATGTTTGGTCAGATTTTGAAATAAATATTACCTGCTAAAAAGGTTTAAACTGACAAAAAAAAAACGTCCAAAAGATGGTCGAAAAATTTAAATGAGCACGTCATGTTAAACCACGCGAAACTTAGATTAATATCATTGACCTTTACAGGCTCGGTCTTGAAATTTTCCGTCCACCGATTTTACACACAGTTGATTTTTATTTGATCAGTTCGGCTGTAATTCTAACAAGTTTATTCCAGTTGATAAATTGGATATTATGCATGATAAAATGCGCGATATGCTATGCAGACGATGCGAAACAAAAAATAGAATCTCAGGGTCAAAAATTAGGGTATGACAAATGCCCCTATTTAAATTTATTCTATCCGGAGATATGGAGATTGAAATCTTCGTCTCGACGAGATAGGAAAGACTTAAACACAAACATGCACAATGCTTTATTATAATAGGATATGATGCTTTATTATCCGTCTTAATGCGTAGTTGGAAGAGGAGAAGAGTGATGCGACATCTGTTCCGGACCATGTTGTATGGTAGGCTGCCCGTGTGGGACGAGATGGAGTCGTTCAGGAAGAAGTTCAACAAGTCTTTGAACAATGTGTAAGTACAATGTTATCTTTGTCAGTAACTGATCAAAAGTGTATAATATATTTATATATGTTTTTATCTATATTTCAGGAGACTCTATCCCAGACCATAACTCCCGCTGAGGACGATGATTGCAGGAGCTTACTGAGCCGGGTGCTGAATATTCCTGAGTATTCTGGGCGTGTGAGGGGTAAGGGATTTGGTGTCACTCCATCCAAACTGTATAAGCAGCCAAAGAAAAAAATCCAACCAATAAAGAAGTGATGGATACTTTGGAGGAATTGAAAGCGCAAATTCGTGAATTACAGAAGGATAAGGAGAGATACATGTCGGAAAGACGCGCTCTAGAGGGTAAAGCTACTAGTGACAAAGATAGTATCGGTTGTCCGTAGAAGCTTCCAGAGGTAATTGTATATATTACATTGAAATTAATTTAGCACAGTTTACTTAATTGACACATTAACTGATCATTATTTGTTTAGGGCATTTCACTTTGCCGGCTATATTTATCGTCACCTACTCATCGAATGGTTGGCAAGGGAAAGGTGCATAACTTTCTGGGAGACTTACTTCACCACAAACCGCTCCCTTCTGGATTTTTGAAAGTATCTATTGATATTGCATTAGAGGGGAGTGCGTTGTTGCTTATACCAGATGATATTTCAGGCGCAACAGTGGTGGGAGACGCAATAGGAGCGTATGTGGCATGGCCGGCAAATCTCATTTGCATAGATGATGAGGTAGGTTGAACCTTTTAATACTCAAATGTTTTATGATCCATACATGAAAGTTATTCTTACATCTACATTTTCTTATTTACATGATGATCTTAGACTCCTACAAAATCCAAATCAAAAGATGATAGAATTATTGTGCGGGATACCGATTCAGCTGCATCAAAGAAACAGGTACTACTACAGTTACATGATTATCTTGTTATACATTAATTACTGAACTTATATGTGACTTTTAGGTTCATGGTCAGCAGTCGCAACAAGTCAGCAAGGGTAAGATGCCTGAAACTTCCAAGGTTCCCAGAAAAGCATTTGTTCCTCGATTTAGGATGTGCCTTGAAACATATGTCAGAACATCAGATGTGCCTGAGGGTGGCATCCGTCAAATACACATGGAGGCAGGTATTTTCGGTTTTGAATATCCCGAAACAATTTCTAAGGAGGATTTTGATCAGGTTTTCAACCATTCTGAATTGGGCGTCGGTGTTATGCATTCATACATCAGGTACTTCGATCCATTTTAATTAAATAATTGAACATTTTAAAATTTGCTCGTTTAACTGAATATTCTAATGTTGATTATGTTTTTTAGGTTCTTGTATGACAAGTTATTGGTCCCGAATGAATTGACTTCAGTATTCGCATTCTTATCTGCTAGCTGTGTCGACTCACGTATAATAGACCAGACACCGGATACAGTCAAAGAGTACACAGTGCAGAGATTTATGCCGCGACTACGGAGAAGTTGTTCTTGTTGCCATATAATACTGGCCATGGGTTAGATTTTATTCTAAATTCATTTATTATAATTGTTCGATTTTTCCCTTTCTATATAACATTTCCGTCTAAACTGTTGTCTTATTTTAAAGTGGACATTGGTTGTTGACCGCGATTAATCCGACGAAAGAAATAGTGTATTATATAGATTCATTGGATGGCGATACAACAAAATATGAAAATCTGAGGAACTTTGTTGATACGTAAGTGATGATGAGATATACTGTTGTCTTTAATTATATATCTTTATTTATTATGTGACATTGTTCTAAATATGCGTTTATATTATGTTAGAGTTATACAAATATTCAGAGCACAAAGAGATGCAATGGTGCCAAAAAGCAAGGCTAACAACATCAACTGGATCAGAGTGGAGGTATATTTTCGCATGTTTGACTGTTATAGTGGTTTTACTTGATAAAACTATTTAAACTATATATCCTGATAAATGTTCGTTTGTTTCTTCCATTTACAGTGTCCTCTGCAGCGCAATGGTATTGACTGTGGATATTTTGTATTGCGCTTTATGAGGTAAATTATTCTTTCTGGTCAACTTGAGATTCCAGTCATGGTATGGATCAATTCATTATATAAGTTATATGATTCATTTTGATAATTATCCGATACTTCATCTGAGTAATTAGTTTTAAAATTAAATCTTATTCGATCTGTTATATTATGTAGTATTTTGATGAATTTAAGTGCGCTACTTACACGAAAGCAAAATTGGAAGAAATTAAAGAGGAATGGTGTCAATTTATTCTTGGGTTGAAAATAGTATAGAGTTATCAGATGGGAAGAATTGTAATTATATGTAAATTGAATGTATTTTTGTTGTTGTAATTCTGAGGATCGAATTTTGTTGTAACATATTTAAACAGGTTTATGTGTATATTAAAATGTTTATGAACAAAGTGATGAGTTACAATGTATCCAAAGTTTTGAATTGTATATATAACGCCAAAATTTTGAATTGTATATTTAAGGCCAAAGTTTTGAATTGTATATATAAGGCCAAAGTGTTGAAATAAAGGCCTGAATTATAAGCAGGTTTGTGTAATATAAGCAGGTTGTTGGTAAATATACAAAACAGGGTGAATATTTTATAAAAAAAAATATTTTAAAATCTGGGACATTAGACAGTGCTTTTACAAAAAAGGGCTGCTAAAGGTCACAAACATTGCGCTACAAAAGCGCTGCTATAGGTTTGGAAGGGGGGGGGGGTCTAAGACAGCGCTGCTAAAGGGGGGGATATGGCAGCGCTTTGTAAAAGCGCTGCTAAAGGTGGACTCTAAGACAACGCTTTGTGAAAGCGCTGCTAAAAGGGGGGATGGTTGAGGGGATTATGCAGCGCTTATGAAAGCGCTGCTAAAGGGCTATAAAAGCGCTGCTAAAAGTGCTGCTGAAGGGAGCCTTTAGCAGCGCTTTTTCCATAAAAAAAGCGCTGCCTTTACCTTTAGCAGCGCCACTTTTGACAGCGCTGCTAAAGGCCAAAAAAAGCGCTGCTAAAGGTCTTTTTTGGCATAGTGTTTATGTATCTTATATATAACAGTGACCCGATATATCATTTATTCAATGAATCTAAAAAATATTCTTTTTGCTTATAACAATAACCGAAGGGTGTAAATTATACTTACTATGCATGATGTTATCATAGATACATTTTTTTTAAATCCTCCTTTTGCGCCACATTGGAAAGGACCGAACATGTTGGAAATCGTGCAGATACAATGTGTTACTTGGATACATATGACAGTTATTAATGTAAATGTAATCATGATATTTAATAAAACGTCTCTGAAAATTTAAAATCTAGATTAGAAGAATTTCACTTGCCACATTAAATTTACATACTTCTTCTATTTCAAAATGACTATCGTTTAAAGGAAAAAATTTTGTTTCAAAATGACTGCCGTTCTCAATTTTCAATGTAGTAATAATTGCTATTTTTTCAATTGTGTCATATAATTATTACTCTGTACACTATTTTCAATACATTAATAAGACTAATTTAGTAAAAGTGCAATATATTATGACAATATCATTACATTTTTTAATCTGTGTACAAAAACCTTAAACGACAGTCATTTTAAAACGGAGAGAGTAGTATTTTAAAAATATCAATTCAAAAACATACAATATCGGTTTTAAAATGATTGTCGTTTTAGTAAAAAAAAAAATATTTAAGATGAATGTCAATTTAATTTTCCAATAAGAAAACATTGATATATTTATTTTCTTTAATAATTATGATATACACTATTTTCAACACATTTATAAGGTTAACTTAATAAAAGTATAATGTCTTAAAATAAATTTATTACACTTTTTAATTCGTTATAAAAATCTTAAACAACAATTATTTTAAAACGGATAAAGTAATCAAGAACTAATATGGGACTTCTGTGATAGATAAAATTAAAAACATTAAATTCAACATTGAGTGATTTGTAATACATGTTAGAGTTGAGTGTTAAGTAACATCGTACTTTTTGATTCTCACAACTATATTATTTTGTTATTCTAAAAAAACTAAAATGCCATTATGATCTTACTTATATTCTAAATTTATCTGTCGAGTTCAATAATTAAAAACTAAATTATTTACGATCAATAGGTATAATCTGCAAATAAATTATTTATTCAAACAACTTTAATTCACATTTAAAGCATGCATTCAATTTAATTTCTTTTGTTAATCCAAAATATTAAAATTATTGTAGAATTTGAAAAAGAAACTGAGTAACAGTACATTAATAGTTACTAATAAAATAAAATTCAAATTGTACTAAATAATATGAGACTACACCATTGATTTTTTACAAATCACAAATATTTTCTTATAAAAAACAAAAGAATCGAATAAATTAATACCAAACACCAAAGAATAAATAAATGTTGAATACACGTTTGACAGATTAAAACTATAAACATGAGAGATTAGAATTAACAGGAAAATAAGAAACTACAGTTGGAGCTCCCTTTGATTTTTCCTTTGTTTCTGGTTTTTCTAAAGATGAAGTTTTTGTTAGAGATGGTTTTTCATCATAATTAGAAACTTGAGACAATGAGGCCGAGGAGATACCAAAGCAGTTGAAGAAAGATGAAATCAAAGCCATCAAAAATGTTTTAATAAAGATTGAAGTGATTTTTGTTTTGTATGCAAGTATGCAAAGCTGAAATGATTTAGTTATAATGTTATGGAATGAAATAGGTATATATAGGATCACAAGCTAATAATGAAAAGATCAATTTACTTAGTGAGCAAGAAGAGCATAGGTGGAACCCACATGTGGAAAAATCGGTGGCTACTTTGAACTAGTCGTTTGTTTTTTTCAGTGCTTATTTGGTGCATCAAACTTGACTTTGGGAGGAACTAGTTGTGGTTTTGTTGTATTTGACTTGATTATTGAAATAAGACTTTTCTTCGTTGTTCCATCAAAAGTTATTAAAAATGATGTTTATTCAAAATTGTTTTTTAATATTTAAATAATAAAATTCTTACAATTTTGAAAGTAATGAATCTTAAAATAAGTCAAAGATAAAGTGGTTTACTTTTTTATTTATTTTAATAAATAAAAAAATAAACAAAAAAAAACACTTCGACAAAAAAAATATCTAACATCGGACGTAAAATGTATTTAACTTCCTTCTTCAACTACTCGGCGTATCCATATCTTCAAAGAATGTTTCAGTGTGTTAGAGTAAAAGAATTGAGTGTTAACTATTACTGTTTTTGGAAAAAATCCACGTTCTATATTGTGTAAAAATAGAACTCACAAATGGTTTATATAGAGTTGCACTTCTCACCTTACAAGTTGGTTTTGTATGGACGAGTGGGGACAAACTCTAACTCTATCATGGTATCACGAGCTTATTGATTCTTCTAGATCATCTCTTCGTTTTCATCTTCTAGATCATCGATTCTTCTGAGTGGGTTTATTAGTCTATGATTTTTCTTCTGCTTTTTTCAACCTCAAACTATCTCTGATTCTTCTTCTGCTTTTTTTCAATGTAGTGAGTTTCAGTCTTGGCCTTTACCTGTTGAAGGAAGTTTAGAAGATAGAGTTGCAAGTGCTTCCAAGAGTATGATAAGGTAGAACAATTTGTTTGTGTTATTTGCCATTTTAAGGTTAGATTTTGTTATGTTTTTCAGGCAAGAAAATGGAATTAGCCACTTAGGGAAAAGTTATGTTATTATGATGTTTTGCACTCAACTCATGAATTTCTAATTCCAACCCTAACTGATGATTTAACACAATCCTCGCTCTCAACTGAATTGAACTTTTTGATTCATCCCCTGCTTTTGTCTGTGTTGCTGTTAGCTTTAATGATTCACACTCTAATTTTTATGCAGTTGTTTCTTTGATTAATATAGAAAAGTTAATCCCTTATTAGAAGTATAATTTTGAGGTTGAATATTTTGAAGTATAAAAGGGTATTGAATTATAGGAGCATTGTGATTACACCTTGTTTTTATGCATTTATTATTAGCTGAAGCAAGGTTAGTGTAGTTTACACTCAAACAGAACCAAACAAATGGAAGAACAAGTGTATATAGTGTATCTACTCCATGTTCTGTTCTATAATTACCATGATGTAAACACAAAAAATTAATAGGAAATTATGCTTTGGATATCATGGGTACGGTTTATTTCTAAAATAGAGGCGGTTTTTCGGCTTTAAATGTTTGATGGTCCAAAGAATTTTTGGAGGACAACATCGTTAGCTGCACAATATCAACAGAGATACCAGTTGGCATCAGTGCCGCTTCCATGAAAAGCTGAAGCTGACAAAAAGTGTAGAATCATAGCATTACCTCAAACGTTCTGGGATGTAACTAGGATACAAAACCTCTTTTCTGCTATTTACTGTTTTGAGCTTATAGACATCTCAAGAAAACTGATTTCAACTAGTACTTCAGGAGACCAACATTATGAGCCTTACCCAGAACAGATTTAACATCTCCATAAAATAAGTTGAATTTTTTTGCCACAGCGAAACCAGCATTCATTCCATCCACCGCGGCACTAAAGATACCACCAGCATAACCTGCTCCTTCACCAACTGGATATAGTCCTTTTACTGAAGTGCTTTCATAAGAGTCAATATCACGGGGAATTTGGATTAGGGAACTGGTCCTAGTCTGGAACAAAACATTACTTGGGGAAAACTAAATGGAATTTCAGTGAAAATATACAACTTATTAGTGCTTTCATCAAATTATTAGTGGTGTCGGTGTTAAACTTAGTAGTGCTTTCATCAAATCATCAAATATGCGCCAGAGGCATGGTCCTCAGAGTGCGACCTAAAGTTTGGAGTGATGATGGTTTTGATGATATTTCCTGAGTGAAAAGGAAAAGATTTTGAATGATTCCTCTCTGTAATCAGAAAAGTCTCGTGCTGGAGGACATGGAATTTGTATTGCTGGTTTTTTCACCACCCTAGAGAATTAGACTAGTTTTTAGTATTTGTAATAGTAATAAAAAAAAAGTCATTAGAATCCTTTGCTGCATAACTTATAGTTTAAGCCACATTTAAAGTGGTGGAGAAATGAAGTTCTGATTGTAAAAGCAGAAAGTGTGGGCAGAAGTTCTGGTTGTAAAAGCAGAAATGAAGTAATTTATGTTTTTATTGGAGTGGTGGTGTTGTTGGTTCTTTTCTCACTCAACCAATTATCATTAATAGTATGACTTAATCAGTGAAAATAAACACCAAAGTAAATAAAGGAATCTTAAATGCGAGTACAAATAAAGAAGTTGAATAAATATAGAGTAATCTCTTAATAATGTCACGTCTTAGACGTTTGTTTAACGTGATGATAACGAATTATTAGTGGTGTTGTTCAGATTTTACTCATGAGTTTGTTAACTTTCAAAACATTTTTGCTTGACTGGTGCTTTCATCTTGTTTTTACAACTTGCTGTTAAAGCTATGATAGTTGTAATTCATCAATGAATGTTGATTGAAACCATATGTGTTTAGTAATTGGCATTGTAATGACCAACTCTCATTGTCATGGATTTTTATGCATTGAATATTGTCGTCAAGTGTTCCATACTTGGAGGGCACATTATGCATCATGGTTTGCTAGTCAATGATGACAGGTTTTAGGCAGTTTAGCTAGGGACTTAGTAGATTTGTTTGTATGTTCTTTGCTGGTGTGGTATGTTGAAAGGGTGTTGTCATGTGTGTTTAATTGAATTCATGACAAGACTAAGTTTCAAACATTGATGACATGGTGAAGAATGCTTGGCTCTTTACTTTGCTTACTGTCCAAGTTTGTTGGGAGGTTGGTCAACCTAGATTCCCATCAGAACTTTGTTTGGTTTCATATTTGCCGGTTGAAACCTTGATGCATGATGTTTAGGACACAATGTAGGATCAACACTAAACATATTGGTTCCTCTAAATTTAGACAAGATATGTTTTAATGTTTAGTGACTCACATGTTAATTGTTTGCTATATAGAAAATGGATCGTACTTGGATGCATAATAGAGCATATTCCAATAAACACGGATTGAAAGATGAGTTTGTTCGTGGGGTTAAAAAGTTTATGAAGAAGGCTTTGAATCAACCCATTTGTAAATCTGAGGGAGGGGTAAGGTGTCCGTGCATAAATTGCAAGTGTTGTAAGATAAGTACAACAACTAATGTAAGACTTCACTTATATCGAGATGGAGTGTATGTTGAGCTCTATTGTCTCTACGAAAGTTGTTACATGTTAAATCCTATTATAAAAATATGTTAGTTTCAGTTTAGTTATTTGATGGATTCAAATGATTGACATGTTAATTGGATGAAATGGAGTTAGGCAATTAGTGCAGAATTTTAGAAGTTAATTTATGAGAAAAAGTTAGATTAATGAATTGATTTTTTTTGAACTGTTTGGATTGTTTGTGTTGTGTTCATGTGCATGGGATTGAAGGTTGCTGCTGTGAAGATGTTAGGAATAGTTTTTCTAAAATATTAATTTCTGTTATGATGGTTAATTGGATGTTAGTGAAGTTATGAGCTAGAATTAGTAAGTTTTGTTAAGGTTAAGTTATGGAGGTAAATGAGGTCATATGTTAGTTTGGATTTGAATGGTTTGTTTGTGATGTGTTCTTAACTGCAGTTAGAAATAGTTATGGTCTAGAATTATGTTGAAAGTTTTGATTGTGCAGTTAAGTTGTTAATTAGAAACAAAATGGCGATTATGATTATCTAGAAATTATTATGCTTAACTGCTTGGAATTTTAATTCTAAAAGATTAGTCAATGATGTTAATGTTGCAAAATATTAGGAGGTTAAAGTTTGTGAAATTTTTGACTGTTAGGGAACTGTTTTGAGTTAGCTATGTTTGCATGATCTTTGAATAACGATGCTTAGGTTTTGGATGCATGGTTTGAATTAATATTGAACATGTGTTTATGTATTCATGGGGCTGCTATGTTATGGATGCTTGTCATGTTAGTGCTAGCATGTGCAGTTCAAACATACATCTGAACCACATTCCATGACAGTTCAAACTAATTTCAAAATACACAATAGAAAAATTAGCACACTAGCTCTGAAGAAAAGACTAAATGTTTCTGTCATGACTTGTCTCACCTCCTTCGCCATTCTCACTTCATAATTTCAAACTCATAACAGAGTTTTGAATCTTACCAACTAACTCCCTAACTGTCCCAACAAATCCCTAATTGTTGAGAGGATTCATTTGCTCATGCTAATGTTTGGTTTGTAATTGTTTGACAAGTTAGTAAACTATCATTAAAACAATATAAGGATTTAGTGCTTGATTGATTGGCATTGTGATGGCCAAGTTCCAACTGTCATGACAAGTTAGTAATTGTTTGGCATTGTGATGGCCAAGTTCCTACTGTCATGACAAGTTAGTTGCTTGATTGTAATTGTTTGACAAGTTAGTAAACTATCATTAAAATAATATAAGGATTTACTGCTCTAACAAACTGATTCTTAGAATTTATGCATTTATATACAGTTTGTAATCACAAATATTTAGTGAGAAACACAAATATTTATATTCAGTGTTTGTATGCATTTATATACAGTTTATATTCAGTGAGAAACACAAATATTGTTATTTTTTTCTTTTGCCATCCCAGTTTGATGCTGCCAAGTTACGCAAACTCCGACCAAGCTTCAAGGAGACTGGAGGCTCTGTTACTGCTGGCAATGCTTCTAGCATAAGGTTGATATATTGTCAAATTTGCTTAATAGCCTTAATTTTTTTCCTATGTGTCGTATTATGCTTAACTGTTTGTATTTGGATGCTCTTGTCAAAAAAAGAATGTAATAAATTACATGGTCTTTAACATGATTTACTGGAGTAGTTTAATGTGGACTTATTGAGATTAAGTGATTTAGTTGTGAAAGAGGGAGATCATAAACTGTTTCAGTATCAATTTGGAGTAATTTATCAGTTTGATTGAATGATCAACCACACAGTTTGATGTTAAGCTGCTGCTATCACTTCTAAGAAACACAGAAATCAGAGAATACCATCTAGAAGTTGTTGCTATCAGTTTGATGTTAAGTTGCTGCTATATCCTTAAGCCACAAGTGGTTTTGTGGGATTACTGTTTGAAGCATGAAGTCAGTCATATTCACGACTTATCAAATTTATTGTATTCATTGTGTTGAATCTCGAGTTTCCATTAGTTTATATGCTTAAATGCTATTATCTGATATATGTTCTAGTAAGTTTTATTATGGTATGAGCCCTTGTTTCTTATGAAAGTGAAACTATTCTCAATGACAGTGATTGTGCTGCTGCGTTAGTTTTGGTGAGTGGAGAGAAGCCATTAAAGCTTGGTCTTCAGGTCATTGCGAAAATTTCTGGATATGCTGATGCTGCTCAGGTACATAAAACATTTAAATATGTACAGGAACCATATTAGTATTCACATTATTTTCCGCGTTGTATTTGTTGGTAGTATTATCCCTTTGACGAGGCTTTGCTCCATCATTTTACTGCAAAATTTAAGGAGGAGTACAAGATTGATGTTTACCAGAACGCCAGAGCTTCTCTGAGGTTAAGGACTGCATGTGAGAAGCTGAAGAAAGTTCTCAGCGCAAATCCTGAGGCACCTCTGAACATTGAATGCTTGATGGATGAGAAGGATGTGAGGGGTCATATCAAGCGTGACGACTTTGAGCAGCTATCTCTTCCAATATTGGAACGTGTGAAGGGGCCTTTGGAGAAGGCACTAGCAGAAGCTGGTCTTACAGTTGAGAATATCCACATGGTTGAGGTAGTTGGTTCTGGTTCTTGTGTACCAGCAATAAACAAAATATTGACAGAGTTTTTCAGGGGTGCTGCATTGCAGTGTGCTATTCTCAGTCCAACTTTTAAAGTCCGAGAGTTCCAGGTATGTTTTTTACACTGTATTCTCAGTTTCAGAATGCCTTTTGATATGTTTCAAGTTTATTTGGTATAAAACTGACTATGTCCTTAGAAATTATGAATTTTGGCATATGGGGAATTGTTACATGTTATTGTTTTATATATAAATTTCCTGTCTTTCTAACTTTTGTGATTTAAGATTAAGTTTCTCTGTCATTTCCATACTTTGGAGAATTGTCCATATGTATTATTTAGTACATCATATTACTTGATGTACTAACGTCATTATTTTTTTGATTATGTGAAGGTCAATGAAAGCTTCCCCTTCTCAATTTCTCTCTCGTGGAAAGGTTCTGGTTCAGATGCACAGGACAGTACACCAGAAAATAAAAAAGTACCCTTGTTTTTCCCAAGGGAAATTCCATTCCAAGTGTCAAGGTACTTGATCGCGACTTTCTATGTCTAATACAACTTAACTACAAGTGCACAGTCTATCGCGTAGTAATAAAAGATATCGATCTCACAAGGACTCGTAATCAAACTAGTGTTCTCGGGAGTTACTATGTTTAGCTAGGTAGATAATGTTTAAGGGAATAATTTCTATCACTAAAGGGAACTAAAAACGTTACTTGAATTATAATTACGTGTATCGATATGCAATAATTATGTTCTTCGGGGATTTGACAAGTTACCGGTATATGAAAGATTTTTCAGAATTTATTTAAGCAGAAAATAGTGATCTGAAGACTTTCGTCTCACGATGGCTGTTGACGCTAGTCATAATTCTAAGGGCCGAATATACGCTTTCGCTGTCCCATTCGGGGTTAAAACTACTTTTTGGAAATCTCAAGGTTCTAATCCATTTTAAAGTGCTTTGGCTGTTATTAAAACAAATGCCTAGTGTTTATTATCTGGTCTTACCGCAGCTGTCGCTTGTTGGTTCGTACCTTAATTAATTTCCCACTGTCGTGGAAAAACTACTTTTAAATAAGTTCTCGCTTTCGCGATGAACGTTTATTCAGTAAATAAGTTTAAACACTCAGACCATAAACAACTTTTGAAAAAGAAAGTTTTAAACCGGTTATTATCAAATCCCGTCTGAATTATTATTACATATCGATTAATCTGATTTAGCTAGACATGGATTTGGGAAAGGTAAAACATAAATAAAAACAGAAACTTAGAACATTCATATTACTGAGAATTAAAGTTACAATTAACGAAATAATGAAAGAAAACATGTAACGTATCCAATTGGCTTTTGCCCAAATTCCAACGATGTCGGCAGGATTATGTCTTCAAACCAATAGAGCGCACAAATGAATATTGTCGAAATGGAATACAGAAATAAGGAAAGGAAACAAAAACAAAAACAAAAAGAATGAAACTAAATTTTTTCTCTGGAAATAAATTTGGGCAGCACTTCGTTGCCTGAATGCGGCTCCCTTTCTCAGCTCCCCTCCTTCTCCTTTTATAGAGGTAGAATTCTAACGGTTGTAGTTTGAAGAATATGGACTTGGAGGCAGAAAAATCAGGGAGTAATGGTCCATTATTTGGGACTTGGAACTGTATTTTGCATGTTCAATTGGAGCTGTGCGTTTTTGCCTGCATGACGGTCGTCATGGTGTGTGACGGTCGTCATGGCTGTGTGACGATCGTCACAGCAGCAAAATGTGCATTCTGCGTTTTTCATGTTGTTTTCATCTGGTTTTCATCCATATTTCATCTGTAATTGCTTCTTTTCTTCATATTGCTTTGTTTAGACATGATCATCAAATACCTGCAAAATATCAGACAAATAACATGGAAAGAACCCGAGATCGGATTGAAAACAGTCAAACATTAGTTGAATTATGCATCAATATATATATATATACGATTTCGTGTTATCAAACTCCCCTAAACTTGAATCTTTGCTTGTCCTCAAGTAAAACAGAAAGAATAAAGGTCGGCAAGCACGAGGCAGCTTCCTCATTCAGAGAGTTGGGAAAAACCGGAATTCTAAATAGGAACAAAACGAGTACGGTGACGACACTTGACTATAAGTCTTTGGAGGTCTCCTTTTTATGCAAATCGGTCCCAATCATGCTACTGCATCTCGGTATCAAGGTTCTCGCGTCAAGTTTACCCTGTTTGTTCTAGCGCAATCACATTAAGCCCGTTGTCCATACACTTTCATGGCGAGTCAACCTGTTAGTGAATATGATCTCATTTCTGTTTTGATCTTTTCATTGCTCATAAGCTTATACTGTTCATTTTTTCAATGAGTTTTTGTACCGTTGGGCTAAATGCTCGGGTGAGGAGCACCTAACTTAGAGGGAACATGTCTTTATACTTGGGCTATATGGCTTTCTTTTCATGATTTTTCATCTTTTTGGAGATCATACACTTATTTGCATTGGTCGCTCGCTTAGAAGTGTTTAGGATGGTGCTGACTGCTAGTATAAACTACTTATGGCTGAGTTTGTGTAGAAACTTGAAACTTTGGTACACGTAGGTAGTGAAACCGACTCTCATAAACCGGAGGTCTAAGGTGTCAAGACAGTACTGGTTTTGTTAGAATTTTTGTCTCGGAGTTTCAAAACATGGTTTGAACTTGGGCGCATTCTCGTGATGCTTTTGCTTTTGAGGAACGAACGGAAAATTTTTGTTTATGTCGAATGAAGTGGGGATGTTTGCGTAACGGAAGAAGATATATAAAAGAGCTTTTATTTGCTAAAATGTGAAAATGTTCGAATTGAAATTACGGAATTAAAAGTACAAGGGAATGGGAAATAAACGCTCCGCTCCCACACTATCTCAATCAGTGTCCCCACTGATTTGAAAAAATGCGAGAGGGAAATACAAGGGAAATGAAAGTGCAAGAAACGGAAAATATAGTAAACAAATAAGGAAAGAAATAACTAATTACGGCCTCTGCCTCGGTCGCGTGCTCTGCCTCTGGCTTGGTCGACTCAGGCCTCAAAGTTCAGTGCTCCGGTATGATAGACATAATCTCGGAGTCCTTCGAACTGCAAGGTAAGATTCGCCAAGTTCTCTGTGATGGTTTCCTGGCCGGTTTGGAGTTGTTGCATTTGGGTCCGATGCCAAGCTTCGAACTGCTCTGCTCGCTGATTCTGCTGCTGCATCATAGCGAGTATCTGGGCCTGCTGGTCGAGGGATCGGCGGAAGTCTTCTTCAGAGTAGTCTGGCTCTGGACGATGGCGGCGGCGGCGATAGGATGTGCCTTCAGAAGGAAGTGGTTGCGATGCCTCCGGTTGCTCAGTTCTGTCCAACTCATCTTACATTTCATCACCAGAACCTTGGGTGTTGGTTTGAGTAGGGGCAGCGGTAGCAGCAGGGGCATTGAGGTCGAAAAGCCAGTTGGCACGATCCTGTGGGTGCATCCGGGTGCGTGATGGCATGATGATACTTCTGACAGTTTTGCCACGCACGACTGGGTGGTACTTGTCGTCGGCCCTGGAACGGATGAGGTGAGACGCTCTGCAGTGGTCGGTGTCGAGGAATACCGAGGGAATGGCATGGAGATGCTGGAGTCGTTCACCGAGGTTCAGCCAGAGTGCAATGGAAGTAACAATCCCACCAAAGTAAAATGGCTTAGAGCCACGGTTACAGTTGGCCTGAATGTGGGCCAGGAGGAACGGAGCGGCGTTGATTGGCTCGGAATTGAACACACAGCGGAGAAAAAATAGTTCTTTTGAGTTCACCTTATGGTTGCTATCCCGTGCGAAGATGGTGTTGCTCAGTGCTCGGTGGAAATACCGGATGGTCGGGTTGTGGATATGCGTTGCATGGAGAGAATCCCAACCATCGGCATTGATTCCGGTCAACTGGTACCAGAGCGTAAAGGCTTCATGCTGAAACTGGTCAGTAAGGTGGCGGTGAGCATCGTCACCGCGAGGGAATTGTAGGATGTCGGCAATCTGGTTCTGGTTCAGTTGATAGTTCGTACCGAACATACGGAAGCATACGGCGCCGGAGTGTTGGCTGAGGTCGCCGCTGGAAGTGAAGTAGCTGAACGAACTAAGGAACTCGAGGGTGAGTTGTTCGTACGTCGGTTGCGGATTTGTGCAGAGGTGCCAGATGCCGGCTCTTTGGAGCATCCAAGTGACGCCGTCAAGGAGGCCGAGCTCCGTGAGGGATGGGATATGCGGATAGTGGGTCGGCTGTAGCGACCGTTGATGGAAAGCGATATAGTTGGCTCTCTGTTTCTCTTCGGAGTCGCCATCGTTGAACACGATATTGCTGAGGTCTGGGGTTTCGTTGTTTCTCGCCATTGTTGGAGGATGCTGAGGAAATGTGGATTGAGTTGGTTCTGTGGAGTGGAAAATGTCACAGAAGTGGATTAGGAAGTTGAAATGGGAGTTGTAATATATGGAGCAAGAAGGGAAAACGAAAGTTGGAAGTGGGGTTTGAGTTTGTGATGATTGTAAGTTGAATAGATGGGAGTGGGAGAGAAAACGCAACCTCTGTTATAGCAGATAACAATTTTGGGCTCGTGACGGTCGTCACGTATCTGTGACGGTCGTCACACCAGCAAAATCTGCAGAACGCAGAATTTTGCTATGGGGGTGTTCTTGCAATGGTTTTAAGGCCTAGGATTGATATGGCAATGTATTATATCCTCCAAGAAACACAGGATAACGTAAAAATAGAATCAATGAATAAAGAATAAAATTGAAATAACATGTAAATAAAATGCTTGTTTGTAATGTAATACATAAGGGAAATTAAACAATGCGAAAATCAAAATAATTGAAAACGGACGGAAAACAGAGAAAAACTAAACTAAACTAAACTAAAGCTAATATCTCAGTCTTTTCGTGCCTTCAATTCGTCAAACTTCCGGGCGTAGTAGTCAAGCTGGTCACAGACTAAGTCCATGAAGACTGCGAGTTCGCTGTGTATGCTTGTAATGTCGTCTTTTACGGTGGTCAGAGCTGCGCCGACGTTGTCTAATCGGTTCAGAACAGTATCCATTAGTCGGTGGTTTCCTCAGGAATGGGCTCAGGATAGGTGTTGTAAGGCGGAGGGGTCGTAGGATCTTCCTCAGCTTCTGATACAGCATCCTCATAGTACATATAATCATGTGCTTCAGAGATGTGATCACTGTCGTACATGTAATTATGTGGTGTTGATTGAGGTGAAGGAGGTCCCATAGGCTCATCCAATTCATAAACCCAGTTTTCCTTGTTATGGATACTTGTCATCTGATGATTTGGCAATGTGAATAGCTGGACAGGTTTGTCATTGATGAGGTACTCGTAAGGTCCAGGTCCCATAGTTCTTAAAATGTGCCTGTTAAAGCAAAACTGGATATTCATGGGTCGGATGGTGCCAAAACTAGTGCTTGCATTTAGGTGGAATCTAAGGCCAAGCTCGTGGGCAATCATTGTCACGAGGCCTCCTATTAGAATAGGTGATTGTGGGTCCTGAGTGAGGCGTCGGAAGGATTTCATCATAAAAGGTACGACATTCACCGTACGGCCCTGAGAAGCACAGAACATGATAAATAACTCTTCTTTAGATACTGTAGTAATATTTTCTTCTTTTCTGAAAAGGGTGTGAGCTAGGATTTTATGAAAGTATCTGAAAGCTGGGTTATGAATCTCATCATTATACATGCTGTTTGGGTTAGGGTGATAGTCGTCTGTGATTCTTCCCTAGAACTGGCCGAGTTCAAAATCAAGATCGTCATCTTCGGCACTGATGAACATATGTGGTCCGCTAGGAAATCCTAGGAGGTTAGCTAGTGACATCCGGCTATGGGTTTGGTCCATTCCAAACATCCTAAAGGTGATCAGCTCTGAGTTTGATTTGAAACCATAGTTGGGTAAGTACCTGAAGGAACTAAGGAATTCGTAGGTGAGGTCCTTATAGGTGGCAAAACGGGTTTTCAAAGAGGTGTTCTCCCAGCCTAATTGATTAAACAGGTATTGGATGCTATCAGTAATTCCTAGTTTCTCCATGGTAGACTTATCATAATACAGTGTTAAGGCTATCTCCCTCTCAGTTAATGCTTCAAATCTTGCCTTTTGAGCTAATCCTCGAAAATGAAACTTTGTGAAGTCGTACGCGGCCATACTCGCAGGTTAGTCGGAGAAAAACAAGAGGAAGGTTTGAAGGCTTTTAAAATCCTGAAAAGTTTAAAACAGAAATTTGAAGTCAGAATTTTTAGAAACAAAAGGTGGTAAAAACAAAGTTTAAGTAAAAGAGAAAAATAAAATAAAATAAAATAAAATAAAGTAAAAGTAGTAGCAATTTTAAGTTTAGAATTTTTGTTAAAGTTTCAAAGTAGAATAAAAAATGAGAATGAAATACAATAATGAGGGAAATACGGGAAAATTGGGTTGCCTCCCAGTAAGCGTTGTTTTTAACGTCTAAAGCCTGACGATAGCTTGGTGACAAGCTATTCGGGTGTTTGAGCTGGAAGCTCAAGCAATGTTATACTGCTGACTTGATGACTATTGTCGTTTTTATTATAATGTTTTAGACGTTGCTCGTTCACTATAAACGGTGCATTCGTCTTATTTGTAATTTCAACAGCTCCACTCTGAAGTACTTTAGTCACTTCAAAAGGTCTAGACCACCTAGATTTTAGTTTACCTGGGAAGAGTTTTAATCTTGAATTAAATAGAAGTACGATGTCTCCCACACTGAATTGTTTCTTGATTGAACGTTTATCATGCCACCTTTTAGTTCGTTCTTTGTAGATACGAGCATTTTCGTAAGCGTCTAATCGAAGTTCTTCTAATTCGTGTAAGTTCAAGATTCGTTTCTCTCCTGCCTCAACGTAGTTGAAATTGAGTGTCTTAATGGCCCCGAAGGCTTTATGCTCTAATTCTACAGGGAGATGACAGGATTTACCGTAAACTAATTTGAAGGGTGTAGTACCTATTGGTGTCTTAAAAGCGGTCCTATAAGCCCATAAAGCTTCATTTAGCTTTGATGACCAATCTTTCCTTGAGGTAGCGACAGTCTTTTCCAAAATCTGTTTTATTTCCCTGTTCGAGACCTCTACTTGTCCGCTAGTTTGCGGATGATAAGGTGTAGCTACTCGGTGTCGGACTCCATATTTAGAAAGAAGTTTGTCAAAGATTCGCGATATGAAGTGTGATCCGCCGTCACTAATGACGAGTCTGGGTACACCGAATCTAGGAAAGATTGTGTTTTTGAAGAGTTTGATTACTACTCGTGCGTCATTTGTTGGAGCAGCTATGGCTTCTATCCATTTAGACACATAATCTTCAGCGACGAGTATGTAGTTATTACCAAAAGAAGATGGGAAGGGTCCCATAAAATCTATTCCCCATACGTCAAAGATTTCTACCTCTAAGATTCCTTTCTGAGGCATTTCATCGCGTCGTGAGATGTTGCCAGTTTGTTGGCATCGATCACATTTTAGCACAGCGATGTGAACGTCTTTCCAGAGGTTAGGCCAGAATAAGCCGGCTTGGAGAATCTTAGCGCACGTCTTGGATGTACTAGCATGACCACCATATGGTACTGAATGGCATTGGAAAAATGATATTTTCTATTTCTTCCTCTGGGACACAACGACGGTATATGTTGTCGGCCCCTCTCTTGAAGAGTAGAGGTTCGTCCCAATAATAGTGTTTCAGATCGTGGAAGAATTTCTTCTTTTGCTGATAAGTGAGATCCGGTGGAAGCACGCCTGCAGCTAGGTAATTAACGATGTCAGCATACCAAGGTAAGGTGACTTGGGCATAGACGGCTTCTACGGCTTTTTCGAGTTCTGGATCTTCCGAGATTAAGTTAGGCATGTCACTTTCTAATTTGGCTATCAGATGTTCGTACGGGAAATCGTCATTTATCGGTACTGGTTCATGTTTGATGCCTTCTATTCGGGATAAGTGATCTGCAACAACGTTCTCGGTTCCTTTCTTACCTTTGATTTCTAAGTCAAACTCTTGTAATAATAGGATCCATCTCAATAATCTTGGTTTGACATCCTTTTTGCTTATTAGGTACCTGATGGCAGCGTGGTCTGTGTATATGATAATTTTTGCTCCTACTAAGTAAGAACGAAATTTGTCAAGCGCAAATATAACTTCTAGAAGTTCCTTTTCTGTTGTAGCGTAGTTCATTTGGGCAGGATCTAAGGTTCTACTGGCATAGTAGATGGCATGAAGCTTTTTGTCCTTCCTTTGTCCTAGAACTGCGCCTACGGCATAATCGCTCGCATCGCACATGATTTCGAACGGCAGTTGCCAATCGGGTGGTTGCATAATCGGTGCGGTGATAAGGGCTGATTTTAATGTTTCGAATGCTTTTAGACAGTTGTCGTCAAAGACGAACTCAACATCTTTCATCAACAGGCCGGTCAAAGGTTTTGTGATTTTTGAAAAGTCTTTTATAAATCTGCGGTAGAAACCGACATGTCCTAGAAAACTCAGTATTTCTCGTACGGATTTTGGAGGTTGGAGATCTTTTATAATCTCTATTTTAGCTTTGTCGACTTCGATTCCTTTATTTGATATGACATGTCCTAGAACTATTCCTTGTCGGACCATAAAATGGCATTTTTCCCAATTTAGGACGAGGTTCACTTTTACACAACGTTCTAATACCATTTCTAAGTTTTGTAAGCATCCTTCGAAACTTTGTCCACATATTGAGAAATCATCCATAAATACTTCCATGATGTCGTCTATGAAATCTGCGAAGAATGCCATCATGCATCTTTGGAATGTTGTTGGAGCATTACAGAGTTCGAACGACATTCGGCGGTAAGCAAAAGTACCATAAGGACATGTGAATGTAGTCTTTTCTTGGTCATCAGGATGAATGGGAATTTGAAAAAATCCTGAATAACCATCTAGATAGCAGAAATATGAATGTTTGCCTAATCTTTCTAACATTTGGTCTATGAAGGGAAAAGGGAAGTGATCTTTTCGTGTGGCTTTGTTAAGCTTTCTATAATCAATGCACATCCTGCTTCCAGTCACAACTCTTTTTGTTATTGATTCGCCTTTTTCGTTCTTAACTACTGTGACTCCTCCTTTCTTAGGTACGACATGAACTGGGCTAACCCATTCACTATCGGAGATTGGATAGATGATTCCTGCATCTAGCAATTTCTTTACTTCATCTCTGAGTACAGTGCTTAGGATGGGGTTCAGTCTCCTCTGATGCTCTCTAGAGGTTTTACAGTCTTCCTCTATTGTAATTCGATGCATACAGATCGAGGGACTTATACCTTTTAGATCGCTTAGGTTATAGCCTAACGCGGTGGGGTACTTCTTTAGGACTTCTAATAGCTTTACAGTTTCTAGTTGTCCTAAGTCGGCGTTGACTATCACTGGTCTTTTTAGTTCATCGTCTAAGAATTCATATCTAAGGTTTTTGGGTAGTGTTTTAAGTTCTAAAGATGGGTTCTTCGGACCTGGCATATGGTTTGGGGTCAGTGCTAAGCTTTCGCTTAGGCTGTCGTCTTTATACGGTTTACGCCAATCATCGTCTTCAGAAATATCGGGTATTTGAATCTTTATTATTTCTGAATACGTGGTCTCTTCATTTTCAAGTTCTCTTATGCATTCGTCAATTACATCTACTAAATAGCAGGTATCGTCTATGGCTGGTGCTTGTAAGAACTTGGTGAGAATGAACTCTATCTTTTCTTCTCCTACTTCGAATGTTAGCCTTCCTTTCTTTACGTCTATAATAGCTCCGGCTGTAGCTAGGAACGGTCTTCCTAGGATAATCGGGGTAACAGAGTCCTCTTTAATGTCCATGATTATGAAGTCAGTTGGGATGTAGAATTGTCCTATGCGTACTGGAACGTTTTCCAGTATTCCGACGGGATATTTTACTGATCGGTCAGCTAATTGTACGGACATTTTGGTTGGTCTAAGGTCTCCCATATTCAGCTTTTTGCATATAGATAAAGGCATAACACTGATACTGGCTCCTAAATCGCATAGAGCTTTGTCTATTACGAACTTTCTGATGACGCAGGGTATGGAGAAACTACCTGGGTCTTTTAATTTAGGAGGCATGCGGTTCTGAATAATAGCGCTACACTCTGCAGTAAGTGTAACTGTTTCGTTATCCTCGATCTTTCTCTTATTTGACAGGATTTCTTTGAGAAATTTAGCATATGACGGCATTTGAGTTATCGCTTATGTAAAAGGAATAGTGATATTCAACTGTTTAAGGAGCTCTACAAATTTCTTAAATTGTCCTGAAGTTTTGGAGTTTATTAATCTTTGAGGATAAGGGATAGGTGGTTTATATGGCGCTGGAGGTGCTTGAGTTTTTTCACTTGCGGTATCCTCCTTCTCGTTGTCTTCCTTCTTCTCTAACTCGGATTCCTTTTCTGCTTGTTCAGTTGGTTTTTGTTGCATGGCTGAGTTTTCGGTTCTCGGATCGATCGGTTCGTCCAATTCTTTTCCGCTTCTTAGTATTACAGCATTTGCTTGACCTTTTGGATTCTGTTCGGGTTGTCCAGGAAATGTGCCAGCGGGTGCAGCAGCAGAGGCTTGTTGTTGAGCCACTTGTGATATCTGTGTTTCTAACATTTTGTTGTGGGTGGCTAAAGCGTCTACTTTTCCGGTAAGCTGTTTAATTTGCTCGCTAGTGTGTATGTTTTGATTCAGGAATTCTTTGTTTGTTTGAGCTTGTGTAGATATGAATTTTTCCATCATCAACTCGAGGTTTGATTTCCTAGGTGCAGTCTGGGCAGCAGCTGGTTTCTGATATCCTGGCGGAGCAGCAGGCATCTGCAATGCATTATCGCTTTTGTAAGAAAAGTTTGGATGATTTCGCCAACCTGGGTTGTAAGTATTTGTGTAGGGATTTCCTTGAGCATAATTTACTTGGTCTGGTGGGATTCCAGCCAGCAATGGGCATTCGGGCGCATTATGAGTGGTGATTCCGCATAACTCGCAGTTTGGAGTTACTGCAACGACAGTTGCAGTGGGGTTAACGGTCAGACTGTCAATTTTCTGTGCTAGAGCATCTACTTTAGCGTTGAACTTTTCAAGGCTGCTGATCTCGTACATCCCACATTTAGCTGCGGGTTTCTCTGTTGGAATGCGTTCACCTCCCCATTGGTAGTGGTTCTGAGACATGTTTTCGATTAGTTGATAGGCTTCGTCGTATGGCTTATCCATAAGTGCACCGCCCGCGGCGGCGTCTACCGTTAATCTGGTATTGTATAAAAGCCCATTATAGAAAGTATGAATCGTCACCCAGTCTTCTAGACCGTGGTGAGGACATGTTCTCATCATATCTTTGATTCGTTCCCATGCTTCGTAAAGAGATTCAGTATCTTTTTGTCGACATCCGTTTATTTGAGCTCTGAGCATAGCAGTTTTGCTTGGCGGAAAATATCTCGCTAAGAAGACGTTCTTCAACTGTTCCCACGTTGTAACGGAGTTGGATGGTAAGGATTGTAACCATGTCCACGCTCTGTCTCTAAGAGAGAAAGGGAAAAGACGAAGTCTTATTGCGTCTGGAGTTACTCCATTTGCTTTCACTGTGTATGCGTATTGTACAAACTTCGTTAAATATTCGTTTGGATCCTCAGTTGCATTTCCTGAGAATTGGTTTTGTTGTACAGCTGACAACAATGATGGTTTCAGCTCAAAATCGTTTCGAGTAATAGCTGGGGCAGCAATTCTACTTCTAGGCTCCATCTGAGAAGGTGTAGCGTATGCCTTCAGCGGTTTGTTTTGAGGTCCTTCAGCCATCTTTGATTCTTCTTCGGATTTGGGAATGTGAGTGAGAGGATCGGGAATGTTATGTTTTAGTTGGTACTCAATGATGCGACTTCTTAAATGTAAGAAGCGCTCTAGTTCTGCGACTGAAGGTTCTAAGATATCGCCTTGTGGGCGATTACTTGGCATACAATCGACAGAACTAGTAAAGGAAAAATGAAATTGTTAACCTAGTCTATACGGCGTAACAGAAGGTTACACTATTGACTAAACGAGTCCCCGGCAACGGCGCCAAAAACTTGATCGCGACTTTCTATGTCTAAAACAACTTAAACTGCAAGTGCACAGTCTATCGCGTAGTAATAAAAGATATCGATCCCACAAGGACTCGTAATCAAACTAGTGTTCTCGGGAGTTACTATGTTTAGCTAGGTAGATAATGTTTAAGGGAATAATTTCTATCACTAAAGGGAACTAAAAACGTTACTTGAATTATAATTACGTGAATCGATATGCAATAATTATGTTCTTCGGGGATTTGACAAGTTACCGGTATATGAAATATTTTTCAGAATTTATTTAAGCAGAAAATAGTGATCTGAAGACTTTCGTCTCACGATGGTTGTTGACGCTAGTCATAATTCTAAGGGCCGAATATACGCTTTCGCTGTCCCATTCGGGGTTAAAACTACTTTTTGAAAATCTCTAGGTTCTAATCCATTTTAAAGTGCTTTCGCTGTTATTAAAACAAATGCCTAGTGTTTATTATCTGGTCTTACCGCAGTTGTCGCTTGTTGGTTCGTACCTTAATTAATTTCCCACTGTCGTGGCAAAACTACTTTTAAATAAGTTCTCGCTTTCGCGACGAACGTTTATTCAGTAAATAAGTTTAAACGCTCAGACCATAAATAAATTTTGAAAAAGAAAGTTTTAAACCGGTTATTATCAAATCCCGTCTGAATTATTATTACATATCGATTACTCTGATTTAGCTAGACATGGATTTGGGAAAGGTAAAACATAAATAAAAACAGAAACTTAGAACATTCATATTACTGAGAATTAAAGTTACAATTAACGAAATAATGAAAGAAAACCTGTAACGTATCCAATTGGCTTTTGCCCAAATCCCAACGATGTCGGCAGGATTATGTCTTCAAATCAATAGAGCTCACAAATAAATATTGTAGAAATGGAATACAAAAATGAGGAAAGGAAACAAAAACAAAAAGAATGAAACTAAATTTTGCTCTAGAAATAAATTTGGGCAGCACTTCGTTGTCTGAATGCGGCTCTCTTTCTCAGCTCCCCTCCTTCTCCTTTTATAGAGGTAGAATTCTAACGGTTGTAATGAAGAAGGTGGACTTGGAGGCAGAAAAATCAGGGAGTAGTGGTCCATTATTCGGGACTTGGAACTGTATTTTGCACGTTCAATTGGAGCTGTGCGTTTTTGCCTGCATGACGGTCGTCATGGTGTGTGACTATCGTCACCCGTGTGACGGTCGTCATGGCTGTGTGACGGTCGTCACAGCAGCAAAATGTGCATTCTGCGTTTTTCATGTTGTTTTCATCTGGTTTTCGTCCATATTTCATCTGTAATTGCTTCTTTTCTTCATATTGCTTTGTTTAGACATGATCATCAAATACCTGCAAAATATCAGACAAATAACATGGAAAGAACCCGAGATCGGATTGAAAACAGTCAAACATTAGTTGAATTATGCATCAATATATATATACGATTTCGTGTTATCAGTACTGACATTCTTTAGGACATAAACCTTTTCTGTTGATGTACAATGTCATGATCAGAGTGATATACAAGCACCTAAAAAGATCAGCACATATACTGTAAGACAATTTTAATGTTCTTGTCTTTTTTACAATACTTTTTCAACTAGGCAGTTTTGTGACTCTTGCATTTGTGCAGATTGGCCCTTTTAATCTATATGTAATATTTTGATAACTCTTACTTCATATGTGTTATATGTTTTGATAAATTATTTATGATTTTGATAAATTGATTGAAGGAGAACACGACATGACATAATTGTCATTATTGGAAAACATGGTCAGCATGTATAGATTATACAATTGGAAAGCAGTCAAAATTTTGTTGACTTTTACAACTTGACTTTAGCCTCGGTTAGGCCAAAGTTAAATATTTTGTTGACTTATAAAGTTTGAACTTAGCCTCGAATAAATCAAGGAAAAATGTTCCTTTAGCCTCCACCAGGACCAAGGCTAAATATTATGCTGGCTTATGGAGTTTGACTTTAGCCTCGGTCAGGCCCAGGCTATTTTTTGTTTTTTGACACGGCTTCACCGAGGCTAACGTAGAAACGGAAAAACCGAGGCTAATGTAGACACGGCTAAACCGAGGCTACTGTAGACATGACACTTTTTGGCCAAAGCTAAATGTTAGCTTCAATCGTTTTAGCCTATCCCCGACACCGACGCTACGCCGAGGCTAATTGGCTGGTAGCGGCGGTTTTTTGCCTTATAGTGTCAGAAAATGGTTGAGGCTAAATATTAAATTTCTAGTGTGTGTGTGTGTGTGTGTGTGTGTGTGTGTGTGTGTGTGTGTGTGTGTGTGTGTGTGTGTGTGTGTGTGTGTGTGTGTATATATATATATATATATATATATATATATATATATATATATATATATATATATATATATATATATATATATATATATATATATATATATGTAAGCACCAAGTCCAAAAAGTGTTATGCGCGGGGGTGTATTGGAAAAATCAAGCCCAATATATCGATAATTCGAGCCACCCACCGTTTATATCTACGCACTAAGTTTAATAGTGTTGGGTGTGATGGGGTGTATTGAGAAAACTCAAGTCCGACATTGGTTAAAAATAGAACTCATAAAGGGTTTATATAGAGTGGCATCCCTCACCTTACAACGCAGTTTTGTAGGAACGAGTTATGCCAAACTCTAATTCTATCATTGTTACAAACTGCTAGTTGTTATAGTTAGATGTTAGTTTTAACCTTGGATGTTATTTTAACCTTTCCGTTAAGTTTACTGATATATATGTTCTTGCATTAGTTATAATGTAACTGTATTGCAATTCACTCATTGCTTTTCGTTTCATCTTTTATCTTCACAGTAGGACGATGAACACCAAAGTTCATCTCCAATATGGTATTACTCTTGATGGGTCATCATGAGGAGGGAGCATATACGTTGGGTCAAACACTCACCTAAAGGTCAAAGACTCACCCAAACAAGTGAAAGGACAACAAATATTCACTCAAAACCTCAAGGTGATAGGTGTATGGGTCCTCTTACTTATAAAGTGCTCAAGTTCTACTTTTTTAAGCAATATGGGACTTAGAACTCACACTTGTTTCTCAATATAACTCAAACTTGTTTTTCAATAATCTCCTCCTCAAGTGTGAGTTTATTCATTATGCTCCTCCTCAAGTGTGAGTTTATTCATTATACTCCCCCTCAAGCGCAAGCTATTTTTTCATCCACATGTTTGTACTACCGTTGAGAGACACCCTTGTCTCGTCATGGGCATTTTAACAAAACACACCTCCTGACCACCATATTAGGAAGACTTTCGACACAAGCAGTTGGTCCCATACTCGAACCAGGATCTAATGCCACAGATGAGTCATTATGGGGGGTTGAGAGCATACACATTGGATCAAACACTCACCTAATGATCAAAGACACGCCCAAGCATGTGAGAAAGACACAACATATTCACAGGTGATAGGTGTATGTGTCCTCTTACTTATAAAGTGCTCAACCTCTACTTTTCTAAGCAATGTGAGGTTTAGAACTCACACTTATATCTCAACACAATTCATACTTGTTTCTCAAAACTCTAACACTGTAACTTTAAATTAGAAAAGTCACAAGTAATTTTATTTGTTTCTCTTTTTTATTTTATTTTATTTATTTATTTATTTATTTATTTATTTATTTATTTATTTATTTATCATTTACTATTTATTTTTTCTTAGTCTTATTCAACACAATTTGCACCAAAGTTATGGTAATTTTCCCTCTAAAATGTCACCTAATATGTTTCCCATATCTTCTCCCACTACACTGTTTTTGTCATTCTCTTTTAAGTGACTCTTTGGGCGAGACATTTTTGATAAAAGATTTAATCTAAAATAAATGGTTGATCTAGAGACAATTTTGCAAGAAAAAGTAAAACAAAACTCGCACTATCTTTTTCTTTTTACATCAACAAATGGCTAGAGCTTGATGTAGTGGATTTTTTATACAAATACTTCTTAGATATGGTGATTAGTTCAATGTTGTAGTGGTTTAAAAACCATTTTAACTTTTTATTATTATTTTTTATTTTAAAATTGAGATTATGATGACAAAATTTATAGAGCTAGAGCTTTAAAAAATATTAGTGTTCTTGTAGAACTTGTTGGATGCATTGCTAACAATGAGCAAGAAACAAAAACCAAGTGAATGCTGAAAAATGAGATCATCGAAGTTCTTTTCTAACATTTATTTTCGTAGATTCCCCACTATAATTTTATTTTTCATGTATAAATGAATGCTTTTCTAAAAGTTGTATGATTTGAATCATATAATTGTTTGATTCAAATCATATGATTCAAATTATGTTTAGAATATTTACATATTATTTTTAGATTTTATCATCTTGAGTCAAATTATTCTTTCATCTAATTTAAATCATAATTGTAGGATCAGACTCAAATTAATTTTTTAATGTTTCACTTATTTTGATACTTACCTCTAGCACATTTAAGTTCCTATCTCTCTCTCTCTCTCTCTACATATATATATATATATATATATATATATATATATATATATATATATATATATATATATATATATATATATATATATATATATATATATATATATATATATATATATATATATATATATATATATATATATATATATATATATATATATATATATATATATATATATATATATATATATATATATATATATCATTTTATTGAATTGTGTAAATCCATATTTTTCACAAACATTGATTATCTAAAAGTGTTCTTTCTTTCACAAACACATTTTTTCTCAAGTCAAGCTCAAAAAAAAATTTCATATAGTATTGATTGCATGAGTTTTGTTTGTGAGTTGTGTCAGATTCTTCTAATAACCAATCATATTTAATATTGATCCAAAAAAATGAATTGTTGTGGTACTCAATTTAAAGAATAAGTATGAGTGGTAGTTGTACATTAGGGAACTAATATTTTTTTAAGCTTTTTGCATATATCAGATTGAAGAATCAGTTTGCGATTAAGATGTATGAAGACTAAATTTTAGCTAGAAGAATATTAATTTCTTCTCTTAAGAAATTTCGTTAGGGTCTAGTGAAGACTATTGCAGATAAAGTTTCAGAGTTTCTAAGATTATTCAGTAGAACAAAGACCAAAGCTAGAAAATTCCTGAAGACTGTTAAGAATGGTTTTGGTTCTTAAAATGCAAATAACTCAAGATTGAATGATGATCTTGTCGATTTCGTAGTTTTTAATGTTTTGTTTACAACATAATCACTACAACATTTTTCCTCTTTGACAACAACTGAAAAGTGTTGTCAAAGTTCAGAAAATTGCCTAAAAGAATAGGGGACGTTTTTCAGACGTCCTCTATTCGAGCGTTGCCTAATATTTAAGGGGACGTTTTTATTTCTTTTTGAGAACACTTTCATAAATCGTTGCCTAAACTATAGAAAAAGGGAAAGTTTTTCTGTGGCATCTTAGACAACATTTTTAAGGTATTGTTAAAAATTGCAACGACTTAAAAACGTTACCTAAAAGTGGTAGAGTGAAAACACTCTCTTGGGGCGATTTTCAAATGTTGCAATATCTAACAACAATTATCAATTGTTCTCTAAAAGTAAAATAGTAAGAATAAGGACACTCAATGAATGTTTCTGTAAGTTACAAAAAATATTGTTTTACCATGTTTTTCATAAAATTAACAATTCAAACAAGAATTGCATCAAACATAAATTGCACGTACCACAAAAGTTGTGTTAATTAAATTTAACAAAATGATAAAATATATAGTTTTTTTAAGTTTAATGCTTAAGCATTAACTCAAATACATAGTTATAAACATTAACTTTTAATACACACAATAGACACAATATTTAACCTTACTTAATATTATCAGTTTAACACTTAAAAATATAAATCTAGAAAAATGACAAAATACATAGTTTATTTGAGAGAAAGTGAAATAGATTTAACTCTTCCTAATCTCTTCCTACTAATTGGCAACTATTAATGGTGAAATTTAAACCCATTTGAATAATCAAGGGCCCTCCATGCAAGGTATACATGAACCAAATTTACATCAATCTCTCGTGGTGGTTCCAAAGCAGTTTTTATAACTTTCTCAGTTATTTCATAAAAGACAACACTAGCCAGAAATATATTATCATGTAGAGCTCCTTATTGTTGTAACATCTCAATTATGTGTGAGACGATAGTTTCTCCCTCACAATTAGGACAAATGAAAGAATAAGATTATCTTCTCCATGAAACTAAATAAAATGGAATAAGCAAGAGACTGATTGTCAAACACTTGTGCATAAAAGCATAGAAATAAAATAATACATTGCAATTAATCAATGATTGATTTCCTTCACTGTAATAACATAATAACATAACATCATAATAAACAGAAACCATGATTCACTATAATAACCTAATAAACATAACATCATAATAACACGTCATTTTATTTTATTTAAAACATAATAAAATTTTATCCATCAGTTTTGTAGAAAATCTAACTTAGTGTCTGAAGTTTGTTTTCCAACATCTGCAATTTTGTGTTTTATTTAGAACCAAAATGACGCCTTTAAATTTTATCCTTCGATTTTCTAGAAAAGTTAAATAAAATATTTATTAATATTTTATTTAATTAAATTGAACCCAATTTTTACCTCGGCTGTGTTCCTACGATTTTTCTAAAAATTGAGATGTAAACTCTTAATTTTATTCAATCATCAGAATGTTAAGTTTCATTCAATTTTTGCGCCATTGCGAACGAATGAAACATCATTCTTCATCTTTTCCACCTAACAAACTGAAACACCATTCTTTAACTTCTCAACATAATAAGCTAAAACACCATTCTTCAACTTCTCCACCTAACAAACTCAAACACCATTCTTCATCTTTTCCAAGGAGGGAGGAAACTCAAATCTTAAATGAACACTTTTTTTTTTAACTTTTTCATCACGTTTCCAGTATGTAAAACTTTCTCCATGATTGTACTAGTAATGTTGTTGTTATTGTTGATGTATTTGTAGTAGTAGTAGTTGTTGTAGTTGTATTTATTGTTGTTGTTGTTGTTGTTGTTGTTGTTGTTGTTGTTGTTGTTGTTGTTGTTGTTGTTGTTGTTTTTGTTGTTGTTGTTGTTGTTATTATTGTTGTGAATTGGTGTCGTGAAGAACAAACTAAAATATGAGAAAAATATTTGAATTTCTTGAACAAACACAAGAAACCCTATTAGATTTTACAAAAGGGAGATAGGAAGGAAGAAGAAGAATAAAAATTGGTTAAAATTGTTTTACTATTCACTATCTCAATATGGGTTTAAAGATTACAAGTGAATACCAACAATTAACATCTCTCAACAACCTAAGAAAACTAGTCTATTTATAAATCACTAAGTTAACTTATGCTACAAGCTAATTTAACAATTGGGCTTACAAGCAAGGCTCAATTCGACATACTAACTTAAATTACGAGTTAATATATTTTAATATTATGCCCGAGCAGACTTCGACTAAAACATACACAACTCTTGTCAAATCATGAAGCTATCATTGTCGACACTAGAGTTCGATCCAAATACCACAAATCTCCACCTTGGAAGAAACTCTATAATAAGGGAAAAAACTAGCTTTGACCTTCATAACATCTTCTACATTGTTGTTTTCTATGAGGATGTCATCCATATAAAGCAACAAAGTAACAAGTGAATTTCTTGGTCAAAATATGAAGTAAACACAATGGTCGAACTAGCTCTTAGTGAAACTAATGTTTGTCATGAACTTGTCGAAACTCTTATTCCATTTTCGAGGAAATTGTTTCAGGCCATACAAAGACCTATTCAGCTTGAACACATAATCTTCCTTTCCCTTTTCTACATACCCTTCAGGTTGCCTCATCAGGATTATTTCATCTAGATCATCATACAAAAAGGTTGTCTTCACATCCATCTATTCAAGTTCTAGGTTGAACTTTTCCACCATGATGGATAACATTCTAATAGATTTATGCTTTACAACAGGTGAGAATACGTCATTGAAGTCAATACATTCTTTCTGAGTGAACCCCGAGCAACCAATTTTGCCTTAAAACTCTTTGACATCACTCCATCGATTCCTTCTTTTATCTTGAAATTCCACTTACAACTGACTAACATGGCTTCTGCAGGTTTCTCAATCAACTTCCAAGTGTTATTATCATGAAGAGATTTCGTCTGATCATCCATGGCTTTTAGCCATTCAGTCTTGTCCTACTTATAACTTCCTTATAGTCTCTAGGTTCTTCGTCAAGAACCTCACATGCAGAGATTAAGACATAACCTATAAGATCTGCTTATCCGAGTCTCTGAGGTGGCTTGATGATTCTTCTTGATCTATCTCTTGCCAGTTAGTAGTCATTATCAGTTTCCTCATATTCATCAGCAACTTGAGATTCTTTTTTGACTTCATCTGGGTCATGCAATTTAACATTATTATGCTCCACCTTAACAGGAATCTCTTCTTGTTTCAGCTTTTCTTCAGAGATCTTTGAACTTCAACCAATGTCATCTATTTTCTCAAAAGGTATCTCATCTTCATTAAAAACTACATCCCAACTTATGATACACTTCCTACGACCTGGCTCTAGACACCACAACCTATAAGGTTTAAATCCTTCAGAGTATCCAAGGAACATACATCTCAGAGCTCTAGGTTTGACATTGTCTTGCTTAATTTGAGCATAGGCTAAACAACCAAATACTCTAAGTCTGTTGAGACTAGGTGGATGTCGCAGTCGAATTTCTTCAAGTGTCTTCGTTCCCAAGGCTGTCGGGGGACACCTATTTATTAAGTATACCGCAGTCACAACAACTTTAGCTCAAAACACCTTCTTCAATCCTGCACTTACCAACATGAACCTTGTAACACCCAATTTTTAGTAATTATTAATTTAATTTAATTAACTGATTAACTAAATGATTTTGTGCCTAATTGAATTAATTAATTTATGTGATTTATTTGAATTAATTGATTTACTTGATATATTTGAATTAGTTGATTTATTGAAATTATATGAAATATTTGATTTATATAAATTAATTGATTTATTTAACTTATATGAGTTAATTGATTTAATTGATATATGTGATTTATTGAGTTAAATTAATTTATGTGATTTATTTTGTTGGTATAATAAAATGTAGAATTGCTAGAATTAATAATTGGGCTTAATGGATGGTGTGAATAGAAATTATGATGGTGAGTTAGTAAGCCCAATAAAATTATAAGAATAATTGTGATATTTATAAAATAAGAGAAAGAGATAGAATATGGTTATAAGATAAAAAGAGGAAAAGAGGCAAAGAGAGAGGTGAAGAAGAAGAGGAGAAAATCAAGAACAAAAACTCAAGAATCTATCAAAAACATCAAGGTAAGGGTGAGTTTTTATTTAATTATTGAGATTGTTTGATAGTGTATAATAGGTAGAAACGTGTTTAGGATGAAACCCCTAAATTTTCATGATTTGGTAATTGTTTGATTTTGATGCTAATGTTTGATATGTGATGATGAGTTTTGTTGGGAATTGATATATATTGGTGAAATGAGGCAGCATTTAGTAATTAATATACAGTAGAAACATGATAGAGTTAATAGCTTATATGTTACCGTAACAGGTTTAGAAGTAATTCATATTTATTAGTTGTACTATTTTCTTAACCCCTAAGTTTGTTAGAGGGTATTTTAGTATTTTTATGTTATTCTAGTAACCCTAGTTTTATCTTATAAATAGGGTAGCAATCATTGCAATTTGTAAGTGTGTGTAGCCGCCATTTTCTTAATAGAATATTTCTCTATTCATCATTTATTTTACCTTTGCACCAACAATTGGTATCTAGAGCTCCGGTTCAGATTCATTGGGAAACACGAGTGAACGTGAGGTCTTGTGTCTTTGATTTTGATTCTTAGATTCGTGTTGAATCTTGAACAAAATCTGATCAGAATTTTAATTCTGTGGGTTGGGAAACACTGTGTGAGAAATCTGAGTGTACTGTGCAAGGTAGAAGATGAAAGGAAACGACAACATGAACACCAAACTTCCAGTATTTGACGGTAAAAACTAGAATCGTTGGATGATCCAAATGCGTGTACTGTTTGGTGCTCAAGATGTTCTAGATCTTGTCACTGATGGTTATGTTCCAGTAGCAGCAAATGCAACAGATGAACATAAAAACACGCAGAAGGAAGTAAGGAAGAAGGATCAGAAAGCATTGTTCTTCATTCATCAATGTGTGGATGTAAATGTGTTTGAGAAGATTGCAGATTCAACAACAACAAAGGCTGTGTGGGACACACTGGTGAGATGTTATGATGGTGACGCATCAGTGAAGAAGGTAAAGCTTCAGTCCTTGAGAAAGCAATATGAGAATCTCAACATGAAGAATAATGAGAAAGTCTCTGAATACATCTCCAGAATGATTCTGATCACTAATGAGATGAAGGCGTGTGGAGAAACTCTTTCTGAAGAAGCAATCATGGAGAAAGTATTGAGATCCCTTACCCCTCAATTTGATTACATTATGGTAGCAATAGAACATTCCAAAGATCTGAGCACCATGAGAATTAAAGAGCTGCAGAGCAGTCTAGAAGCACAAGAGTTGCGTTTGACTAAGAGAACCTCTGAAAAGGAAGAAGAGTAGCAGGCTATGAAAACAACTTCTGATAGGAGGTATCAGAAGCAGTCAGAAGCCAGGAGAAGATCTGATGGTGGTCAGAAGTCAGAAAGCTCAACCTCTGATAGACAAAAGAATGCTCAGAAGGGAAAAGAGAAGTATGACAAGAAGAAGATCCAATGTTATTGTTGTAAGAAGTTTGGTCACTTTGCTAGAGATTGTTAGTCAAACAAGGAGAGAAAATCAGAAGAAGCAAATATAGCCAGAAGTTCTGATGACGAATCTGTGCTATTGATGGCCTCTGAATCTGATAATATGGATCTAATAGACTGGTGGTATATGGACACTGGCTGTTCAAATCATCTTACTGGAAACAAGAAATGACGGGTTGACTTTGACTCTAAAAAGAGAACAAAGATCAAATGTGATGATGACAAATATCTTAATGCATAAGGTATGGGAAATGTCAGAGTGATTCTAAACAATGGGAAAACAACATTGATTCAGAACGTGTGGTATGTACCTGGCATCAGAAGCAATCTGATGAGTGTGGGACAATTAATTGAGAAAGGTTTTTCAGTTACCATGAAGGACAATCTTCTGAAACTGTATGACTGCAATCAGAAGTTGATTATGGAGTCAGAACAGGGAAGGAATAGAACATTCAAGGTGAATGTCAGAACTGCAGACTCAGAATGTCTTAGTGCAACAAGTGCTGAGAAGGAGAGTGAGCTGTGGCACAGAAGATTTGGTCATTTGAATTTCAGAAGCTTAAAACATCTGAATTCAAAGAAGTTGGTACATGGAATTCCTGCAATTAAGAAGCCTGAAAAGTCATGCAAAGTTTGCATGGAAGGAAAACATTAAACCGAACAAAATAATTTAAACATAAAAGAACTTAATCATAATTTCAACAAAAAAAAATGTGTGAGGGGAAAAAACACCCCAAAAGGTACATAACAAAAACAAAAACAACTGGAATACAAAATAAAATAACCGAAATACAAAGCAATAAATAATAAAAAAAAACTTAGTCCTCTTCGGACACACATCTACGCAAGATGTTATTGACGCCAAGTTTAAGAAGATATGGTTCGTCCCAAACAAAATACTTGGCATCAAATAAATTTTTTTTCTTTTAGTGACTAGTTAGACCATCGGGTATCAATCCGGTGGCTTTGTGGTTAGCCATATCGGCGAACCAAGGTCTAACCGTTACCATATACAATTTTTCATCGGGAAACTCCTCCCTCACCTCTTTCTCATGTCTTGTGACTTCAGCATTCACAAGCCGGGACAAGTGATCTGCTACCAAATTCTCGGATCCCTTTTTATCACTAATTTCAAGATCAAATTCTTGGATTAAAAGAATCCAACGAATTAATCGTTGTTTGGAATCCGGTTTGGTCAGTAGATACTTGATCGCTGCATGGTCGGTGTATACCACAACTTTTGATTCGATCAAATAAGACCGAAAATTTTCTAATGCGTACACTATAGCAAGCAATTCTTTTTCCGTTGTCGCATAATTGATTTGAGTTTCGTTAAGAAACTTTCTTGCATAATGTATCGCATGGAAAATCTATGTTTTTCTTTGGCCTAAAATTGCACCAACCGCATAATCGCTCGCGTCACACATAAGTTCAAAATCATTTTTCCAATTCGGTGCGACAATTATGGGTGCAGTTATAAAGCTTTGTTTCAAAGAATCAAAAGCGGTCATGCAAGAATTATCAAAAATAAAAGACTTATCTTTGTTGAGCAAGTTGCTCAATGGCTTTGCTATCTTCGCGAAGTCCCTGATGAATCTTCGATAAAATCCTGCATGACCCAGAAAACTTCTAATTCCCTTTACATTCAGAGGCGACGGTAGTTTTTCAATCACTTCCACTTTAGCTCTATCAACTTCAAGTCCCTTTGAAGAAACCTTGTGCCCGAGCATAATACCTTCCGTGACCATGAAGTTGCACTTCTCCCAATTGAGCACTAGATTGGTATCCATACACCTCTCCAAGACAACATCCAAAATTTTCAAACAAAGGTCAAATGACGGCCCAAAAACTGAGAAATCATCCATAAACACCTCGATCATTTTCTCAATCAAGTCCGAGAATATCACTTGCATACACCATTGAAAAGTCGCTGATGCGTTACACAAACCAAACGACATCCTCCGATAAGCAAAGATTCCGAAAGGACAAGTGAAAGCAGTTTTTTCATGATCTTCTGGGTTGACAATGATTTGGTTATACCCGGAATATCCATCCAAAAAGCAATAATACTTTTGACCGGAGAGCCTTTCGAGCATTTGATCCATGAACGGAAGAGCAAAGTGATCTTTTCTCGTAGCTTGATTTAGCCTACGATAGTCAATGCACATTCTCCATCCCGTAATGGTTTTTGTTAGAATCAAATCATTCCTTTCATTTCGGACAACCTTCATTCCACCCTTCTTCGGTATCACTTGAACTGGACTCACCCATGGACTATCAGAAATAGGATAAATCATGTCGGCATCCAACATTTTTACAACTTCTTTCCTCACCACTTCTTTCATAGTGGGATTTAATCTTCGTTGCAGTTGAGCTACCGACTTGAAATATTCCTCCATGAATATACGATGCATACAATAGAAAGGACTTATTCCTTTTAAGTCGGAAAGAGTCCAACCCATTGCCTCTTGATTTTTATTTAACACCACAATTAATTTCCTTTCTTCATCCATGGTTAACTCCGCACTTATGATTACCAGCTTGTTTTTCTCCTCATCAAGGAAAACATACTTTAGATGAGATGGTAATAACTTCAACTCAAGATTTCCTTCCTCATTGTTCTCTTTTTTAAAATCTTCCACCTTTTCTTTCGAAGGTGGGATTTCCTCTAACTCTTCGAGTTCTCGTTCTTCTTCTTCATTGATTTTTGAAAGAGCATTGGTCAGAACTTGTTGTAACGACATGGACACTTGTAATAACTCTTTGACTTCTTCAATTGCCACTTCCATTGCATCAATCCTAAAACAATAAGTTTTGTCTTTATAAAGTTTCATGGCTTCGAAAAGATTGAAGCAAATCTCCTCATAGAGAACTCTTACTTTCATGAGACCATCGTCCATATCAATCGCCATGCGTGCGGTCTTCATGAAAGGTCGGCCAAGAATCAATGGAGAGTCATCATCTTCTTCCATATCAATTACTACAAAGTCAATTGGGAACAAAATTTTATCAACCTTTACCAACACATCTTCAGCTACACCATGAGGGCGAGTGGTAAATTTGTCGGCAAGTTGCAACGTCATTTGAGTCGATTTCAACTCTATGTAACCCAAACGCTTCACAATAGATAAGGGTATCAAATTTATGCTAGAGCCCAAATCAATCAACCCTTTACCCACATAAGTATTTCCAATTGTAATAGGCAAAGTGACTCGTCCCGAATCACTTTCTTTCCTCGGGAGAGTTCGTTGAATAATTGCGCTACAACTAGCATCCACCATGATTGTCTCTTGATCCGTGTACCATTTTTTCTTCGTGAGAATGTCTTTCATAAATTTAGCATACTTCAGCATTTGCTCCAATGCTTCGAAAAATGGAATATTAATTTGCAATTGTTTGAATATGTCCATAAACCGAGCATAATGTCTAGCATTGTCTTTTCTTGTCAGAGCATGTGGATAAGGCAAATTTTGAATAGGAATAGGGCTCGTTTGCTCTTTTCCTTTCCTAGACCTCTTTACTTTTTCATCTCTCTTACTTTTCTCTCCTTCCTCATTTTTTTCACTTTCTCATTTCAACTAATTCTCCCTCAACATTCTTTTCTACTTCATCACCAACATTTTCAATTTATTTTTCAACTACAACTTCCTCTGCCACTACTCCCTCACCTACGCCCATGTCAATTTCTCTTCCACTCCTTGTAAGAATCTCCTTGCAATGCTCCTTCAGATTTGGAGTAGCGGTAGCCGTGAAAGACCCTTTTTGTTGGTCGGCCAATTGTTTTGATAATTGGCCAACTTATGTTTCCAAATTTTTAATAGCTGCATCAGTGTTCTTTTGGTTGGACATTGACATTTGCATGAATTGGGTAAGAGTTTCCTCCATCTTTGATGGTGCATTTTGAGTTTGAGGAGGTTGAGTGTAATTTTGATATTGTTGACGATTCAAAGTTCTGGCTTCCTGCGGCCTCCAAGGTTGTTGGTACCCTTGATTAGGTCTTTGATAACCTTGGTTTTGTTGTTGATAAGGTGGTCTTTATTGATATCCTTGATTTTGGTTTCCGGCATAATTGACTTCTTCCAAGACGGGAGGACAATATCCGGTAGGATGGTCACCTTTGCATAACTCACAACTTGCCACTTGAAGTTGAGTAGGAACTTCTTGCATTTCTTTGATTTGTTGTGGAAGCTTTGACATTTGTTGAGTCAAGAGCTTCACTTGTTGAGTAAGAAGTTTGTTTTGAGTAAGAATACCACCATTCCTACCTAACACGAGCGCGCCTGGTTTTCTTTGAGCTACTCCACGGTTATGATTCCCTTGATGATCATTAAGTGCCATCTTGTCAATAATTGCAATTGCATCATCGGCGCTTTTAGACATCAAAGAACCTCCCGCCGTAGCATCCAATAATGTCTTATGGACCGAAAGGAGACTGTTGTGGAAAATATGAACTTGATTAAGTTCATCAAAATTGTGTCCTTTACATTTTCTCAACATAGACTTGAATCTCTCCCAAGCTTCGTTGAGGGATTCACTTGCTCCTTGTGAAAACACAGCTATCACAGTTTTAGCTTCCATGAAACAGTTATGTGGAAAGAACCATTCAAGAAACTTCTCTTCCATAAGATTCTAATCCTTCATGATTGTTGAAGGTTGATCAAGATACCATTCCGTCGCTTTCCCAATCAAGGAATGCAGAAATAGTCTTCTGAACAATGACTCTTCGTCAGCTTCGGTTGCTCCCGTTGCGCCCGCAATCTCATAGAATTCTGTAAGATGTGTGAACGGATCCTCATGGTCTAATCTCGTGAAAGGATTTTGATAGACAAGTGCTAGGATTCCCGTTTTCATTAGCGCTTGTCTTCCATTTTGAAGATTACGTGCGAACTGAGCGGTGTGTCTTGGACTGTCCGTACAAGGAATAGAAACTGGAGGTGGAGGTTCTTCCATAACTGGTGAATTAGGTGGAGTGGATGAAGAAGATTCTCCGAGCTCTTTTCTTGCAATAGCTTGTTTCCGTCTTCGCCTTGTGCGACTATTGGTACGCCGAGCGGTTCTCTCAATCTCAGGATCGAAAAGAAGGTTTTCCCACCGAACCTGTCCATGCATAAAGGAATTCTTCACACGAACTAAACAAATTAAAAAGCACAAAGAATTACTAAGATAAGAGATTCACAATACAAAAGTCTTAATATCACTAAACTATTGCAATGCTTGCAATATTCAACTAACAATCCCCAATAACGGCGCCATTTTGTTAGTAGTATTTTTCGGTAGTGTTTTATCGTCTCCACAGGGATTGAAGAGAATATAACTCTAGTCATTCAACGGTTCAATGACTTAAGAAAAGGGGGGGTTTTTAATGGTTTCAATCTTGTAACAAAAGTTTGCAAGACATAAAGCGTAATAAAAATCGGTCTTAAGTTTGATAAAAGCATGCCAAGATTAGGGTTCGCTAGTCCATCCTAAACGTATTCTACCAATCAAATATGTGAACGAATTTCTAACCAACATAACCGCGTATCCTTGCAAAAACGTTCATCTCTTAATCAATTCCGTGAATGTTATTGTTCCGACCGTTAAATGATCTCTCTACTTAACGGATCGAAACAATAAGCTTTAAGAACGATACAAAGCGGATATCAACTTTCAAATCTATCTCTAGCATTTGTATAGTTGATAGATGAAGATATTAGGTCAAAACTTGGAAATTTTATCTCTAATACAAACCAAATCATAAATGTACAAATAATGGCAAATAACTTCATCTATATTGATTATGCACTTGTTCACATACAAGAGATTAAGAAGAATACATAAAATCGGAACCAACTACTCCTAACCTTGACAAGAGAGGGATTTAGCTACTCATTTTCATGATGACTTGAGCAACAAGTTTCAGAAGAAGGTTGATCAACATCCGAGTCGAATAATCGAGAATGGATGGGAATCCACCTTCTTTTTGTGAAATGTTGCTAAGAGATGATGAAGAATGAAGGAATGGGTTTCTAGGTCAGAAAAATCCTCTCAATGCAAGTACAAAACAAAATTAGATATTTTCCAAAAAGTAGCCCATGCTACTTAAATAAGGGGCTGTGTGCTATCATGTTCGCTAGGCGAGCAATCCTTCGCTAGGCGAAGCATTCGCTGTGAAGTTCGCCTAGAGAATTTAGGGTTCTTTCGCCACTGTCCCAAGTCTGGGAGTGTTCACTGCTTGCTCGTTGTTGCTTCGCCTAGCGAGCTCTTCACTACCTCATTACCTAGCGAGTTTATGCTCCTTTTGCCTCTGTCCCAAGTCTGGGAGTACTCGCTGGCATCTCGCTACGTCTTTGCCTAGCGAGTGCTTCGCTGCTTTCCTCGCTAGGTGAGCTTGCTATTGTTTGCTTGCTTTCTTGGTTTCTTTGCCAACTTTCTTGTGTCTAAATTTTCTACTCTTTCATGCCTAAATCCTGCAAAATAACACACAAATTAAAGGCACCAAGATCCTTTCATATAATGTTGCAAACCAACCAAAGCAAGAGTGATTTTGAACACTTTCTTGACAAAAAGAAGTGAAAGATGCCCACATTTGATAGCTCAAATAAGCACAATTAGGCATCTAATAGAATGCAACTCCTATCTTCACTCTTTCCTTATATAAGGCACCAGTGTTAGTAATTAAAGAGATCATTAGAATTCAGTCGAATTTTTTGTTGGGTGGTTGTTCTATAGGAAGATAATTCACTAGATAAGTTGGAAGAGGGTGTGTTTATTGAAAGATCTCGATGGTTTTGGGATTAAATATGTGTCTACGTTCAACAATTCGTTGCTGTTAAAGTGGAAGTGGATATGTATTTCGGATGAGGAAACTTTGTAGGGATGAATCCTCAAGTTCAAGTATGCGAGGCAGATCAATAACCTAGGAAGTGAAATTTTGTGTTATGATGGATATGTTAATCGCTAATCAGATTCAATTTGGTGTCACGATTTATTGCCAATAGGGCTTGACAAAACCAACAATTGTGATGTTTTTTCTAATGCTAGAAGAGGTTCTTTAGGTGATGGAAACAGATTGTCGTTTTGATATTATTGCTGGCTGGGAGATATTCCGATTAAGGACGTTTTTCCTAACCTGCTCAAATCCTTTCCTTTTCGAAAAAGTTGTGTGGCAGACACATGTTCAATTGTTGATTTTGAGTGGCGTTGGCATTGTAGTGTCCCTTCTTTTATTGCAAGTCCAGTTGAGAGTATGGAGTTGGAAGAGCTTGTTCAGAGGCTTTCTCCTTTACACCTTGAACCAGATACAACGGGCAGAATGACTTAAAACGGTGGGGAGGATGACGATTTTTCGGTCAGCACCTGCTATGACATGCTTCTACGGGGAGGCGATCATCTCTCTTTGGATAGAGAAATGGCTGAAGCTTTAAAGCTTTTGTGGAAAACCAAAATTCCATTGAGAATTCAGATTTTTGTTTAAAGGGTATTCTGGGATAGATTGCAACGAAACAACAGCTGGCTAAGCAGGGTGTCAGCTTCGACAGTTCTGGTATTAATTGTGGCAGATGCGGCATTTCAGTTGAAACCTCTACACACCTATTCTTGGAGTTCGAGTTTGCTTCTAGTGTTTGGAGAGGAGTTGAATTATGGTTGGGCATATAAGTGGCTAGGAGCTCTAACAATGTTGTTTTCTTTAACTGTTTTGAGAGTTCTTTGAGGAAGGAGTCTTGGAAAAACATCGATTTTATTATTTGTGCTATTTCTGTTTGGAGCATCTGGAGAAGTCGTAATAACTTTGTTTTTAATGACACTCCCTTTAGTGTGTTAGAAATCTTTTACTATGTTAAGTTTATGTCTTAGGTGGTTGAGTGCTAACTTTATTTTATACCGTTCTTGCTCTTTTTATGAGTGGTTTTACTCTCCAGTTACTTGTATTAATCGGAAGTAATTCTTCCATGAGTTATACTATTTATTATTAAAAAAAAAACTATTGAAGAAATATTACAAGATATTGGTGGGTAGAAGGTATTCAGAGATTTGAAAAAAAAAAGGCTTGAAGTATAACAATTTAAAAAGGTAATTCAATATGCTCTCAAATAATTTCCTTTCATGACACTTCGTAATACGCGCGTGTGGTAATTATCAATGTAAGTGTAATGATAACATTTAATAAAACACCTAAAAAGTTTGAAATCTAGCAACAACTTGTCATGAGAAGAAATTCACTTGCCGTGTCAATTTTTTCATAGGGTTTTAAAATGTCAATTCTAAAACACACTCGAGAATCAACTTTTAAAGCATATCGATTATACGTAAAACTAAAAACTTTAGATTCGATGTTAAGTGATTCAAAATACATATTATAGTTGAGTGTTAAGTAACAGCTTATTTTTGTAATTTGTGGTTCTCATCACTATATTAATATATTATTTTCTCATCCGATAAAAGAACTAAGATGACATTATGCTTAAACTTATATTCTAAATTTATCTGTCAAGTTCATTCGTCACAAATGAATCTATGTATGATCAATAGGTATAAGCTACTAAGAAATTGTTGATCAAAACAACATTTAGTTTTCAATTAAAGGTTTGAGTAGAAGAATGGAAGAGGAACTCGGTAACAATACATTAATAGTTACTAATAAAATACTATTATAAAACAAGAAGAAACTAATAAATTAATACCAAATAGTTTCTTATAAAAAACAAGAAGAATCAAATAAATTAATACCAAGCATCAAAGAATAAATAAATGTTGAATGTACTTTTTACATATTAAAACTACAAACGTAAGAGATTAGAGTTAACAGGAAAATAAGAAACTACAATTGGAGCTCCCTTGGATTTTTCCTTTCTCTTTGGTTTCTCTGAAGATGAAACTTTTGTTTGAGATGATTTTTCATCATAATTAGAAACTTGAGATGATAAGTTTGAGGAGAGACCAAAGCAGTAGAAGAAAGATGAAATCAAAGCCATCAAAAACTGGATCAAGATTGAGGTGTGACTTGGTTTGTTGTTGTTTTGTATGCAAGTGTGCAAAGCTGAAATGATTTAGTTATAATGTTATGGAATGAAATAGGTATATATAGGATCACAAGATAATAATGAAAAGATCAATTTACTTAGTGAGCAAGAAGAGCATAGGTGGAACCCACATGTGGAAAAGTCTGTGGCTACTTTGAACACATGTTAATGATATATTCGAAACTACAACGTTGTGTCGTTTGTCTTTTTCAGTGCTTATTTGGTGCATCAAACTTGACTTTGGGAGGAACTAGTCCTGGTCTTGTTGTATATGACTTGATTATTCATATATAAGACTTTTCTTCTTTGTTCCATCAAGTGTTATTAAAAACGATGTTTTATTAAAAATTGTTTTGTAATGTTTAAATAATAAAATCTTACAATTTTGAAAGTAAAGAAATCTTGATAAAAAATCTTACAATTTTTGTTTTTTTCTAAGATTTTTATCTTTGATATATCTTATGCAGAAGGATAATTTTTTCAACCCTTATTAGAATTATTATACTCACTTTTAATAAATGTATATTTGTCTGAAATCAAACATATAATGGATTGTAGAGCAACGTTAGTTTTTGAATAATAATAATGTTTTATTGTATTTCTCTTATCACCATATTCCATCGATTTGAAAAATAGGTTTGCAGAACACAAAAACTTTGATGCATTGTTGAAATGTCTAAAACATTTGATGGAATATTCTACTTCCATTAACAAAAGTTCTGTCCTGTATATATGCTGCCAGTGTCTCCATAATTGCAACCGTTTCAAAAACATATTTTTGAAATGCAAGCAAATACTTTAGTTCTAATATGGTGCATTATTTTTATTTTCAGATACTTGTAGTTCTAGTATGCATATTATATATTTACCTTTGTTAGCCGATATAGATAAAATAGGAAAATATAGTTAGTGGCTCACTTGGTTAGCGTGTCTTTATAGATCTTTGTGTAACAATGCAAACAAAAATACATCTACTTTTATAAGATGTGTCATCTTTCTCTAAGCATGAAGTTTGTCGAGATTGTCATCTTTAACGCCTCTCAACCACGATGACTTCATCTTCCCATGCACCACAATGTAAGTTTCTAATATTATTAATATTTCAATTTACATCATTTAACACAAAATAATTTTTTTCAATTTTTTTGTTTACCTAGTCCACACGTTGGATAAACTACAACAAATGTCCTTTTCAATACATCACAGCACACCAAACTCTATTGGATCACTTGGGACCAAATGAAGAATTACCACTAAATTATTTATTTTATATATTAAACTAATTTATTTTTTCTGCAACAGTTTTTTTGGTGACATATATAGGTCTAAGATATCATCTTGAAGTAATTAAGAATTTGTTTCCATTTAAAATGCAAAAAAAAACCCGATTATTATTGGTATCAAACTTCCAAGATCAGTTACGCGGGATTACAGATAGTTATGCTACCATTAGTAAGCGTAGCTAAAATATATTTGTTGGGGTTTTTTATGTACTAAATAGGTCATGCTGTTATATGTCATATACTCATATTTTAATATTGATATCCTTTTAATCTTAATGCTTGTTTTAGATATACTCACTGTGTGACTAGAAATTAAAAGGTGATTGTCATTACTAAATTCAAGATTATCAACTACTGGAAATTAGCGCCTAGAGATAAGGTTAAGTTCAAGTTTTAGACATACTTTCGTATGGACTGGTGTGGAGTCTTGCTACTTTATAATTATTGGAACTTAATGCTCTGCGTTGGTTAATGACTGATACATCAAACTATTAGGTAATGCATAGATCTCAAGATGCTGATACCGAAAGGAGATACGAATGAAAGCAACAAGTGGTAATATTAATAGATCTGAGTAAAGGATTATATTATTATGGATGTGCATGATAAATACATAATGATGAAATCTACCCCCAACAAATTTTCTTACTATTAACACTAAAATTCTCATTTTACTTTCTGTCATTTACTTTCTCACATCACAACCGTTGCACAACCCTTTCTCTACATAAATCTAAAAAAATGTTGAACGATCTTTGAAAGAGTCTGTATATATGGATGCGATAATTGTAAAACTTACTTATGCTACAAACACAACAAAATGGCATTGTTTTCGGGGGCTGGTGCTATTATTAGAAGATATATTATAGTTTTGATTATCTTAAGTATTGTTTATATCTATGTATATTTGTTACTATTTGTATATTTTATTTATAAACACCCACCCATTAACCTTTAGTTTTTTTTTTTTAATAGTTTATGCAAGGTAAAAAATTTGCAGAACAATTTTTTTTCGATCCTGAAATTGAGAGAACCATGTGTAGAAATCTTAGTAAAAGCAGAAAAAATAAATAAAGAGCTAAAATCCTAGGGAGCCATTTGTCTCAATGCGAAGAGTCATGGATGAAATTATCGACAACAACAATGGAAACAACAACGTGACATGCCATGTCAGCATAGTCCTAGACGTTTAGCTCATCTCGCTAGAATGCAAAAGAATGTCTGACAAAGTGAAATCAAGACTAGATTATTTTGAATTTTATATACTAACCCTTTTGCTGGTTTATATCATGAAGACCAATACACACACCTCACAAAATTCTACAAATTTATTAGTACGCTAAGACCAAGAAAATGAATAAGAGGTGGTATTCCTAAGATTGTTTCCACACTCTCTAATTGGAAAAGCAAAAGAGTGGTATCTAGATCTACCTACCTCGATGATGAACAATTGGAACATATTGGAAGAAAAGTTCTTAAACATATTCTTTCCTCATAGCAAATTAATGGAAGCTAAGACAACCATCGCAGTATTTTCCTAAGGCATAATAGAAACTCTTTGTAAAGCTTGGGAAAGGTAAAAGTCCATGCTCAGATGATGTCCAAGCCACAGTTTTAGCAAACTCGCACATACGCGCATCCCTGGGAATACACTTCAATAACAACCAAAGTAGCTTCTAGATGTTACAGTTGGGGGTTCTCTTATGTCCAAAAGTGATGACGATTCAACATTAATCATTGAGCGAATGACACTTAGTGATCATTAAGGAATACACAATAGAAAACCCGCTCTTAGGAAGAACGATATTATAAAACTGAATACCAATGATCTCATTCTTGCTCGAAACAATTTTTGACTGAAATGGTGGATGAAATAACCAAACAACTATCAAAGTTGCCACAACAACTGAAGGAAATGCGTAAAGTACCTTAACAAATGCATATTTCATTTTGTGAACTCTGCAGCGGAGACCATCCAACTGAACTTTTCCCCTATTGATGGGGAAGTAAATTATGTAGGTATTAAAAGGTCTAGACAATATGAGAATAAAAACTTCCCACAAAACAATAATGTTAAAAAAATGATGGACATTCAAGACTGGTTCGTTCAATAGACAACCTTTTTAGTATAACTCATAAGCACCTCCACAGTAAGATAGAGTAACAAAGTTGGAGGATACACTTATTCAACTCATGTAGGTGAATATGTTCAATTACTGAAATATCGAAAACTTCTTTAAAAACCTTGAAACATAGGTGGGTCAACTAGCCAAGAATTTGTCAAATCTCCGAAGTAACACATTCAGTGCAAACATAAAAAATAATCTAAAGGAAAATTGAAGTGTTGTTCTTAAGGATGATGAAATTTTTGTCAAAGACAAGGAAAGACTAGAAGAAAGATCATACAGAACAGAGAAAGAAAAAATGCAGGACGAAGCCTGTAGAGACGATCAGAAGGACCGACCCAAGAAATAAGTTAACCCTGAAGTAGTTATGTTACCTGTTTCTGTTAGTATGAAGATTGGGAATGCACTTATTAGCTTTGGTGCAAGTGTGTATATTATACCATTATTAGCGGTAGAAATTATTAGGTATCTGCAAGTAAAACCATATGCAAAACAATTGCAAATGACAAACAAAACATGTAGGACGCGAATGGGAACAATTAAACATGTGATGATACAAATTGACAAATTCTCATTTCTAGTAAACTTTGTTATACTAGACATTAGAGCAGACCCAAAGATACCTCTCATCTTAGGAAGACCATTGATAAAGATTGCGAGGATGCTCGTGGATATTGGCAAAGGTGAAGTAAAGGTAAAAATCAAAGATTTTGAGGTTAGTTACAAGGTAATTAATGTGACGTAACATTGATCACTGTCAAGCTATTGACATTAAACAAGCGCTTGTTGGAAGGAAATCATATTTTACAATTGTTTATTTAAATTAGTAGTTAGTTAGTAATTTCAATTTAAAATCACTTTGAGGAAAAAAGTTCCAAAGCCATCAAAAAGGTCGGCTAGCTAAATGAAACATGGCCAGTCCATTTCGCACCATGCTCGCCCAAGGGATTAGTTGATTCTTGACTAATGCGAATGTAGCTCGGCTAGCGAGAACTTGAAAAATGAATAGTACCAAAGTGGGTTCTATTATCTAACACAAAACAATCTCCAAAAGAATAGTGCATACCTGTTGTGTTTGCATGGTCAAAAGTTTCACTCCTACAGAAAACACATTTAATAACGGTTGAGAAAGATATATAATCATGTGGGGCCAAGTTTTGTTATTTAGAGTGTCGTTGTATATATGATACTTACAATCACTGCCCAGTAACCATTGTAATAAACTGGAAAGTGTGTGCCCTATCACAACAGGTTTCCCAAAAGACCGTTGCGATAAAAAAAAATTTCTGGTCAGTGAAAGAGATATTATAAAAGTTATGATATATAACCGTTGTTAAATTTTCTGCAGAATTAACAAATAATATCCTACTTTTATAATTAATCTCATTTTTTAACTAGTATTATTGTTCACCATATCACAGCAGAAAATATAACTCACATTTCTAATAAAGTTATCAAAATAATACTAATGTATCATATTCATAACATCAAATAAATGTATCATATTTAATACATCAAATAAATGTATCATATTCAATACACCATAACATCAAATATTACACCATCAGTCAACATACAAACCTAATCAACTATAACATATTTCGTCATTGTTGTTACAACAAATGCAATGAACACTACAAATAAAAAAATCCAGGTAATCTTTAACTTTTTCTTTAGGATCTTCACCTTCAACTTCAATTCGTCCTCCTTGGGTTTGTAGGTGTTAACCATCTCCTTTTTCTCATTCAAGTTCTTTACGAGTGAAGAAATTATTTGTTTTGTCCTAGGATTCATATCCTCATCCAACCAAGCAAAGTGAGAGCATTTTTTGTATCCTTGAATCTTATACATCCCACGGCCATAAAAACGGCGGCCAAGGTTGGAAACGGTCCACGCCGCCATCAACGAAGCGTCAAGACCATACTTGCACACGTACCTTGAACAACTTGAGGACCTAATTCCATGGCTACTACTGGACTGCTGAAACATTTTAATGGAAGGATTTGATGGAAACTTGAAGAAACTGGGGAAAAGAAGAAGAAAAATAATTCAAAAGGATCAATAAAGCAAGATATAATAAACAAAAACAACAACATTAATGTTTCATACACCTTATTTTAAATTAATCGTGGATGTCGAACAAATTATGAAGTTCCTCTAGTTTATGAAGCTATGAAGAAAAAGTACAAAGTAAATTAAGTTAACACAATAGCTCCATACTTCTTGTATTTCTCTTCATAGCTACACAAACTATATGTATCAACAACAACCATATTAATCAACCAGATACAATAATACAAGATATTATGTAACGTTCAAGATACACCTTTTTTTAAATTAATTGTGGATGTCGATCAAATTATGAAGTTCATCTAGTTTATGAAGTTATGAAGAAGAAATATAAGGTGAATAAGTTAACATAATAGCTTCACACTTCTTGTATTTCTCTTCATAGCTATATAAACCATATGTATTTCTCTTGTTAAGGTGGTGAAGATGAATCTGAAAAAATGAGAACATTATCCAAATTAAAAAATGAGAATTCATTTTTAACAAGAAACGTAAACGAAATTGAAGCATAAGTTTAATGAACGAACCTCAAGTTAGCGATTGGTGAAGACGAGTCTGAAGACATATCTGAAGGTTGAAGTATGTTTAAAAGGTGACATGAATGTTAGGGTTATGCTATGAGAGAGAAGAGTGAAGCTATGTTAGAATTTTCTTTTTTGAGAGAAACGATTGTTATGTATTGAATTATAGATACTTTCGCTTATATACTAAAAATTATCACTTTTTATCACAGTTAGAAAGAAAAATCGTGATGCAAAATTCAAGTTTTACAACGGTTGTATTATAAAACCGTGGTTAAATAACTTTCAAAATTTACAATGGTTGGTTTACTTAACCGTTGTAAAATCATTTACAATTTATTTTTTAAATAATGGACTTAAGTGACACACGCTTAATGTACGATAAAAAAATGGAAAAAATGTAGTTGTTGGAAATCGAAACTTACTACATATCATTTATTATTAAGGTTTTTTAAGGTAGCCGTCATTAAATTACTGTTTCTAAATCTAGGGTGCGAAAATTTTAACCTATTACAACGGTATATATGAATCCATTGTAAACCTAAAGTTGTTGTTTGCGCGTTTTGTAGTAGTATTTGGTTTTAAGTTGAACTTGTTTTGTTTCTTCATATTTTTTAAAAGGAACTTGAACTCTCTTTGCCAAAGAAATTAAAATATTATATTCATCCTCTCATTGTCTTAATTTAAATACACAATCAAGTTATGTTAAAAATATTCATTCCTTTACTTAATATCCTCAAATATAGGTAATAGTTGATGATAATGTCATTTATATCATTGATGATGAAATCACCATTGCAAGTTGATGAATCGTATTCTAAAATCAAAAACACCACATGCATGAAAGTTCTTTCCTTATAATAAATTCATGGAAGCTAAAACAACAATTGTTTTTTTCTTCTAAGGAGAAACAAAAACTCTATGTGAAGGATAGGAGAGATACAAATTCATATCGAGGAGATGCCTAATCACGATTTCAATGATCTCACACAAATACATATTTTTAGAAACTAATTACATCCACAACCTAAATTGTGGTTAGATGCTATTGTTGGGCGTGCTCTAATGTCAAAAGGTGCAAACGATGCAATTGCAATAATTGAACGAATGATGCTCAAGGATCATAAAGGTCAGTACCATAGAAATCATTCTCAAATAAATAATGGCATCAACAAGTTAAACATCAATAATACAATTCTAACACAAAACAAATTGTATAAAACAAATATCATTCGAATTACTATCTATTTAAAAAGCTAAATATTGATAAAATTAGTAATACATACTTAAAATGAAAAATATATAATTATAAATTATACAAACTAATTCATATTCATATAATTCAATCAAGTATAAAAAAATTCATAAATTAAACTTAATTAAGACACTAAATTTCAACCTAAATTCGTTAGCAGGTATTTGTAAAATTTAATGTTTTGTTTCTTAGAAACCGTTAGTAGGGTTACTCAATGTAATACTTGGAGAACCATCTAGTCTCTGAAAAATTTAAAATCTAGCAACGACTTGTCATTAGAAAAAATCTACTTGCTACATCAATTTTACATAGCATTTTAAAAATGTCAACTCTAAATCATAATCGAGAACTAACATTTTAGAGGACATCTGCGGAAATTTTATGCAAATAAACAAGTTTTTCAATTTTAAAACTATACTAACCAACCTTAAACATAATTTTCAATATAATCATATTTTAAAATAAAAAAAAAATTAAAGATGATGAGCCAATTCTATTGGCGCTTCCTATTTTTTTCCAGCTATCTGTAGATTTTCCTGCGGATTTGGTGTTACAGGCAGATTTTCCTGCAGATTTATTTGCAGAATAGAAAAATTAAAGGTCTGTTAGTAAGTCCGCATGTAAATCTGCAGATAAATCAACAAATATCGGAAAAATAATATAGAAATCGGTATCTTTAATTATTTTTATTTGAAACATGATAACTTTAAGAATTATTTTGAAATGTTAGTTAGATTAGTATTAAAATTTGAATATTTAATTATTTATATAAAGTTTTCGATATTTATTATATGTAAAATAAAAAGTTTTAAATTCAACGCTTAGTGATTCATAATATAAGTTAGACTTGAGTGTTTAAGTGACATTTTAGTTTAGTACTTTTGTGGTTCTCACCTCTATTATTTTTCTATTTCAAACAAAAATAACTAAGATCCCATTATGATATTGTGGAGTTCAATAGTTAAAAATTAAAATATTTGGGATCAATAGTTATAATCTGCAAAGATTTTAAGTACTATATTTAAATGCAAATATTTATATGTAAGTTGTTGGAAATTCACCTCACACCCTATGAAGAATTCCCTTCAATCTTGATCTCAAGATTGATGAACAAACTCACAATATGATAATGATGGTAATAACAAGTAATTATCAAGAACAACAAAAGAGAAGAAGAATAACAAACAAGAAAGAGAAGAATGAGAGAAGAAATATTTGGAGAAAATTGTTACCCATAAACTGTGGGATTTCTTATTGCTTATAGAACTCTCACTTGCTAAACACTGCAACTGTGAAATCTGTTCTATGTTATGTTGTGTTTGAATACAAAGCAAGGCACCCTATTTATAGTTTTAGGTTTACAAAAGCCAAAAACATAAAAGGCCCAAAATATTCAAATCAAATCAAATCTAATCATATCAAATCAAATCAAAACAATGAATTACATTTAACACACCACCTAATTCATTGTGTCTAAACTGTCTACATTCATCATGGCTCTTAGTCTTCTGAAGGCTTCGACCTGCACTCCCTTCGTCATGATATCTGCAATCTGATTCTCAGTTCTGCAGTGTTCCAACTTCATCTTCCCTTCTGCTACCTGCTCTCGAAGATAATGGAACCTCATTTCGATGTGCTTGCTTCGACCATGAGCTATTGGATTCTTCGCCAAGTTTATAGCTGACATGCTGTCTATCTTCATGGTAATTGCTCCATGATTCTTCCCTGTGATTTCTTCGACCAAATTCATCGTTCAAGTTGCTTGACATGCACAAAGAGAAGCAGCTATATATTCTGCTTCGCATGATGACAATGCCACTACTGGTTCCTTTCTAGAATTCCAAGCAACCAGTGCACCACCTAACATAAACACATACCCAGCTGTGGATTTTCGATCCTCAGCATCACTACACCAACTGGAGTCTGTGTATCCTACTAACTTGCATTCTTTTCCTTCATTAGCTGATGAAAACAAAATACCATAGTCGAGAGTTCCTTTCAGATACCTCAGTATCCTCTTCGCCGCTGCTAGGTGTGATACCTTTGGCTTCTGCATGAATCTACTTACCATACCAACACTGTATGCTAAGTCAGGCCTTGTGTGAAAAAGGTATCTAAGTGACCCAATAAGTCTTCTGTATTGGGTTAGGTCGACATCATCTTCATCTGTATCCTTCGACAGTTGCAATCTGGACTCAGCTGCATTGACTGGATCGATGGACTCCAACTCTTCAATCATTGCTTTCATCCACTTCGAATCTTTCAATGCCTCAGCTGCATTGACTGGTTCGACATCTGCGTAGAAAGCATAATGTACCAACTCACCCTCTTCATCGACTACATCATCTGATGTAATTACACATTCTTTCAACCTTGTAGGCATGTGTCTTGTTCGTCGAGGTCTGCTTGAACCTGCTTCATCTGCAACTGGTTCTTGTCGAACTTCTATTTCGACTTCAGTGGCTGGTTCTTCACAAGTGATTCTCACTGAATCCTTCTTGGCATTCTCAGTCCAATCCCATTCTTTAAGCTCATCTATGATCACGTCCCTGTTGATCACTACCTGCTTATTCACTGGGTCGAACAGCTTGTAACCTCCTGTCGAATGATATCCTATCAAGATCATCTGATTCGACTCATCATCAAGCTTCCTTCTCAACTGATCTGGCACATGTCTATGTGCTATAGATCCAAACACCTTCAAGTGACTAAGACTAGGCTTGACACCAGACCAACATTCTTCCGGTGTGATTCCTTCAAGCTTCTTCGTAGCACATCTGTTCAATATATATGTTGCTGTCGAAACTGCTTCTCCCCATAATTCTTTAGGTAGATGCTTTCCATTCAACATACTTATTACCATATTCATGATGGTTATGTTCTTGCGTTATACAATCCCATTTTGCCGTGGAGTGTAAGGTGGCACCACCTCATGCACAATCCCTTCTTTTACACATAGTGTATCAAACTCTTTCGACACATACTCTCCACCACCATCAGTCCTCAGAATTTTCAGCTTTCGACCACTCTGTCTTTCGACCATGGACTTGAATCTGGAAAATACCTCAATCACATCACTTTTCTTCTTGATGAGGTAAGTCCACAGCTTTCTACTGTAATCATCTATAAATGTGACAAAGTATCTATTTCCACCAATCGAATCCACCTGGATTGGACCACATACATCATAGTATATGACTTCAAGTATTGCCTTCGACTTCCTTTCTGCATCCTTGCTGAAGCTATTCTTGTGTTGTTTCGACTGAACACACTCCTCACAGACTTCACTTGGAATGTCGATTTCTGGTAATCCTGAAACCATATTTCTTCTCTTCAGTTCTCTGATGTCATTAAAGTTGAGATGACCTAGTCGAAAATGCCATAACCACTCATCTCTACTGGCTGCAGTTGCTAAACACTTGTGCTCCATCACATTTAGTCCAATCTTGAAGGTCCTATTCTAAGACATTGGAGCCTTCAAGATTAATCTACCACCTGTGTCGAGAACTCTCGTCATCTTGTCTTCGACAACTACCTTGTAGTTCTTTTCGACAAGCTGCCTTATATTGAGCAAATTACTCTTCATGCCTGGTATGTACAACACGTTGGAAATTGTTGACCTTTTGCCATCTTTCCTCATAATCAGAACATCACCAACACCTTCAGCTGCTAGAGTGTTGTCATTTACAAACTTCACTGTGTTCTTCAACGAGGGCTTCATGTTGACAAACCAATCTATCCTTCCAGTCATGTGTGATGAGCATCCTGAGTCCAAGTACCACTGATCTTGGAATCTTTCTTCATCTTTTGTTGTGACCATTAGCAATGTTTCTTCTTCTTCATGTTTCGCCAGCTTTGCATCAGTTTCTTTATTTCTCTTCCTTTCTGGATAATCACTAGCATAATGACCATACTTCTGGCAATTGAAACACTGAATGTGGCTTTTGTCTGGCTTTCGACCACCACCTCTTCCTTTACCTGCAGCACCACCTCTTTGGTTGCCTTGGTTCCAAGGTTTCTTCTGATTCAATTGGTTTCCTCCTTTGTTGCCATTCCAGCTACCTTTGCCTTTTCTTTCCTTTTCTGTCTGCGCCTGCAAAGCCATATCTTTCGACTTTCCTGCAGCTCTCTTAGTCATCCTCTGTTCATGAGACTCAAGAGTCCCTTGAAGCTCTTCCTTCGTCAACACTGATAGTTTTTCGACTCTTCTATGGCAACTACAACGTGATCGAATTTTAGAGCCAACGATCTCAAAATCTTTGAGACAACTGCTTTCGTCGTCAGCGCTTCTCGACATACTTTGATTTGATTCACCAACTTTGTAACTCTGGTGAAGAAATCTGTAATGCTTTCATTGTCTTCCATCTGAAGCAACTCATAGGTTCTCTTGTGAGTTCGTAACCTCACTTCTTTCAACTTCTCTGTGCCTCCAAACGACTTTTCAAGAATCTCCCATGCTTCTTTTGATGAATCAACATCACTAACCTTTTCAAAGTTATCAGGATCAACACACTGATGAATTATAAAGAGCGCTTTATAAGCTTTCTTCTTCAATTCTTTGTGCACAGCCTTTTTCGCCTCCGTTGCGTTCTCCTCAAGCGATGTTACTCCGTCCTTCACAAGATCCCAAAGATCTTAATAACATAATATCACCTTAATCTGCTTGCACCGATTCTCATAATTGTCTTTCTTGAGAATTGGCAGGGTTGCCAGAAAGTTGTCGTTCGGATAGCTCATCGCCATCACTATCTTCCTTCCTTGAATCTCTCAACCGGAGCTCTAGATACCAGATGTTGGAAATTCACCTCACACTCTATGAAGAATTCCCTTCAATCTTGATCTCAAGATTGATGAACAAACCCACAATATGATAATGATGGTAATAACAAGTAATTATCAAGAACAACAAAAGAGAAGAAGAATAACAAACAAGAAAGAGAAGAATGAGAGAAGAAATATTTGGAGAAAATTGTTACCCACAAACTGTGGGATTTCTTATTGCTTATAGAACTCTCACTTGCTAAACACTGCAACTGTGAAATCTGTTCTATTGTGATGTAGAATACAAAGCAAGGCACCCTATTTATAGTTTTAGGTTTACAAAAGCCTAAAACATAAAAGGCCCAAAATATTCAAATCAAATCTAATCATATCAAATCAAATCAAAATAATGAATTACATTTAACATAAGTTTGATACCTGACTTCAATATTAAGTTCTCCTAACTAGTTTCAAATTGTGGTGGTTGTAGCCTTTATTGTACTATATCTCACCATGTTCACAATCATTCTGCATCTCCAACTAACCTGTCCACCTCCATCTTCGATCGATTCGTCCATCTCCGTCTCCAATCAGCCTCATTTTTCTTTGTATGCGGTTGACCTCGTCTTCCACCCTCCCTGATCGAGCTGGTCCTCCTCCACCCCGATCGATGGTTTCTTCCTCAATTTTCGATTGAAATCATCGGTCTCCTCAATCTCCAACTATAAACGACATAATTGCTTTGAATCTCTTTTTAAATTACCACAATTGTTCAATTAACTTCATTGTTGAGTTTGCGTGCAATTTTTTCATAATTTTTGTTTCTATTTCTCTATATTGGTTTTACACGATCCAACCATAAACACTGGCATTGGTTCTGCAAGTTGCCCTTGTTGTCTATCTTTGTTTAATCCCAATTCCGTAATTCTCTCTTTCTTCTTATTCTTTTTCTTGCATTTTAGGTGTTGGATGATTTGTTTCAATGAATTTGACTATATTTTTTTTTTTGTAATCGTTTGCTTATTTTAGAAAGAAGTGAATGGAGTATTTTTCAAGCCTTGCCCAATGCCACTGCTGCTGTGATGATAACTGAAATTTTTTGTCCAATTATGCTTCATATTATCTTTGCATCTGATTTTATTTTTTTTAATTTATAGGAAAAATGTTAGTAATTAACTTAGTGATTTATGTTAATTTCCAGTTCAAACCCTTGATCTCTTTCTTAAAATGATCCTGGTTTAATTTTACTTCACTGCATGTGATTATGTAAACTATTACATTATCAATTGGAATAGATTATTGAGAATAAGAACAAACAAACACAAGTAACATACTACATTGGATGTTGCGAATGGTACAATTCCAACAAGTAGTTTTGAGGGAATGAAGAATCTGCATCAAAACAAGTAGTTATGAGAGTAAAATATATTTACATTGAGAATCCTTAACAATACTTGTGAAGTGTTTATTTTACTAACCTTGAATGTCTTTAAGAACTTGTTCCTTAGAAACATAAGTTCTCTCAAGATTTTTTCTGATCTTTTTCTCCCATAGACCAATAACCTCATTTGCTGTCAAATAATTGTTAGGGAGTCTTATGTAGACAACTTTTTTCAATGTGTTGGGATCATTTGCTTCTCTGATGGATCTATTTGTGTTTTCAAACTTCTATAGAAACTTGTTAATTTGTTGGCTGAATAAACGCAGTGTTTATACTTTCAGCAACAGAGATGATAGATGTTTTGTGTTCTTTGTTACTGTGTAGTTTATGAAATGTTTGTTGAAGAATCATAGTTGCTCCATTAAGCGAGATTGGTTCTATCGTTAAATGAGATGTAGTTATTGTTAAAACTCAAGGACTAAGAGATAACAGGAGGAGAAATAACACACTGCATTAAAATCCAAAACAAACAGAGGTTGTTTTATAGCCTTTTTACAGAACAGAAGAGTGGCAGAAAACCACGTTTATAAGCCTACTACGTGGTTACTAAAAAACTGAAATAAAAACTGGTTCTCCCTAAAAATTAGGACAACATGACTGACTTATTCTTCCTAAATACTAGGACTTGATAACAGAATTAATAAAAACTATAACAAATAATATCTAACAATCCCCTCCTTAAGCTAATGTATTTGCATCTAGCTTACTTTAGTAGCTTCAGTCACTCCAAGCATGTCGCGGAACTTCTCAAACTGCTCCAACTTAATTGGTTTTGTCATTATATCTGCAATTTGATCCTGAGAGTTGCAGTAGCTTAGTTCAACGACTCCATCATTCACTAAGTCTCTTAAGAAATGAAACCTTACATCGATATGCTTGCTTTTTCCATGTAACACTGGATTCTTGGATAGCTGTATAATGGAGTTGTTATCAACATAATTATAGTTCTTGTCTTCTCTTCAACTCCCACTTTCTCCAGCACCCTTTTGAGCCAGACACACTGACAAGCACACAATGTCGCTGCTATGTACTCTGCTTCCGTAGTCGAAAACTACTGTTTGTTTCTTTGAAGACCAAGAGACAACACCAGACCCCATCATAAAAACAAACCCAGAGGTACTTTTCCGATCATCTAAGTCATCAGCATAATCACTATTTGTAAAGACGGTGAGTCTCAAGCTGCTTTCTCCTTTCTTATAAAAAGTACCAAGATCAGTTGTACCTTTTAAGTACCTTAAAATTCTTTTTGCTGCAAGCCAGTGTGACATGGTGGGATTAGACATGAACCTGCTTATCAGACTAACCACATACGTCAAGTCAGGCCTAGTTACAGTTAAATACAAGAGGCTTCCAACCACTTGTTTAAATAGACTTTCATCAACTCTAACTCCTCCTTCGTCCTTAGACAACTTTGAACCGGGCACTATTGGATTCTTCACTGCATTACTGTCCACCATACCAAACCTTGCTAACACTTCACGTGCATACCTCCTTTGACAAATGAAAACTCCCTCCGAACACTGTTTAACTTCTACTCCGAGAAAATGTTTCATCCTTCCCAAGTCAGACATATGAAATTCTGACATCATTGAATTTTTGAGCTCATCACGCATAGCTCGACCATTCCCAGTAAATATTAAGTCATCAACATAAATACTGACTATTAATATTTTACCTCCTAGCGACTTTGTGAACAGTATGTGCTCACTAGGACACCTCTCGAACCCTTCGCGAATAAAATAGGCATCAATTCTATTGTACCAAGCTCGCGGCGTCTATTTAAGGCCATACAATGCCTTCCTCAACCTATAGACTTTCTCTTCTTCTCCTTTCTTTATGAATCTCTCATGTTGTTGGACAAACACTTCCTCCTTGAGCTCCCCATGAAGAAAAGCACTCTTCACATCGAGTTGAAAAACCTCCCAACTGAATTGAGCAGCCATTGCAAGTATCACACGTATGGTATCAAGTCTTGCCACTGGTGCAAATACTTCGGTGTAATCTATTCCACGACGTTGTACATACCCTTTTTCCACCATTCTTGCTTCGAGTTTCTCCACATTCCCATCTTCGTTAAGATTTGTTTTGAAGACCCACTTAACTCCAATAGGTTTGACTCCCTTAGGCAACACAGTAACACTACTACAAAAAAGTTATTTAATAACGCTTGTTTTTCTTTTTGATAGCGCTTAAAAGCACTATTAATCAAGCCGCTATTGTAAAACAAAATTTTTAATAGCGCTTTAAAAGCGCTATTATAATACTGGTAATTAATAGCGTTTTTCCAAAAGCGCTATTATAGTACCGGTATTTAATAGCATTTTTCTAAAACCGCTATTATAATGTACATATTAGATAGCACTTTCAAACAAAGCGTTATTATAGTACCGGTAATTTGCTTTAATTTTGATAGCACTTTCAAACAAAGCGCTATTATAAGACACATATTTAATAGCACTTTCAAACAAAGCGCTATTATAAGACACATATTAGATAGAACTTTCAAGCAAAGCGTTATTAAAGTACCGGTAATTTGCTTTAATTTTGATAGCACTTTCAAACAAAGCGCTATTATAGCACTCTCTCTTCAAAACGCTATTGTAGTACACTTTTTTTTTACACAAAATCATTTTTTGGTTTTAACAAATTACAGGTCATCTGAGGTGTGTGAATCTGGGTCCTTGAAAGTCACCCAACTTGCAGACAACGTTTGCCCTAGTAGGATGATTCCTATGATCTCTTGGTCAACATGAATGTTGAAGGGCATCTTCTTAGATTTCTAGAGAGTACTAGAAGTCCTTTATAGGATTTGTAGAACTCAACTTATGGTTTGAACAAGACAGGGGTATTTTGGTCATTTGGCAGTTATAGGTCATTTTAAGCAAAGGCCATATCTCCTACTTCCAAGCCTCAAATGGAAAAACTCAAAAAATGAAAGTTGTTCAAAATGGGATTTTAAGTCTATAAAAGTGGTCATGAGTTATTGAAAGAGCTTGTAGCAAGGATTTACAAGATTGGGTGAAAATGACCTAAAAATGGCTTATAAGTTGAAAAAGTTGAAATTTAATTTTGGTTTAGGAGATGTACAAATCCAAAATGGGTCATCCAATATGTCATTTTGACTCCAAACAATATTTTAAAAACAATGGTTCAAGTAGAATTTTGATTTGAAGCTTAGAAATGGGGGTTACTTTGTAATTCTCATTCTTGCATAATAAGGTAACTGAACAAAGCTTCACCAAAGGCAAGGAAGTGCATGTTTTTCACTCATTCTTTCTCAATATCTCTTGTAAGGAGATTTTAAAGTCAATTTGGCAAGGCTAAAGCATGAGATAATGGATATCCAATGTATCATTTCATGAGAAGTTCTAAAACTTTCTAGCATTTTCCACAAGTTTCTAGATGGATCTAGATCATTCCATGGATTGCTATAAGAAGAGTGAATAACAATTTGGCCAGGGTTGGTGATCATTGTTGGTGAGTAGTGAGATTAGAGTGTGAAAAAGTAAGATTCTTCCATTTGCAATTTCACATCAAACCTTCATTCTCTTCCATCTCCATTCATTTCTCCTCCACAAACATATTCTTCTGATCATTGTGATTGATTGCATACTGAGATAGAGGAAAATCCATGGAGGTTTGAAGCTGTTTTGAAGAATTTGGAAGAAGTTCATATTGGGATCAAACACAAGATTCAAGCCTTGTTCATCCATCTTGTTGCATACAGAATTCATATCTGACATTGGAGATTAATCAAGGAAGGTTTCAGGCACTGAATTGTAGGGGAACCACATCCACCATTAAAGTTTGACAGGTTGGTAATCTTGCTCGTATCACCTAATTTATGTGCATTCCACCATACTTATAGGTTTAGACTGGTTAACCTAGGGTAGAGGACTTTATTCTGAGGATTAGAGGAAGATTCATGAGGTTTCGAGGCAGGGTACCATTTCTTGCAGAATTGATAGCAAGCTATTTTGTGTGCATTAATGGATATGGTATTGAGTAATTTGGTTAGGGAAGCATGTAGAATAATTATGGATCATTAGTTTGAAGTTCCCTTAAGATTGATAGCAGAGGAAAGAATTGAAACCATGATGTTGGAGCCCTCTGTTAGGATGATTCAAGAGGTTTCAGGGAAGTCTATTGGTATCATTGTGTTCTTGGGGATTAATAGAACATTTTTGCCGTTGGAAGTTTGTGGTTTCATTGGGTAATCAGTGAGAACGAGCTTGAAGAAGATCCTTGCATGGGGTTAGGGTTTCTGCAAACCCTAGGGTTGAGTTGGGGACGATGAAGGTCCACCGTTGGATTGCCTCAGATCCTTGACCAATTCAATCCATCGCACGACCACGATTCAAATTGGTAAACGGAGGGAAGACTGAAGCATCAAAACGCAGCGCACCACTAATTCAAACGCACCGTTTTGGTTCATTGATAGAACTGGGCCTCAGCATTCGTTTCTATCCACACCTCCCAGGATTTTGGCCCATCTTGAAAACAACTGTGGCGCGTTGCTCATGGCACCCCCTCCCCTTTATTTCTTAAATTCTTTTATTTTAATTTCTTTTAATTCTTTGCATTTTATAAAAATCATAAAAAATCCAAAAATCAATATTTTTCATTTCTTCTTTTTTTCACATAATCATGATCTTGTCTAGAAAATTACTAAAAATAAAAATCCCATTTTATTTTTAGTTTAATATTTTTTAGCATATTTTCTTGTAAATAGTCTTTTTAATATGTTTTAGTTGACACTTGATTTTGTACAATTTGTTTTAGGACCTTCCCTTAGGATTTTTGAGCCTTTCTTTTTGGCATAGTTAGGTATTGAACCCTAGTTCATGTAGAATTTAATTCTCAATTTGTAGATTAAAATTTGATGTAGTTTGATTGTTAGACATTTAGGTGCTCAAATTAGGGTTTTAGGTTGTATAAGTAGACTTGAACCATTTTGTTTTGGGGTTTATAGGCCAAATTAGAGTATGGGGAATATATGGGTTAAGGGTAAGTATGTATAGAGTCCCTTAGAATTTTGCTAGAATATTGTATGGTGTTTTGGTATTTTTAATTGATTTTTGAATGTATGGATAGTATGTGTGTTGCTTAAAGGCATAGTTTGTATTGTATTGTTTTCTTTTCTTCTCTTTTGAGTGTGTGAGCTTTGAAGATTGAGTTGAAGACCTTGTGGACCATCATTGAAGCTTTGAAGACCTTGCAGAGGAGTTTAGCATAGCTTTTGTTTGTTTTGTTTCTAGGATCATAAGTGCATAAGCAGAGCTTTAGATAGAATAGTTCCCTTCAATAAACAAGGAGTGTCTTGTTCACCTCCTTCCTTCTCTGTGACATAAAGTCCCTTAAGGGTATTCACCTCTCTCCTTTGGAGGGATTAGTGACCTTGCCCTATGAGGTAGAACTTTGAGAGAGCCTTTCCTTTGATGTTAAGTCCTCAATGGCATCCTTTGGAAGTCAGTGAGCACTGTAACATCCTCACCTCATCTTGTTGACTGAATCTTGTTTGCTGGAGCATTTGAGCCCTTGAAGATAGAAGCTGAAGCTTTGAAGAGGATGATTCCTTGAAGATTGTTGAAGTCTAAAGACTTTGTAAAGATCAAGTTGATGCTTGAAGATCCCTGAAGATAGTGAAGCCTGAAGGTGGAGCTGATCAAAGGAGCTGAAGCTCAAGGGAGAAGATGAGTTGATACTCATGTTGTAGGGTTGATACCTGGAGAGCAAGTGATCTCTGAAGTCTGAAGACTGAGTAGCTGCTGGAGGAGCTGAGGCTTTCTTCTGTTTTTCTTTGATGTATTGGTTGTTTTGTCTGATTTGTATGTTGCATTAGACTAAGTTCATCTAGAATAAGTTCAGCCTAAGAGCATGAGTGCATCTGCTTGTATTGTTACTGTGTGGCTTTGCTTGCGGGTATTCGGTAGAGCCCAGCTCCCTTGCCCATGTGGTTATTTTACCTGATGATTTCATTTCTTTTGTCTGTATGATTACAGTTTACTGTTTTTTGCTTGACAGCATGTTGTTTATGTTTCAGTATGATTACTGTTATTTCATGACTGGCTTGAGGTCGAGACGAGTTTGTGGAGGCTGATGCCCCACACACATTTCCTCCCTCACTTGCATTGCATGCATTTTACTGTTAAAGCTGATGCTGTTGTCTGTTTTGGTGTATCATTGACATGATCCCTTAGGACTCTCATTTCCTCTGATAAGGATTTGATGATAGACTTTTAGGTTGAAACCTATGCATGACAACATCTAGGAGTTCCCTGTTCAAACTTCAACCATAGGATGAATCCATGGCATGATAACAGTAGGACTTGATAGTCTCCCTCCTAGTTGGGCCTGTTCTCTTCTCATCTCAAAACAGTTTAAGATACAGTAATCATGAATGATTTCTTTCGCACGTTACGAGCCTTAAGCTATCTGAGAAAGGATTGTGGGAGAGCTTCTTTTCCACAGTCTGGATGTTTAGTATGGTATCCTTTGGGTGACATGCGACGCATTCACTCTCAGGTCATAGTCTCTAGTGCGGTTGAAATCGCAAATACAATAAAAAAACACTTCTTTCAGGAGATAACCCGTAGTTTCCCGAACTACGTTTGCTCTGATCTTCCATGCAGTATGGAAGTACATAGGCATAGGATGCGATATCCTAGCGAGCAACCTTCCCCACCTTCACCCGTAGTAGGCCGAACTACGTTGACTCTGATTTCTCATTCTCTGATGAGAATACGTAGGCATAAAGTGCGACGCTTTACCGAGTCATTTTTCTTTTCTTTTTTAGCCAGCCTTGATAGGTAGATAGAATAAAACCAACCCACCCAAGTAAACAAACAAGCGAGGATCCCGTCGAGTACGACGGACGTGAGGGGTGCTAATACCTTCCCCTTGCGTAACCGACTCCCGAACCCAGACAATAGTTGCGACGACCTTGTCTTACCCTTTTTCGTCAGGTTTTTCCGATCGTTTCCTTTCCCGCTCTGAGGGATAAATAAAGAAAGGTGGCGACTCTTCTGTCATGCCGGCACCTTATTTTCGCGCAAGCGACAAGTTTGCGTCGGGCTTCAGTTCTGTTGCGTTTACGATCTGGTTTTGAATGTCTATTCATAATCATATCTATCTTCTGAAAGCAAAAGTAAAGAAACGGATTTGCATTCTTGTCTCACACAATTCAACCCCCCTTCTTGTGTATTTTTCCACCTTCAGGTACTATATCTTCTTTGTGAGGTAATGATGATGTTGAATAGACTAAAGCAGGTTCTGTAGGGGTGGCGGGTGGCATGCTGATCTTGTAGAGGAAAAACATCTTAAAGCTCTCGCTTAACTTTAAAGGGGATGGGTTTTTAGGTTTGAAGGATGAATGGAAGGGGTATGATATTTTCTTTGTCAATGTGTACTCCCCTTGTAGTCTTGCCCTAAAGTTGGTCTTATAGAGAGATTTAATAGAGAAGAGGAAGAAGTTCAACAGAGGGGATTGGTCAATAGGTGGTGATTTCAATGCAGTGTCCAGCCGTTCTGAAAGAAAAGCAGGTGTATTTATGGTAAAGTAGAAGAGATGGAGGGATTTTTTAAATTCATAGCTGATCTTAATTGCATTGATGTTCCAATTGTAGGAGGTCAATTTATGTTGTTTAACAGGTCAGGTTCAACGATGAGTAGAATTCATAGGTTCTTAATGGCTGATGATCTAGCAGATAAATAGAATACTGTGAGGCAGTATGTTGGAGTTAGTGACATTTCGGACCACTCTCCGATTTGGCTAAAGGCTTGTAAAGAGGATTGGGGTCCGAAGCCTTTCAAGTTCAATAACAGTTGGTTTACTCCTAAGCACTTTTTTATTTTTGTTAAAGAAGTTTGGAAGTTGTTTAAGGTTTCCGGTAGAGGTGACTTCATTTTGAAAGGAAAAATGAGGTTACTTAAGAGTCATCTGAAGAGATGGAATGTTGATGTCTTTGGTTGGGTTGATCTAAAGGTAGAAGATGCAGTTTCGGAGTTGAATGATCTAGACTTTGAGGCTTCCAATTCTGGAGGCTCGAACTTTTTTGAGCTGGCTGAGAAAAGGCCCTTGCGTCTAATGATATGTGTAACAGATAATGTTTGAAAGAATGTTTGCTACGGAAAAAATCTTGTGCTCTTTGGTTAAGGGATGGCGATAGAAAATGCGCTTCTTCCCCAGGGTAATGAAAGCTAGGTTCAGAAGGAATTTTATCTCGTTTGTCAATACTGAAGACAGTAGAAAGGTTGAAGTGATCGAAGTTAAAAGAGAGGTCAGTAGGTTTTTCAATGATAATTTCAAGGAGGATGTCTTTTTTAGGCCTGTCATAGATGGTGTGGCTTTGGGGAGTCTGTCTGAGATAGATAGTTGTATTCTTGAAGACCTATTTATGGAAGTTGAAATCAAGGAAGCGTTTTGGAACTGTGACGGATTAAAAAGTCTAGGTCCCGATGGTTTCTCGTTTAGTTTCTTGCAGAACTGCTGGGATTTCGGGAAGGTAGATGTTGTCATGTTTGTGAACGATTTTCACGAAAAACCTTCCATAACGAAGGCAGCTACCATTTTTTTCTTGATGTTCGTGCCTAAATTAGTCAACCATCTTTATCTGGGTAATTACAAACCTATCTGTCTGGTAAGTTTATTCCAGAAATTTCTCTTGAAGGTGTTAGTTAATCGATTGAAAAATGTTATTGGGTGTCTAGTATCAAAGAAGCAAACAACTTTTGTGGCGGGTAGAAGTATGTTAGATGGTGTGGTGGCTATCAATCAGATCCGGCTTTGCGAATCAAATAAGAGAAAGTGTTTCGTTCTGAAGGTGGAATTTGAAAGGGCTTACGATTGTGTTAGTTGGAATTTCTTAAGATACTTGTTACATAAGATGAATTTTGGTCCTAGATGACAGTAGTGGTTGGAGGCATTAGTGTTCAACAGAACTATGTCGTTCCTTGTTAACGAAAGTGCTACGAAATATTTTCAGGTTAGCAAAGGCCTCAGGCAAGGAGACCCTCTGTCTCCCTTCCTTTTCATTCTAGTCATGGAAGGTTTGAATGATCTTATGAAGAAGGCCGATGACTCACCTCTCTTCAAAGGTTTCAAAGTGTGTGAAAGGATTTGTCATAGTATTGTTCAGTTCACGGACGATGCCGTCTTTGTAGGAGAAGGAATTTGGAATAATCGTATATGAAAGCTTTACTTATAGCTTTCGCATAAGTCTCTGGCCTTAAAGTTAACTTCTATAAGAGTAGAATCTATGGAGTTATTCTGAACACAGGTTTCACTGCTGCAACAACTACGTTTTTACATTGTAAAGAGAGTTTGTTTCCTTTCAAGTTCTTAGGGATTTTGGTTGGGGACAGTCCGCGAAAAGTTCTATATGGAAACCGGTGATTGATGTGTTAAAGAGAAAGCTGGTTGTTTGGAAAGGAAAGAACATGTCCATCAGAGGGAAAGTGTCTTTAATCAAATCTGTGTTGAATGCAACTCATATCTTCACTCTTTCCTTAAGAAGATAATTCACTGGATAAGTTGGTAGAGGGTGTGTTTATCGAAAGATCTCAACGGTCTTGGGATTAAAGATGTGTCTATGTTCAATGAGTCGTTGTTGTTAAAGTCTAAGTGGAGATGGATTTCAGATGAGGAAATTCTGTGGGGAGGAATCCTCAAGTTTAGGTATGCGAGGCAGATAAATAATCTAGGAAGTGAAATTTTGTGTTATGATGGATGTGTTAATCGCAAATGAGATTCGATTTGGTGTCGCGACTTATTGTCGGTAGGGCTTGACAAAACCAATAATTCTAATGTTTTTTATAATGCTATAAGAGGTTCTTTAGGGACGGAAACAGGTTGTCGTTTTGGTATTGTTGCTTGCTAGGAGATATTCCGATTAAGGACGTTTTTCCTAACCTGTTCAAATCCTATCCTTTTTAGAAAGTTTGTGTGGCAGACACAGGTTTAATTGTTGAGTTTGAATGGCGTTGGAATTGTAGTGTCCCTTCTTTTATTGCAGGTTCAGTTGAGAATATGGAGTTGGAAGAGCTTGTTTAGAGGCTTTCTCTTTTACACCTTGAACCAAACACAGCGGACAGAATGACTTTGAAACGGTGGGGAGGATGATCCTTTTTCGGTCAGCACCTGCTATTGCAGGCTTCTACGGGGAGGCGTTCATCTCTCTTTGGATAGAGAAATGGCTGAAGCTTTGAAGCTTTTGTGGAAAACCAAAATTCCATCAAGAATTCAGATTTTTGTTTAAAGAGTATTCTGTGAGAGAATTGCAAGGAAATAGCACCTGGCTAAGTGGGGTGTCAGCTTTGACAATCAGTCGAAACCTCTACACACCTATTCTTGGAGTTCGAGTTTGCTTCTAGTGTTTGGAGAGGAGTTGAGTATTGGTTGGGCATATAAATGGCTAGGAGCTCTAACAGTGTTGTTTTCTTCAACTGTTTTGAGAGTTCTTTGAGGAAGGAGTCTCAGAAAAACATCAATTTTATTATTTGTGCTCTTTCTGTTTGGAGCATTGAGAAGTCGTAATAACTTTGTTTTTAGTGACACTCCCTTTAGTGTGGTAGAGATTTTTTACTATGTTATGTTTATGTTTTGGAGGTGACATTATGCTTAAACTTTATTCTCATCCCATAAAAGAACTAAGATGACATTATGCTTAAACTTATATTCTAAATTTATCTGTCAAGTTCATTCGTTACAAATGAATCTATGTATGATCAATAGGTATAAGCTACTAAGAAATTGTTGATCAAAACAACATTTAGTTTTCAATTAAAGGTTTGAGTAGAAGAATGGAAGAGGAACTCGGTAACAATACATTAATAGTTACTAATAAAATACTATTATAAAACAAGAAGAAACTAATAAATTAATACCAAATAGTTTCTTATAAAAAACAAGAAGAATCAAATAAATTAATACCAAGCACCAAAGAATAAATAAATGTTGAATGCACTTTTTACAGATTAAAACTACAAACGTGAGAGATTAGAGTTAACAGGAAAATAAGAAACTATAATTGGAGCTCCCTTGGATTTTTCCTTTCTCTTTGGTTTCTCTGAAGATGAAACTTTTGTTTGAGATGATTTTTCATCATAATTAGAAACTTGAGATGATAAGTTTGAGGAGAGACCAAAGCAGTAGAAGAAAGATGAAATCAAAGCCATCAAAAACTGGTTTAAGATTGAGGTGTGACTTGGTTTGTTGTTGTTTTGTAAGCAAGTGTGGAAAGCTGAAATGATTTAGTTATAATGTTATGGAATGAAATAGGTATATATAGGATCACAAGATAATAGTGAAAAGGTCAATTTACTTAGTGAGCAAGAAGAGCATAGGTGGAACCCACATGTGGAAAAGTCTGTGGCTACTTTGAACACATGTTAATGATATATTCGAAACTACAATGTTGTGTCGTTTGTCTTTTTCAGTGCTTATTTGGTGCATCAAACTTGACTTTGGGAGGAACTAGTCGTGGTCTTATTGTATATGACTTGATTATTCATATATAAGACTTTTCTTCTTTGTTCCATCAAGTGTTATTAAAAACGATGTTTTATTAAAAATTGTTTTGTAATGTTTAAATAATAAAATCTTACAATTTTGAAAGTAAAGAAATCTTGATAAAAAATCTTACAATTTTTGTTTTTTTTTAAGATTTTTATCTTTGATATATCTTATGCAGAAGGATAATTTTTTCAACCCTTATTAGAATTATTATACTCACTTTTAATAAATGTATATTTGTCTGAAATCAAACATATAATGGATTGTAGAGCAACGTTAGTTTTTGAATAATAATAATGTTTTATTGTATTTCTCTTATCACCATATTCGATCGATTTGAAAAATAGGTTTGCAGAACACAAAAACTTTGATGCATTGTTGAAATGTCTAAAACATTTGATGGAATATTCTACTTCCATTAACAAAAGTTCTGTCATGCATATATGTTGCCAGTGTCTCCATAATTGCAACCATTTCAGAAACATATTTTTGAAGTGCAAGCAAATACTTTAGTTCTAATATGGTGCATTATTTTAATTTCCAGATACTTGTAGTTCTAGTATGCATATTATACATTTACCTTTGTTAGCAGATATAGATAAAACAGGAAAATATAGTTAGTGGCTCACTTGGTTAGCGTGTCTTTATAGATCTTTGTGTAACAATGCAAACAAAAATACATCTACTTTTATAAGATGTGTCATCTTTCTCTAAGCATGAAGTTTGTCGAGAATGTCATCTTTAACGCCTCTCAACCACGATGACTTCATCTTCCCATGCACCACAATGTAAGTTTCTAATATTATTAATATTTCAATTTACATCATTTAACACAAAATAATTTTTTTGTTTACCTGGTCCACACGTTGGATAAACTACGACAAATGTCCTTTTCAATACATCACAACACACCAAACTCTATTGGATCACTTGGGACCAAATGAAGTATTACCACTAAATTATTTATTTTATATATTAAACTAATTAATTTTTTCTGCAACAGTTTTTTTGGTGACATATATAGGTCTAGGATATCATCTTGAAGTAATTAAGAATTTGTTTCCATTTAAAATGCAAAAAAAAATCGATTATTATTGGTATCAAACTTCCAAGATTAGTTACGCGGGATTATAGATAGTTATGCTACCATTAGTAAGCGTAACTAAAATATATTTGTTGGGGTTTTTTACGTACTAAATAGGTCATGTTGTTATATATCATATACTTATATTTTAATATTGATATCCCTTTAATCTTAATGCTTGTTTTTGATATACTCACTGTGTGACTAGAAATTAAAAGGTGATTGTCATTACTAAATTCAAGATTATCAACTTTTGGAAATTAGCGCCTAGAGATAAGGTTAGGTTCAAGTTTTAGACATACTTTGGTATGGACTGGTGTGGAGTCTTGCTACTTTATAATTATTGGAACTTAATGCTCTGCGTTGGTTAATGACTGATACATCACACTATTAGGTAATGCATAGATCTCAAGATGCTGATACCGAAAGGAGATACGAATGAAAGCAACAAGTGGTAATATTAATAGCTCTGAGTTGAGGATTATATTATTATGGATGTGCATGATAAATACATAATGATGAAATCTACTGATGGGTGATTCGCAAGTGCACGAATAACGTCAAAGTAATTGATAACGCGAAATCATATTGTTTATTTGGCTTGATTTACATGCATTTATTTGTGACTATTATTAATTTATCTTGATTTATGTTCTATTATATGATTAATTTACTTCGTTTTGCAGACTGGGGAGAATTTGGATTATAGAAAGAAAAGATGAAGAAATGGAAGGAAAAGAGAGAAGAAAAACAGAAAAAATGAATTTTGCTGATATGACGGTCGTCACAGGTCCATTACGACCGCCATGCGTATGACGACCGTCACGTTCCATTACGAGCGTCACGCAGATGAAATATCATTTAACGTTCAAATCAGTTTTTGCCACGATCACTCTCTCTAAGATTTCTTCCTACATTTTCTCCACTCACTGCGCACTACTGGAAGTTACCCCACTCCCTCCATAACTCACCCATGATCTCTGGAAGTTGAAGAATGAATTATCTCCTATAAATAAGTCTTAGATTTAGAGTTTAGGAGGGAGCCTTCGATGTATCGAAGTGCTGCCAAAATTCCCATTGAAGCCAAATTTACTTTCCTGCATTATTTTCCATTTCTTTTCCTTTTATTTCATTTGTATCGCTTTATTTGTTCTTGTACCTTTTAATTCTCGCCAAAGTAGAATCATGCCGACATTGTGGAGGACTACTCAAGGATTCAAGATCAGTACGATTTACAGGTTTTTATTAATTGAATTATTATTTTATTTCTGTCAGTATGCATGTTATATTATTCTGCTGCCATTGTTTATTTATGTTTGCATTAATTATCATGTCTAGCTAAATTAGTTTTATCGGTATGTAACCGAATTAGTAGGACAGGATTCGATAGTAACCGGTACCTTCCCTTTTTACAAACAACCTTTCTGGCTGTAGTTTTTAATCTTAATTTCTAAATAAACCTTCGTCGCGACAGCGAGAAATTATTTACCGTAGTTTCGCCACGACAGTGGGAAATTCATAAAGGTACGAACCAACAAGCGACAGCTGAGGCTAGAACCAGATAGTAAAAACTAAGCATTGATTTTAGACACAGCGAAAGCGCTTTAAAAGAAATTAGAATCCATTTGTTTACAAAAAGTAGTTTTAACCCCGAATGGACAGCGAAAGCGTACATTCGACCCTTAGAATTATGACCCGAGTCAACAACCATCGTGAGATGAAGGTCTTTAAACGAGTAAGTTCTCCTGAAAAGTGTTTGCAATAGACAAAAAGGCACCGGTAACCTGCCGAATTCCCGATAGCTAAAGCATTACATACCGATATTCCTTTACCGCATTTCTTTAAACCAAAAATTTGTATTTCTTGTGCATTTAATTTCATCCGCATTTAACTTTCCAAATTCCATTAGCCTTAGCTTTACGCCGTAGCAATAGATAACGGTAGATTGACATTGGTCTCTGTGGGTTCGGCAATCTTTTATATTACTTCGATATTTCCGTACACTTGCGGACGCATCAGTAATACAAAAGATTATCTATCCCACAGAGACCAAACGTCAATCTATCGAGTACTATTGTTACGGTGTTTATCTAAGGCAAGTCAATTAAGGGGTTGGTTGTGCAGAATAAAAATAAAGTGCGGAATTAAAAATAATAATAAAGCAATAGGCATAGATGCCATTCATATAGCTACGTAGTATTCTAAATGTGTACAGATAGGATTCATTATAGAGTAATGTTTTCTACTCGTAAAAAGAACTAATTTAACAGGAACTGTCGCTTTCGTGAAGAAAAAAAAAAGCTTGAAGTATAAATATTTAAAAAGGTAATTTAATATGCTCTCAAATAATTTCCTTTCATGACACATCTTAATACAAGTGATAATTATCAAGGTAAGCGTAACGATAACATTTAATAAAATACCTAAAAAGTTTGAAATCTAACAACGACTTATCATGAGAAGAAATCCACTTGCCACATTCATTTTATATAAAATTTTAAAATGTCAATTCTAAAACACACTAGAGAATCAACATTTTAGAGCATATATATTATAAGTAAAACTAAAAACTTTAGATTGGATGTTAAGTGATTTTAAATTCATATTATAGTTTTGTGTTATGTAACACCTTATTTTTGTAATTTGTGGTTCTCATCACTATATTAACATATTATTTTCTCATCCCATAAAAGAACTAAGATAAATTATGCTTAAACTTATATTCTAAATTTATCTGTCAAGTTCATTTGTTAAAGATGAATCTATGTATGATCAATAGGTATAAGCTACAAAGAAATTGTTTATCAAAACAGCTTTTAGTTTTCAATTAAAGGTTTGAGTAGAAGAATGGAAGAGGAACTCGGTAACAATACATTAATAGTTACTAATAAAATATTATTATATAGTATGAGAGTACAATATTAATTCTTTACAAATCACAAATAGTTTCTTATAAAAAATAAGAAGTATCAAATAAATTAATACCAAGCACCAAAGAATAAATAAATGTTGAATGCACTTTTTACATATTAAAACTACAAACGTGAGAGATTAGAATTAACAGGAAAATAAGAAACTACAATTGGAACTCCCTTGGATTTTTCCTTTCTCTTTGGTTTCTCTGAAGATGAAAATTTTGTTTGAGATGATTTTTCATCATAATTAGAAACTTGAGATGATGAGCTTGAGGAGAGACCAAAGCAATTAAAGAAAGATGAAATCAAAGCCATAAAAAAGTGGTTTAAGATTGAGGTGTGACTTGGTTTTGTTGTTGTTTTGTATGCAAGTGTACAAAGCTGAAATGATTTAGTTATAATGTTATGGAATGAAATAGGTATATATAGGATCACAAGATAATAATGAAAAGATCAATTTACTTAGTGAGCAAGAAGAGCATAGGTGGAACCCACATGTGGAAAAGTCTGTGGCTACTTTGAACACATGTTAATGATATATTCGAAACTACAATGTTGTGTCATTTGTCTTTTTCAGTGCTTATTTGGTGCATCAAACTTGACTTTGGGAGGAAGTAGTTTTGGTCTTATTGTATATGACTTGATTATTCAAAAATCTGACTTTTCTTCGTTGTTCCATCAAAAGTTATTAAAAATGATGTTGTATTAAAAATTGTTTTGTCATGTTTAAATAATAAAAGCTTACAATTTTGAAAGTAAAGAAATTTTGAAAAAAAATCTTACAACTTTTTTTTTAAAAAATTTTTATCTTTGATTTTTTCGTATGAAGTTTTGTGCAATGTATCTTATGCAGTAGACATATGCAGAAGGATAATTTTTCCAACCCTTATTAGAATTATTATACTCACTTTTAATAGATGTATATTTGTCTGAAATCGAACATATATTGGATTGTAGAGCAACGTTAGTTTTTGGATTCTTGATAAAGAAACTCCAACCACCACCGGTTGTTTCACCTTCAACCATAGCAAATGCAATTGAAAATATATTATTTTTCTGTCTTGTGCTATTGCTATTAGTAACGTTCCATTGTATTTCTCATAACACCATGTTCCATCAATTTAAATAATAGGTTTGCAGAACGCAAAACTTTTGATGCATGGTTGAAATGTCCAAAACACTTGATGAAATATTCTACTTCCATTAACAAAAGTTTTGTCCTGCGTATATGCTGGCAGTGTCTCCATAATTGAAACCGTTTCAGAAACATATTTCTAAAGTGCAACCAAATACTTTAGTTTTAATATGGTGGCATTATTTTTATTTCTAGATACTTGTAATTTTAGTATGCATATTATATATTTACATTTGTTAGCAGATATAGATAAAACTGGAAAATATAGTTAGTGGTTCACTTGGTTAGCTGTGTCTTTGTAGATTTTTGTATAACAATGCAAACAAAGATACATCTACTGTTATCAGATGTGTCATCTTTCTCTAAGCACAGGGTTTGTCGAGAACGTCCTCTTTAACACCTCTCAACCACGACGATTTCATTTTCCCATGCACTACGATATAAGTTTCTAACATTATTGATATTTCAATTTACATCATTTATACTATTAACACCAAATAATTTATTTTAATATTTTTGTTTACGTGGCCCACACGTTGGATAAACTACGAAAAATGTTCTCTTCACTACATCACAACACACCAAACTCTATTGGATCACTTGGGACCAAATAAAATATTACCACTAAATTATTTATTTTATATATTAAACTAATTTATTTTTTTGCAACAGTTTTTTTTTTTTTGACATATGTAGGTCTAAGATATCATCTTGAAGTAAATTAAGAAGTTGTTTCCATTTAAAATGCAAAAATACCGATTATTATTGGTATCAAATTTCCAAGATTAGTTACGCGGGATTATAGATAGTTACGCTACCATTACTAAGTGTAGCTAAAATATATTTGTTTGGGTTTTACTCACGTACTAAATAGGTCATATTGTTATATGTCATATACTCATATTTTAATATTGACATCCCTTTAATCTTAATGCTTGTTTTAGATATACTCATGGTGTGACTAGAAATTGAAAGGTGATTGTCATTATTAAATTCAAGATTATCAACTATTGGAAATTAGTGCCTAGAGATAAGGTTAGGTTCAAGATTTGGACATATTTTGGTATGGATTGGTGTGGAGTTTTGCTACTTTATAACTATTGGAACTTAATGCTTTGCGTTGGTTAATGACTGATACGTCAGACTATTGGGTAATGCATAGATCTCACGATGTTGATACCAAAAGGAGATACGAATGAAAGTAACAAGTGGTAATATTAATAGATCTGAGTAAAGGATTATATTATTATGGATGTGCATGATAAATACATAATGATGAAATCTACCCCCAACAAATTTTCTTACTATTAACACTAAAATTCTCATTTTACTTTCTGTCATTTACTTGCTCACATCACAACCGTTGCACAATCCTTTCTCTACATAAATCTTAAAAAATGTTGAGCGATCTTTGAAAGAGTCTGTATATGTGGATACGATAATTGTAAAACTTACTTTTGCTACAAACGCAACAAAATGGCATTGTTTTCGGGGGCTGGTGCTATTATTTGAAGATATATTATAGTTTTGATTATCTTAAGTATTGTTTATATATATATATATATATATATGTATATTTGTTACTATTTGTATATTTTATTTATAAACACCCACCCATTAACCTTTAGATTTTTTTTTTGTTTTTAATAGTTTATGCAAGGTAAAAAATTTGCAGAACAATTGTTATTCGATACTGAAATTGAGAGAACCGCGTGCAGAAATCTTAGTAAAAGCAAAAAATAAATAAATAAAGAGCTAAAATCCTAGGGAGCCATTTGTCTCAAAGCGAAGAGTCATGGATGAAATTATCGACAACAATAATGGAAACAACAACTTGACATGCCATGTCAGCATGGTCCTAGACGTTTAGCTCACCTCGCTAGAATGCAACATAATGTCTGACAAAGTGAAATGAAGACTAGATTATTTCGAATTTTATATAGTAACCCTTTTCCTGGTTTATATCATGAAGACCAATACACACACCTCACAAAATTCTACAAATTTATTAGTACGCTAGGACCAAGAAAATGAATAAGAGGTGGTATTCCTAAGATTGTTTCCACACTCTCTAATTGGAAAAGCAAAAGAGTGGTATCTAGATCTACCCACTTCGATGATGAACAATTGGAACATATTGGAAGAAAAGTTCTTAAACATATTCTTTCCTCCTAGAAAATTAATGGAAGCTAAGACAACCATCGCAATATTTTCCTAAGGCATAATAGAAACTCTTTGTAAAGCTTGGGAAAGGTAAAATTCCATGCTCAGACGATGTCCAAGCCACAGTTTTAGCGAACTCGCACAGACACGCATCTCTGGGAATACACTTCAATAACAACCAAAGTTGCTTCTAGATGTTACAGTTGGGGGTTCTCTTATGTCCAAAAGTGATGACGATGCAACATCAATCATTGAGCGAATGATACTTAGTGATCATTAACGAAAACCAAATAGAAAACCCACTTTTAGGAAGAACGATATTATAAAACTGAATACCAATGATCTCATTCTTGCTCAAAACAAGTTTTTGACTGAAATGGTGGATGAAATAACCAAACAACTATCAAAGTTACCACAACAACTGAAGGAAATGCATAAATTACCTTAGCAAATGCATATTTCATTTTGTGAACTCTGCAGCGGAGACCATCCAACCGAACTTTCCCCTACTGATGGGGAAGTAAATTATGTAGGTATTAAAAGGCCTAGACAATATGAGAATAAAAACTTCCCACAAAACAATAATGTTAAAAAATGATGGAGATTCAAGACTGGTTCGTTCAATAGACAACCTTTTTAGCATAACTCATAAGCACCTCCACAGTAAGATAGAGTAACAAAGTTGGAGGATACACTTATTCAACTCATGTAGGTGTGTATGTTCAATTACTGAAATATCGAAAACTTCTTTAAAAACCATGAAACATAGGTGGGTCAACTAGCCAAGAATTTGTCAAATCTCCGAAGTAACACATTCAGTGCAAACATAAAAAACAATCTAAAGGAAAATTGAAGTGTTGCTCTTAAGGATGATGAAATTTTTGTCAAAGACAAGGAAAAATTAGAAGAAAGATCATAAGGACCATAGAAAGAAAAAATGCAGGACGAAGCCTGTAGAGACGATCAGAAGGACCGACCCAAGAAATAAGTTAACCCTGAAGTAGTTATGTTACCTGTTTCTGTTAGTATGTGTCGCTACTGCGAAAATCGGCGCCGGCTGACAGAGGAGTCGCCACCGTGCGTTATTTATCCCAACGGAGGGAAAGGAAACGCTCGAAGTAAACCTCGCAAATAAACGGGAAAAGGTATGGTCATCGCAACCAAAACCTGGATTCGGGAGTCGGTTACGCAAGGGGAAGGTATTAGCACCCCTCACGTCCGTCGTACTCGACGGGATCCACGCTTGCTTGGGTTGTCTACAGGATGCAAAAACAACCTATCTACGACTGCTAAATCTAAACGGAAAGGAATTGACTCGATAGAGCGTCGCACTCTACGCCTACGTATTCTCGAGAGAGAAAGTCAGAGTCAACGTAGTTCGGGACTACGGGGAAATTGGCTCGCCAAGACCTCGCGTCTTGTGCCTACGTACTTCCACACTGCATGGAAGATCAGAGCTTACGTAGTTCAGGCTAACTACGGCTAGGCTGGGTGTTCTCACACAGCAGTGAGAAATTAATCGGGTTTACAGGTACGGGAACCTACGGGCAAAACTACGGTCTGGTCTCAAATGCACAAGGGCAAGAGAAAAGGGATAACAATTAGTCGTCAGCGGGAAAGTCTCGATCGCACAGCGGCGAGAGAACAAAATAATTAGTTGTTAGTTTGCTCGCTAGGATATCGCATCCTATGCCTACATATTCTCGTCTGGTACGAGAAATCAGAGCAGCTGTAGTTCGGCTACTTCGGGACCACAGCTCAAATCTCATTTTATTAATATTCTGAAAAAATGGTTACAATGATTGAATACGAGGAAATAAATGTTAGAACACAGATTGGTTCTTAATAATTACTCTTTGTTTTGATGATAACTGTTAGGAAATTTATATTTAAGAATTATATACTCTAAAATTTGTTTGAGAGTTTTACTGCAGATTAAAATTATATTGACTCTCTAGAAGCAAATCTGCCATTGAATACAAGAAGCTATTCTGACTTTGAAGCGCCAGATGCACCTCACAGAAGAATCTGTTTGCTCCTTACAGAAGATCTTGAGCGTAGTCTCCAGAAGGATCTGAAGCAAGAAGCTCCAGAACTTTCTGAGTCAGAAGCATCTGAAGATAGTCAGAAGCATCTGAAGATAATCAGAAGCATCTGAAGCTGAAGCATCAGAAGTATAGAAGAATATTGATTGAAGAGTTTCTCAAAGCATTGATCTACAGAAGTTTCTGAAAGTACTTACGCTGCCAAGTACTGAAGTTCTGTGTCAAGATGCTCTGATGATAAACACGTTAGAAGCACACACGCTCCAGAAGACTCTGATACAACATAGTTCTGAATCTCATCAGAAGACTCTGATTTATTCAGACTCTGAAGAACTTGCTGAAACTGAAGAAGTGTTTTCAAGAATATATCCGTTGGAACTATTCAACGTCTCTTTCCTTATTTGTGCTAGACACACTTACACAGACAAAAAGGATTTATCTGTGCCATCTATTTCAAGGAAAGGTCAGTACATGTGAAGACAAAAAGGCTCAGACCTTTTGAGACTCTCTTTTCAACGTGCTTGATTCAGCTGCCTATAAAAGGAGTTCCTCACTTCATTCTTCAGTGCTACACACTTGCTGAAAAGAAATCACAATATTCTATAAGATCTCATTCTTATTCTTCATAGAATCTCATTGTACTTAAAACTTAAGAGAAAAATCACTGTTGTGATTATAGCTTTATAGAAGCATTAAAAACTCTTGTATTTAATTTACATTATTTGTAAAGGATTTTCCTTAAGAGGATTCAGTGTGAATCAGTAGCTCTTGAGAAGACTAAGAACTGTAGTTCTTAGGTGATACTATTGTAATCAGTTTGATTTAATAGTGGATTAAGTCCTTGTTGAGAAAGGCAAATCACTCTAGAAGGGTGGACTGGAGTAGTTGTTCAACGAACCAAGATAAAAATAATTGTGTGATTATTTTCAAGTATTAATTTTCCATACTTATTCAACCCCCCCCCCCCCCCCCCCCCCTTCTAAGTATTATCTCACCTTCAATAAACTCCTAAAAACCCTATCCTATTCACCATGAAAAAGATCTAATGGAAAATAGTCCCCTAACAAGTGGACTTCTAAACCTACCTCTAAAAGTGTAAAATAAACTCTATGAAAATTATATCCTAAAAGAAAAATATTAAATCTACAATGTAATATTTTTTACTATTTTTTTTTCAAGTATCTTTCTTTTTCCAATATTATTTTCTCTTTTTTCATATATTTTTCTTCCTCAAATATTCCTTTTTTAATATTTTTCAATATTCTTTTCTCTTCTTTTTCCATCTTTCTTTTTTTCAAAATATTCTTTTTCATATATTTTTTCTCTATATGAAGCAACACAACTATATAAAAAAAATAGAAAAGAAAATATAAAGGGAGGGGGTACACTGATTATTACAGGGGGTATATCCAGCAGAAAAAACAATTGGAACTGGGCCCAGCCCAGCAAAAAACGTAAGGAAAAAAAGAAAAAAATGGGAGGGGGTGCGGATGTAAACGGAGGGTGTGATCCAGGAAAATGCTCGTTGGGCCCAGCCCAATGTCCACCCAGGAGAGGAAAAAAAACGGAGGGAGGTGTTGCCAAAAAAAAAACTCTGGGCCTAGTGGCCCCAAACCCAATCGAACCGAACCCAATTCACCATCTTTCTGCACCAAACCCTAATTCCCCTTCCTTTCCACTTTCACTGTTCATCGCCGCTCCTCTCTCTCTCAATTCTTTCTCCTTCTCTCTGATTCTCTCTCTTGTTCTTCCAATCTCTCTACATTACTCAATCTGTTTCTCCCAGATCTCCCAGCTTCGTTTCAATTTCTTCAAAATAAAAACAAGAAAACGTAAACCTCCGAATCAAGAAATGGATTTATTGCTCAACGATCTCAGGAGACGAAGGGTTGAGGTTCTTGAAGCACTCATTTGACGACGTTGGACTTACGAATAATGAATACGAAGAACAATGATATGAACCTGGAAAATCTGGATCTACAAAGATTCTTGAATGCTCACTGAAGGTTATGCTCGAAGGAATTTGTTGTATGTTGGATGTCGATGAATGATGACTGAAGATGAAGGGCGTTGCATGCGAAGATATATGAAGTTTGAGATCTTTCTGAACAGACTTATGAAGATGATGATGAACTATGTGAATCTGGTGAAGAACTCATAGGAAGATTACTGGAAGTCTGATGAACGTTGAAGATTCGTGGAGTTTTGGGGAGAACGTTCTTGATGTTTGTTTTTGGAGTTTGAGTTCTGGATGAATCTTTGGTAGTTTCTGGAAAACAAATCAGATGAGCCTTCTAGAGGTTTTTTCTAGAGGACCTTGAAGGTGTTCTTGGAAGGCGAAGGACAATGATGAACGCATGAAGATTCCTGGAGAATTCTGAAGATCCATGATGAATCTGAAGAACTTCTAGCGAAATCATGATGGAGATCGTCTGAAAACGAAGATGATGAATGCTGGTGAAAGTTGTTGAGAAGGAAAGTTGGAGGAGGATGAAGATGATTAGAGGATGATGATTGTGGATCGTTTTCTGGCAACACGGTTTGAAGGTGTTCTTGAATTTCCGGTGATAGTTTGAAGTTTCCGGCGGTATATCCGGCGGCCATTGATGATGACGATCGGTCAGAGAAGGAGGTGATTGGAGAGGAGAAAGATGAAGAACTGATGATTTCTGGGTTTTTGGGGTCTCCGACGAGCTAGACGGTGGTCGGAGGAAGTTACGGTCGCCGGAATTGGTTAACGGCGATGGTTGCATGGCCGCCGGCCATGCAACTGGTGGAGTTCTGGTGAGGACGCGTGGCGATGGGTGGCAGAGGGAAATGCATGCGTGAAGCCACGTGTTGAGGGGGAGAGGATAATGGGACAAGTGTGAGGATTCTGAGTGATGGAAACTGTGAGGTGGGTCCTCCCCATTCACACGCGTGGCATCAACATATATAGACATGTGGTGCAGACAAAAACAAATGGACAAAAACGACTGAAAAACTGGACTGGAAAGCTGGGCCTCCAAAAACACTCTGGGCCCAAACGAAAATGATTAACAAAACCACAAAAAATCTGAATTGAAATGGGCTAATTACCATGGATTAAAGACTAAAAATTAAACTAATTAAAACCTAATTAATCTAATAAATCCTAATTAACAGCTAAATCAATGATTAAGACCTAATAATTCCAATTAATTTCTAAACTAATACTAACAACTCTAATAATTCTCTAATCTAAAAATTAAGCTAAAAACTCTAATAATTCTCTATTTAAAATACTCTAATAATCCCACTAATCTAAAATTTTTATTAAACTTCTATTAAATCTCTAATAAACCTATATTAAATCTATATTCTATTAAAACCATATAAAAAACTATTAAAACCCTAAACTCTATAACCTCTAAAAAAAGAATTTAAAGCTATAACAAACTATTAAAAAAACTATTAATATTCTATATTATTCTAAAATGATTAAAAAATCTATTAGAACCCTAATAATACCTAATAAAATCCAGAAAATTCACAATAATTCCAGAGGGAACAAAAATAGCACAGAACGACAAATAACACTGCGAGAGCGCAACAAAATAGCCGGTAAAAAAAACGGACACCGAAATATCCCTAAAAACAACAGCACGAGCTGAAAACACCGGGAATAACACGAATTCCCAAAAATATGATTCTACCTATCTAAACTGATTAAAAACACCTGAAACACGAGACGAGGGTTGTGATCCCGATAAAATCAATACAACTGAAACGATGCACTGTATGCGATATGCGGATGCGAATGCGGTCATGCATCGAAACATCGAGCCAGATACGGGACCCGGTTGGTCAAATTTTAGGGTGCAACAGCTGCCCCTATTCAAGCAGCTTGGACCTGAATGGTTGAAGAGCGCTCAGCCTTCAAACATTCAAAGGTAGATGACGGTTGAATACCAATGAAACCCTGAAATTTGCCAACCGTGGGAATATACTGCAAAGCTGCTTGAGGTATAGCCTCCAATGAACTGAAGTCTGGTTATCACGGCAACAACTGGTCAATTTTCTGATAAATTTCTTCTCCTTTTCAACATCAATCACCTGTGTGACGCCACAAGTATTGGAATAATGCTTCGGACAGCAAACAACTTGATTCCCATCTCTCTTATGGGATCAAATCCTGTCACCTCACAGTTCACTGCGAACTTGAGGAAAATTCTCCTGGGGAACTTCTGAATCGACTGCTCGGCACCCATTCTGTCAACAGGCCGCAGCTTCAGAATTCTGATCTATGCCAATCTCTTTTTTCAGTGCCGACGTAACAACCAAATGTGAAGAATCACTCCGCTGGGGGAGAAGAGAAGCTTAACCACACAACTCTGCAAGGGAACTAACTCGAAAGCCAAGAGGTAACCAACCTGGTCCATGCTTCGAAATGCGTATGCTTGAAATGATGCAATGCCCTATATGTCATGGAAATGCTATGCGTTCTGTTTGAAAGTGCGAGGCCCAGACGGCATGGAAATGCTATATGTTTGTATAAATGCTATGACGATATATGCAAATGTAAATGCAGGCTCGAGCTGCCAGAGAACACCGGGTCTGCAACCACTTGGCAAAATAAATGTCGAAGATAACGTCAACTCCACTGAAGGTACCCTGATATCACAGAGTCATCTCAGCAAAATACATGCTGGAAAAAGGGAACCCAAATCCGCTGGGGATAACCGTCCTACTGGAGAAATGGAGAGGCAACCCTGCTTGGGGAGAAAGAAAAAAACAACTCTGCTTGGGGATGCTCTCTTCAAACCATTGGCAACTGATTGTGCTCTGTGGGGATTGATCAAAACTGGGGTTGATTGCGTGCAGCACACTGCTGGAAATGCCCCTACCATCAAGGATATCAATCTTAATCTGCTGAGGATACTCCTGATCCTACTCTGATACGGGGTAAAATACAATCTCGACTCTTCTGGGGATAATAAGCAACTTTCATCTGCTGAAGAGTAGCAATTCTGATATAACAACATCCACAAGGAATTCAAACATTAATCGGAGCACTGGTATCCGTCGGGCTTCGTATCGGGGAACATGACAACAAGCGAGTCATTGGGAATTACTGTGTCAGATACCTTTAGGTTTTTGTTTTTTCTGGTTTAGGATAAACATGGATTATGTACACAGTGGAAGATAAGGAAAATACTAGACGAGAACTAGCATTCAAGGGTAAGCTACCAGACGAGAACTGATAGGAAGATAGGTTATCGGACGAGAATTGATTTAGCAACGACATGTACCAGACGAGAACTGATACAACACTTGAAGAAACGGTGACTAGACGAGAACTGGTTACAATAAACTACACCAGACGGGAACTGATGTTTACGATAAACTACACCAGACGGGAACTGATGCTTACGGAAGGGTGGGCCAGACGAGAACTGGACTTTGGAAATGACTGGTTACTGACACGTAACAGGTTTAAACTGCAGGATAATGATCCAACGACAACAAGGCCTTCTTCGGAATGTTAAGGTTTTTTGATAAGGGTAATGACACAATTCCTCGATACTCAACTCCGGATGGGGGTAAACAGACTGGCCTGAATGACTTGCCCCAGTGCACTCAACTTGCCCCAATCCAACTTTTGGGAATATTGCTCTGAACAGCTCTCTACTAGACGACCTCGAGATTACTTGCCCCGGTATCTATACGGCAACAGAATTCGATCTCCATTAAACCCCTATCAACCCAGTTGGTTTCAACATTATCCGCGGTGACTTGCCCCTGAATGAGCGTTCTAGCGACTTAACCTGATCTGATTATCCACCTGAAGTATCTGCTTTCAAATCTCCACGTTCTGCATAATTGTCCCTGATTGGTTCTCGAGAAGACTCACTTCTGATCAACTGCTTCTCAAACATACTGCCCCATAATCAACTGATGCCTCGGGACTTGTCCTCAGACTAACTGATTCCGAACTCACTGGAAATCAATGCCCCGGATTCACAGGTCTTCACAACATACACCATCCTGGTTCAGACTGCTGAATTACTCAGTCCTGCTCGATTATTCCCTGTTGGAATTTCTTTCATGTCAACTACTAACCTGCAATTAAAATTGTCTGTTCACGAATGGTAATCTTAATGCAGTGTTCATGCAGATTTTGAAAAATTTTAAGCTGTCACTCATTTACATGTCATGATTGTGAGTGACGAATGAAACAAAGTTCAAACGTAGTGCTTACGTGGTCAGTGAAAAACACAACAAGGATGTGACTAGCAAGTCATGAAGGAGTCAGGTTCCTCAACCTTATCGTAATGCGCTTTCAGAATAAACCCTACCTCAATTAGGTCTTTTAAGGGTTGTATCGTGGTCGGGTTCACGGTTCGTGAAACAAAGGATATTTGGCTCAAATTTTGATTTATACCCACCCCTTCTACGTGATGATCTCCGATCCTAAAGTTCAGTTAACCTGGCACAAGCGCTCGCCTCTTCGAGAGGTATGTTGAATGGTAAGAACCGCAGTTAAGGAACTCACAGGAATTTCAGAGTGATAGTTACTCCTGCTTCGCTTTCGGTGTCTGTGTACACGACTTTGTGACTCGCTGGGGAAAAAGAAATTTTCTATCCCTTCTTTTTCGTTCTTTTGATTCCCTAATTTTTGCCTGGACTGACTCCTTTTGAGTTCTTTTCGACTTTCGTTTTCTTTTGAAGTCCAGCGGGATGCCCTAATTTTTGCCTAAGTATTAGCCTTCCAGCTTTTCTTTCTTTTTACTTAGCGGGCTTTTTTCTTTCTTTTGGAACAAAGTCGTGTGACACTGGTTATCTTGATTGCTCCGAAAGGATTGTAACTGTCTCACTCCTGATTGATGAGTTTTGACCTTGTGAAAGGCATAAACTGATTGGTCCTCGAAAGACAACGCTCCTCTGTAAGACTTGAATGCTCGGTCAAGCTAACTGACAACTACCCTGCCCCTGGTTAAGATGTAAGGGTTAAAAAGTCCGAAAAAAACTTCTACTCCCTGGCTCGAAGTGGTTAACAAGGGACTAACTCCTTATATCTCCAGTGTTTAGGGGTTTGAAACAATGCCTTGTACGTCATCGGTAAGGTCTTATCTGAAAGCGTACGATCATCGGTCATGAGTTCAGTTCGTCATCCTCCCTCCAATCTTTGCTAGTCACAGTGATAAAGTGGAGTGAATAAAATGCAAGTGTCAGTGCAATGCAGTAAATGAGCGACAGCTGTAACGCCCCGATTCTGAATTCCCATTAATTGTTGAGTCTTTTAATTTATTTAATTGATGTTTGTTTTAAATTGAGAAATTATATATTATTATGTGGTGTTTGCTTATTTTATCTATTTTTACCGATTCGGAGAGTTTTCGGGGAATTAGAGTAAAAAGGGCATTTTAGACATTTAGCACTTTAGTGTGAGAATTGATTGGTAAGTGTTGGAAAGAATTTGAGAGGAAAGAAATAGAGATAGAAATAGAATAAGAGAGGAAAAGAAATAAAGATAGTAACATAAGAAGAAAAACAAGAGAAAGAAAAGAGGAGAAGAGAAAGAGAAGAGAAAGTGGAGAGGAAAACCTAGAATCATCAAGGGATCATCACCAAAGCTTGCAATCGATCGGTAAGGGTGTGAAACTCCATCATCTCTTTAATGTATATGATTGTATGTGTATGTGTGTGGATTTTGTAGAGTTTCTACTCTTTTTCCAATTAGGTTAGAAGTTGGTTTTGTGAGTAGAATGAGGTTTTAATCGGTTAGAACTCGGATTAGACGATGTAGTTTAGTCGGGTGATGATTGGGTTGTGCCACTGAGACTGGTTTGGATTTAATAGGTTGATTTTGTGGAGTTTGGGCTCTTGAGACAGCCATGGAAGTTCTGTCTTCGCAGGCTCGCCAGGCGAATGGCAGCGAAGCTTCGCCAAGCGAAGCCCAGCGAGCTGTAGCGAAGCAAGTCAGAAGCTAACACCCTGTATTCGCTGGCAAGTTCGCCAGGCGAGGTTAGTTGGCGAAGGTTCGCCAGGCGAGTGTGTAGCGAGCCTCAGCGAGTAATTCCAGAATTACTCCCAGTGGACTTCGCTGGGAAGTTCGCCAGGCGAAGGCCAGCGAGCATTCGCTGCGTGGCTTCGCCAGGCGAAGGTTGGCGAACATGACAGTGTTATTTGTTTTGCTGTTTTGTTCATAGCATGATGTTTGGTTGATTCAATTATGATTAATGCCTATATAAATGATTGAGGTGTGAACTGTTTCGACATATCGTGCTGTGGGTGGCCGAAAGGCATGAATCCTAGATTGTAGAGTCAAGGTGAATCTTGAACGTTTGATAATCTTGTGTATTTGCTCGAATTGAATAGAAACACATTGATAGGCTGATATGTGTGTAAACCATGTGTGAAATGGTGCATAATGTGAATGCATGATAGATATATGTGATGTATGTGATATATGCAATGAAGATGTTTGTGAGCATAATATGCATTTTTGTGTTGAATGATCCCTCGGAGGATTTGCATTGTGAAGCATCTTAGTATGCATTTGTGTGTTGATTGATCCCTCGGAGGATTTGCAGAACCTCGTATGATACGATGGTTATATTAAATTCCTTGGAGAATCGGTTGCATTGTGTGATTCCTCGGAGAATCGGTCATAACATGTAATCCCGTGGAGGATTGGCTAGAGTATTTGATTCCGTGGAGAATCTGCTGAGTACTTGATCCCGTGGAGGATCTGCTGAATATTCGATTCCGTGGAGAATCTGATGAATATTTGATTCCGTGGAGAATCTGCTGAGTACTTGATCCCGTGGAGGATCTGCTGAATACTCGATTCCTTAGAGAATCTGTTGAATGAGTCGGTACCGCATTTGCATCTGCATAGAGTCGTGTGTCGGTCTCTATGAGTTGCATGAGTCATCTGTGTATGATGCATTGGTTGAATGAATATAACTGTGTATGTTATATATGATTGTTTGGAAGAACATATTGTGAATGTTCATAAGCATGTGTAGAGGCATGATTATTTGTATATGTTTAACGTGGTGAGAGCATAATTTGAGTATAACTTGTACAAATGTGAGTATATGTATATATACAATTTTATGCATTAACTGTTATGATGTTGTTTCTCACCCTTCTGCTGTTTTATAATGCTCTATGAGGCATTGTAGAGTAGGAAGCTGGAGGTTCTTTTTGGTGAAGCGATGTCTTCATTCTTTTTGGTCAATGGCTCTGATATGTAACATCTGGGTAGTTAGGAAGCCTTTGACTCTTTTGGAGTTACATTTGTTTTGATTCTTTTGTGATACATATGTGTATGTATCTGCTGTGGATATGTTGTAAAGCATGAATTAACTGATGGTTGTATATAAGTTTATGAATGTGATCGATTCAATATTTGGATGTTTCCGCTTTTATTCTAAATATTGAGATGTGGGTTACCCATTGTTGCATATCAAATTGAGCAGGTATCGTATGTGTTTAGTTTCATGATAATGTGATGCGCCTCTTATATACCATGTTTTAATTAAACTCTGATGAAATAAATTTTCTAAGTGCCTAATTGATTTATTTGATTAATTTGGGGGTATAGAAAGGGGGTGTTACATTAAGTGGTATCAGAGCCAGTGTTGAGTCAGTCGTGTCTGTCTTGTTGTTGTGTTGGTTTAACGGTTGTTTAACCTTGTTGTTATTTTTGGGAATCCTCAGAATATGGCAGGTCGTAATGACAATGCTATGGCAGCGGCGTTAGAGGCTATGGCCAGAGCTGTGCAGGGTGCACCTAACGTGAATGCGAATGATGAGTTCAGGAAGAACCAACCACCGATGTTCAAAGGGAGATTTGATCCAGATGGTGCTCAGATATGGTTAAAGGAAATTGAGAGGATATTTAAGGTGATGGATTGTGCTGAGGGGAACAAGGTGAGACTAGGGACTCACATGCTGAGAGAAGAGGCTGATGACTGGTGGGTCAGCGTGAGGCAAGTTCTTGAGGTCGACGATGAGGAGATTACGTGGGATTTATTTCGTACTGAGTTTCTAAGGAAGTATTATCCCGAAAGTGTTAAAGGGAAGAGAGAAATGGAATTTCTGGAGTTGAAATAAGGTAATATGTCGGTGGTGGACTACACCGCTAAGTTTACTGAGTTAGTGAAGTTTCACCCTCACTATGATGCGGTTACGGCGGAATTTTCCAAATGTATCAAGTATGAGAATGGCTTGCGTCCTGAGATAAAGCAAGCGGTGGGTTATCAAAGGATACGAAGATTTTCGGATTTGACCGAGTGTTGCAGAATTTATGAAGAAGACAGTAGAGCTCGTTCTACTCATTATAAGGGTTTGAGCGAGAGGAGAGGGAAGCAGCAAGTACGAAGCGGACCTTATGTGACGCCTGCTGAGAAGGGCAAACATAGGGGAAACTTTGATAGGATACCCGGAGGAGGTTCCGGTGCGATCAAATGTTTTAAGTGTGGCGTGATGGGCCACAAGTCTTATGATTGTGGAAAGGTCAAGGCGAAGTGTTCCAACTGTGGACTCCTTGGACATGATGCAGCAGAGTGTAGAAAGAATGCTGTGAAGTGTTTTAATTGTGGCGAGGTGGGTCACATTAGCCCGAATTGTACCAAACCGAAGCAAGCTCAGGCGGGCAGAAAAGTTTTCGCATTAGCAGGTTCAGACGCTACTAATGCAGCGGATCGTTTGATTAAAGGTACATGCTTTATTAATGATATGCCTTTAGTTGCTATTATTGATACTGGAGCGACTCACTCGTTCATTTCTCTTGCGTGTGCTAAGCGGTTGGATTTGTGTATGGTTTCTTTGAGTAGTGGTATGGTTATTGGGACTCCCGCTTCGGGGTCGGTAACTACTTCTTTGGTGTGTGCAAGTTGTCCTTTGACCATGTATGGTAAGGACTTCGTTATGGATTTAGTGTGTTTACCGTTGGAAGGTTTGGACGTAATCTTGGGTATGAACTGGTTGCAATTTAATAGAGTTCATCTGGATTGCTATCACAAGTTAGTAAGGTTTCCTTCTTTGGAAGATGGTGAAAACGAGAGTTTTCTTTCCACTAAAGAGTTGAAAAAACTTTTAGCGGACGAAGCTCAGTTGTTTGGTTTGTTTGCATCGTTGTCGGTGGAGAGCAAAGTTGAGCTCGACGTGTTTCCTGTGGTTTGTGAATTTCCTGAAGTGTTTCCGGAAGATGTTGCGGATGTGCCGCCAAAGAGAGAGGTTGAATTTTCTATTGATCTAGTTCCGGGTACTAGACCGATTTCGATGGCCCCGTATCGGATGTCGGCATCGGAGTTGGTGGAATTGAAGAAGCAGTTGAATGATTTGTTGGATAAGAGATTTGTAAGACCAAGTGTTTCTCCTTGGGGTGCGCCGGTATTGTTGGTAAAGAAGAAGGATGGTAGTATGCGATTGTGTATTGATTATCGGCAGTTGAATAAGGTGACAATTAAGAACAAGTATCCGCTTCCAAGAATTGATGATTTGATGGATCAATTAGTTGGAGCCCCTGTTTTTAGTAAGATTGATTTGAGATCCGGTTATCACCAGATTCGGGTTAAGGAAGAAGATATTTCGAAGACGGCTTTTAGAACACGATATGGTCACTATGAGTATACGGTGATGCCATTCGGAGTTTCTAATGCGCCGGGTGTTTTCATGGAATATATGAACCGTATCTTCCACGAGCAGTTGGATCGTTTTGTGGTAGTGTTTATCGATGACATTTTGATTTATTCTAAGTCTCGAGAGGAACACGAAGAACATTTAAGGATTGTGTTGCGGATTTTGAAAGAGAAGAAGTTGTACGCAAAGTTGTCTAAGTGTGAGTTTTGGTTGTCGGAGGTGAGTTTTCTTGGACATATTATTTCCGACAATGGTATTAGTGTGGATCCATCCAAGATCGATGCGGTAATGCAATGGGAGACTCCAAGATCGGTTACGGAAATTCGAAGCTTTTTGGGCTTGGCCGGTTACTACCGGAGGTTTATCGAAGGATTTTCAAAGTTAGCACTTCCGTTAACGCAGTTGACTTGTAAAGGAAAGACTTTTATTTGGGATGTTAATTGTGAAGAGAGTTTCATGGAATTAAAGAGAAGGTTAACGACAACGCCAGTTTTGATTTTTCCGAATCCTACGGAACCTTTTATGGTTTATTGCGATGCTTCTTTGTCAGGATTGGGTGGTGTATTGATGCAAGATGGGAAGGTCGTGGCGTATGCTTCTAGGCAGTTGAGAGTGCATGAAAAGAATTATCCTACTCATGATTTGGAGTTAGCGGCCGTAGTGTTCGTTTTGAAAATTTGGAGGCACTATCTTTATGGTGCAAGATTTGAGGTTTTTAGCGATCACAAGAGTTTGAAGTATTTGTTTGATCAGAAAGAATTGAATATGAGGCAAAGGAGATGGCTAGAACTTTTGAAAGACTATGATTTTGGTTTAAATTATCATCCGGGTAAGGCGAATGTGGTAGCCGATGCTTTAAGTCGGAAGTCGTTGCACGTGTCTACTTTGATGGTTAGAGAGTGGGAACTTTTGGAGAACTTTAGAGATTTGAGTTTGGTTTGTGAGTTAACACCGAGTAGTGTGAAGCTGGGTATGTTGCATGTCACGAATGATTTCCTTGCTACGGTGTGTGAAAAGCAAAAGTTGGATTTGAAATTTGTGGATTTGATGACGAATGGAAATGAAGATTTCAAAGTTGATGAATTAGGAGTTTTGAGATTTCGAGGTCGTATTTGTATTCCCGATGATGCGGATTTGAAAAAGATGATATTGGAAGAGGGACATCGGAGTAACTTGAGTATTCATCCGGGAGCGAATAAGATGTATCAGGATTTGAAGAAGATCTTTTGGTGGTCTGGATTGAAAAGCGATGTCGCTCGTTTTGTGTACTCGTGTTTGACTTTCCAGAAGTCTAAGGTAGAGCATCAGAAGCCTAGTGGATTGATGCAACCGTTGGATATTCCGGAATGGAAATGGGATAGTATATCGATGGATTTTGTTACGGGATTGTCGAATACGCAAAGAGGACATAATGCTATTTGGGTGATTGTTGATAGGCTTACTAAATCGGCTCACTTTATTCCGATTGATATTACTTATTCTTTGGAAAGGTTGGCCGAGATTTATGTTGGCACTATTGTGAAGCTTCATGGAGTTCCTAAGAGTATTGTGTCGGATAGAGATCCTAGATTTACTTCAAGATTTTGGGAGAGTTTGCAAGGTGCCTTGGGTTCTAAGTTGAGATTGAGTTCGGCATATCATCCGCAAACAGATGGTCAAACCGAGAGGACGATTCAATCGTTAGAAGATTTGTTGCGTGCTTGTGTGCTTGAACAAGGTGGTGCGTGGGATGGTTATTTAGCGTTGATTGAGTTCACCTATAATAACAGTTTCCATTCGAGTATTGGTATGGCGCCATTTGAGGCTTTATATGGTCGGAGATGTCGAACACCTCTGTGTTGGCATGAGACGGGTGAAAGGTCGGTAGTTGGTCCTGAAATGGTACAGCAAACGACGGAAAAGGTGAAATTTATTCGGGAAAAGATGAGAGCTTCTCAGAGTAGACAGAAAAGTTATCATGATAAAAGGAGAAAGGATCTCGAGTTTCTAGAGGGCGACCATGTGTTTTTGAGAGTTACACCGGTTGCGGGTGTGGGTCGTGCTTTGAAGTCGAGAAAGTTGACTTCTCGTTTTATTGGTCCGTATCAGATTGTCGCACGAGTTGGTGCTGTGGCTTATCGTGTGGCGTTGCCTCCGAATCTTTCGAATTTGCATGATGTATTCCATGTCTCGCAACTTCGGAAGTATGTTCCGGATCCGTCACATGTTATTCCAATGGATGAAGTGGAAGTAAGAGATAACCTTACAGTTGATGTTTTACCGGTTAGTATTTTGGACCGTGAAGTTAAGAAACTAAGAGGCAAGGATATTGCGCTCGTGAAAGTGTCCTGGGGGGGTGTCGCGGAAGGCAACATGACTTGGGAATTGGAGAGCAAGATGCGAGAGTCGCATCCGGAGTTGTTTGAATAAGGTAATATTTTCGAGGACGGAAATTTCTAAAGTGGGGGAGAGTTGTAACGCCCCGATTCTGAATTCCCATTAATTGTTGAGTCTTTTAATTTATTTAATTGATGTTTGTTTTAAATTGAGAAATTATATATTATTATGTGGTGTTTGCTTATTTTATCTATTTTTACCGATTCGGAGAGTTTTCGGGGAATTAGAGTAAAAAGGGCATTTTAGACATTTAGCACTTTAGTGTGAGAATTGATTGGTAAGTGTTGGAAAGAATTTGAGAGGAAAGAAATAGAGATAGAAATAGAATAAGAGAGGAAAAGAAATAAAGATAGTAACATAAGAAGAAAAACAAGAGAAAGAAAAGAGGAGAAGAGAAAGAGAAGAGAAAGTGGAGAGGAAAACCTAGAATCATCAAGGGATCATCACCAAAGCTTGCAATCGATCGGTAAGGGTGTGAAACTCCATCATCTCTTTAATGTATATGATTGTATGTGTATGTGTGTGGATTTTGTAGAGTTTCTACTCTTTTTCCACTTAGGTTAGAAGTTGGTTTTGTGAGTAGAATGAGGTTTTAATCGGTTAGAACTCGGATTAGACGATGTAGTTTAGTCGGGTGATGATTGGGTTGTGCCACTGAGACTGGTTTGGATTTAATCGGTTGATTTTGTGGAGTTTGGGCTCTTGAGACAGCCATGGAAGTTCTGTCTTCGCAGGCTCGCCAGGCGAATGGCAGCGAAGCTTCGCCAGGCGAAGCCCAGCGAGCTGTAGCGAAGCAAGTCAGAAGCTAACACCCTGTATTCGCTGGCAAGTTCGCCAGGCGAGGTTAGTTGGCGAAGGTTCGCCAGGCGAGTGTGTAGCGAGCCTCAGCGAGTAATTCCAGAATTACTCCCAGTGGACTTCGCTGGGAAGTTCGCCAGGCGAAGGCCAGCGAGCATTCGCTGCGTGGCTTCGCCAGGCGAAGGTTGGCGAACATGACAGTGTTATTTGTTTTGCTGTTTTGTTCATAGCATGATGTTTGGTTGATTCAATTATGATTAATGCCTATATAAATGATTGAGGTGTGAACTGTTTCGACATATCGTGCTGTGGGTGGCCGAAAGGCATGAATCCTAGATTGTAGAGTCAAGGTGAATCTTGAACGTTTGATAATCTTGTGTATTTGCTCGAATTGAATAGAAACGCATTGATAGGCAGATATGTGTGTAAACCATGTGTGAAATGGTGCATAATGTGAATGCATGATAGATATATGCGGTGTATGTGATAAATGCAATGAAGATGTTTGTGAGCATAGTATGCATTTTTGTGTTGAATGATCCCTCGGAGGATTTGCATTGTGAAGCATGTTAGTATGCATTTGTGTGTTGATTGATCCCTCGGAGGATTTGCCGAACCTCGTATGATACGATGGTTATATTAGATTCCTTGGAGAATCGGTTGCATTGTGTGATTCCTCGGAGAATCGGTCATAACATGTAATCCCGTGGAGGATTGGCTAGAGTATTTGATTCCGTGGAGAATCTGCTGAGTACTTGATCCCGTGGAGGATCTGCTGAATATTCGATTCCGTGGAGAATCTGATGAATATTTGATTCCGTGGAGAATCTGCTGAGTACTTGATCCCGTGGAGGATCTGCTGAATACTCGATTCCTTAGAGAATATGTTGAATGAGTCGGTACCGCATTTGCATCTGCATAGAGTCGTGTGTCGGTCTCTATGAGTTGCATGAGTCATCTGTGTATGATGCATTGGTTGAATGAATATAACTGTGTATGTTATATATGATTGTTTGGAAGAACATATTGTGAATGTTCATAAGCATGTGTAGAGGCATGATTATTTGTATATGTTTAACGTGGTGAGAGCATAATTTGAGTATAACTTGTACAAATGTGAGTATATGTATATATACAATTTTATGCAATAACTGTTATGATGTTGTTTCTCACCCTTCTGCTGTTTTATAATGCTCTATGAGGCATTGCAGAGTAGGAAGCTGGAGGTTCTTTTTGGTGAAGCGATGTCTTCATTCTTTTTGGTCAATGGCTCTGATATGTAACATCTGGGTAGTTAGGAAGCCTTTGACTCTTTTGGAGTTACATTTGTTTTGATTCTTTTGTGATACATATGTGTATGTATCTGCTGAGGATATGTTGTAAAGCATGAATTAACTGATGGTTGTATATAAGTTTATGAATGTGATCGATTTAATATTTGGATGTTTCCGCTTTTATTCTAAATATTGAGATGTGGGTTACCCATTGTTGCATATCAAATTGAGCAGGTATCGTATGTGTTTAGTTTCATGATAATGTGATGCGCCTCTTATATACCATGTTTTAATTAAACTCTGATGAAATAAATTTTCTAAGTGCCTAATTGATTTATTTGATTAATTTGGGGGTATAGAAAGGGGGTGTTACAACAGCGACATGATTAATTCAGAAAAATGCATAATCACTTTATTAATATCACCATTCGAAACATACAATGTTTACAGCAGGTAGTAACTAACAGAAAAGAAACTACAAATGCAAATGATATAAAGTCTGAGGACTGCCAATGCTGAGGCGCCCTCCTGTTTGAATCACTGGCTCCTTTGCTGGGGAATACTTTCCGAGTCTTCGAGCTTAGACAGCTGAGCGGTTGGTATGAACAAACAGAAGTCCTTCTCGAAAGGAAATGCAATCCTGGTCGATCAACTGCTGTACCTTCGCCTGAAATGCTTTACAATCTTCCGTCGAATGCCCTGGAGAGCCACCATGGTAACCACACTGAACGTGGGGATTGTACCCAGGAGGGTAAGGTTTTGGAACTGGCTTAAGAGCTTTAGGTTCCACCAAAGAACTCTGGATCAAAGATGGTAGCAGCTGGCTATACGGCATAGGCACTGGGTGAAAAGGAGCTTTCCTTCGTTCCAAGTTGTTGCGAGGTCGATTCTGATTCTGACGTTGATTCTGATAACCTCGACCACGAGTTCGCTGATTAGCATGAGGAGTGACATAAGGTTCCTGATATGGTGCCCTAGGCACGGCTGTTTGTTCAGTATAACAAGCCACAGGAGGTACTGATCTCTGATAAGATGAAGAACCAACAAAATTCACTAATTCGCTTCGAGGATATTCAACCTTTGGCATGACTGCGTTGATCACAACTCCTTCTTCATTCTGATAGTCACAAGGGTATTCAGTTTCACCAGCTTGATCATTTGAAGTAATCTGAATCTTCCCGATTCTTATGGCATACTCAAGGCGTTCTCCTAATGTTACCAAGTCAGAGAAACTTAACGGAAGTCCAAGCAATCTTTCGAAGTACGGGTCTTGTAGGGAATCTACAAACATGCTCGTTAACTCTTGGTCTAAAAGCGGTGGGTGCACTCTAGCAGCAAATTCTCTCCATCTCTGAGCATACTTCCGGATAGGTTCATTATTCTCTTGAGACAGTTCTTGCAACTGCATGCGATGGGGAGCTAGGTTATAATCGTACTGCTTCAGAAAAGCTCTGGCTAAATCCATCCATGACTGAATCTGATTTCTCTCTAACTGCATATACCACCTCAAAGATGCCCCAGTCAGACTATCTTGAAAGCAATGGATCATCAATTTTTCATCTCGCACAAACGAAGTCATTCTTCGACAGAACATCATCAAATGTTGCTTCGGACAGCTATCTCCCGTGTACTTCTCAAATTTCGGCACTTTGAACTTATAAGGCAACACCAGGTCAGGAACCAAACACATGTCTGCAGCATCCAGGTTAACAGCATCTTTCATTTTCAAAGCTTTCATTCCCTCTTCCAATGCTCAGAGTTTTCTCTCCCTCTCAAGAGCTCTTGGATCTACCATCCTGGCCATTGGAATATCTCTTCGGTAATTCATCACAGGGAAAACAACACCTTGATTGTTAACAGGAGGAGGACGTTCATTTCGGGCAACAAACTGCTCATGTCGACCTCGGTTCTCAACAGAAGGCTGTACAACTTGGTCTGCACTAACATTGTTCGCTTGCGGGAAGTCTTCCATAGAATCATACAGAGGGTTGGACGTCATAGTGAACCCCACCAAAGTGTTAGGAGACTGGAAATTGCCTTCAGACATAGCTACTGCTAATCTTCAGCTGACTTCGATGCTTGATTCTGCTCAAATCTACTCAACCCCTAGGTCGGTCTTCTGACAATCAACAGCTGCTCAGTCCAAACTCCGGGTAATCACCTTCAGGAAACAAAGGCTGGATCAGAACTCTGGCTAACTGGAGGATGATATGCAATATGATGCAACACTATTATGCACATGATATGCAAGATGCAGCAAACAACGGGACCACAACCCCCACACAAATCTGAATACTGTTGTGCTGCTGACGGAGTACGTTCGCTCTGAAGAGAAGACCAAAATAACGGGTAGGTTGGAAGTCAAGGTTCCTGCAAAAAAAAAACCCACTCACAGGTATGGACCTATATCTGTCAAGGTACGACATCCTATGCGGTCGTCAGCGTCACAGACTTTCAAGACTGACGATACGATTCCCAGAAGGAGTGGCATCATCAAATCCTGAAGAGGCCTCACTTAGCTAACTTCCAAATGATCGGTTCCCAGAGTCGACAATCCAACTAACCAGCAACCCGAGCCACCCAAAGGGTGGGACAAGAGGCCAACCAGAAGAACCTCGTCTGAGTGTAGATTTCACGGGACACTAATACAAGCAAAGCCGGTAGGCGCCCACTAATCTCTACTCTAAGTCTAAGGTGCACTCAAGCCCAGGTCCGGCTTATCTCTCAATCATAGAACACTCGTCACACCCCAATAGCACAACAGCAATAAATAATATCAATAAATAAGCCCCAATAGACAAGCAAACAAGCACTAGGATTGACTCTCTTAAGGGACGTTGGATCCCACATGCATAAGGAACTATCGCAGTCCTTAGCAACCAAGTGACGTTGGATCCCCAGCAGAGTCGCCAGCTATCGCTACTGCAAAAATTGGCGCCGGCTGACAGAAGAGTCGCCACCGTGCGTTATTTATCCCAACGGAGGAAAAGGAAACGCTGGAAGTAAACCTCGCAAAAAAACGGGAAAAGGTATGGTCATCGCAACCAAAACCTGGATTCGGGAGTCGGTTACGCAAGGGGAAGGTATTAGCACCCCTCACGTCCGTCGTACTCGACGGGATCCACGCTTGCTTGGGTTGTCTACAGGATGCAAAAACAATCTATCTACGGCTGCTAAATCTAAACGGAAAGGAATTGACTCGATAGAGCGTCGCACTCTACGCCTTCGTATTCTCGAGAGAGAAAGTCAGAGTCAACGTAGTTCGGGACTACGGGGAAATTGGCTCGCCAAGACCTCGCGTCTTGTGCCTACGTACTTCCACACTGCATGGAAGATCAGAGCTTACGTAGTTCAGGCTAACTACGGCTAGGCTGGGTGTTCTCACACAGCAGTGAGAAATTAATCGGGTTTACAGGTACGGGAACCTACGGACAAAACTACAGTCTGGTCTCAAATGCACAAGGGCAAGAGAAAAGGGATAACAATTAGTCGTCAGCGGGAAAGTCTCGATCGCACAGCGGCGAGAGAACAAAAGAATTAGTTGTTAGTGTGCTCGCTAGGATATCGCATCCTATGCCTACATATTCTCGTCTGGTACGAGAAATCAGAGCAGCTGTAGTTCGGCTACTTCGGGACCACAACTCAAATCTCATTTTATTAATATTCTGAAAAAATGGTTACAATGATTGAATACGAGGAAATAAACTCCTAAAAACCCTATCCTATTCACCATGAAAAAGATCTAATGGAAAATAGTCCCCTAACAAGTGGACTTCTAAACCTACCTCTAAAAGTGTAAAATAAACTCTATGAAAATTATATCCTAAAAGAAAAATATTAAATCTACAATGTAATATTTTTTTACTATTTTTTTTCCAAGTATCTTTCTTTTTCCAATATTATTTTCTCTTTTTTCATATATTTTTTCTTCCTCAAATATTCCTTTTTTAATATTTTTCAATATTCTTTTCTCTTCTTTTTCCATCTTTCTTTTTTTCAAAATATTCTTTTTCATATATTTTTTCTCTATATGAAGCAACACAACTATATAAAAAAAATAGAAAAGAAAATATAAAGGGAGGGGGGTACACTGATTATTACAGGGGGTATATCCAGCAGAAAAAACAATTGGAACTGGGCCCAGCCCAGCAAAAAACGTAAGGAAAAAAAGAAAAAAACGGGAGGGGGTGCGGATGTAAACGGAGGGTGTGATCCAGGAAAATGCTCGTTGGGCCCAACCCAATGTCCACCCAGGAGAGGAAAAAAAACAGAGGGAGGTGTTGCCAAAAAAAAAAAACTCTGGGCCTAGTGGCCCCAAACCCAATCGAACCGAACCCAATTCATCATCTTTCTGCACCAAACCCTAATTCCCCTTCCTTTCCACTTTCACTGTTCATCGCCGCTCCTCTCTCTCTCAATTCTTTCTCCTTCTCTCTGATTCTCTCTCTTGTTCTTCCAATCTCTCTACATTACTCAATCCGTTTCTCCCAGATCTCCCAGCTTCGTTTCAATTTCTTCAAAATAAAAACAAGAAAACGTAAATCTCCGAATCAAGAAATGGATTTATTGCTCAACGATCTCAGGAGACGAAGGGTTGAGGTTCTTGAAGCACTCATTTGACGACGTTGGACTTACGAATAATGAATACGAAGAACAATGATATGAACCTGGAAAATCTGGATCTACAAAGATTCTTGAATGCTCACTGAAGGTTATGCTCGAAGGAATTTGTTGTATGTTGGATGTCGATGACTGATGACTGAAGATGAAGGGCGTTGCATGTGAAGATATATGAAGTTTGAGATCTTTCTGAACAGACTTATGAAGATGATGATGAACTAAGTGAATCTGGTGAAGAACTCATAGGAAGATTACTGGAAGTCTGATGAACGTTGAAGATTCGTGGAGTTTTGGGGAGAACGTTCTTGATGTTTGTTTTTGGAGTTTGAGTTCTGGATGAATCTTTGGTAGTTTCTGGAAAACAAATCAGATGAGCCTTCTAGAGGTTTTTTCTAGAGGACCTTGAAGGTGTTCTTGGAAGGCGAAGGACAATGATGAACGCATGAAGATTCCTGGAGAATTCTGAAGATCCATGATGAATCTGAAGAACTTCTAGCGAAATCATGATGGAGATCGTCTGAAAACGAAGATGATGAATGCTGGTGAAAGTTGTTGAGAAGGAAAGTTGGAGGAGGATGAAGATGATTAGAGGATGATGATTGTGGATCGTTTTCTGGCAACACGGTTTGAAGGTGTTCTTGAATTTCCGGTGATAGTTTGAAGTTTCCGGCGGTATATCCGGCGGCCATTGATGATGACGATCGGTCAGAGAAGGAGGTGATTGGAGAGGAGAAAGATGAAGAACTGATGATTTCTGGGTTTTTGGGGTCTCCGGCGAGCTAGACGGTGGTCGGAGGAAGTTACGGTCGCCGGAATTGGTTAACGGCGGTGGTTGCATGGCCGCCGACCATGCAACTGGTGGAGTTCTGGTGAGGACGCGTGGCGATGGGTGGCAGAGGGAAATGCATGCGTGAAGCCACGTGTTGAGGGGGAGAGGATAATGGGACAAGTGTGAGGATTTTGAGTGATGGAAACTGTGAGGTGGGTCCTCCCCATTCACACGCGTGGCATCAGCATATATAGACATGTGGCGCAGACAAAAACAAATGGACAAAAACGACTGAAAAACTGGACTGGAAAGCTGGGCCTCCAAAATTAAACTAATTAAAACCTAATTAATCTAATAAATCCTAATTAACAGCTAAACCAATGATTAAGACCTAATAATTCCAATTAATTTCTAAACTAATACTAACAACTCTAATAATTCTCTAATCTAAAAATTAAGCTAAAAACTCTAATAATTCTCTATTTAAAATACTCTAATAATCCCACTAATCTAAAAATTTTATTAAACTTCTATTAAATCTCTAATAAACCTATATTAAATCTATATTCTATTAAAACCATATAAAAAACTATTAAAACCCTAAACTCTATAACCTCTAAAAAAAGAATTTAAAGCTATAACAAACTATTAAAAAAAACTATTAATATTCTATATTATTCTAAAATGATTAAAAAATCTATTAGAACCCTAATAATACCTAATAAAATCCAGAAAATTCACAATAATTCCAGAGGGAACAAAAATAGCACAGAACGACAAATAACACTGCGAGAGCGCAACAAAATAGCCGGTAAAAAAAAACGGACACCGAAATATCCCTAAAAACAACAGCACGAGCTGAAAACACCGGGAATAGCACGAATTCCCAAAAATACGATTCTACCTATCTAAACTGATTAAAAACACCTGAAACACGAGACGAGGGATGTGATCCCGATAAAATCAATACAACTGAAACGATGCACTGTATGCGATATGCGGATGCGAATGCGGTCATGCATCGAAACATCGAGCCAGATACGGGACCCGGTTGGTCAAATTTTAGGGTGCAACAGTATGAAGATTGGGAATGCACTTATTAGCTTTGGTGCAAGTGTGTATATTATACCATTATTAGTGGTAGAAATTATTAGGTATCTGCAAATAAAACCATATGCAAAACAATTGCAAATGACAAACAAAACATGTAGGACGCGAATGGGAATAATTAAACATGTGATGATACAAATTGAAAAATTCTCATTTCTGGTAAACTTTGTTATACTAGACATTAGAGCAGACCCAAAGATACCTCTCATCTTAGGAAGACCTTTGATAAAGATTGTGAGGATGCTCGTGGATATTGACAAAGGTGAAGTAAAGGTAAAAATCAAAGATTTTGAGGTTAGTTACAAGGTAATTAATGTGACGTAACATTGATCACTGTCAAGCTATTGACATTAAACAAGCGCTTGTTGGATGGAAAATAAATCATATTTTACAATTTTTTTATTTAAATTAGTAGTTAGTTAGTAATTTCAATCCAAAATCACTTTGAGGAAAAAAGTTGCAAAGCCATCAAAAAGGTCGGCTAGCTAAATGAAACATGGTCAGTCCATTCCGCGCCATGCTCGCCCAAGGGATTAGTTGATTCTTGACTAATGCGGATGTAGCTCGCCTAGCGAGAACTTGAAAAATGAATAGTACCAAAGTGGGTTCTATTATCTGACACAAAAAAATCTCCAAAAGAATAGTGCATACCTGTTGTGTTTGCATGGTCAAAAGTTTCACTCCTACGGAAAACCCATTTAACAATGGTTGAGAAAGATATATAATCATGTGGGGCCAATTTTTGTTATGTAGAGTGTTGTTGTATATATGATACTTACAATCACTGCCCAGTAACCGTTGTAATAAATTGGAAAGTGTGCGCCTTATCACAACGGGTTTCCCAAAAGACTGTTGCGATAAATTATTTTTTTCTGGTCAGTGAAAGAGATATTATAAAGGTTATGATATATAACCGTTGTTAAATTTTCTGCAGAATTAACAAATAATATCCTACTTTTATAATTAATCTCATTTTTTAACTAGTATTATTGTTCACCATATCTTAGCAGAAAATATAACTCACATTTTTAGTAAAGTTATCAAAATAATACTAATGTATCATATTCATAACATCAAATAATTGTATCATATTCAATACACCATAACATCAATTATTACACCATCAGTCAACATACAAACCTAATCAACTATAACCTATTTTGTCATTGTTGTTACAACAAATGCAATGAACACTACAAATAAAAAAAATCCAGGTAATCTTCAACTTTTTCTTTAGGATCTTCACCTTCAACTTCAATTCGTCCTCCTTGGATTTGTAGGTGTTAACCATTTCCTTTTTCTCATTCAAGTTCTTTACGAGTGAAGAAATGATTTGTTTTGCCCTAGAATTCATATCGTCATCCAACCAAGCAAAGTGAGAGCATTTTTTGTATCCTTGAATCTTATCCATCCCACGGCCATAAAAACGACGGCCAGGGATGGAATCGGTCCACACTGTAATCAATGAAGCGTCAAGACCATACTTCCATACGTACCTTGAAAAACTTGAGGACCTAATTCCATGGCTACAACTGGACTGGTGAAACATTTTAATGGAAGGATTTGATGGAAACTTGATGAAACTGGGGAAAAGAAGAAGAAAAATAATTCCAAAGGATCAATAACGCAAGATATAATAAACAAAAACAGCAACATTAATGTTTCATACACCTTATTTTAAATTAATCGTGGATGTCGAACAAATTATGAAGTTCATCTAGTTTATGAAGCTATGAAGAAAAAGTACAAGGTAAATGAAGTTAACACAATAGCTTCATACTTCTTGTATTTCTCTTCATAGCTACACAAACCATATGTATCAACAACAATCATATTAATCAACAACATACAATAATACAAGATATTATATAACGTTCAAGATACACCTTTTTTTAAATTAATTGTAGATGTCGATCAAATTATGAAGTTCATCTAGTTTATGAAGCTATGAAGAAGAAATATAAGGTGAATAAGTTAACACAATAGCTTCACACTTCTTGTATTTCTCTTCATAGCTATATAAACCATATGTATTTCTCTTGTTAAGGTGGTGAAGACGAATCTGAAAAAATGAGAACATTACCCAAATTAAAAAATGAGAATTCATTTTTAACAAGAAACGTAAACGAAATCGAAGCGTAAGTTTAATGAACGAACCTCATGTTAGCGATTGGTGAAGACGAGTCTGAAGACATATCTGAAGGTTGAAGTATGTTTAAAAGGTGACATGAATGTTAGGATTATGCTATGAGAGAGAAGAGTGAAGCTATGTTAGAATTTTCTTTTTTGAGAGAAACGACTGTTATGTACTGAACTATAGATATTTTCGCTTATATACTAAAAATTATCACTTTTTATCACGGTTAGAAAGAAAAATCGTGATGCAAAATTCAAGTTTTACAACGGTTGTATTATAAAACCGTGGTTAAATAACATTCAAAATTTACAACGGTTGGTTTACTTAACCGTTGTAAAATCATTTACAATTTATTTTTTTAATAATGGACTTAAGTGACACACGCTTAATGTACTATAAAAAATGGAAAAAAATATAGTTGTTGGAAATCGAAACTTACTACACATCATTTATTATTACGATTTTTTAAGGTAGCCGTCATTAAATTACTATTTATAAATCTAGGGTGCGAAAATTTTAACCTATTACAACATTATATATGAATCCGTTGTAAAACTAACGTTGTTGTTTCCGCGTTTTGTAGTAGTATTTGGTTTTAAGTTAAAGTTGTTTTGTTTCTTCATATTTTTTAAAAGGAACTTGAACTCTCTTTGCCAAAGAAATTAAAATATTATATTCTTCCTCTCATTATCTTAATTTAAATACACAATCAGTTATTGTTAAAGTATTCATTCTTTTACTTAATATCCTCAAATATAGGTAATAGTTTATGATAATGTCATTTATATCATTGATGATGAAATCACCATTGCAAGTTGATGAATCTTATTCTAAAATCAAAAACACCACATGCATGAAAGTTCTTTCCTTATAATAAATTCATGGAAGCTAAAAACAACAATCGTTTTTTTCTTTTAAGGAGAAACAAAAACTCTATGTGAAGGGTAGGAGAGATACAAATTCATATCGAGGAGATGCCCTAATCACAATTTCAATGATCTCACACAAATACATATCTTTAGAAACTAATTACATCCACAACCTAAATTGTGGCTAGATGCTATTGTTGGGCGTGCTCTAATGTCAAAAGGTGCAAACGATGCAATTGCGATAATTGAACGAATGATGCTCAAGGATCATAAAGGTCAGTACCATAGAAATCATTTTCAAATAAATAATGGCATCAATGAGTTAAACATCAATAATACAATTCTAACACAAAACAAATTGTATAAAACAAATATCATTCAAATTACTATCTATTTAAAAAGCTAAATATTGATAAAATTAGCAATACATACTTAAAATGAAGAATATATAATTATAAATTAGACAAACTAATTCATATTCATATAACTCAATCAAGTTAAAAAAATTCATACATTAAACTTAATTAAGACACTAAATTTCAACCTAAATTCGTTAGCAGCTATTTGTAAAATTTAATGTTTTGTTTCTTAGAAACCGTTAGTAGGGTTACTCAATGTAATACTTAGAGAACCATCTAGTCTCTGAAAAATTTAAAATCTAGCAATGACTTGTCATTAGAAAAAATCTACTTACTACATCAATTTTACATAGCATTTTAAAAATGTCAACTCTAAATCATAATCGAGAACTAACATTTTAGTGGACATCTGCGGAAATTTTATGCAAATAAACAAGTTTTTCAATTTTAAAACTATACTAACCAACCTTCAACATAATTTTCAATATAATCATATTTAAAAATTAAAAAAAAAAAGATTAAAGAGGATGTGCCAATTCTATTGGCGCCTCCTATTTTTTTCCAGCTATCGGTAGATTTTTCTGCGGATTTGATGTTACCTGCAGATTTCCCGCAGATGTATTTGCAGAATAGAAAAATTAAAGCTCTGCAAGTAAGTCCGCATGTAAATCTGCAGATAAATCAACAAATATCTGAAAAATAATATAGAAATCGGTATCTTTAATTATTTTTTTGTTTGAAACATGATAACTTTAAGAATTATTTTGAAATGTTAGTTAAATTGGTATTAAAATTTGAATACTTAATTATTTATATAAAATTTTACATATGTATTATATGTAAAATAAAAAATTTTAAATTCAACGCTGAGTGATTCATAATATAGGTTAGACTTGAGTGTTTAAGTGACATTTTAGTTTAGTACTTTTGTGGTTCTCACATCTATTATTTTTCTATTTCAAACAAAAATAACTAAGATCCCATTATGATACTGTCGAGTTCAATAGTTAAAAATTAAAATATTTGGGATCAATAGTTATAATCTGCAAATATATTATTTATTCAAAAAACTTTTAACTTACATTTAAAGCATGCATCCAGTTTAATATATTTCAAATTACATTAAGAGTTGCTAATAAAATATATTTCAAATTGTATTAAAAAATATGAGACTACAACATTGATTCTATACAAATCACAAATATTTTTTTATATAAAACAAGAAGGATAAAATAAATTAATACCTAGCAACAAAGAATAAATAAATATCAAATGCACTTTTTACATACTAAACCTACAAACCTGAGAGATTAGAATTCACAGGAAAAGAAGAAACTTCAATTTACTTAGTGAGCAAGAAGAGCATAGGTGGAACCCACATGTAGAAAAATCTTAGAATCATCGGTCTCCTCAATCTCCAACTATAAATGGCCTAATTGATTTGAATCTCTTTTTAAATTACCACAATTGTTCAATTAACTTCATTGTTGAGTTTGCGTAAATTTTTTCATGATTTGTTTTTTCTATTTCTCTATTTAGGTTTTACACGATCCAACCATAAACCCTGGCATTGGCATTGGTTCTGCAAGTTGCCCTTGCTGTCTATCTTTGTTTAATCCCAATTCCGTAATTCTCTCTTTCTTCTTATTCTTTTTCTTGCATTTTAGGTGTTGGATGATTTGTTTCAATGAATTTGACTCTTTTTTTTTAATCATTTGCTTATTTTAGAAAGAAGTGAATGGACTATTTTTCAAGTCTTGCCAAATGCAACTGCTGTTGTGATGATAACTGAAATTTTTTTGTCCAATTATGCTTCATATTATCTTTGCATCTGATTTTATTTTTTTTATTTATAGAAAAAATGTTAGTAACTTAGTGATTTATGTTAATTTCCAGTTCAAACCCTTGATCTCTTTCTTAAAATGACCCTGGTTTAATTTTACTTCACTGCATGTGATTATGTAAACTATTTCATTATCAATTGGAATAGATTATTGAGAACAAGAACAAACAAACACAAGTAACATACTACATTGGATGTTGCGAAGGGACAATGCCAACGAGTAGTTATGAGGGAATGAATAATCTGAATCAAAACAAGTAGTTATGAGACAAAATATCTTTACACTGAGGAATCCTTAAAAATACTTGTGAAGTGCTCATTTTACTAACCTTGAATGTCTTTAAGAACTTGTTCCTCTGAAACATAAGTTCTCTCAAGAATTTTCCGATCTTTTTCTCCCATAGAGAAATAACCTCATTTGTTGTCAAACAATTGTTAGGGAGTCTTATGTAGGGGTGGCAAAATGGATGGATTGGATGGATATGAATTGGTTTGTTAATGGATGGATCAAAGCAATCCATTAATCCATTAACAATCCACTAAATTCTCTTAATAAAAATCCAATCCAATTCATCCATTAAAAGATAAAATCCAACCAATCCATCCATTAACATATTTCTAATGGATGGATATCCATCCATCCAAAAAATTAATTTAAAAATTCTTAATTTAATAAGTGACAACATAATATCCAATGGATTTATAAAACGAGATGGATGGATTGAATCTATCCATATGAGTTAGTGGATGGATTGGATCAAATCCATTAAATTATTTTTTGTCTTATGGATGGATTGGATGGATAAACTATTGGATGGATTGGATGGATATTATCTAAATGGATTTCATTGCCACCTCTTGTCTTATGTAGACAACTTTGTTCAATGTGTTGGGATCATTTACTGCTCGGATGGATCTATTTGTGTTTTCGAACTTCTATAGAAACAAGTTAATTTGTTGGCTGAATAAACGTGGTGGTTATATTTTCAGCAATAGAGATGATTGATGTTTTGTGTTCTTTGTTACTGCACTACATCCTAAGAAGGCCAAGGTGGGGTTAAAGGTAACTAAAGGTACTTAATGTCACGGGCTCCTAGGTCGAAAGTATTAATGTTTTCACAAATACTCGTTCAACAAATACTACTCCCAAGAGGGCCTCAACTGAGTGGTGGTTTCTCAAGTTAGCTTTGTCGGGAATCAACTCCCTATAAGCGTCCTTGAATGTAGCACCTTTCTATCATAGCTGCGCTCAAATCCAGGTTAAGACTTATCTCACAAAAATATATAATAGCCCTACATACAGAAAACCTAAGCATGCATGTATATACAAATATAAAATAACACATACAAAACAAGTTAGGGGTAACCCTCTTAAGAAGAATTCCTCAGTGAGGTCGCCATTTCTGTCGCGGTGAAAATCAAATACAATGCTATTAAATTAACTTGAATCACAAATCATAATTCACCACGATCTTTAATTTATCCAAGGGAAGGGAAAAGAATGAATAAGCCATAAATATGCAATGAAATGCAAAGTAAAAGAGAATTTAAGATTCGGGGGTTGGTTATACTAAGGGAAGGTGCTAGCACCCTAAGTATCTGTAGTACTCTACAGGAACCTCTTGTCTTATTGGGTTACTTGTTAAGTTGTTTTCTATGGGTGAAAAGGTAAAAAGAGACCTACGGTGTTATTTCTAAGTATGCTCGCCAAGACATCACATCTCGTGCCTACGTATCTTGACTAAAAGAATCAGAGCATTTGAAGTTCCTCTCAATAAGGGTAAACAAACTTGTTGGTTGGTTTTAGGAGGAAATGCAAGTCGTCATCTTAAGGAGAATAATCAACTTAAACCACCACAAACATGTGGAAGATGGATCTTTTCTTCACGTTAAGATAAGGGTCCCAACTCGGATATAGAATCGACAAGTATGCCACATACATCTCTCAAGCAGAAAAGAATCGTCGTCTTTTTTAACTATGTCATAGGGTAGTATAATTATATATAGACTAGGGATGACTAGTGTCTAATTCTCTAAAGTTGAAGAATCCTAATGTTATCTACCTAAAAGGATAAGCAAACTAAATATAAGTCAACAATCTAAATATATACATCCTAAGGTAATCAACCAAAAGGGAAAACAAGGGGTGAAAGATGTAGAATAGAAATGCAAAATGCAATACACATGACTATAAATGCAATCCTATGTTCAACTAGTTATTGCTATTAAATTGGAAGTGGCGATTTATTTCGGATGAGGAAGCTTTGTGGGGAGGCATCCTCAAGTTCTAGTATGCGAGGAAAATCAATAATCTAGGAAGTGCAATTTTGTGTTATGATGGATATGTTAATCGCAAATTATACTCAATTTGGTGGCGCGACTTATTGTCGGTAGGGGTTGACAAAACCAATCATTCTGATGTTTTTTCTAATGCTATAAGAAGTTCTTTAGGTGACGAAAATTAGTTGTCGTTCTGTTATTGTTGCTGACTGGGAGATATTCCGATTAAGGACGTTTTTCCTAACCTGTTCAAATCCTTTCCTTTTCAGAAATGTTGTGTGACAAACACATGTTCAATTGTTGATTTTTGAGTGGTGTTGGCATTACAATGTCCCTTCTTTTATTGCAGGTTCAGTTGAGAGTATGGAGTTGGAAGAGCTTGTTCAAAGGCTTTCTCTTTTACACCTTGAACCAGACACGACAGGTAGAATGACTTGGAAGAGTGGGGAGGATGACGTTTTTTCGGTCAGCCCTTGCTATGACATGCTTCTGCGGGGAGGCGTTCAACTCTCTTTGGATAGAGATATGGCTGAAGCTTTGAAGCTTTGATAATTTTATGGAGAACCAAAATTCCACCGAGAATTCAAATTTTTGTTTAGAGGGTATTATGGAATATAATTGCAACGAAACAATAGCTAGCTACGCGGGGTGTCAGCTTCGACAGTTCTGGTATTAATTGTGGTGGATACGACATTTTAGTCAAAATCTCTACACACCTATTCTTAGAGTGCGAGCTTGCTTCTAATGTTTGGAAAGGAGTTGAGTTATGGTTGGGCATAGAAGTGGGTAGGAGCCATAACAGTGTTGTTTTCTTTAACTGTTTTGAGAGTTCTTTGAGGAAGGAGTCTCGGAAAAACATTAATTTTATTATTTATGCTCTTGCTGTTTGGAGCATCTGGAGAAGTCGTAATAACTTTGTTTTTTGTGACACTCCCTTTAGTCTGTTAGAGATTTTTTACCATCACTACGCCAGAATTGACTTTTAGCAGCGCATACAAAGACAACGCTTTTAGAGAAAGCGCTGCTAAAGAGGCATTAAAAAAAAGAAAAAAATTGCTTACCAAAGACAGCGCTTTTTAAAAAGCGCTGCTAAAAGGGAGTCCAAAGCAAGCGCTTTCTAAAAAACGCTGCTAAAGGGGGGACCTAAGAAAGCGCTTCTAAAAAGCGCTGCTAAAGGGGGGGTCTATGACAACCCTATGAAAGCGCTTTCCTAAAGCACTGATGTAGGTCTAGTCTACGAGAGCGCTTTTTCCATAAGGCGCTGCTATATGGGGTACATAAGAAGATCTTTGAGAGCGATTTTTAAAGCGCTGCTAAAGCCATTAAAAAGCGCTGCTATAGGTTTAGTTAGAATTAATTTAAAATACCCACTAGAATTATAAGAAATAGAACAGTCTCGTATTTCTTTCTTTCTTTTTCTCTGGCGAACACAGTTGCCCTATAAACCCATATTCAGTCACCGTCGTCGTCCAACCGTTGCCCTCCTCTGTTGCATTTCGTCGCCGTTCACCGTCCGTTTTCGATATCCTCTGCTCGTCTGCATTGCATTTCCGCCATTGTTACGGTATTTGAAGTTTTACTCTGGTTTTCTTTTTTACTTATATTTTCACCATTGTTGCTGTAAACTTTAAGACAAACTGAATATGTTTTTATTATTTGAATGCAATCAAGTTAAGTCATTTTCTGTAATCTTTAAGACAAACTGAATATGTTTTTATTATTTGTATGGATATCTACATGTTAAGTCTCTCTGTTGCATGTTATATATTTTGTATTTTAATCTACATGTTAAGTCTCTCTGTCATTGTTACGGATATTTTGTATGTTTTAGATTGACAAACAAGAGTTTATATTTTTTAAGAGAGTTTATATTTTGTATGTTTTAAGAGAGTTTATAAGAGTGTTTTTATAAACAGAGAGTTTTTAAAGAGAGTTTATAAAAGAGTTTTTTAAGAGAGTTTATATGTCTTAACAGAGAGTTTATATGTTAAGTCTCTCTGTTGAATATGTTTTTAAGAGATTTTATATTTTTTAAGAGAGTTTATATTTTGTATGTTTTAGATTGACAAACAAGAGTTTATATTTTGCATGTTCAATATAGTTTGGAAATTCCTATTTTTTAACAGATTAGCCAACATGAATATGGTTTTATATGATATGGTTTTATATGTTATTATGGTTTTATATGTTGATGGTTTTATATGTTGATATGTTAGTATGGATTTCTCAATGTTTATATGATATGTTATTATGGTTTTATATGTTTAGTTAGGATTTCTCAATGTTTAGTAAGGGTGTCATTTTGGTTTAAGGATTATCTAGTATTTTTAATATGATTTGTTTTGGTGGATTATCTAGTATTTTTGTTTTGGTTAATTATTAATATGATTTTAATAAAATTTATATTTTGTCTGCTATAGGGGTTACCTGTGAAGAGCAAAGTTGTGATCGTTTCCAAGCATCCTACTGTGTAGCATTCTTAGAAGTTAGTGATTTCTTTACAGGTAATCTCTGTTTTGTTTAACTTTCATAGTTTAGTGTAGATTACTCAATTAGTATGGATAAAAAATGGATGTCTGGTAATCGATTATCAAAAGAGTACGAGAATGGGGTATCGAAGTTCGTTAAGTTTGCTGTTGAAGACGCAAAAGACCCCATTAGGATCACATGTCCTTACTTAGGATGCTGTTATGGGTGTCGAGTTGACGTCGTTCAGTTGGAATCTCATTTAATGAGGCATGGAATTGATCAAAGTTACACATGTTGGACATTACATGGTGAGATAAGTAACGAGAATGTTGAACCCCGGAATAATACGACATGTGCTTCAAAGGACAATGGCAGGGATACATATGATTGTGATCGAGTCGAAGAGATTGCAGAAGCACTTGAAGAAGATCTTCAAGATTGTCCCAAGATGTTTGAGAGGTTGGTAAGCGATGCAGAAAAACCGTTGTATAAAGTTTGCACTACTTTCACAAGATTGTCCGCGGTATTAAAGTTGTACAATTTAAAGGCGGGTAATGGATGGTCGGATAAAAGTTTCACAGAGTTGTTAGCCCTACTTCAAGAGATGCTTCCGGAGGATAATGTTCTTCCCAATCAAACCTATGAAGCTAAAAAAAATTTATGCTCTATTGGCATGAGGTATGATAAGATACATGCTTGTCCAAATGATTGCATTTTGTTTCGAAATGAATATGCATCATTAAACGAGTGTCCTAAATGCGGTGTATCTCGGTATAAGAAAAAATTGTCACCAGCAAAAGTATTATGGTATTTTCCTATAATTCCGAGATTCAGACGCATGTTTCGTAGTGAAATAGATGCAAAACACCTGACTTGGCATGCAAATGATAGAATTGTAGATGGGAAGTATCGACATCCGGAAAATTCACCATAGTGGATGAAAATTGATAATGATTATCCTGATTTTGGAGAAGAAGCTAGAAACCTTCGCTTGGCATTATCGACTGATGGAATGAATCCGCATGGTCTGCAAAGTATCTCACATTCCACCTGGCCTGTAATTATTATGATTTATAACCTACCTCCATGGCTATGTATGAAGCGTAAGTACATAGATCTTTTAATATTCAAGATCATAGGATGAAAATATTGTATGCAAGAAGGCCGACTTCACATCCATTTGATAGATCTTCCATTCATTCTAGGCTGCCAAAGAAATGATCAGTCTAATAGTTTCAAGCCGAGCAACGGGGACAAATACCTCATCATAGTCAATTCCTTGTCTTTGACTATAGCCTTTAACCACCAGTCTTGCTTTGTATCTCTCCACGTCTCATTTTGCATTCTTCTTCGCCTTGTACACCCATCTTACTCTGATGGCTTTGTGTCCTCGTGGAAGTGTAGTAAGTTCCCACGTATCATTCTTCGTGATTGACTTTATTTCTTCATCCATGGCGTCTCTCCACTGTACATTTTCAACAGCTTCTTGATCGCTTGGAGGCTCGCAATCACCAAAAAGACAAAAGAGGTTAATGTCCCTTTGGTTTTCGGTTACCTCATAAAGCTCTTCAATGCTCCTTAATCGTGGTGTCCTCTCACTTGAGCTTGTTTCATCCAACCTTGGTGTCGGTAAGGCAGGTGGTGTAATATGTTCATCTATCATTGGTTGTTCCATTTCATCTTCTTCTTCTTCAAAATAAGGAAGAAAATCATACCTGTCTTCTTGAACACTCCAACCCCAACAGTCTTCTTCTTCAAACTCCACGTCACGACTTATGACAATCTTTCCGCTATTTGGATTATAGATTTTGTACCCTTTGGAGCTTGATTCGTAACCTACGAATACATACTTCTCACTTTTATCATCGAGCTTTGTTCTCCTTTCATCTGGGACGTGGGTATATGCAATGCTTCCAAACACCTTGAGGTGAGAGATCCCTGGCTTCCTTCCACTCCATGCTTCTTGTGGTGTCTTCTCATGCACACTTCTTGTTGGGGAACGGTTTGTCAGGTAAACCGCACATGCCACTGCTTCGGCCCAAAACTCTTTCGGCATCTTCTTACTCTTAAGCATGTTTCGCACCATATTAAGTATGGTCCGGTTCTTTCTCTCCACTACTCCATTTTGTTGTGGCGATCTTGACACTGTTAATAAGCGGCGGATTCCATGCTCTTCACAATATTTGTTAAACTCATTTGAAGTAAACTCTCTTCCTCGGTCAGATCTCATAGCCTTAATAGAAAGACCATTTTCTTTCTCCACAAGGGCTTTGAACTTCTTAAAGTTTTCAAACACTTCTGACTTCTCCTTCAAGAAATAAACCCATGTTTTTCTAGAATAATCATTAATAAATAGGAGAAAGTATTTATTCTTACCAAAAGAGTTTAGATTGATTGGTCCACAGACATCTGTGTGTATGAGCTCTAGTGGTTTTGTCGCTCTTGATGTTGATTCCTTGGGAAAGCTTTTTCGGAATTGCTTCCCAATTAGACATCCTTCACATAGTTGGTCTGGGTGGTTTATACTAGGCAAGCCTCTCACCATCTCCTTCTTTGACAAACATTCTAGACTACCGAAGTTGAGGTGTCCAAATCGTAGATGCCATAGCCATGAAGAGTCGGTATAGCAGGCCTTGAGACACTTTGCCACATCATTTTGAATGTTCAAGAGGAACATTCTATTCTTTGACATAGGCACCTTAGCGATCAATTTATGCTCACAATCTCTCAAGAAAAGACTATGTTCTTTCAAGTGGATGTCATATCCTTTCTCCAATAATTTGTCCCAAGCTCAAAATATTATTTTTCATGTTAGGAACATAGTGTTGCACCCCAAAATTTGACCAACCGGTTCCCACATCTGGTTTATGTTTCGACGCATTTTTGCACTCGCATTTGCATACTGCATACACTGCATTTCTCCAACCATATTGATTTTACCGGGATCACAACCCTGTTTTCACATTTCGGAGGTTTTAGACCGGTTCAGATGATCGGAGTTCCATCTTTGGGAAGTCGTGTGATTCCCGGTGTTTTCAGCTTGCGCTGTTGTTTTTGAGGATATCTCGGGTGTCCGGATTTTTGCCGCTTATTTCGATCTGGTCTCGCAGTCTCTTTTATCTGGGTTAATTGCCTTTATTGCTTTTCTAGAGCTTTTAATAGTATTTTAGGATTTAATAGCCTTTTTTCTAGATTTTAAATAAATTTTAGAAGGTTTAATAGACTTTATTAGTTTAATGGCATTATTAGAATAATATAGTTGTTGGTGTAGTTTTATTAGTTTAGATTAGTTAATAGATATTAATAGATATTAATTGTTTAGTTCTTATTAGGTTAGATTAACTTTCAAATTTCGTTTTATTAATAGTGGCATTAATCATTAATTAAGTAGTTCGTTAATCATTCTTGTTTAGTCTCCAGTAATTGCAATTAATCCTTTTAGTCCATTCAGTCTCAGGTTTATGGGCCAGTTATCCAAATTTTTAAAAGCCCAAAGTCCAATGCCATGTGTCCTATATAAACAGATGCCACGTTTTCTTTCAGAGACCACCTCACTTTTCATTCACTCAGAATCCGCCACATCATTTTTCCATTCATAGTTTCTTGACACCTCATTTTTTCCACTAAATCCCCAAGCTCTGCATGCGAGCCACGTAACCAAGCCACTACGCCACGTTTCTCTCTTCCCTCTGCATGCAAGCTCCACGCGTCCACTCGACACCCTCTCTGCTTGCATGAGTGACACCTGCACTCCACTCAATCCCCTCACCGGCCGGCCATGCAGTCGCCGCAACGGTCACCGATAACCGTTGTCGGAGTTCCTGAACTCGCCGGAAACTGTGTTCTTCACCATAAAACTCACTCAAACATCATCATCTTCATCCATTTCCCAGCAATCTCATGAGCGAATCAACTTCCGATCAAGAACTCATCAGAAACTCATCAAGTTCCTCAACATTTTTCCAGAATTTGCATCAGGATATTCATACGTTCATCGTCTTCATAGATCCTTCATATATTCGACATTAAATCTCCAGATCATTCAAACGTTTCCAGATATCTCAAGAACATTCAACAAGAAACTCCATTCATCTTTTTCGTCATCATCCGTCAAGATTCACGCAAGGTTCTTCAATTTCATCCGTATTCCGTCCTCTTCATCACAACGCACCACATTCAACCTTCAGGGTTTTTTTTTCCAGAAGCTTCAATAGATCCTCCAGCAATCTTCATATTCACTTCAACAATTAGAATCTTCCACATGCAACGTTTTTCCAGCAAATCTTCATCAAACTTTTTCAAGAACATCCACCAACAACTTCAAGAATTGCTTCAAAAAATCTTCATCAATGTTCATCTTCACAGATCTTCAAGAACGTCAGAAAATGGATTATGATCCTTTTTTTTTCCAGAACTATGATAGTTCTGTTGTTGTTTTATTCATGTTTGTTGTTGATTCAAACGTAATTTGAAGAGGATAAAAGGTAGGTTAAGACGGTGTTTATGAGAGATTGGAGATTGAACGAGTGAGGTTGAGAGAGAGACGGTGAACGAGAGAGAGAGCTTGCGAGAGAGAGGTTGGGAATGAGGTTAGCGGCGTGAGCAGTGTTTGAGAGGTTAGTGGAAGACTTAGGATTTGCTTATCTGATAGAGTGTGAAGTGAGACGAGGCCGAAAGTGAGGTCGTTGGGCCTCAAGCCCAATTATGCTTTACTATCACACTCTCATTGCGTTGCATCATGTTTGGACACACCTGCGTTTCTTCTTTTCTTCCCCCCCCCCCCCCCCCCCCCCTTTCACGTTTTTTTGTGTGCTGTGGGCTGGGCCCAAATTGCATTGTTTATTTTTTGCAGCACATGTACTCCCCCTGCATAACTAAAGCACCCCCATCCCTGCATTTATTTTCTTTTTTAATATTGACATTTAATTGTATTTCTCTTAGGGATTTAGTTTAATATTTTGTTTTAAATTCCTAGAATATTTTTGTTTGAATATTATAGTTTAGGATTTAATTTTTCTTTTAGAGATTCTTTAGTTTAATATTGTTAGAATATGTTAAAATTTCTAGAATAGATATAGTTTGGTAATATAATTTCTTTTAGGAAATTTAGATAATATTTTCATTTAGGAAATTAGTTTAATTTTCTTTTAAGAGAATTTAGGACTTATTTAATTTCTTTTAGGGAGATTTTTAGAGTTACTATTTTCTTATAGGATTTTAGTTCAATTTCTTTTTAAGAAAATGTAGGATATAGTATTTTTTTTAGGAGATTTATTTTACACTTCTAGATGTAGAATTTAAAGTCCACTTGTTAGGGGACTTTCTTTTTCATTGTTGTTTCTCTTGTAGGAAGAAAAGATCAAAGAAGGAAAAGACCAAAGGAGAAAGAAATATCCACGAAGACCATCATCTAGCATCAAATCAAAGAAAGCCATAAAAATAAAAGACAATAAAGAAGACGAACACGAAGACGAACTTGAACACGAAGACAAAGACCAACAGAACCATTTCCGTTCAACATTATTTCATTTTCAAGTCTATCGTTCCTCCGCAACCGTCAAGTGTTGTGAGATCGTTAGATACGTAGGAAATGGATGCGGGAGAGTTTCTCTCACACAACCTGGATGTTTAGTGTATCACCCTTTGGGTGATATGCGACGCATTCGCTCCTACGTTTAGGATCCAGCGTGTGCGACCCGTTTCGAACTTTTCTCTTACTGTTGAGCAATCGAGTTCCTTTTCTCTTGCTGTTGAGCAACCGAGACCGTTCCCTGTTTTAGCTGTAGTAGGTTGAACTACAGCTGCTCTGATTTCTCGTATCAGACGAGAATACGTAGGCATAGGATGCGACATCCTAGCGAGCTACCTCCCTTTTACCTTCTTCCCGTTCTACGTTTTGCTGTAGTGCGTTGTGTCGCTACCGCGAAAATAAGGTGCCGGCAAAACAGAAGAGTCGCCACCTTAAGTTATTTATCCCTCAGAACGGGAAAGGAAACGATCGGAAAAACCTGACGAAAAAGGGTAAGACAAGGTCATCGCAACCATTGTCTGGGTTCGAGAGTCGGTTACGTAAGGGGAAGGTATTAACACCCCTCACGTCCGTCGTACTCGATGGGATCCACGCTTGTTGTGTTTACTGAACAAGTTGGTTTATCTATCTACCTATCAAGGCTGGCTAAAAAAGAAAAGAAAAGTGACTCGGCAAAGCGTCGCGCTTTATGCCTACGTATTTTCATCAGAGAATGAGAAATCAGAGTCAACGTAGTTCGACCTACTACGGGTTACGAGGAAAGGTGGCTCGCCAATACGTCAGTATTGTGCCTACGTACTCTCAATAGGTATGAGAGATCAGAGCTTACGTAGTTCGAGATACTACGACTTACGGGGATTCAGATTCATCTATTTTATCGAGCAGGGTTAAACAGCAGTTCCAGCAGTTAGGGTCAAAGCCTGTTTGCGTTGGCGCTGAAGTTTAACGACACTCTTTTCTTCAGAAAAGCTTCCTTTGAATTACAGGCCCACGGGGCAAAAAGGTTTGAAGTTTGTTTTCTGTCTTTTACGAAAGAAGTGTTTTTTTATTGTGTTTGCAATTTCAATCGCACTAAAGGTTATGACCTGAGAGTGAATGCACCGCATGTCACCCAAAGGGTACCATACTAAACATCCAGACTGTTGAAAAGAAACTCTCCAACAATCCTTTCTCAGATAGCTTAAGGCTCGTAACGTACGAAAGAAATCATTCATGATTACTGTATCTTAAGCTGTTTTGAGATGAGAAGAGAACAGGCTCAACTACGGGGAGACTATCAAGTCCTACTGTTGTCATGCCAAGGATTCATCCTATAGTTGAGGTTTGAAACAGGGAACTCCTAGAAGTTATCATGCATAGGTTTCAACCTAAAGTTCTATCATCACTTCCTTATCAAAGGAAATGAGAGTCCTAAGGGATCATGTCAATGATACACAGAAACAGATAAAGCATCAGCTTAAACAGTAATACAGTAAACGACTATAAAATGCATGCAATGCAAGTGAGGGAGGAAATGTGTGTAGGGCAGCAGCCTCCACAAGCTCATCTCAACCTCAAGCCAGAATAAATAACAGTAATCATACTAAGGAAATAAAACATGCTATCAAGCATAATACAATAAACAACTGCAATCAAACAGTAAAAATAACATGCTATCAAGCAAACTAACTGTCGCTACTGCGAAAATCGACGCCGGCTGAACAGAAGAGTCGCCACCGTGCGTTATTTATCCCAAAGGAGGGAAAGGAAACGCTCAGAGTAAACCTACCGCAAAGACGGGAAGGGAATGGTCATCGCAACCAAATCCTGGATTCGGGAGTCGGTTACGCAAGGGGAAGGTATTAGCACCCCTCACGTCCGTCGTACTCGACGGGATCCACGCTTGTTTTCTGGTACGGATTGTTATTTCTATCTATACTAAGGGTTAAGGGTTAAAAAGAAAATAAAATGACTCGGCAAAGTATCGCACTTTATGCCTACGTATTCCCGTCTGGAACGAGAAATCAGAGTCAACGTAGTTCGCCTACCTACGGGAAAGGAGGGGAAGGTTGCTCGCTAGGATATCGCATCCTATGCCTACGTACTTTCATACAACATGAAAGATCAGAGCAAACGTAGTTCGGGCCACGTACGACACAAGTCGGTCTTGATTGTTTTTATCCTTCTGAAAAAGGTTTTCTCCTGATTATGGGTCCAAGCGGACAAAAATGACGTTTTGATTGGTTCACATTCTTTTACGGAAGAAATGTCTTTTATTGTGTTTGAAATTGTTAGTGTATTTTTGATTGTTTTGAGGTAAGAAGAGGAACAACAACTCTAAAACCTATAGTTGAAAAGGGAATCAAAGTCTACCCTAATGTTATCATGCATGGATGAGAACCTAATGTCTGTCATATTTCTCTCTTGCGCAGAGAGAAACAGAGATCCTAAGGGGATAAATGGAAAAACAACAGCATATATACAGTAAAGCAGTAAAATGCATGAATGCAGCAGTACAAGCGAGGCAAGGGAGTCCCACTCGACCTCGAACCTAGAAAACAATGAGCAAGGTGAAACAGCTTCACCTCAACCTCCAGGGGAAAATTAACAAACAATACAGTCAAGAAACTCAAACAATACATCACCAGCTCTAAACAGCACCAACAACTCTAAACAGCAAAACCTGACAGCACAAGCTCCTTCTTCTATCAGTCCTAAAGGCAATGAACTTCATCCTCAATCTTCAAGGGATTCTTCAAATCAAACTCTCCTAGATGATAAACAGTTCACAAAATGAGTTTGGATGTTAAACAGTCAGTTAACCACCAAAGGTGCCATACAGACTGTTAACAAAATACAGACTGTTTCTCTCAAAAGTTCTATCTCCTAGATACTGTCACTAAGCCTTCCAAAGGAAGGAGGTGAGTATCAAAGAGAGACTTTGAATCATAGAGAAGAATGGAGGCAACAGAAGCCATCCATGTTTATGAATCATATTTCTACTCTAAAGCTCTACCTAGCTCCTAGGTCCTATGATCTTCAAACAGCTTCAAGCAAGCCAAGCATCTTCATAAAGCTTTGATCTTCAGCTTCAACTCTTTGCTTTGTCTTCAATATGCTCCATCAACAAGATCTTCAAAGCTAACCCACACCCCAAGCAAGCCCAACAAGCCCACACAAACAATAAACCCCAAAATGGGCAAACCAAACAATCACTCAATTTGAAAATATACTAAAAATATTAATATAATAGGGAAAATTCTAATATTATTTCTAGGGGATCTACTAAACCTACCCTTAATACCCTATATGCCCCAAGTCCTAATTCAATCTAAAAAGCCTAAAAGAAATTGTTTTAATGCACCTAAGTTATGTATAAACCCTAATTTCACCATCCTAATATTCATTAATCAAAACTAATCAACAACCAATTATAAAATCATGTAATAAATCCAGGGGGAAGCTAAAACATATATCTAACTATCCTAAAAAGATTGACCTAAAAATATTAAGGGAACTACCTAAACTAAATTCTACAAATTCATGTATCAACATAAAAGCATTAAAAAGCAATTAAAGAAGAAAATATGCAAAAAATATTAAAATGCATGAAATGAGAAATGTCTTTATTTGATATTTTTCTTGGAAAAAATATGAAAAGGAAGAAAAAACTCCCATGAAAAAATATTTATTTTTCAATTTAATATGATTTTCTAAAGATATGAAATAAAATGGAGGAAAATATAATGGAAATTATGAGATGGGGTGTGAACAGAAATGATATTCCGTTTATTTTCTTTTAACCCCAGACCTGTAGAGTAGATAGAATAACAATCCGTACCAAAAAACAAGCGTGGATCCCGTCGAGTACGACAGACGTGAGGGGTGCTAATACCTTCCCCTTGCGTAACCGACTCCCGAATCCAGGATTTGGTTGCGATGACCATTCCTTTCCCGTCTTTGTGGTAGGTTTACTTCGAGCGTTTCCTTTCCCCCCGTTGGGATAAATAACGCATGGTGGCGACTCTTCTGTTCAGCCGGCGCTGATTTTCGCAGTAGCGACACTAACCACATGGGCAAGGGAGCTGGGCTCTACCGAATACCCGCAAGCAAAGCCATACAGTAACAATACAAGCAGAGGGAGCAACTCAACCTCTAGTGCAATCATGCTCCTAGATTAAAGCTAGTCTAGTCATGGACTTATTCTAATGCATCAAGCAAGTCAAACAAGGCACATTAATACAGAAAAGAAAACAGACAAGAAAGCAGATCAACTCCTCTCTCAACTCCAAGCTTCAGCTCTTCTAACAGCAACCCAGCCTTCAGACCTCAATCACCCTTCAAGGCTACCATCTCTCATGACAAGTATCAACTTGCTCTTCCAGGTTTCAACCCACCAAACATAAGTTTCCACTTATTCTCTCTTCTCCAAGCCTCAGCTCTTCAGTAAATTCCACCTTCAGGCTTCACTCTTAACTACAAGTGTCAACTTGATTCCTTCAGGCTCTCACTGCATCAGTGCAAGTGTCTACTCATCCTTTATTCCTCAAGCCTCAACCCTGCACTCAATCTTAATTGAATCCTCTTCATAAGTGTCAACTCAGTCTTCAAGCTTCAGCTCTCTTACTTTACCAGTCTCAACTTGGTCTTCCCCTCTACAAGCTTCAGCTTCTCAGTGTAGTCTTTAATCACTTAGAAGTGTCAACTTCATCCTTCAATTCTTTAAGCCTCAGCTCTTCATTCAATCTCAATTGGGTCTTCAAGTATCAATCTGTTCTTCTTGCTCTTCAAGCTTCAGCTGAAATGGCAATGCTTAGGGAATCATCCTCTTCAATGAAGTCTTCATCTTCAAACTCAAGCCCAACATCTTCAAGATACTCAAACCAGAAGAAATCACTTAACTGGATAAGCTAGGATATTAAACTGCTTATTGACCACCAAAGGTGACCTATAAGGTTTTAACATCAGAAGAATGGTTCCCTCAAAGGTTCTACTTCCTAGGTACCATCACTTATCCCTCCAAAGGAGGGAGGTGAATACCATGGAAGGACCTTGAATCATGGGGAAGAATGGAGGTGAAAGATACCATCCATGTTTAAGAAAGAAATTAACTAAGTCTAAGCTCTACTTAATTCCTAACCCTAAAACAACAATAAAACAAACAAGTCTTCAAGCTCTCAAGCTCCTTCTTCAATCTTCAAGTCTTCCACTATGCTCTTCCATGCTCCACAAAGCAAGACCAAGCCCACCAAGCCAAGCAAAAGCCCACAAAGCAAAGCAAAACAAAATACAAGCCACAAGGGTAACACAAACAACAATCAATTACAAAAATCAATTAAAAATAGTATACTATTATATTAAAATCTAATGTAACTTCTAGGGGATCCTATATAACTACCCTTAATACCCTATATGTCCCAATATCTAACTTGACCTAAAAACTCAAAATTCTAGTGTTATTGTGGACCTATGTTAAGGATTGACCTAAATCTACACAACCTAAGGTCATCTAATCAAAACTAATCAAAAACTAATCACAAAAATATGGAATAAATCCAGAGGGGAGCTAAAGTCCTAATCTAACTATCCTAAAAAGAATGGTGTAAAAATATGAAGGGAACTAGCTAAACAAAATTCTACAAAACTATGTATCAACATAAAATGAATTAAAAGCTATTAAAAGAGAAAATATACAAAAAATATTAAAAATGCATGAAATGCAAATGTTTTGATTTTATAATTTTCTAGACATCCATGAAATAGGAGCAAAAACTCCCACGTAAAAATCATTAGTTTTCTATTTAATATGATTTTCTAAAGTTTAAAGAAAAATAAAGAAAAAGAAAATAAAATGTGAAATGTTTGGTGTATTTAGCAATGATATGCAGTGCATTGACCAAATGGGCTCCAAATGGGGGTGTCATCAGTAAAAGCACTAGGCCCATATTCTCAGTCAGAAAACAAATCAAAAATATAAAGAAAAAAGAAAAATACGCGGTGCAGAAAGTAAGGATACACAGTTCAAATCATGACTGGGCCATGAATGGGGGTGTGATTAGCAATTATTCATTAAAGCCCAACGAAAGAATAAATGAAACGGCTGCGTTTCATCATTTCAGACTTTCCCTCTTCAACACGTGAAACCAAATCTCGGCCTTTGGATCTGATCCCAGTCAACGAGTCTTTGCATGATCCAACGTCCAGCACATTATCTTCTTCCCTCAGCCATGAACTTGGAATGAAGAAGCCATGAAACAGAGCTATCATGCTTTCCTTCATCACCATCGTATCACATCAATTCTCGCCCAAGATCCAAGATGTAAAACCCTAGAAAACTCTAAATTCCATGCTGATCATGACCATCACCTTAGAATTCACTGAAATGTACTCAAGCTCTAAACCCGATAATGAATCAAAATTAGGGTCAAACCTCAACTCTAACCATTCTTGAAATCAAAGTGCTCAATCTCTTCCTCATGTTACACTGGTCAATTCTTGCTATCACACCAAGATTATCTCTCAAGATTCAACAAGTTATGGTGCCAAACAGAAATGGTGTCATCATCTTGATCCTCTCCAAATGATCTCAAAATCTCCAGAATCCATCTCCTACTTGTCTCTAACCATTCTAACCTAACAAATCTAACTAAATGCGTTTGAATTAAGGTGTAGAGTAAAAGTTGCAAACCTGTCAATTCTTGAATACCAGATAGATCAAATCTTCAATTCAACCCTTCAATCTCTCCAGAATCACTCCTTGTACCAAGATCTTGCTATTGTTTGCAAAAGTTTTGATGGAGGATGCTTGAAACTCAGAATCCGATAGTGACTTGCAGCTTCCAAAATCCAAATGCTATCTTCTCAATTCTTCATGATCTTGCTCTCAATTTGGGATGGATTCACTCAGTATGATCAATGGAAGATGTTACAATAGAAAGAATCAATGGAAATGATGCAGAATATAGAAATTGATTTCAACTTGCAATGGAAGAAAATGAAATGGCAATCTCACTCTCCTCTCTAATCTCTCACCAACCTTGTATCTGAGCAGCTTCTAATCAATATATAGGATGGTTCTAAACCATCCAGAACTTTCTGGAAGCATCTAATGAGAATTTGGGATTCTCATGTCATGAGTTTTTGAATTCAAGCCATCTCATATACCAGCTTGTGTTTGGCTCATTGCAGCACTTGTATCTGACTTGAAAATCTCCTTAGATGAGATGCATGAGATGTTAGGATGCTTTGCTAGCCTGTGCATTGATCTTCCTTAGGTTTTGCATATGTAACTTAATATGCAAGTAACCATTTACCAAAGCAAGTTCATGATTTAGACCTCAAATCAAAAATGTGGCTAAACCATTGTTTTTAAAATGTTTTCTAGAGTCAAAATGGTATATTACATGCCATGGTTTGGATGTGTAGCTTGAAATTTTCAATTTCCAACTTTGACTTATTTAACTTATGCCTCCATTTTAGGTCATTTTTGCAATTTTGAGCTACAAGCTTTTCCAACATCTCATGACCTCCTTACTAGCCTTAAAACATCATTTTAAGCAAGTTTGATGTGGAAGATTTTTCCATTTGAAGCTTGGAAATAGGAGTTATGGCCTTATGCTTGAAATGACCTATAATCTCCAAATGACCAAAATGCCCTTGACTTGTCAAAGCCATAAGTTGAGTTCTACAAATCCTATCAAGGACTTCTAGTACTCTCTAGAAAGCTAAGAAGATAAGGAACAACATTCATGTTGACCAAAAGTTCATAGGAATCATACGTCTTGGGCAAAAGTTTGATGCAAGTTGGGTGACTTTCAAGGCCCCAGATTCACATACCTCAGATGACCTGTAACTTGTCAAAGTCATAACTTGAGCTCTAAAATCCTATCAAGGACTTATAGTACTAAAAGTTTAAGCTAATAAGGAGCTCTACAACATTCATGTTGGGGGCAAGATGAGATGACAATCACATCTTGAGCTAAACTGCCTTGAAGATAGGGGTCAAACTAGGGGATTTTACACTGTCAAGCCTTAGAAACCCTAGCTTGAAACTTCTCAAACTCTTCAATCATGATGAGTTGACCTTGGAATCATCCTTATAGCATCTCAATGCATCAATCCATGATCACATGGCTCTTGGATTAGGTCTCAACCCTCTCCAAATCATCAGTTGACCTAGGGTTGACCCAGTTAAACCCTAACTGCACCACTCATGGCTGAGGTTTCTTAATCTTGCACAATGACCTCTCTAGGCTTCATGATGGATTTCAATATATCTCATAAGCTCTCTCAAGGCTTCAAGTACACATTCATGGCTTCAGAATCATCTGAGGACTCCCCACAACTCTCAAGTTAGGAGGCACACACCCTTGGTTTCAACCACTTTCTCTGAGGATCTTTTAACTTCTCTGGCAAAGATATCAACCCTTGAACACTTGAATAACCTTTTTGGCTAGCTTCAAATTCTTGTGGTGCTCTTGATTGGTAATCATACCTCTTGATCTCCTGCATACATGTCAATGAAATGCAAATGATAATGCTAATGTGAATGAGGTGAAACACAAGCTAGGTAAAGAAATGTTGGTCAAATTTTAGGGTGCAACAGCTGCCCCTATTCAAACGGCTTGGACCTGACTGGGTGAGGAGCGAACGACTCTCAGCCAATCAAGGTAAAAGACGGTTGAATACCAACAAACCCGAAAATTTGCCAACTGCACAAGTACACGGTACTCTGATGGGAATAAATCTTCGAAAACTGAACTACTAGTTGCACGACACTAGCTGGGGAATTGGTCACATGGTAACCGGTGATACATGGTCGATCATGCCGTTAGGCATCAAGATTCCTCAGGACTCATCAGGTCAACAATCAAGTTAAATCATGCTGTCGGGCATTCAAAGAAAACTTTCGGGCATCAGCCGGACTCCATCAGTAAGTCGGGAATAGAATTCTCGGTCAATCATGAGCCAGTTGGGGATATCCAAACTTCTGCCATCAGGCACTCCGCATCAGCTGAGAGAACTGCTTTGTTAACACGGTTGGACTTCAATCATCAAGTCTTCAGGGGAAGTTTCAACTTCGCTGTTCAGAAACCTGCTGGGGATGACACATCTCCGCTGGGGATTCTGGAGAACTATCAAGTAACTCTGCTTCGGGGATCCAGTAATCATTCTGGATGAATCAACTCTGTTTAGGACTTCAAGAATCATCTTGGACAAATAACTCTGTTGGGGACTTCAAGAATCAACCTGAACTGATAACTATGCTGGAGATTTCAGGAATCATCCTGAGCAAACACCTTGATGGGGACTCTAAGCATCAACTTGAGCAACCAACTCTGGCGACTGCACTGGGGATTTTAAGATTCATCTTAAGCAAACGACCTTGCTGGGGAATTCAAGAATCATCTTGAGCCGAAGACTTCGCTGGGGACTTCAAGAATCATCTTGAGCAAGCGACTCCGTTGGGGAGAATTCAAGAATCATCTTGAGCAATCAATTCTGCGGCGGAACACCTGCAAAACAAGAACGGTAACAACCTAGATCATGCTTATAATGCATATGCTTCGGCAATGGCGCAATGCTCCACACGGTGGAAATGCTACGCGTTTATGATAAATGCTATGCAGTCATGCAAAATGATGCGATCCCGTCAGCAAAATAAATGCTGAAGGGAGAATCCTCCTGTCAAGGAGAAAGAACCACTCTGATAGGGGGAAGGAATCATCCTGCTGAGGGGAAAAAGGTCACGCCAATCCCAATCGGGCGCTGTGGGGAAGTGAACTTCAGTTGACTGCTGCAGGGGAACGAAGCTCTACGAGAACCTGGACCTGCTGAGGGAAAGCGATGTCAATCGCGGGAATAAACTGCACGGCCTTCACGGCTACTTCCCTGGAGATAACGGCTCCGGCGGGGAAACACAGCATCAGCTATTCAACACTCCACTGGGGAAAACCAATCATGGCCTGAGCGGCTTCCAAGGACTCGGCTCTCTTGGGGATCTGCAACCTCGGCTGGGGAAGAAGAAATCATTCTGCTTGCTAGGGAGATTACGACTCTGTGGGGAACCTCGATTCCACTGGAGACTTCAGTCCTGAACCATCAGTTGCTGCACACTTTGGTGAATGACTCAGCCGAGGAGATGACGTTCCTTCAGGATGCATCTGATTGAGGAGAGAATCTTCTCTTCCTGGGGAGACATATCAATGCTCACGATCTCGTGTTCAGATTCTGCGGGGAGAGGCTGCTGAACTTTGCTGGAGAAGGAGAGATCATCCTGCTTGGGGACGCGTATGGCGTACTGTCTGGTACATGCTACACCTGTAACAACACAAACACACAGACAAGATACCCTTCTCAAAGGGACCTATCAAGGTTATTATCTCGTGACAATGTTCAAGTAATTCATTGTTTCAACAATCAGTGGCCTATCAAGGCCAGTAAGTTTATGTATGCGCATTTTATCAAAAACATCGGCGCTCTTTTCACAAACAAAACAGATAAATGCTAAACAGACAAACAGAATTGCTGAATAGTATACATTTTATTGATAACGAACCCCTGAATGGGTAAAAATGTTTTACAACGGATGCAAGCTCCTGGAATGAGGAAGCCACGCAAAAAATAAAACATAAATATACATCAGTATATACAAATGTCGGCAACGAGGCGTAGACGAATACCATGAGTTGATCCCTCTATGACCCACTCGCCTTCGATACTTCTCCGACGCTTCAGCTTCAGAAGAGATTGATTCAGATAAACGGCCCTCAGGTCTTCCAAACCACTAAACAAAGAAAGTCCATACGCGGAACGCAATCATTTGCTTTTTTCAAATCCCTAACTTTTGCGTGAACCGCCCTTTACGGGTTTTCAGTTCACCGGGATACCCTTTTTTTGCCAAAGTCGCCCATCCGGGTTTTCGACTTTGCGGGTGTACATTTTTTCAATTTATATCCCTAATTTTTTCCCGAACCTTTTTCCTTTTTTATGGTTCGCCGGGATGCCCCATTTTTGCCTGGACTCTCTTTTTACTGTCCAGCGGGTCGCTTTCAAGCAAAGTATTTTTTAACCGCGTCCGCGTTCACCGGGGATGCAAAATCTTCACCGTCCATTGTGGATAACAACAAAGCTCCTCCCAAGAAGACCTTGCTGACGACGTACGAACCTTCGTAATTGGGAGTCCACTTGCCCCGGTGTTCTTCTATTAATACCATAGGCTTTTGTGGAGAATAAGGCATTTTCAACTGAATGGCCCTCTTTCGTACCCATTGGAGATAAGGTTCAAAAGAGATGCAGTTAGGTCTTCCCAAGTCCTCTTTTCCTTTCCTGTGTATATGCCCCCATGCTTTGAGAATTTCATTTTTTAATTCTGAAATTCCTATGAAGAAAATACCTTCTACGTGAGCACTGCAGGGTTTGTATTTCAGCGGATAACCAAGTTGTCGACGAGCAAGCACGGGGTTATAGCTGATTCCCCCATTTGTACCAAGGAGAGGTATATTCCCGAAGCTTCCACAACTATCAATGATTTTGATTCCATCGTAACTACGGCTGTACCAGTCAATATCGGAGTGAGTAAGAGCCATAATCTTTTCAGACCACCATCCTTTGCTCCAAAAAGTATGGGCTTTGGGTAGATGAGAAACAAACCATTTATACAACAACGGAACACAATAGACGATCATTCCTCCTTTGTGAAGATTTCTTTGATGAACAGAGTGGTAAGCATCAGCTAGTAGAGTAGGTACTGGATTCTTCTTCAAGAATATTTTGATGGCACTGAGATCCACAAAGTTGTCAAAGCTCGGAAACAGAAAGATCCCATAAATAAGCAAGGCTAGAATAGCCTCAAAAGCATCCATACTCAAGTGATCGGCATAATACTGAGCCTTCCCAATCAAGAATTTTGCAGTCAGCCCAAAGATACCTCCTTTAGTAACCATGTTCTTCTGAATGTCTACCAACCCGATACGTATGGCTTTAGCAATTTCTTCCTCTTTAGGGTCCTTCTCCATGACGGGAAAAGGAGATGCATCAAGGATGGGTAACCCAATCAGACAGGAATACTCTTCAAGTGTCGGCACTAACTGATAATCCGGAAATGTGAAGCAGTGATAAAGTGGGTCATAGAACTGGAGTAACGTGGAAAGGAGTCCCAAGTCCATTTTCTTCCTTATTTTCAGTAGAGACAACAAATTCCCGTACCTGCTCTTGAATCCTTCTACATCTGCGATCAGAGTGCTCAACCTTTCAATCTCATCTATATTAGGGCTTTTGTAAGTGTACTTGATAGTTTTCTTTTTTCCGTTGTCCATGATTTTCCTGATATTTTATAAATAAACGACTCTGAGTTCCATAAAACTTTTATGACATGATGTTTATGGATGCATGAATGCACAAACACAGGTAATCACATATTTACAGATTTACATAAGTAAACAGACAAGGTTTTGGGTTTGGAGAATATGAGCAAGGAGTCAAGGTCTACCCTCCCCAAAGGTATGTACTAAGGTTCCCACAACTGCAGAACAATGTTCTAAAAGGGTTCATGGAGTCCTCGACCCATCTTTCGGATATTATCAATTTCCCAAATACTTGGTGGTCGATAATATTCTCAAGAGAGTCTCGTCCAAGTGTAGTATCGCGTATCAACTACTTTGGAATTACTTCCTTATAGTCATCGCACTACATCTTAAGAAAGTCATAGTGGGGAAAAAGGTATCTAAAGGTCCTCAGTGTCATGGGCACCTATGTAGAAAGTAGCATTGTTTTCACGAATACTCGATCAACAATACTAGTTCTCTAAAGGGCCTCCACTGAGCGGTGATTTTCTCAAGTCAGCTTGGTCGGGAATCTACTCCCTATAAGCCTTCTTGAATATATCACCTTCCTATCATAAGTACGCTCGAGCACGGGTGTAGTGTTGTCTCACCATTTCAAGTTTCCCAAACCAACAGAGCACAAATATATACAAGTATTCACAGATAGCAATTAGTTAAACAAAATAGGTTGAACCCTCAAAATAAAAGCAAAAGCAGAATCCCTAGTGAAGTCGCCATTTCTGTTGCGGTGAAAATTTGATATCAAGCTATTAATTAACTTGAACCTTATTTCTTTTACAACCGATCTTTAATTTATCCAAAGGAAAGGTCTCAAGAAAGAAAAACCTTTTTCGCGATGTAACAACAACGCTTAAGAGATTCGGGGATCCGGGGTTGGTTATATCTAGGGAAGGTATTAGCACCCTAAATATCTGTAGTACTCTACAGGAACCTTTTGTTTAATTACTTGTTAGGTTGTGAAATATGCACTATGGTTTGAGTTGGTAATTGGGATAAAAATAAAGGCCTAAGTGGTTTTCTAAGTTTGCTCGCAAAGGCATCGCACCTTCTGCCTACGTATCCTGACTAGGATAGAATCAGAGCAATCGTAGTTCACCTCACAAGGGAAAAGAACACTTGATGATGATCAAGGTTCAAAGGGGAACAAACATAACAATGTTTGTATGGAGTGAGACAAAACTCCCTAAGCTAAGTTGAAAGGGAAGTAAGAGATCATGACGATGATTCTTACACAGAGTTGACGAACTCTTTCCTAGGGTTCTAGTTGAAGAACGCTCCTAGTATGGGTAGGTTTCTTAGACTTCAAGCAAAGTCTAAAGGCTTCTGAATCAGGGTTAAGGTGACTTAACAAAGTCAAGGGATAGCAGAGGTTTTGGTCCAAGACATTGACAGTCAAGTGGACAGACCTTCCTTTGGAGGACAGCATTATCGGCAACTGGACGAAAGCTGACGAGCTTCGTCGCTTGGGGATAAAATAAAATACAAACATTAAACAAACATAATCATGGTGAAAACCAATGAAAAAAAGATTTAAAGATGAAAAGCAATGATGACAATCAAAGCAGCTGTTTCGGTACGGGAACCGTGACGACAGTTCGTACCTGGAATACTGTTAACAGACAGATGAGATAAACATAAAAATAATTCGATGTAAAAATTCTAACATGTTGACAAACATATATAGACATGATAACAATCAAATTTCCTGAGAAAACACAAGAGGAACCCTTTTAATTTTCATCTGCAACCAATTAGGGTTAGTACTGTCAACGCGCGGATCGCGCACAAACAAACATGGTGAAAAAATAATCAAACATGGGAAATAATTACATGGCGTGAAAGTAAATATAAAAACAAACACAATGAAAAAAGAACGGACGAAAAACGATAAAATATGAGAGAGTTACGATTTTTTGAAGTTTTATGTAAAAAATGAGAAAAAGTGGCAGCAAGGGTTATCACAAGGGATCGAACCCATGCCAAGACTGATATGCGCGCAAGTCTCTACCGCTGGGGCGGCTTTTACATCCATTAACAAATGTGAAACAATAAACATATAAAGCTTGCTTGGTTCCATGGCTGGGCAAAACACATAATCAACACAAATACGATTTGTACCGTAACTTTCTAACCGTTTATCGAAACGAGACAAAATTTATATGGAAATGGGGTAGAAAAATGAGAGGAAGAGGATGGTGGTGTTGGTTTTCTGAAATTATTTGCCTAGTGAAAAAAATGATAGCTGGTGTGTTTGTGTGCCTTTGAATGCATTTTGATATGAATAGCTTGATACACTTATCCTCAATCTCAACTAATCATCCACACACAACACTTAGATGATATGTGAGCAAGTATGAACACTTTCAAGGCCAGGAGATGCAGATGTTAGAATATCACATACAAGTTGCAAAAACACACAAAGATAACAATGCAAGACAAGGTGGTTTTTGATTTCAAGGCATTCAAGAGTCACACCAATCATTGAAACATCTTTAATATGTGATTTAGAGTGTGTGTAAGTGAAGAGATTAGATCTGTAATGAGTGTGTGAGAACTTAGTGTTCAATTTGCATTTTTTGTGTGATAATGCATGAAGTGGTGTAACTCAATGTACAAGTTATTTTCAATGTTTTAGCTCATTCAAACATGTCACATATGGTCATATTGATCTGTTATAACACAAAGATATCAAGAAAAATCCAGCATTCTCAAACTGATATGTGATGGTATGGAAATTTGCAAAAGGATGATCAATGATGCATGATGATAAGCAGATGCAATTCAAGACCAATTCAGGTTATTCTAATCATTTACACAGCATATATGCATGATAAAAAGATGATTTAAGCATTAGGATCTCAAGGAAACCACCTGTTATGAAGAATGACATGTTACATGCAAATTGTCCAAGTAAGGATGCATAATGGTACTCAAATTTCATTTCACACATAAACTGGTTGGTTTGAATGTGTAGACATCTCATACATGTGATTTTAGTCATGTTTAATCAGGTAAGACAGTTCAAAACAACTTGGTTCAAAATGTGGTATGTGTGATGCAAGTGTGATGTGTGAAAAATGTGAAAATTTGCAAATCTGAATTACAACTCAATTTAAACCAGACCAATCATTGATACATGTTATAAATGATCATATTAGTCTATCCTATCACAAAGATCTTAAAGAAAGACAATGGTTCACAAGTTGGTGTAGCATATGCAAGCTTGTCAACAAAAAAAAAAGCAATTGGTGAGTGAAATCTTGATGTAGTGCTTTCCTTCATCAAATCAATGCTCTAACATGTTACAAATGAACCATATAAGGTGTATGTGGTGTTTGTTCTGGTGAAAACAAGTAGAGGCAAAAAACCACATTTGAGGCTTGGTGTATTTTGAAACTTGGTGTCAACACATGAATCTTGGTGTAAGGCAATAAAGCAACAAAGCAAACACATAAGCATGCTCAAAATGATCAAACAAGTATGTTGAAATGAGAAAACAAGCCATATCATGTGTTATGCAAAGAATGAGGATGTTTGTGGATTGTGTGCATTATGTGCATCATGAGTGAGATTTTTTTGTTCTAATCATTTTAAACTTCAAACCATGATGTAAACACACTCTAATTGACCAATATGAGATGTATGATTCATCATTTTGCTCAGAGATCAGCTCATTCCAAAACTGGTCTTGGTGATGTAGTCTTATATGAAAAAATGATCATTTAAGATGTGAATTTTTATAGCAATGATCTTATGAGCAAAATGAGGATTCAAACATCTCAAGTATGTCCAATGTGAGGTGTGTGCACTGAAATTTCAACAAAAAAAGAGTTGGTGCAAGAAATGTCAAATTGTGTGGATGTGTGTTTAAAGATGTGTACTTGAAAGGATGAATTTTGGATACAATGATTTTCAGTGTGAAATAACCATACCAGCAGGTCAGGAATAATTGTTATGATGTGTTCATGGTGCTGTTTTGATGAAAACTAACTTGATGCAAAAAGTAGCCTTGTGTGTGCTTGAGTGATTTGAACACTTAGTGCATGATATGTAAATCAAGGATTAGTGAGCAGCAGAGCAGATAAACACATACATATATTCAGAATGCCAATTGAAATATGCTTAGCTTGCAAAAAACAAGTTTTAATGCTTTAGACAACAAGTGATGTTCAGCTGGTATGGTTCTGTTATGCAAGGTATCCAAAGGGACAAATTAAAACTGTTATGAGCAAACAAACATGCTGCAATCATTCACAATTCTCATGATTTAAAACACAACATATCCAACAACAATGACCTTTATAACCACTGCAGCAAGTTACTAGGACTTTAAGGATAAGGATGGTTGAAACATGACTAAGCATATGATGAGCATAAGCAATCACAAACCTGTAGCAGCAGAATATCAACACAACATCATTAACTTTTCTCAAACAAAATTAAAACCAAAACCTGCTATGGACCTCTTCATATTCTTCTCATGAATTGCAAACATATTGTAATGGTACACCAGCATCAGATCTTTTACTTTCAGGTTAGGACAACATTGGTATAATCAATCAAACAAGCTTAGCAATCAAACAAAACTTGTACATAACAGTCTTGGCACCAAATTCCTTATCATAGCCACTTTATTATATTGGTCTCAATCATTTTAAATGTATCTTCATGACAAAAAACATACTGATATGACAAGGTTAAGCTGGTATATTCATGCTGATACACACAGGGTATTCACCAAACATCATAGAAACCAACATACATTCATAACTCAAAAATTCATACAAAGTACTCAAAATGCATAAGTCATGAAAAAAATAATGCAAGCAGTGAGAGATATATACTACATACCTGTTGAAGATCTGTTAAGCAAGTCAAAATTGTTGAGAAAGCCAGAGATGATGAATCCAAGTCTTTGCTTTAGCTCCTTGCTTCAACTTCAAGTAATAACCACTTATGATGCCAAAATGAAAAGTATGAGTTTCTAATGATGGATGAGGGCTTGGACAGTTGAGGTATATGGTATATGAGGTGTATGAGTGGTCACAACCTCAAGAAAATGTTTGGAGATCAGTTTGGTGTTTTTTATGGACTTTGGTCAAAGTAAGCCAAGTGAAATGTTGACTTTTTGATTTCTCATGATTTTTGGTGGTTCAATGGTTTGTACACCTTCTATATGTTGTTTAGAAGGTGTATGGATGATAGTTTGAGTGCTGGAACATGTAGAGCTTGATATGGTAGAGAAATTGCAAATGCTGAATTTTGGCTATTTTGGACACTTTGGTGGATTTTGCAAAATGCAAGTATGAGAGAGATGTGATGAGGGAGCTTGGTTTAGCAGGTTTTTTAGAATGAAGTTGATGTCTTGAATGAGGGGTATGAGGTCCCTATTTATAGCAAAAAGCAAGGAGGTGCTTGCTTGAGAACTTTACTTACAAATGAAGTTATCCTTGATATTTCCATCCATTTGCCAACTTGCCTTGCTTTTTCTGGTCTTTGGCTGTCTCCTTAACCCAATGGGCAAGTTTAAATGATGTTTCTACTGATAAATTTCAGCCTAGATGCTTGGTAGAGTGGCTGGAGCATAATCACTTTCCACCTCATGCTTGGAAAAGTCAAAAATGGCAACTTAGGCAATGAACTTCCAATCTTTAATTCTATGCTATCTCCATGCAATTTCTTTGCTTCAACCTGCTTGAGATGTTCAATATATCAGATAGTATGAGTTTGATAAGTTAGAATTGGCTCAATTGGATGGTAGAGATGATTTTGCAATTTTGATCAATGTGGGGCTAAAGTGACAAAATACCAACTTTGAACACATGTATCTCTCAGCTCATAAATCATCTTGAGGAGTTATTGTACAATTTAGAAAGCCCTCACATAGTACTAAAACTTTCATGTTGGCCAGAAGTCTTGATTCTTCTTGAAACTAGGTGAAAAATCCCCTTGAAGTTGGCTGATTTTAGCTTTTAAAGTGAAAATAACAGAGAAATTTTCTAAGGAGATACGGTTTAGCCCTTTTCAAAACCCTAATTTCCCGATTTCTCGATTACTCTCTCATCCTTGATCCAATGATCATGAAAATTGATATGCAAGTCCATTATGACATAAGGAACAACTTTGATTCACAACTTGGATTCCAATTCCCAAAATTTGAGGAGTTGACTTTTCGGTCAACCGTACGATCGATCGGTGCCGATTGAGTTGCCTGTTGACATTCTGGACATCCTGAGACTTTGATACTTCTTGAATAGTATTTAATAGTCTATATGAACTTCATGGACCTCAATCCCACCATTAAAACCTCTTCCAATATCAAAGTCAAACCACAGTTGACTTTTCACTAGTTAAAAACCCTAATCGGGGCCTCCTGACTGCACTGTTCTTGATTCTGAAATGATTTCTTCAAATTGACTTCTCTTTTGACTTTGATATTATCTTTGATTTCATTCAATGATTGAGTTGGCCCAAATCATTGGTTAATCATTCCTTGGTTGTTTTGAATTTGTCGGTGCGAAAACCCTGGTTCGTCTGTAACTTGACAATAATAAACTTGCACTGATTTAGGGTTAGATAATGCATGATCATGCTTCTAAAAATGATAATGAGAATCTAAGGGGTCAAAATTTGGGGTACAACAGTTGCCCCTATTTAAATATCTTCACTAGATGGGGAACGAGAGATGACAATCTTCGTTAAATCGCAGTGAAAGGTGTTTAAATATAGATAACCGAAAATTTTGTCCCTTAGATCCGATGTCATGCTAAAGGACAAGTTATGATATGCCATACACTCTAAATGATGCTTTATGATGCTTGAATGCCAGCAACATAGACGCGACGATAAATAAAAGAAACAGTAACAAACAGTGACAAATACAAGGACTCGACACTGGGGACTCGTACTGAAAAACTAAATTAACAGTTCAGACATGACTGATAGCGTAAGCAGGGAAACTTCACATGGGGAAGAGATAAATCCAATAAATATGACAATCTTTTTGGAAAAGAAGTACTTCACCGGGGAGAAGAATAGACTTCTACTGGGGAAATGAAAAATTAATTCCATCGGGAAAAGAGAATCAGGATTCACCGGGGAAGCGAAAGACTGGATACAACCTCACTGAGGATGATCAGATGAGGAACTTCCTATAGTGAAGAGTTCAAACGGGATCTTCAGGAATGGACTACAATCAAGCCTAATCACACACGGAGGATACTAATGGCGACTAGATCTCCGAGACTTGACTGGGAACATGGATCACTGGGGATACACCCTCAGCTTCTGCAAATAGTTCACACAGTGATGGTAATCAATAGACTTCCTGGGGAATTGGCAACGACCAGAATTCCAAGTGATGCCAGTGACGACTGGTCTTTTAATGGTGATTGGTGACGACCAAATCAGGGTACCAATAACGATTGGTTTTAAACAATGCCAGTTACGACTGGATTTCCCGGGGAAAGGTTGGTAACAACCAAACCAAGAGGTGCAAAAGACAATTGTACTTTTATTTAGTGCCTAGTGACGAATGGACTTATACGTGGATTTGTTAGTGACTACTAATGAGATACCAATGACGATTGGATTTAGACAATGCCAGTGACGACTGGGCTTGTACTTGGAAACGAAGTGCGTAATAACTTAGACTTCGCGGGGATTGATAGATGTCACCGACTCGGGGAACAACCGAATCACACTGATCCCATGATGAGGGGTGTACGTAGATTTGGGAAAATAAACCCGAAGACCTACTGAGGAATAGAGCCTGTAGGTAGATTTTTGCCGAGGTGAATTCAGACGTCCAGAAATACTTTGCTGGGGAAAGAACCTTCATATCATCGTAAGAAATTCTGAGGGTTAATCTTCAATCTTGGTAACCATACATGGCCAAAGGACTCTTTGTCGCTCAACTTGCTAGCATTTCATTGGGGAATGTAAATTCTGACTGTGCATCAAGACTCCTGCTACCCTGAAGTTTCGGGGAAGTATGATTTTCCTCGAGTCTTTTCACAAGTTAAAACATTTTGTAAAATCTTTCCAAGTTATTTTTTCAAAAATTTGGATTTTAATGCTTTCAAAAACAATCGAACGGTATTTTGCATAACACAGAAAATAAGGAACTGATAATTTGCACAAGAAAGAAAGGCTCAAAAGGCTGATTTTATTTAAAGGATGGAATCTTGCCAATGACAATATTCCATGGAAATTTTTACAAGTAAAATGGCAAAAGTGGATAAGGTTACATTGAATCCTGTGACCTAACTATCCCTAAAGACTAGAATTCTCCAAGATCCTTGCTTCTGACGAGAGCTGTTGAGATGAATCTTTGTTGAGTCTGCAGTGTTGATGCCTTCGTCTGACGCAGCGAAACGCTTTTGTCCCTAATTTTTGCCTGGACCGCCCTTTCGGGTTTTCAATCCACCGGGACGCTCATTTTTTCCTAAGCCGCCCTTTCGGGTTTCCAACTTAGCGAGCTTTTTGATTTCTTTTCTCTTTTTTCTTTTCTTCTCTTTTTTCTTTTTTTTTTACCCTAACTTTTGCATAAACCGTTCTTTTGGACTTTCCGGTTTATCGGGTACTTTTTAGGCGTAATATTTCCGAACTACGTCAGAGTTTATCGGGTGTGTGAGTTGTTCCCCGTCCATGGTAGTAAGGATCAGTGAACCTCCGGAGAATACTGTCTTCACAATAAAGGGGCCATCATAATTAGGCATCTACTTCCCTCTTGCGTCTTTGTGAACTGGTAAGATCTTCTTGAGAACAAGTTCTCCTTCGCGGAACTCTCTGATACGGACCTTTTTATCGAACGCCCTCTTGATTCGTTTTTGATACAACTGGCCGTGACACATCGCAGACATGCGCTTTTCATCGATGAGATTCAGCTGATCAAATCTTTCTTTAATCCATTCTGCCTATTCTAACTTGGTTTCCATGATGACTCTGAGGGATGGTATCTCGACCACGATGGGAAGAACTGCGTCCATTCCATATACCATAGAAAAGGGGGTTGCCCCTGTGGAAGTGCGGACGGAGGTTCTGTATCCGTGCAGGGCAAACGGCAGCATTTCATGCCAATCTTTGTAGGTTTTAACCATTTTCTGCAAGATCTTTTTGATGTTTTTATTTGCAGCTTCCACAGCTCCATTCATCTTTGGACGGTAAGGGGAAGAGTTGTGGTGTTCGATTTTGAAGTCATCACATAATTCCTTCATGACTTTGTTGTTCAGATTGGTGTCGTTGTCTGTTATAATTCTGCTAGGGATCCCGTAGCGACAGATGATCTCTTTCTTAATGAAACGAGCCACCACTTGACGCGTAACATTGGTGTAAGATACAACTTCAACCAATTTTGTGAAATAGTCGATGGCAACCAGAATGAAATGGTGTCCATTTGAAGCTTTTGGCTCAATTGCCCCAATCATGTCAATCCCCCACATAGAGAAAGGCCATGGCGACGACAGTACATTCAACAGTGTTGGAGGCACATGCATTTTGTCTGCGTAGATCTGATATTTGTGACACTTTCTGGCGTATTGAATACAGTCAGTTTCCAAGGTCAACCAGTAATAACCAGCTCTCAAGATCTTTTTGGACATGGCGTATCCGTTGGCGTGAGTACCAAACATTCCTTCATGAACATCTTTCATTAACAAGTCCGCTTCTCTTTTGTCAACACATCTGAGTAAGACCATATCATGATTTCTTTTGTAAAGTCACCATTGCTGAGGAAGAATTTGGATGCTAATCGTCTTAGTGTTTTCTTGTCAAGTGCCGTAGCATCTGTGGGATATTCTTGCTTCAACAGATAATTCTTTATATCATGATACCAGGGTTTGCCATCGGTTTCTTCTTTGATCATTTGACAGTAAGCAGGTTCTGTCTTGCGTTCAATTTTGATAAGTGTGCCATCATTGACATCTTTAGTTTTCCACATTGAGGCCAGCATGGCTAAGGCGTCGGCGATGTGATTCCATGCTCTTGGAACATGTTTAAAAGTGATTTCATCAAAATGCTTGATTGTTTCAACGATATAAGCTCTGTAAGGAATCAGGTTTTCATGTCTTGTCTCCCATTCGCCCGTGACTTGGTAGATAACCAAAGCTGAGTCTCCACTGACTTCGAGATTTTTGATTTGGAGATCAATGGCTGCTTCGAGACCAAGGATACATGCTTCGTATTCAGCAATGTTATTTGTACAATCAAAGTCTAATCTGGCTGTAAACGGAGTGTAACCCCCTTCAGGATTCATTAAGACTGCACCTACGCCATGTCCGCTATAATTGGAGGAACCGTCGAACATCATTTTCCACCAATTCTCTGTCTGTTGACCTTTGTCAGAACTTGTTTCTTCACAATCTTTTACTAACATGATATCTTCATCCGGAAAATCAAACTTCAGAGGTTCATAATCTTCGACAGGTTGATCTGCGAGATATTCTGATAACACACTGCCTTTGATAGATTTCTCAGCCACATATTGAATATCATATTCTGATAGTAGCATATGCCACCGGGCGAGTCTTCCGGCTTGTGCCGGCTTCTCAAAGATGTACTTTATTGGATCCATTTTCGAGTTCAATAAAGTGGTGTGACAAATCATATACTGCCTCAAACGCTTAGCGGCCCATGCTAAAGCACAACAAGTCTTTTCTAGGAGTGAGTATCTGCTTTCACAATCAGTAAATTTCTTGCTCAGATAATAAATGGCATGTTCTTTCCGTCCGAATTTGTCTTGTTGACCTAGAACGCAACCCATTGAGTTTTCAAGCACTGTCAAATACATAAAGAGAGGCTTTCCTGGAACGGGTGGTATCAAAATTGGAGGTTCTTGGAGATAACCTTTGATTTTATCGAACGCTATTTGACAATCAGAATTCCATACAACCGTTTGATCCTTTCGTAACAACTTGAAGATCGGTTCACAGGTGGGGGTCATATTGGAAATGAACCTGGATATGTAATTCAACCTTCCAAGGAAGCTTCTAACCTGATTTTCGGTCCGCGGAGCTGGCATGTCTTGGATGGCACGGACTTTGTCTGGATCCACTTCAATCCCCTTGTGGCTGACAATAAAACCGAGTAATTTTCCTGATCTGACTCCGAAAGTGCACTTTGCGGGATTCAACCTCAACTGATATTTCTGGAGTCTTTTGAATAACTTCAACAAATGTTCTAGATGGTCTTCTTCATTTTGAGACTTGGCGATCATGTCATCCATATATACTTCTATTTCTTTGTGCATCATGTCGTGGAACAAAGCCACCATAGCTCTTTGATAAGTTGCGCCTGCATTTCTTAAACCGAATGGCATAACCTTATAACAATAGGTGCCCCATGGAGTGATGAAGGTTGTTTTTTCCATGTCGTCAGGATCCATTTTGATTTGATTGTAACCAGAGAAACCGTCCATAAAGGAAAACACTGCAAACCGAGCTGTATTATCTACCAAAGTATCAATATGTGGTAAAGGGAAGTCGTCCTTTGGACTGGCTTTGTTTAAATCTCGATAATCCACAGACATCCTTACCTTTCCATCTTTCTTTGGTACAGGAACAATGTTGGCTACCCATTCTGGATACTTGGCCACTGCAAGGAAGCCTGCATTAATCTGCTTTTTTACTTCATCTCTGATTTTAAGAGCCATGTCGGGTCTGGTTCTTCTGAGTTTCTGTTTAACCGGCGGGCATTCAGGTCGGAGTGGTAACTTGTGAACCACTATGTCTGTATCCAAACCAGGCATATCCTGATAAGACCAAGCAAACACATCTACATATTCTCTTAAGAGTTCCTTTAACTGCTGTTTTACTTCTGCCCCTAGGGCTGCCCCAACTTTGACCTCTTTCCTATCTTTTTCGGTACCAAGGTTGATAACTTCTACCTGTTCCTTATGGGGTTGAAGCTCTGCATCCTCTTTTTGGGCCAATCTTACCAGTTCATCAGGAATTTCACAGTCTTCATCCTCGTCTTCAGCTTGGTAAATTGGTGAATCAAGGTCAGGAGGAGATGTTTGGTCACAGGATTCAATGGGGTTATGGTCATCACTGCATGTTTGAAGGGTTTATTTTATTAAAACACACAATCAACAAATGCAACACACACAAAGAAAGAGAAAATTGTTTTTGTTTTGGTTTTTTGTATTGCCATTTTTCTTTCAAAGTAAAAGCAAGAAAAACGGTAAAGAAACAACACGAGGATTTTTAACAAAATAGTCCATTCTCATTGATATTTCTTTGAAAGCATGGGGCCCTTACAAAACATTCCAATAGCCTTGGGCACAGCTATGGAGATTTTAAAATAACAAAGAAAGAAAACAACAAATTACTTTAACTCGGGAAAAACTACAGGAACTTCGATAGCCTCCCAGTTGTTCAGAGTAGCTTCGTCATGATACACTAGCGCTCCTATGTCTTCACTTTCAAGATTTCCTTCCACGACGTTGATTTGAAAACCGCCACTGATAAATATTTCTTGAATAGCCTTTGGCCGGCTGTTGTCATGCCTTGGTTCTTCACTTTGAGTTGGTTTGTAACCCAACCCCTGGCGGTTCATCCTCGGCTTTACCTCAATGACTTCTCCCCATCCTGCGGGAGTGCCTTCTTCCATTGTAGCTTTGGCGCCTTGAGCAGATGCGAAAGTTGGACCACTTTTTGCCACCGTCTCCTCTATCATCACTGCGTTTGCTATTTCTAGTGCTTTGAATGATGTCTCTAGCGCATCCTCTTCTGCTTCAATGTACCGGAATGATGAAAGATTACTGACCATTAATTCCTCTTCCCCATGAACAATCACCAGCTTATCATTTACTACAAACTTCATTCTTTGGTGCAGGGTAGAAGTTACCGGCCCTGCTTCATGGATCCAGGGACGTCCCAGTAAGCAGCTATAAGCTGGATTTATGTCCATCACCTGAAATACAATGTTAAACTCATGGGGTCCCACCAAAATCGGTAATTCTACTTCTCCGATGACCGTCCTCCTTGAACCATCAAAAGCTTTTACAATTAATGAGGTTGGTTTCATCTTTGCCCCAGCATAGGCTAGTCTGGACAGTGATTTTGCGGGTAGCACGTTTAACGAGGATCCTGTGTCGACCAGTACTCGTGCCAAAGTATCTTCCTGGCATTTGATGGATATGTGTAGTGCACGATTGTGATCACGTTTTTCCTTCGGTAACTCGGCGTCGCTGAAACTTAAGGTATTGCACGCCGTGATGTTAGCCACTACTGAATCAAACTGCCCAAGTGAAATATCCTTAGTTACGTGTGCTTGTCTCAATACTTTCTGTAATGCTTCCCTGTGAGCTGGAGAACTTATCAAGAGTGACAAGATTGATATTTTTGATGGCGTCTGATGAAGCTGATCTATCACCTTGTAATCACTTCTTCGGATAATCCTCAAAAACTCATCATTTTCTTCTTCTGTGCTTGGAGCTTCTTTTTCTTTGATTACCACAGCAGGAATGACTTCTTTTGGAATAGCTACTGATTCTTTCGGCTGATAGATCCGACCGCTGCGGGTCATCTTGCTAGTGCCGGCAATGTTGGTCACATCTTTCTGATTATCTGTCTGAACAACCTTTCTCGTTTCTTTGTCTACCACGGTCACATCGTACTTCCACGGAACAGCTTTTGTATTGTCATAATGGAACGGTCTCGGTTTTTGAACTACGATTGGTCGCGGTTGACCAATAGCGGCTCTGTTGAAAACTGGCCTTGCACCCCTATTAAACACTGGAACTTTCTCTCTTTTCCTGGATAGGTCGAAAACTGGCTCTATTACAGAAACCTCTCCTTTCCTTTCCTTACCACATACTTGTAACATCCCCTCATTTATCAATCTTTGTATATCTTCCTGCATCGCATTACATCTGCTGGAACCTACGGTACATTTTTCACATTTGCCATGAACACTTTCCAACAACCCTGCTTCTGTCAGCTTATCATGCAATGTCTTCAATGGCGTTCTGATTTTTGACACATCATTAATTATCTCTTCATCTGACTTTTCAATGGCATTGATCCCTCCGTGGTTTGGCAGTGGTTTACTCTTGACGTTAGGTGGTACATCATCAAAGGACAGGATTTTCTTCTCCATCAACTCTCTAACCAGATGTTTTAAGGCAAAGCATCCTTCTAAGTCGTGGCCGGCAGCACCTTCATGGAAAGCCCAATGGGCATTTGGGTTATAATGTGGAGACGTGGTGTCCGGATTAAGTGGTCTTGTCGTGATCAACCCCTGCTGGACCAAAGATGGATATAACTCAGTGTACGTCATTGGTATTTGTGGGGGTGGAGGTTTTGTGGTTGGCCTCCGGTTCTGGTATTGTTGCCTGGGCTGTGGTACCCTCTGCTGCTGATTTTGTTGAAAGGGCGGAGCGTTGGGCGCTCGTTGATGCCCTTGCTGGTTTTGCTGATACATGGGCGCTGGTCGCCCTGGTTGATAGTTTGAAGTGAAATGGTTGAATGCTGGGGTCACAGCTGCCACATATTGCTGAGGGGCATACTGTACCGGGTACACGGGTCTTTGTTGATGAAATGGTTGAACATAGTTAGGTTGGATTGGCTGGAAGAAACTTTGTTGAGGCGGCTGATATTGCTGATATGGAGGTCTCATGATACGATTTCTTCTTCCCATTACGGCATTTGTTTCACCTTCTTTCTTCTTGTGAAACCCACTGCTGACTTTCTTAATACTGCTGTTGTTAGAACTGCTGGAGCTGCTGGCTACCTTTCCACTTTTCATTCCCAACTCTACCCTCACTCCCACGGCCACAATGTCTGAAAAACTTGCAGACACACTGCTGATCATTTTCTCATAGAATTCCGGTCTTACTGTGCCAACAAACCAGTCTGTCAGTTCTTTCTCACTTAGAGGTGGTTCTACCTGGGATGCTGTTTCTCTCCACCGCTGGGCGTATTCTTTAAATGAATCTGTGCTTTTCTGAGACATGTTCAACAACTGCCTTCGGTCAGGTACCATATCCATATTATATTTGTAATGTTTCATGAATGCATCAGCCAAATCTTGAAAACTGTGGATTCTGGACTGATCTAGACTTAGATACCATTTTGCTGGAGCTCCTTTCAGACTGTCTTGGAAGCAATGGATCATTAACTTGTCGTCTTCGATGTGTGCTGCCATTCTTCTATAGTACATGACTAAGTGAGTTCGTGGACAAGTAGCTCCTGAGTACTGATCGAAATTTGGGATTTTGAACTTTGGTGGTATTACTAGTCCAGATACCAAGCACATTTCTCTGGCGTCAGTGCCAAAGGTATCGTTTCCTTCCATCGCTCGGATCTTCCTCCCCATAGTTTCAACGCTTTCCCTTAACTTCTCATGTGATTCATTCTCCTCTTCATACCCTTCGGGTCCCTCGTATACTGGTGGTGGATTATGAAAGATGGGGCGTGCTTGAACCTGAACTGTAGCTGGAGTGTAGGTGGGAATAACTTGTGGAATCTCACCTCCCAAGGGAATTGTCTGTTGAGTGACTCTCGGCGGTGGCACAAAGCCTGGGGGTAACCCATAGGTTGGCACATTTGCAATAGTAACAGCCGTCGGGATCGGATCTGCAGTGATTTCAGAGACAACGGTGGCTTGAGTGTCCAACATTGCCCGGATGACTTGCAAGGCTTCTTTGATCTGTCCCACGCCTCCTCGGAGCTCTCCGAGTTCATTGTCGATTCTGTTTACATCCAAGTTCTGCTCTTCCATCCTTAAGCGAGCTTGGGCTCGGGTGTTGTACTGATGGCGAGGTCTCAGTGTGATTCTGTTGACAAGACAGAGGGATGAGACTCGACTCAGGAACATGCATATGCAATGTTCATGAAATGCAGACATGCAACATGCAGATTTTAAACATTCAAGGGAATAAAAGCTTTATTTGCAAATATTATAACAATAAAACAGACAAATCTTCATTGATAACATCTGGAGAGTTTACAACATCAAACAGGCAATGAAAATACAAGCTTCTACAAAATACGAAAAACAACAACAAAAGATTCTAGATTCTTCTGCTGGATGGTCCTTCATCTTCAAAATGATTCTTTCTTCCACCTTGACGTACCAATTCTTGAAGTTCTTCTTTCTCTTGCATAGCCTTGAAATACTTATCTCTCCATATTTTCCCTTCTTTCTCAGCTTTTGCCAAGGCGGATTTCAACTCTTCTACCAGGGTAGGCTTGGGCGAGTCAGGCTCAAAGCGGGTATAGAACATCTTCATTGCCGCTTCTCTTACCCATGATAGGTAAGATTCTGAAATAGTAGCATTGTGGGGGCATAGGGCAGTTACTCCTCTTGTGTGGACATAACGCCAAGCGTACGCGATTCGAGCCCTATAAGCAGGATTCTTCCTTTCCTCCAAGTAAAATTTCCTTAAATAGTCTGGATCTGGTTCATCTTCCATGGGGTGCCCTAACTGTCGACGGGCCAGAATAGGATTATAGCTGATGCACCCATTGACGCTGATGAGCGGTACATTCGGGAAATCTCCACAGCTTTGGATCATGGAAATTCCTCCATACATAGGATCAAACCATTTAATGTCTGAGTGTTTGAGCAACAGCAGCTTTTCCGTCCATGAGAGTCCATTTTGCTTATCCCAAATGGCTGGAATTTCTGACAAGTGTGAAATAAACCACTTGTGCAGGAGAACGGTGCAACATTCAATTCGTCCAACCCTATAGCGGTTCCTTCGGTGGAGGGTAAAATAAGTGTCGGCCAGCAAGGTGGGTACAGGATTTTTGATCAAGAAAAGATTGATCGCATTTGCATCCACAAAATCGCTAGCAGTTGGGAACAGGAATAGTCCGTAAATAAGTAACACCAGGATGGCTTCAAATGCTTCAGTATTTTGTGACAAGGCATAGCTCTGAGCTTTTTCATATAGGAACATGGCTGAAATTCCGTACAATCCTCCCTTAGCACCCATATGAGATCGCACTTCGTCCAATTCCAAATACGCGGCCTCTGCAATTGCTCTTTCATTAGGAGTCCCCTCCCTTCCAGAAAAGGGACTGGGAGTAACACCTACCCCCATTAGGGCGGAATACTCCTCCAAAGTTGGTAGCAACTGATAATCTGGAAACGTGAAACAATGATAGGTTGAATCATAGAATTGCACGAGTGCGGATAACATTTCTTCGTACACTTGAACTTCCAGCAATGACAGCATATTCCCATGTCTTTCTCTGAACGCCTCGGGGTCTTCTACCAAACTCACCAGCTTCTTCAAGTTCTCTAATCTCGGTCTTCGGAACACAATCTCTTCTTTCTTTCCGGAATCCATCTTATAATATCTGCAAAATAATCTTTTAGTTCCTTGAATGTTTAAAATAACAAGAATGCAACCCTAAATGCAAAAGTTTTATGGAACTCAATTTTACCAAAATATCCTTTCATTTCATTGATTTTTCAAAAAGGGTATTACAAAAGATTTTAGTATATCTTACAAAAGCCCTAACATTATAACTCAATATGCTCTAAAAGAAAATCCTCTCTCTTCTTGATTCTTTTGAGCTCTTCTTCCACCTGCGCTTTCTCAAGGATGAGTTTGTCTACCATAGCTTTCCAAGGAGTTGATTGATGGTTGGAATAAAATGCATCTTCCTGTGCCTTCCTCTTCTTGCTTGTAACTGCTTCCTCTTCTTTCGACTGAAGTTGTTTGCGGAGTTCCTCGTTCTCTTCCATAGCCACTTGATATTTGTACCTCCAGGATACCTCAGTCTGCTGTGACTTCCTCAGAGCAATCTTCAGCTTCTCTTCCTCAGACATGAAAATCAACGGTTGTTCTTCTATTAATATCATAGGCTTTTGTGGAGAATAAGGCATTTTCAACTGAATGGCCCTCTTTCGTACCCATTGGAGATAAGGTTCAAAAGAGATGCAGTTAGGTCTTCCCAAGTCCTCTTTTCCTTTCCTGTGTATATGCCCCCATGCTTTGAGAATTTCATTTTTTAATTCTGAAATTCCTATGAAGAAAATACCTTCTACGTGAGCACTGCAGGGTTTGTATTTCAGCGGATAACCAAGTTGTCGACGAGCAAGCACGGGGTTATAGCTGATTCCCCCATTTGTACCAAGGAGAGGTATATTCCCGAAGCTTCCACAACTATCAATGATTTTGATTCCATCGTAACTACGGCTGTACCAGTCAATATCGGAGTGAGTAAGAGCCATAATCTTTTCAGACCACCATCCTTTGCTCCAAAAAGTATGGGCTTTGGGTAGATGAGAAACAAACCATTTATACAACAACGGAACACAATAGACGATCATTCCTCCTTTGTGAAGATTTCTTTGATGAACAGAGTGGTAAGCATCAGCTAGTAGAGTAGGTACTGGATTCTTCTTCAAGAATATTTTGATGGCACTGAGATCCACAAAGTTGTCAAAGCTCGGAAACAGAAAGATCCCATAAATAAGCAAGGCTAGAATAGCCTCAAAAGCATCCATACTCAAGTGATCGGCATAATACTGAGCCTTCCCAATCAAGAATTTTGCAGTCAGCCCAAAGATACCTCCTTTAGTAACCATGTTCTTCTGAATGTCTACCAACCCGATACGTATGGCTTTAGCAATTTCTTCCTCTTTAGGGTCCTTCTCCATGACGGGAAAAGGAGATGCATCAAGGATGGGTAACCCAATCAGACAGGAATACTCTTCAAGTGTCGGCACTAACTGATAATCCGGAAATGTGAAGCAGTGATAAAGTGGGTCATAGAACTGGAGTAACGTGGAAAGGAGTCCCAAGTCCATTTTCTTCCTTATTTTCAGTAGAGACAACAAATTCCCGTACCTGCTCTTGAATCCTTCTACATCTGTGATCAGAGTGCTCAACCTTTCAATCTCATCTATATTAGGGCTTTTGTAAGTGTACTTGATAGTTTTCTTTTTTCCGTTGTCCATGATTTTCCTGATATTTTATAAATAAACGACTCTGAGTTCCATAAAACTTTTATGACATGATGTTTATGGATGCATGAATGCACAAACACAGGTAATCACATATTTACAGATTTACATAAGTAAACAGACAAGGTTTTGGGTTTGGAGAATATGAGCAAGGAGTCAAGGTCTACCCTCCCCAAAGGTATGTACTAAGGTTCCCACAACTGCAGAACAATGTTCTAAAAGGGTTCATGGAGTCCTCGACCCATCTTTCGGATATTATCAATTTCCCAAATACTTGGTGGTCGATAATATTCTCAAGAGAGTCTCGTCCAAGTGTAGTATCGCGTATCAACTACTTTGGAATTACTTCCTTATAGTCATCGCACTACATCTTAAGAAAGTCATAGTGGGGAAAAAGGTATCTAAAGGTCCTCAGTGTCATGGGCACCTATGTAGAAAGTAGCATTGTTTTCACGAATACTCGATCAACAATACTAGTTCTCTAAAGGGCCTCCACTGAGCGGTGATTTTCTCAAGTCAGCTTGGTCGGGAATCTACTCCCTATAAGCCTTCTTGAATATATCACCTTCCTATCATAAGTACGCTCGAGCACGGGTGTAGTGTTGTCTCACCATTTCAAGTTTCCCAAACCAACAGAGCACAAATATATACAAGTATTCACAGATAGCAATTAGTTAAACAAAATAGGTTGAACCCTCAAAATAAAAGCAAAAGAAGAATCCCCAGTGAAGTCGCCATTTCTGTTGCGGTGGAAATTTGATATCAAGCTATTAATTAACTTGAACCTTATTTCTTTTACAACCGATATTTAATTTATCCAAAGGAAAGGTCTCAAGAAAGAAAAACCTTTTTCGCGATGTAACGACAACGCTTAAGAGATTCGGGGATCCGGGGTTGGTTATATCTAGGGAAGGTATTAGCACCCTAAATATTTGTAGTACTCTACAGGAACCTTTTGTTTAATTACTTGTTAGGTTGTGAAATATGCACTATGGTTTGAGTTGGGAATTGGGATAAAAATAAAGGCCTAAGTGGTTTTCTAAGTTTGCTCGCAAAGGCATCGCACCTTCTGCCTACGTATCCTGACTAGGATAGAATCAGAGCAATCGTAGTTCACCTCACAAGGGAAAAGAACACTTGATGATGATCAAGGTTCAAAGGGGAACAAACATAACAATGTTTGTATGGAGTTTGACAAAACTCCCTAAGCTAAGTTGAAAGGGAAGTAAGAGATCATGACGATGATTCTTACACAGAGTTGACGAACTCTTTCCTAGGGTTCTAGTTGAAGAACGCTCCTAGTATGGGTAGGTTTCTTAGACTTCAAGCAAAGTCTAAAGGCTTCTGAATCAGGGTTAAGGTGACTTAACAAAGTCAAGGGATAGCAGAGGTTTTGGTCCAAGACATTGACAGTCAAGTGGACAGACCTTCCTTTGGAGGACAGCATTATCGGCAACTGGACGAAAGCTGACGAGCTTCGTCGCTTGGGGATAAAATAAAATACAAACATTAAACAAACATAATCATGGTGACAACCAATGAAAAAAAGATTTAAAGATGAAAAGCAATGATGACAATCAAAGCAGCTGTTTCGGTACGGGAACCGTGACGACAGTTCGTACCTGGAATACTGTTAACAGACAGATGAGATAAACATAAAAATAATTCGAGGTAAAAATTCTAACATGTTGACAAACATATATAGACATGATAACAATCAAATTTCCTGAGAAAACACAAGAGGAACCCTTTTAATTTTCATCTGCAACCAATTAGGGTTAGTACTGTCAACGCGCGGATCGCGCACAATCAAACATGGTGAAAAAATAATCAAACATGGGAAATAATTACATGGCGTGAAAGTAAATATAAAAACAAACACAATGAAAAAAGAACGGACGAAAAACGATAAAATATGAGAGAGTTACGATTTTTTGAAGTTTTATGTAAAAAATGAGAAAAAGTGGCAGCAAGGGTTATCACAAGGGATCGAACCCATGCCAAGACTGATACGCGCGCAAGTCTCTACCACTGGGGCGGCTGTTACATCCATTAACAAATGTGAAACAATAAACATATAAAGCTTGCTTGGTTCCATGGCTGGGCAAAACACACAATCAACACAAATACGATTTGTACTGTAACTTTCTAACCGTTTATCGAAACGAGACAAAATTTATATGGAAATGGGGTAGAAAAATGACAGTAATGATCCGCTCATCATCATCTTGTTGTTCAAATTCGAACCATTATCAGTAATGATCCGCTCGGGAATTCCATAACGACAGATGATGTCCCTCTTTATGAATTTAGCCACCACCTGCTTGGTCACATTAGCATATGAGGCTGCCTCCGCTAGATGCAGTGGGCTCGATCTTGCCTATCATGTCGATGCCCCACATGGAGAACGGCCACGGGGAGGACATGACATTTAACGGGCATGGCAGCACATGAACTTTATCAGCATAAATCTGGCATTTATGACATCTCTTCGCGAAAATTAAAGCAATTTGATTCCATCGTCAGCCAGTAGTATCCTGCTCTCAGGATCTTTCTCGTCATAGCATGCCCGCCGACGTGCGTACCAAATGTGCCTTCATGGACTTCTTCCATGAGCATACTCGGCTCTTTCTCATCTACACATCTGAATAGCACGAGATCATGGTTTCTCTTGTACAACACTCCATCAGGATTGAGATAAAAATTCCCAGACAGCCTCCTCATAGTCTTCTTATCCTGGGTGGACGCTCCCGCAGGATACTCCTTAGTCATAAGGAAAGTCTGGATATCATGGAACCATGGCTTGCCGTCGGAGGCTTCCTCGATCGCAAAGACGAATGCAGGTCTATCAAGACGAGAAAGGACAATTCTTGGAGCTTCATTCCAAAAATTGACTTTATACATTGAAGCCAACGTGGCTAAGGCATCAGCCATCTGATTTTCGGCCCTGGGCACATGATGGAGTTCCACTCGATCAAAGAACGGAAGCAGCCTTCTGGCATAGTTCATGTACGGCACCAAATTCGATTGACGAGTCTCCCACTCCCCTTTAATCTGGTTGATCACAAGCGTCGAGTCACCATATACGTCTAGGTTCTTGATTCTCAAATCAATTTCCTCTTCTAGACCCATGATGCATGCTTCATACTCCGCTTCATTATTGGTGACCGGAAACGTCAGTCTCGCAGTGAACGGGATGTGGGATCCGTGGGGAGTCGTGATGATCGCCCTGATACCACTTCCATAAGAATTAACCGCCCCGTCGAATATCAACTTCCACTGGGAGTTCCTATCTGGCCCCTCGTCGGGCAACGGTTCATCGCAATCCTTCACTTTGAGAAACATGATATCCTCATCAGGGAATTCATATTTCATTGGCTGGTAATCCTCGATCGGCTGTTTGGCAAGGTAATCAGACAATACGCTTCCCTTAATGGCCTTCTGGGAAACATACTGAATATCATATTCTGTCAACACCATCTGCCATCTGGCAATCCTGCCCGAAAGCGCCTGCTTCTCGAAGACGTACTTGATCGGATCCATCTTCGAAATTAGCATGGTGGTGTGGTTGAGCATGTATTTTCGTAAACGTTTGGCAGCCCAGGCTAGTGCACAACACGTCTTCTCCAGCATCGAGTAACGAGATTCACAGTCTGTGAACTTTTTACTCAAGTAGTAAATGGCATGCTCTTTTCTGCCTGTCTCGTCGTGCTGACCGAGGACACACCCCATACTATTATCAAGAACTGTCAAGTACATGATTAGTGGCCCTCCAGCCACTGGGGGTATCAAGATTGGAGGTTCCTGAAGATACTGCTTTATCTTATCGAATGCCTTCTGGCAATCCTCGTTCCAGATAATCGCCTGATCTTTCTTTAAAAGTTTGAACATCGGTTCACACGTGGCCGTGAGCTGAGAAATAAACCTTGCAATGTAGTTTATTCTGCCCAGGAAACCACAAACTTCTTTTTCTGTTTTTGGCACTGGCATTTCTTGTATCGCTTTTATTTTCGCAGGATCAACCTCGATGCCTCTTTCGCTCACAATAAACCCCAGTAACTTTCCGGACCGTACTCCGAAAGTACATTTGTTAGGATTCAGCCTCAACCTGAACTTCCTAAGCCTCTCAAAAAGCTTCAGCAAATTGACCAAATGTCCCTCCTCCGTTTGGGACTTCGCAATCATATCATCAACATAGACTTCAATCTCATGATGAATCATGTCATGAAACAAAGTAACCATTGCTCGTTGGTAAGTGGCCCCTGCGTTCTTCAGACCGAAAGGCATTACCTTGTAGCAAAATGTTCCCCAGGGAGTGATAAACGTCGTTTTCTCCATGTCCTCCGGCGCAATCTTGATCTGGTTGTAACCGGAGAAGCCATCCATGAACGAAAACACGGAGAACTGGGCGGTGTTGTCGACCAACACATCGATATGAGGCAGCGGGAAATCATCCTTAGGGCTCGCCCTATTCAAATCCCAATAATCGACGCACATTCGTATCTTACCGTCCTTCTTCGGTACAGGCACTATGTTGGCGACCCACGGAGGGTAAGTGGTGACCGCTAAGAAGCCAGCATCAAGCTGCTTTTGCACTTCTTCTTTGATCTTAACGGCCATATCTGGTCTCGTCCTCCTAAGCTTCTGCTTAACGGGAGGACAATCTTCTCGTAGCGGCAAGTGGTGGACCACGATGTCCGTATCAAGTCCGGGCATATCTTCGTATGACCAAGCAAAGACGTCACTATACTCTCTTAGCATCTCGACCAATCTTCGCTTGACATCACTCTGCAATGCAGCCCCTATCCTGACATTTCTGACGAGTTCTTCAGAACCCAGATTCACAATCTCGATCTCCTCTTCATGAGGCAGAATAACTTTCTCCTCTTGTTTCAACAAGCGGGCCAACTCTTCAGGAAGGTCTTCGTCTTCATCAATCTCTTCGTCATCTGTTATGTGGATCTCTTCGCTTGTCATCTGGATGATATCCTTGACGGACCAATTGTTGAGGCCCTCGTCTGGCTTGCTTGGCTGGATCTAAGAGTCGAGGTCACAGTCGTTATCTCCGCTGTCTTCAGACACCGCGTTGATGCTTTCGAAAATCATTCCGCCACTGGTAAACTGGATCGACCCCTTACCTCGCGACGCACTGCTAGAAGAAGAAGCTTCAGCTCCGGGAGAATATCCCAACCCAAAATTGTCTTGCTTGCTAGGTATCTCCAAAATTCTCCCCCAGCCTGGGGTAGATCCGGCTTGGACAACAGCCCGAGCTTCCTTGAATGAGGAGAGAGTCATCTCTGGCTTTTCAGTGACTACAGGGGCTACGTCCTTCACTTTGACAGCTTCGAACGCTTGGCATAGAGTTTCATGGATTTCCCCATCCATCTCGACATACTTGAAGGACGACAAATGGCTCACCATTATGTCTTCCTCGCCACATACGGTCACGATGCTACCTCCGACGGCGTACTTGAGTTTCTGGTGCAACGTGGAGGTCACGGCTCCATCATCATGGATCCACGGCCGGCCCAAGAGACAGCTGTAGGCAGGCATGATGTCCATAATATAAAAGACCGTGTCGAACATTTCCGGACCAACTTGGATTGGCAGGGTCACCTCCCTGAAAACGTGGCGTTTGGTTCCATTGAACGCCTTCACAACCAGATCACTGGGTGTGCAGATCACTCCACGATTATCCAACTTCATTAATGCCTTCTTCGGAAGAACATTGAGCGATGAACCCATGTCTACCAACACGTGCGACATGATCGTGCCCCTACACTCTATCGAGATGTGCAGGGCGCTATTGTGGTTCCTCCCCTTCGGCGTCAGCTCCAGGTCTGTGAAACCTAACCCATTTCCAGCATTTACGTGGGCTACGACCTATTCTAGCTGGTTTACTGATATTTCCTGCGGTACATATGCGGCGTTCAACATCTTCAGCAGTGCGTTGCGGTGTGCTTCAGAACACAGCAATAAGTTCATAATGGAAATCTTCGAGGGCGTCTGATGGAGATGATCCACAATCTTGTAGTCACTCTTTTTAATCAACCGCATAAACTCCTCGGCATCTTTAACAAGCAAGTCTTTTTCTGCCCCACGTGGGATCTCTTCAACGACTTTACTTTTACCCTTATCGGCCGCATCAGCCCTGACCGCTTTATCCGCCACGACCTCTGGTGGTGCAAACACTCTTCCGCTGCGAGTAATACCATTGATTCCCGCAAGGTTCTCTACCGTCAACCCAAACGGTTCTAGCTCCAACTTCTGTCCGTTGCAGTAGACTTCAGCCCCATAATGCCATGGGACAACATTAGTGCTCTCGAAGGGTATCGGCCCAGCTTTGGTGATGGTAATCGTGGGCGGTCTGGGTGCAGAAATAGTTATCGTCTGGCGAGGGATGGTGATGGTGGCGACCTCATCATCTTGCTTCAGCACTACCTCTCCTGACCCACTTTCGGCCCTTCGGCTGAACTGTAATATCCCTTCAGTCATCAGACTTTGAATTCCTTCTACCAATTGTTCACATCCATCAGAACGTGTCGCACAGTCCATACATAGCTCTCCGCAACCTGGAAAGAACCCTCTTTTCAACAACTTAGCTTTAACGAAGCTAAGCGGCGTCTTCAGATCTCTGACGTCAGTCAACAAGTCCGCACTTTCGTCTTCGATAATGGCGTTCACTCCGCCTCCCCTATGATTCAGCATAGGATTCTTCGTGACATTTGGCACATTATCCGAGAAGTTGATGATCTTGGCATCCACCATGTCCTGCACCTTGTGCTTGAAGGCTTTGCAATTCTCTATTGTGTGGCCTGGTGCCCCTGAGTGAAACTCACAAGTTGCATTTGCGTCATAACCTGGCGGAGGTGCCCCTGTCAGGGGAGCCAGCGTTCTCTTCTGGATCAACTGTAGCTGAAGCAAAGTCTGCAAGAGTTGCGCGTACGACATGGGCGGTGTCTCGAGGTGACGACTCGACAAAGGTGCCCGATTCTGATACTTTCTGTACCCTTGTTGATTCGATTGCTGCTGCTGCTGCTGTGGCTGTTGAACTGCCGGGATAGTTATACTGGCCACCTGCTGGTGAGGACCTTTACCCTTCCTTCGAGCGTTGGTCACAACGCTCGCTTCTCCTTCCCGTCTTTTGCCACTATAAGGTTTCTTTCCGCCTCCTCCAGCTGAGGATAGCTCACCTTGAATTTTCCCGAGTTTGATCCCATTTTCGATATGCTCACCCGTGATAATGAGATCTGAGAAGGTCCCAGACATACCGCTGACCAACTTCTCATAGTAAACCCCTGAGAGGGTGGCTACGAACATCTGCACAAGCTCATGTTCAACCATCGGCGGCTGAACCCTGGCTGCCAACTCACGCCACCGCTGGGCGTATTCCTTAAACCCTTCATTGTTCCTCTGCGACAGATTCTGCAATTGGACTCGGTTCGGGGCCAAGTCGCTATTGTATTGGTAGTGGTGCACAAATGCTTCAGCAAGGTCCTTCCACGTGCGCACACTAGTAGGCTCTAGGCTCATGTACCATTCGAGGGATGGCCCGGACAGACTGTCTTGAAAGAAGTGCATCAGCAACTTCTCGTCCTCGGAATGAACTGACATTTTTCTGTAATACGATCTCAGGTGGACGCGAGGGCAAGTGGTGCCCTTATATTTTTCAAAGTCAGGCACCTTGAACTTAGGAGGCACCTTGAAATCAGCAATTAGTCCCAACTTGGACATATCAACACCCAGGGTGTTCTGGTTCTCGATATCTCTCATCTTATCCTCGAGTGCCTTGAACCTAAGTCGTGCTTCAGCATTCAGCTCCACTTTAGCACCTCTCTGAGAGAACACATCGTCCTGACGATCCTCTAGCCATGGCTGAGGCCCAAACAGATTCCCAACACCTGCATTGCCGTTGCCTAGCCCAACATTGACATTAGCTCCTAGACTCCCATTACCGACGCCCATCGTATTGAGTCCCATGTTGGCCATCACATTGCCGTTGGCACTGCCGTTTCCCCCGGTCACGGGGACGCCATTCTGTGGAGTTTCAACTGGTGGAGGAGTAGGCACGGTCCCTCCATGGAGTACGCCATTGCTATCGACCCTTGAAATCAGGGGCTGAACCAAGGTTCTGAGCTGATCCTGGCCATTGGCGACCGCTTGCATGAGCTCCATGAAGCGATCCATTCTTTCGCGGAGTTCCTGAACATCAGTTTGCACTTGCTCCATGATTCTGGTTTGATTTGCTCTGGTCGGATAGCGGTGGATGGGTCTCTGATCAATCCTGGAACAACCTGAAACAACCTGGAAATCACAAAAGGGTTAGGAAAAACAACAAAGTGCTCGTTATGCAAATGCTTCATGCAAATGCAAACGTGTGTTTGTGCATTAGGGAGATCTCCCCCGATCCTAGTGCCTGAGTGCCAGTGCTGATAATAAGAAGTCCAAATCCAGTCATGGAAATAACAATCTCATATATAAAGAAAGCCCATCAAGGCAGTACACAACATCAGCGAGTACAAGATGAATCAATAGCGTGACCTCAGCCAACAAGCCTGGTGATGGTCAGCATACAACAATGATCAAAACAAAAGGAATAAAAATAGTCAAGTACGGCCACGAGCGCGATACTCTTCTAACAACTCCTTCGTTTCTGGATGATCAGGCAGAGTGAGCAACCCCTCGACGAGTAATTCCCTTTGCACAATGGTGTACCGAAGACCTTCAACCGAATCTTCCCAGGCTCCTTTGCCGAAACAATCTTCTAGCTTCCGTTTCTTGGACTCAAACGTCAGTTTGTGCTCCTTCAGGTTGGCAAGAGCCCTGTTGAGATGGCCTTCGGCGGCGTATCTGCGAGTGGTTTCCTCATCAAACCTCTTCTCACTAGCCTTCACCTGGGCTTCCAGCTTGGAGATCTGTAGCATCAGCTTATCCTCCCTCTCTTTCCTGGTGGCTAGGGAGGCCTTCCAGTGCTGGTTGAACTTGGATATCCTTCGATACACTTCGTCCAAGTGCTGCTTCTTCGTAGCCAGTACGTCGTTGACAGCTTTGAAGTCTTGACCCATGCGTTCACGCTCGGCTATCTGCTTAGTCAGGTCTGTACCTAGCTGGTTCACCAGCTCTATCTGCCTCTTGAAGGAATGAACGACTTCGTTCCTCTCGCTTCGGAGCTGAGCCAATTCTTTCTCCAGTTCCTCATTTGCCCGCTTCAATTCATCTCTCTCAGCTAACACCTGATTATGCTGCTGAATGGGCACAGTAATAGGCTCTTCAATCATTGGAGGGCTTTCTGGCTTGGCAGGAAGAAACGGCATCCCTATAGCATTTGCTCTGGCTCTGATCCAAGTCACATACGGAGGGTAGGCTTGATTGTTGCTTCTCCCCAGCAATGGCTTTCCCCTCTTGCTGATGCCATTCCAAGCGCGCTAAAGCTTAGATAACAGATCCCCCTCTAGAAGACCAGTGAGGTACAGAGATTCCTGCACCTCTTCCTCCCTCGGCGGAGCTTTCAAAGCATAAGCGAACTGTCATACCAGAAAAGACGGATTGTAGTTTATACAGCCTTTCCTGCCTATCAAAGGCACGTTTGGAAACCCGCTGCAGCTGAAGATAATCTCGGTACCCAACCTATCTCTGTCAAACCAGTCAATATCCTCTGCAGATAAACTCATCAGACGCTCGGACCACTCAGCTGTGGCTGCAGACGAAACAAAGGGACCCCTCTTGGGCAGATGACTATCAAGCCATTTATAAAGCAAGGGTACACAGCATGAGACATTCTTGCCCCTCCTGTTCTCATTTTTGTAGTGGACGGAATGGTAGACATCTCCTATCAAGGTAGGGACTGGATTCCCTGATGCAAAGATGTGAAATGCGTCGAAGTCTACAAAATCGGGCATATTGGGGAACAGAACGATGCCATATATGCATAGAGCGAGAATGGCGTTGAATACGACCCAACATCTGTCCTTGGCGCACTGCTGAGCTTTACCCACTAGGAACTGCAAGGAGAAACTGGGAACCTTGTTCCAACTAGACAATACCAATTCAGAGGCATCCAGATGAAGTGAAGGAGCTAAACCAGCCAGATCAGGCTCAGCATCCATATGAACAAAAGGCATTTGCCTCTTGATAGGTACACCTAGAAAATCAGCATATTCCTCTAGCGTGGGTGCAAGAACAAAATCCTAAAAAGTGAAACATCTCAACGGAGGGTCGTAGAACTGCAGCAGAGAGTGCAACCCATTCAACTCGAACGCAGAGGGTTTACGCACCAAACTGAGCAATTTTCCGTAAGATTTTCTGAACTCATCCCTCACAGAATCATCTGCTAAAGCAATCAAACCAGTCAGCCGAACCACATCAGGGGCAGGGAACTTGTAAGCCACGGTCTTCCTCAGAGAACCCATAACAATACAATAGGAGGCAAGAAATCCTGGATCGGGGAAAACGGTACCTGTAACACAGACACACGTGAATGAAATGCAAATGAGTATGCAAAGCAATGTAAAATGCAATCATGCAGCAGGAGATCAAGGCAACTGTGCTATGGAGATTATGTATCAACAAAACCATAATGCGGCTCTGTCAAGAACTACCATATCTGATAATAAGAAAACCCGGGTATCAGACCACAAATCTGCTCTGTCAAGAACACCCATCTGATAGGGCCATATACATAGGACCATAATTCTGCTCAGTCAAGAACAAACGTCTGATAATAAGGACCTCTGGTACAAGACCAAGAAATCCGCTCTGTCAAGAACAAACATCTATCTGCAAATGAGATCCTCAGACCCCAATCAAAAACCTGCCCTGTCAAGAACAAACATCTGATGATAAGATCCTCTGATCCCAATCAAAAACCTGCTCTGTCAAGAACAAATACCCATCTCTGAATATAAGGTCCTCTGATACAGGACCAAAGCTCTGCTCTGTCAAGAACAAACATATATCCGATGATGAGAACCTCCGGTACCAACAAAACTGATTCACTGTCAAGAAAACCAGGTAGTATGAAGGTCAAAGTTTCCTGCAATAAACCCAACCCTGCTCACAGTTATGGACCTAAACTAACTCAAGTTCGGCATCCTATGCATTCATCAGCATCACAGACATTCAAGAGGGGTGATACGATACCCAGAAGGTGTGGCATCACCAGCTCATGAAGCGGCCTCACTCGGCTGAATCACAAATGATCGGTCCCCGGAGTCGACAATCCTCCAAACCAACAACCGTCTCAACCCAAAGAGTTGAAAGAGAAGCCAACCGGGAGAACCTCGTCTGAGCGTGGATTTCATGAGACACTAGTGTCTGCCAAGCAAGCACGCGCCCACTAATTTCTACAACTAATGCTATGTTCACTCAAGCCTGGGTCTGGCTTCTCACTCATCAGAATGCCCCTCCCACAATAGCACAGATAATCATATCATACTGAAAATAAAGTGCGGGAAATAAAAATGCGATAAATAAACACAACCCAACAAGTAATCATACAAGCGCTAGGATTGACTCTCGCAGGGGACGTCGGATCCCCAAACTGACTCGCATTCGGGACGTTGGATCCCTAGGAAACTATCAAGTCCCCAGCAGAGTCGCCAGCTGTCGCTACCGCGAAAATAAGGTGCCGGAAAAACAGAAGAGTCGCCACCTTTCGTTATTTATCCCTCAGAATGGGAAAGGAAACGATCGGAAAAACCTGACGAAAAAGGGTAAGACAAGGTCATCGCAACCATTGTCTGGGTTCGGGAGTCGGTTACGCAAGGGGAAGGTATTAGCACCCCTCACGTCCGTCGTACTCGACGGTATCCACGCTTGTTGTGTTTACTGGACGAGTTGGTTTATCTATCTACCTATCAAGGCTGGCTAAAAAAGAAAAGAAAAGTGACTCGGCAAAGCGTCGCGCTTTATGCCTACGTATTCTCATCAGAGAATGAGAAATCAGAGTCAACGTAGTTCGACCTACTACGGGTTACGAGGAAAGGTGGCTCACCAATACGTCAGTATTGTGCCTACGTACTCTCAACAGATATGAGAGATCAGAGCTTACGTAGTTCGGGATACTACAGCTTACGGGGATTCAGATTCATTTGTTTTATCGAGCAGGGTTAAACAGCAGTTCCAACAGTTAGGGACAAAGCCTGTTTGCGTTGGCGCTGAAGTTTAACGACACTCTTTTCTTCAGAAAAGCTTCCTTTGAATTACAGGCCCACGGGGCAAAAAGGTTTGAAGTTTGTTTTCTGTCTTTTACGAAAGAATTTTTTTTTATTGTGTTTGCAATTTCAATCGCACTAAAGGCTATGACCTGAGAGTGAATGTGTCGCATGTCACCCAAAGGGTACCATACTAAACATCCAGACTGTTGAAAAGAAACTCTCCAACAATCCTTTCTCAGATAGCTTAAGGCTCGTAACGTACGAAAGAAATCATTCCTGATTACTGTATCTTAAGCTGTTTTGAGATGAGAAGAGAACAGGCTCAACTACGGGGAGACTATCAAGTCCTACTGTTGTCATGCCAAGGATTCATCCTATAGTTGAGGTTTGAAACAGGGAACTCCTAGAAGTTATCATGCATAGGTTTCAACCTAAAGTTCTATCATCACTTCCTTATCAAAGGAAATGAGAGTCTTAAGGGATCATGTCAATGATACACAGAAACAGATAAAGCATCAGCTTAAACAGTAATACAGTAAACGACTGTAAAATGCATGCAATGCAAGTGAGGGAGGAAATGTGTGTGGAGCAGCAGCCTCCACAAGCTCATCTCAACCTCAAGCCAGAATGAATAACAGTAATCATACTGAGGAAATAAAACACGCTATCAAGCAGAATACAATAAACAACTGCAATCAAACAGTAAAAATAACATGCTATCAAGCAAACTAACCACATGGGCAAGGGAGCTGGGCTCTACCGAATACCCGCAAGCAAAGCCATACAGTAACAATACAAGCAGAGCGAGCAACTCAACCTCTAGTGCAATCATGCTCCTAGATTAAAGCTAGTCTATTCATGGACTTATTCTAATGCATCAAGCAAGTCAAACAAGGCACATTAATACAGAAAAGAAAACAGACAAGAAAGCAGATCAACTCCTCTCTCAACTCCAAGCTTCAGCTCTTCTAACAGCAACCCAGCCTTCAGACCTCAATCACCCTTCAAGGCTACCATCTCTCATGATAAGTATCAACTTGCTCTTCCAGGTTTCAACCCACCAAACATAAGTTTCCACTTATTCTCTCTTCTCCAAGCCTCAGCTCTTCAGTCAATTCCACCTTCAGGCTTCACTCTTAACTACAAGTGTCAACTTGATTCCTTCAGGCTCTCACTGCATCAGTGCAAGTGTCTACTCATCCTTTATTCCTCAAGCCTCAGCCATGCACTCAATCTTAATTGAATCCTCTTCATAAGTGTCAACTCAGTCTTCAAGCTTCAGCTCTCTTACTTTACCAGTCTCAACTTGGTCTTCCCCTCTACAAGCTTCAGCTTCTCAGTGTAGTCTTTAATCACTTAGAAGTGTCAACTTCATCCTTCAATTCTTTAAGCCTCAGCTCTTCATTCAATCTCAATTGGGTCTTCAAGTATCAATCTGTTCTTCTTTCTCTTCAAGCTTCAGCTGAAATGGTAATGCTCAGGGAATCATCCTCTTCCATACTCTTCAATGAAGTCTTCATCTTCAAACTCAAGCCCAACATCTTCAAGATACTCAAACCAGAAGAAATCACTTAACTGGATAAGCTAGGATATTAAACTGCTTATTGACCACCAAAGGTGACCTATAAGGTTTTAACATCAGAAGAATGGTTCCCTCAAAGGTTCTACTTCCTAGGTACCATCACTTATCCCTCCAAAGGAGGGAGGTGAATACCATGGAAGGACCTTGAATCATGGGGAAGAATGGAGGTGAAAGATACCATCCATGTTTAAGAAAGAAATTAACTAAGTCTAAGCTCTACTTAATTCCTAACCCTAAAACAGCAACAAAACAAACAAGTCTTCAAGCTCTCAAGCTCCTTCTTCAATCTTCAAGTCTTCCACTATGCTCCTCCATGCTCCACAAAGCAAGACCAAGCCCACGAAGCCAAGCAAAAGCCCACAAAGCAAAGCAAAACAAAATACAAGCCCACAAGGGTAACACAAACAACAATCAATTACAAAAATCAATTAAAAATAGTATACTATTATATTAAAATCTAATGTAATTTCTAGGGGATCCTATATAACTACCCTTAATACCCTATATGTCCCAATATCTAACTTGACCTAAAAACTCAAAATTCTAGTGTTATTGTGGACCTATGTTAAGGATTGACCTAAATCTACACAACCTAAGGTCATCTAATCAAAACTAATCAAAAACTAATCACAAAAATATGGAATAAATCCAGAGGGGAGCTAAAGTCCTAATCTAACTATCCTAAAAAGAATGGTGCAAAAATATGAAGGGAACTAGCTAAACAAAATTCTACAAAACTATGTATCAACATAAAATGAATTAAAAGCTATTAAAAGAGAAAATATTCAAAAAATATTAAAAATGAATGAAATGCAAATGTTTTGATTTTATAATTTTCTAGACATCCATGAAATAGGAGCAAAAACTCCCACGTAAAAATCATTAGTTTTCTATTTAATATGATTTTCTAAAGTTTAAAGAAAAATAAAGAAAAATAAAGAAAAAGAAAATAAAATGTGAAATGTTTGGTGTATTTAGCAATGATATGCAGTGCATTGACCAAATGGGCTCCAAATGGGGGTGTCATCAGTAAACGCACTAGGCCCATATTCTCAGTCAGAAAACAAATCAAAAATATAAAGAAAAAAGAAAAATATGCGGTGCAGAAAGTAAGGATACGCAGTTCAAATCAAGACTGGGCCATGGATGGGGGTGTGATTAGCAATTATTCATTAAAGCCCAACGAAAGAATAAATGAAACGGCTGCGTTTCATCATTTCAGACTTTCCCTCTTCAACACGTGAAACCAAATCTCGGCCTTTGGATCTGATCCCAGTCAACGAGTCTTTGCATGATCCAACGTCCAGCAAATTTATCTTCTTCCCTCAGCCATGAACTTGGAATGAAGAAGCCATGGAACAGAGCTATCATGCTTTCCTTCATCACCATCGTATCACATCAATTCTCGCCCAAGATCCAAGATGTAAAACCCTAGAACACTCTAAATTCCATGCTGATCATGACCATCACCTTAGAATTCACTGAAATGTACTCAAGCTCTAAACCCGATAATGAATCAAAATTAGGGTCAAACCTCAACTCTAACCATTCTTAAAATTAAAGTGCTCAATCTCTTCCTCATGTTACACTGGTCAATTCTTGCTATCACACCAAGATTATCTCTCAAGATTCAACAAGTTATGGTGCCAAACAGGAATGGTGTCATCATCTTGATCCTCTCCAAATGATCTCAAAATCTCCAGAATCCATCTCCTACTTGTCTCTAACCATTCTAACCTAACAAATCTAACTAAATGCGCTTGAATTAAGGTGTAGAGTAAAAGTTGCAAACCTGTCAATTCTTGAATACCAGATAGATCAAATCTTCAATTCAACCATTCAATCTCTCCAGAATCACTCCTTGTACCAAGATCTTGCTACTGTTTGCAAAAGTTTTGATGGAGGATGCTTGAAACTCGGAATCCAATAGTGACTTGCAGCTTCCAAAATCCGAATGTTATCTTCTCAATTCTTCATGATCTTGCTCTCAATTTGGTATGGATTCACTCAGTATGATCAATGGAAGATGTTACAATAGAAAGAATCAATGGAAATGATGCAGAATATAGAAATTGATTTCAACTTGCAATGGAAGAAAATGAAATGGCAATCTCACTCTCCTCTCTAATCTCTCACCAACCTTGCATCTGAGCAGCTTCTAATCAATATATATGATGGTTCTAAACCATCCAGAACTTTCTGGAAGCATCTAATGAGAATTTGGGATTCTCATGTCATGAGTTTTTGAATTCAAGCCATCTCATATACCAGCTTGTGTTTGGCTCATTGCAGCACTTGTATCTGACTTGAAAATCTCCTTAGATGAGATGCATGAGATGTTAGGATGCTTTGTTAGCTTGTGCATTGATCTTCCTTAGGTTTTGCATATGTAACTTAATATGCAAGTAACCATTTACCAAAGCAAGTCCATGATTTAGACCTTAAATCAAAAATGTGGCTAAACCATTGTTTTTAAAATGTTTTCTAGAGTCAAAATGGTATATTACATGCCATGGTTTGGATGTGTAGCTTGAAAATTTCAATTTCCAACTTTGACTTATTTAACTTATGCCTCCATTTTAGGTCATTTTTGCAATTTTGAGCTACAAGCTTTTCCAACATCTCATGACCTCCTTAATAGCCTTAAAACATCATTTTAAGCAAGTTTGATGTTGAAGATTTTTCCATTTGAAGCTTGGAAATAGGAGTTATGGCCTTATGCTTGAAATGACATATAATCTCCAAATGACCAAAATGTCCTTGACTTGTCAAAGCCATAAGTTGAGTTCTACAAATCCTATCAAGGACTCATAGTACTCTCTAGAAATCTAAGAAGATAAGGAACAACATTCATGTTGACCAAAAGTTCATAGGAATCATCCTTCTTGGGAAAAAGTTTGATGCACGTTGGGTGACTTTCAAGGCCCCAGATTCACATACCTCAGATGACCTTTAACTTGTCAAAGTCATAACTTGAGCTCTAAAAATCCTATCAAGGACTTCTAGTACTCAAATTAAATCTAAGAAGGAGCTCTACAAAATTCATGTTGGGGGCAAGATGAGATGACAATCACATCTTGAGCTAAACTGCCTTAAAGATAGGGGTCAAACTAGGGGATTTTACACTGTCAAGCCTTAGAAACCCTAGCTTGAAACTTCTCAAACTCTTCAATCATGATGAGTTGACCTTGGAATCATCCTTATAGCATCTCAATGCATCAATCCATGATCACATGGCTCTTGGATTAGGTCTCAACCCTCTCCAAATCATCAGTTGACCTAGGGTTGACCCAGTCAAACCCTAACTGCACCACTCATGGCTGAGGTTTCTTAATCTTGCACAATGACCTCTCTAGGCTTCATGATGGATTTCAAGACATATCATAAGCTCTCTCAAGGCTTCAAGTCCACATTCATGGCTTCAGAATCATCTGAGGACTCCCCACAACTCTCAAGTTAGGAGGCACACACCCTTGGTTTCAACCACTTTCTCTGAGGAGCTTTTAACTTCTCTGGCAAAGATATCAACCCTTGAACACTTGAATAATATTCTTGGCTAGCTTCAAAGTCTTGTGGTGATATTGATTGGTAATCATACCTCTTGATCTCCTGCATACATGTCAATGAAATGCAAATGATAATGCTAATGTGAATGAGGTGAAACACAAGCTAGGTAAAGAAATGTTGGTCAAATTTTAGGGTGCAACACGCTAAACTACAGCTGCTCTGATTTCTCATATCGAACGAGAATATGTAGGCATAGGATGCGATATCCTAGCGAGCATACTAACAACTAACCCTTCTGTTCTCTCGCTGCCGTGCGATCGAGACTTTCCCGCTGACGACTGGTGTTTCCTTTTTCTCTTGCCCTTGCGCATTTGAGATTAGACTATAGTTCTAAGTTCCGTAGGTTCCCGTACCTTTCAAGCCAACTTAATCTCTCACCCCTGTGTGATCGAGAATACCCTGTCTAGTCGTAGTTAGCCTGAACTACGTAAGCTCTGATCTTTCACGCCGTGTGGAAGTACGTAGGCACAAGACGCGGAGTCTTGGCGAGCCAATTCCCTTTAGTTTCCCGAACTACGTTGACTCTGACTTTCTCTCTTGAGAATACGTAGGCATAGAGTGCGACGTTCTATCGAGTCATTTCTTTCCGTTTAGCTTTAGCAGCCGTAGATAGATTGTTTTTGCATCCTTTAGACAAACCAGCAAGCGTGGATCCCGTCGAGTACGACGGACGTGAGGGGTGCTAATACCTTCCCCTTGCGTAACCGACTCCCGAATCCAGGATTTGGTTGCGGTGACCATTCTTTTCCCGTCTTTGCGGTAGGTTTACTTCTAGCGTTTCCTTTCCCTCCTTTGGGATAAATAACGCATGGTGGCGACTCTTCTGTTTAGCCGGCGCCGATTTTTGCAGTAGCAACAGCTGGCGACTCTGCTGGGGATCCAACGTCCCCTATGCGAGTCAATCCTAGCGCTTGTTTGCTCGTCTTTGGATGGTTACCTTTTGTGTATTGTATACTGCTGTATTTACATTTCCCGCACTATATTGCTATCTGTTGCTATTGTGCTGTTGTGGGAGGGGAGCTCTGATGAGTGAGAAGGCAGACCCAGGCTTGAGTGTACCTAGCATTAGTTGTGGAAATTAGGGGGCGCGTGCTTGCTTTGCAGGTACTAGTGTCTCATGAAATCCACGCTCAGACGAGGTTCTCCCGGTTGACTTCTTTTCCAGCCTTATGGGCTTGAGGGGTTGTTGGTTTGGAGGATTATCGACTCTGGGGACCGATCATTTGGAATTCAGCTAAGTGAGGCCGCTTCAAGAGATGATGATGCCACACCTTCTGGGTATCGTATCATCTAAGTGATGTCACGTTCTTGAAAGTCTATGACGCTGATGACCGCATAGGATGCCGAACTTGTGTCAGTTTAGGGCCATACCCGTGAGTGGGAGGGTTTTTGCAGGAAACTTGACTTCCATCCTACCCGGTATTTTGGTTTTCTCTCGTCAGAGCAAACTTATCCCGTCAGCAGCGCAGCAGTAATCAGAGCTTTGTGGGGGCTGTGATCCCGAGTTTGCTGCATATTGCATTACATTTGCATGAACATTATTGCATCATGTTGCATAGCATTCTCCAGCTAGCCAGAGCTCTTATCTAGCCGTTGTTTTGATTCTGAAGGTGATTCTCCGGTGTTTGGCCTGAGCGACTGTTGATTGTTAGAAGACGACAAAGGGGTTGAAGCAGATTTGAGTAGAATCGAGCAGTGAAGTCAGTTGAAGGTTATTGGTAGCTATGTCTGAGAGCCACTTCCAGTCTCGTAACACCTTGACGGGTTTCACTACGACGACCAATCCTCTGTATGGCTCTATGTCTGTGGAAGACCTTCCGCAAGTGAAGAACGTTACTGCAGACCAATTTGTGCAACCTCCGGTTAGGGACCGAGATCGACGTGAGCAGTTTGTTGTCCGAAATGAACGCCCTCCTCTTATTAACAGTCAAGGTGTTATTTTCCCTATGGCGAATATCCGAAGAGAGATCCCGGTAGCTAGGACTGAAGACCCAAGAGCTCTTGAGTATGCTAGAAGGCTCCGAGTGTTGGAAGAAGGAGTCAAAGCCTTGAAAGTTAAAGATGCTGTCAACCTCAATGCTGCAGACATGTGTTTGGTTCCTGGCCTGGTATTGCCTCCTAAGTTCAGAGCGCCGAGATTTGAGAAGTACAGAGGAGATAGTTGTCCGAAGCAACATTTGGTGATGTTCTGCCGAAGAATGACTTCGTTTGTGCAAAACAACAAGTTGATGATTCACTGCTTTCAGGATAGTCTGACTGGGGCATCTCTGAGTTGGTATATGCAGTTAGAGAGTAATCAGATCCGATCATGGGTGGATTTAGCCAGATCTTTTCTGAAACAGTATGATTATAACCTAGACATGGTTCCTAGTCGCATGCAGTTGCAGGAATTGTCTCAAGAGAACAACGAGCCCTTCAGGAAATATGTTCAGAGATGGAGAGAATTTGCCGCCAGAGTGCAACCACTGCTTCTAGACCGAGAGTTAATGGGCATGTTTGTAGACTCCCTGGAGAGCCCGTACTTCGAAAGAATGCTTGGAAATGCGCCAAATTTTTATGAATTGGTAAGATTAGGAGAACGCATCGAGTATGCCGTAAAAATTGGGAAAATTCAGATTGTTTCGGGCGGTCAGGCTAGTGAAACTGAATCTCTCTGTAGCTACCAAACTGAAGAAGGAGTTGTGATCAATGCAATCATGCCAGATGTTGAGTATCCTCGAGATGAATCGGTGAAATCTGTTGGTTCTTCATCTTCTGTGTCTTGTTATGCGGGACAGACAATTGCGCCTAGGGCACCATATCCAGAACTTTATGTCGCTTCTTCGGAAAATCAGCGAACTCGTGGCCGAGGTTATCAGAATCAGCGCCCAAATCAGAACAGGCCTCGTAACAACTTGGAACGAAGGAATGCTCCTTCTCATCCAATGCCTGTGCCGTATATCCATATCCTACCATCTTTGATCCAGAATTCTTTGGTGGAATCTAAAGCTCTTAAGCCTGTGCCAGAACCTTACCCTCCCGGGTACAATCCCCACGCTCAGTGTGGTTACCATGGTGGATCTCCAGGGCATTCAACTAAAGATTGTAAAGCTTTTCAGGCAAAAGTGCAACAATTGATCGACAAAGGGTGTATTTCCTTTCCAGAAGGAGTTTTGGTTGTGCATGACAACCTCTCAGCTATCTGAGCTCGCAGATCCAGAGGATTATTTCCAGAAGCCAGTGGTCCAGACAGGCAGGCGTCCTCAGCATTGGCAGTCCTCAGACTTTTATCATTTGCATTTGTAGTTTCTTTTTTGTTACTACTTGCTGTTAAAAATTGTTTGTATCGAATGGTAATATTGATAAAGTGACTATGCATTTTTCTGAATTAATCATGTCGTTGTCACTCGTTTATTGCACTGCACTGACACTTGCATTTTATTTACTCCACTTTATCACTTTGATTAGCAAAGATTGGAGGGAGGATGACGAAACTGAATACTCATAACCGATGATCGTATTGCTTTCAGATAAAACCTTGTCGATGACGTACAAGGCATTGTTTCAAATCCCCTAAACACTGGAGATATAAGGAGTTAGTCCCTTGTTAACCACTTCGAGCCAAGAAGTAGAAGTTTTTCGGAATTTTAAACCCTCACATCTTAACCCGGAGCAGGGTAGTTGTCGGTTAGCTTGACCGAGCGTTCAAGTCTTATAAGGGAGTGTTGCCTTTCAAGGACCAATCACATCTTATTTTTCCCCAGAGGTCGCACCTCGTCCACCACAATTGTTAAACCTCACCAATCAAGAGTGAGACAATTACAATCCTTTTGGAGCAATCAAGACAATCAGTGTCACACGACTTGTTCCAAGAAAGAAAATAAGAAAGCCCGCTACGTAGAAAGAAAGAGAAAAAAAGCTGGAAGGCTAATACTTAGGCAAAAATCAGGGCATCTCGCTGGACTTCAAAAGAAAAATCGAAAAGAACTCAAAAGGAGTCAGTCCAGGCAAAAATTAGGGAATCAAAAGAATGAAAAAGAAAGGATATAAAAAGAAAAATCCTCGAACAAGGATAAAGTCGTGTGGATACAGACACTGAAAACGAAAGAAGAGTAACTGTCACTCCGAAAACCTTGTGAGTTCTTTAACCACTGTTCCCAATATTCAACATACCTCTCGAAGAGGCGAGCGCTTGTGCCAAGTTAACTGAACTTTAGGATCGGAGATCATCACGTAGAAGGGGTGGGTACAAATCATAATTTGAGCCAAATATTCTTTGCTTCACGAACCGTGAACCCGACCACGATACAACCCTTAAAACACCTAATTGAGGTAGGGTTTATTCTGAAAGCGCATTACGATAAGGTTGAGTAACCTGACTCCTTCTTGGTTTGCTAGTCATATCCTTGTTGTATTTTTTCACTGATTAAATCAGCACTACATTTGAACTCTGGTTCATCCGTCACTCACGATCATGACACGTAAATTAGTGACAGCACAATTTTTTTAAAAATCTGCATGAACACTGCATTAAAATTACCATTCGGGAATAAACAATTTTATTTGCAGGTCAGTAGTGGACAGGAAGGAAATTCCAACAGGGAATAATCGAACAGGACTGAATAATTCAGCAGTCTGGATCAGAATGATGTATGTTGTGAAACCCTGTGAATCCGGGACATTGACTTCCAGTGAGTTCAAAATCAGTTGGTCTAAGGACAAGTCCCGAAGCATCGGTTGATTATGGGACAGTTTACTTGAGAAGCAGTTGATCAGAAGTAAATCTTCTCGAGAGCCAATCAGGGGCAATTATCCAAAATACTGTGATTTGAGGATAGATCCTTCTAGTGTGTGATCAGGGCAGGTTAAGTCGCTCAACGCTCGTTCAGGGGCAAGTTACTTCGGCGATAGTGAAGCCAACTATCTTGATAGTTGTTTAATTGAGGTTGAATCCTTTTGTCGTGTAGATACCGGGGCAAGCTATCTCGAGGTCGCCTCGTAGCAAGCTACTTTCTGTTCAGAGTGAGTTTCCCAAGAGTTGGATTGGAGCAAGTTGAGTTGCATTGGGGCAAGTTGTTCAAGCAAGTTTGTTCACCCTAACAAGAGTTGAGTATCGGGGAATCGTGTCATTACCCTCATCAAAAAAAATGAACCTTCGAAAAAAGACCTTGTCGTCATTGGATCATTATCTTATAGTTTGAACCTGTTACTTGTCAGGACCTTGTAACCTTGTCATTTCCAAAGCCCAGTTCTCGCCTGGCAAACCGGTAACCAGTTCTCGCCTGGTCCACCTTTCCGTAAATACCAGTTCTCATCTGGTACCTGTTATTTTTCAACCAGTTATTGTCTGGCCAACCTTTCTGTAAACATCAGTTCTCGTCTGGTGTATGTTAGCTTTCAACCAGCCCCGTCTGGTCACCGTCCCTTTAACCTATTTATGGCATCAGTTCTCGTCTGGTGCATGTCAGCTTCCAAACCATCCCCGTCTGGTCATCCTTTCCTTAACCTATCACCCAGTCAGCCTTGTCTGGTGTTCCAACCATAAATCCATTCTCGTCCGATAACCTAACCTATTTTTGCTATCAGTTCTCGCCTGGTAGTCCATCTTTGAATGCTAGCCCCGTCTAGTATTTTCCCTTTAAAACCATTTTGTTAATAACCTATTTTCATCCATAAACTAGAAAAAGCCTAAAAATACCCGACACGATAATTCCTAGTGACTCACATGGTGTCACGTTCCTCGATACAAAGCTCGATTGATACCGGTTTCCCGATTAATGTTAAATCAGGATTACTCTCCTCAACAGATAGAAGTCACGTCTTGTCCCCAAAATAGTTGAGATTGCAGTTGTTCTTCCTCAGAGTAGAATCAGGAGTATCCTCAGCAGGTCAGAATGGATATCCCCGACAGTAGGGGCATTCTCAGCAGTGAGCTGTGCACAATTAGCCCTAGTTTGGTTAGGCCCTACAGAGTACAATCAGGTTGTCAAAGGTTTAGAAAGAGCATCCCCGTGCAGGGTCGTCCTTCCCTCCTCCAGCGGGTTGTCATTCCTCCGTCAGGTTGATCATCCTCTACAGAGTTCGTAACGATGAATTTGTGAGCCATCCCTCAGCAGGATTGTTTCTTCCACATGGAAGTTGGTCTCACTTTTCCAGCATTTATTTTTCTGAGATGATTCTATGATACCCGGTACCCCTCAGTGGAGTTGACGTTGCCTTCGGCATTTATTTTGCCAAGCGACTTTAGACCCGGTGTTCTCTGGCAGCTCGAGCTTGCATTTGCACTTGCATATACCTCATATTTGCATCTATACAAACGCATAGCATCTCCATGCCGTATGGGGCATTGCATCATTTTCAAACATATGCATTTTGAAATATAAATCAGGTTGTTTAACCTTTTGCTTTCATGCGTGTTTTCTCAGCAGGAGTATGGAGTTCTGGCTCAGATCTATTACCAGGTATTCGAGGTATCGCCATGAGACATGTGATGATACGGTTCACCTTACTATTTTTCCCACAGAGTTGCTTGTTGAAGTTTCTCTTATCCGGCCGACAGATTATTTTTCTTCAAATTTGCTGTTACGTCAGCATCAACAGGGTTTCATAATCAAAATTTCAGGAGTTGCCGCCTGTTGTCGAAATAGGTACCTGGCAGTTAATTTCAGAGCATCCCCAGTGGGTTTGGCTACTGCAAAGATAAGGCGGAGTTATTGTCCAGTATGATTGACAGAATTGAATTCCTATTGGGTGGAAGAGTTCTATCCCCAGTGAAGCCGCCATGATTTCGTCGTGTTGACAAAATATTACCCCCAGTAGAGTCCTCCTAAAAGTCGTTGTCACGTCACCGCTGGAAGGTTTGTGGGTTGGGACCGATGGAGTTAGCTACTGCAGAGATAGGAAGAGAAACTGTATTCAGAGTATTTTCCCGTATGAATAGTCGGATGAAGAGTTTTCTGTGTTTAGACAGATGATTTTCCCGTATGGATAGGCGGATGAAGTTTCCTGTGTTTAGGCAGATGATTTTCCCGTATGGATAGGCGGATGAAGTTTCCTGTGTTTAGGCAGATGATTTTCCCGTATGGATAGGCGAATGGAGTTTCCTGTGTTTAGACAGATGATTTTCCCGTATGGATAGGCGGATGAAGTTTCCTGTGTTTAGGCAGATGATTTTCCCGTATGGATAGGCGGATGACGTTTCCTGTGTTTAGACAGATTATTTGCCCGTAAGAACAGACGGATGTATTTTCTTATTGGTTGACAAGAGTATTTCCTCGGAGATCGTCAAATTTTTATTGCCTATGTTGATAGGAGTTCCTCGGGTTGACGAGGTATGAGTCCTGACGTGGACGATTTATTGACGGGATTTCTTCGTGCTAGTGAAGTGGGTGTCCTAACGTGGACAGATTTATTTCCTCAGGTTGACGAGATGTGATAGTCCTGACGCGGACAAATTGATTACTCTTCGTGGTGACGAAATGGCGTCCTGACGTGGACCATTTATTCCCAGCAGATATCTTTCTTCGCAATGGTAAAATGTGCGTCCTGACGGGGACAAGTTTGTGGTTCTTCATGTAGACAAGATGCACGAGTCCTAACGGGGACAAATTTATCTCTCTTCGTGGTGGCGAGGCGTGAGTCCTAATGGGGAAAATTTTATTTCCTAACGGGGAAAAGTTTATTTCCTAATGGGGAAAGGTTTATTTCCTAACGGGGAAAGATTTATTTCCTAATAGGGAAAGGGTTATTCCTAACGGGGATAGGTTACTCCTGACGTGGACAGGTTATTCCTAGCGCGGACATTCATTCCTGATGTGGACAAATTATTCCTATGTTGATAGGATCCCCTAGTGATGACAAAATACAGACGAGTCATCCCCGGCGAAGTCGCCGGGATTTTTCCGTGTTGACGGCAGGTGGACGTGGACAAGTTTATGATGAGATTTCTTCGTGTTGACGAAACAAGCGTCCTAACATGGACAAAGTTCTATTCCTGTGTTGTTGAGATGTGAGTCCTGACGTGGACAGATTTGTGTTTATTCGTGATTTGACGAAATTCGGGGTCTAGATGTGGACAAAGTTACTCCTGTGACAACAGAATCTCTATTCGTGCTGACGAATTTGTTTCTCTTCTTGTGTTGACAAGGTTAGTCCAGTTGTGGACGGAGGTGTTTTTGTGAAGATAGCTCAGTGCCTGTGGTGTCACGCAGCTGATTGATGTTGAAATCAAAATTTTATCAGATAATTGACCAATTGTTGTCGTAACAACCAGACTCAGTTCATTGGACGTTGCTTCTCAAGCAGTTTTGCAGTTTATCTCCACGGTTGGCAAATTTCAGGGTTTCTTTGGTATTCAACCGCCTTCTACCTTTGAATGTTTGAAAGTCGTTCGCTCTTCAACCCTTCAGGTCTAAGCCGTTTGAATAGGGGCAGCTGTTGCACCCCAAAATTTGACCAACCGGTTCCCACATCTAGTTTATGTTTCGACGCATTTTTGCACTCGCATTTGCATACTGCATACACTGCATTTCTCCAACCATATTGATTTTACCGGGATCACAGCCCTGTTTTCACATTTCGGAGGTTTTAGACCGGTTCGGATGATCGGAGTTCCATCTTTGGGAAGTCGTGCGATTCCCGGTGTTTTCAGCTTGCGCTGTTGTTTTTGAGGATATCTCGGGTGTCCGGGTTTTTGCCGCTTATTTCGATCTGGTCTCTTGTCCTCTTTTATTTGGGTTAATTGCCTTTATTGCTTTTCTAGAGCTTTTAATAGTATTTTAGGATTTAATAGCCTTTTTTCTAGATTTTAAATAGATTTTAGAAGGTTTAATAGACTTTATTAGTTTAATGGCATTATTAGAATAATATAGTTGTTGGTGTAGTTTTATTAGTTTAGATTAGTTAATAGATATTAATTGTTTAGTTCTTATTAGGTTAGATTAACTTTCAAATTTCGTTTTATTAATAGTGGCATTAATCATTAATTAAGTAGTTCGTTAATCATTCTTGTTTAGTCTCCAGTAATTGCAATTAATCCTTTTAGTCCATTCAGTCTCAGGTTTATGGGCCAGTTATCCAAATTTGTAAAAGCCCAAAGTCCAATGCCATGTGTCCTATATAAACAGATGCCACGTTTTCTTTCAGAGACCACCTCACTTTTCATTCACTCAGAATCCGCCACATCATTTTTCCATTCATAGTTTCTTGACACCTCATTTTCTCCACTAAGTCCCCAAGCTCTGCATGCGAGCCACGTAACCAAGCCACTACGCCACGTTTCTCTCTTCCCTCTGCATGCAAGCTCCACGCGTCCACTCCACACCCTCTCTGCTTGCATGAGTGATGTAACGCCCCGATTTCGACTATTCCTTTTTCGTTGAGTCCTTTTTGGTTTAATTGGGCGAATATTATTTGAATGTGGAAATTGTGTGGAAATATGTTAAGTTTTCATATTATTCTATTTTAACCGATTTTGGGAGTTTTCGGAGAAAATAGTTTGGAGGGTATTTTGGACATTTCCTATTTAATGTTAAGTGAGATATTTTATGAGATATGGAATTAGTTGATGTTTTGGAAAATAATGAGAAAGATATAAGAGAGGAAAAGAAAGAAAAATAGTAACATAAGAAGAAAAACAAGAGAAAGAAAAGAGGAAAAGAGAAAGAGAAGAGAAAGTGGAGAGGAAAACCTAGAATCATCAAGGTATCATCACCAAAGCTTGCAATCGATCGGTAAGGGTGTGAAACTCCATCATCTCTTTAATGTATATGATTGTATGTGTATGTGTTTGGATTTTGTAGAGTTTCTACTCTTTTTCCACTTAGGTTAGAAGTTGGTTTGATGAGTAGAATGAGGTTTTAATCGGTTAGAACTCGGATTAGACGATGTAGTTTAGTTGGGTGATGGTAGGGTGGTGCCACTGAGACTGGTTTGGATTTAATCGGTTGATGTTGTGAGGTTTGGGCTCTTGAGACAGCCATGGAAGTTCTGTCTTCGCAGGCTCGCCAGGCGAATGGCAGCGAAGCTTCGCCAGGCGAAGTCCAGCGAGCTGTTGCGAAGCAAGCCAGAAGCAAACACCCTGTATTCGCTGGCAAGTTCGCCAGGCGAGGTTAGTTGGCGAAGGTTCGCCAGGCGAGTGTGTAGCGAGCCTCAACGAGTAATTCCAGAATAAATCTCAGTGGTCTTCGCTGGCAAGTTCGCCAGGCGAACGAAGTAGCGAAGGTTCGCCAGAGGCTTCGCCAGGCGAAGGTTAGCGAACACAGCATCATATTTTTCTTTCTTGTGTTTTCCATTCGTGGATTGGTTGTGTGGTTTGGTTGCGATCATTCCTTGTTTGAGATGATTAATTATATGTTGTTATGTGTGTTGTGGGTAGCCGTATGGCGTGAATCCTAGTTTATGAATTGTGAAGTGTGGAATGTGGCCGTTTGGTATTTTGGTGCATTACTTGAATGTAATAGAAATGCATGATGAGATTATATGATGACTGTATGTATGTATTGTGATATGTATATATAGTGGATGCATAATGAATATATGCAATTAATGTGAAGAATGCATGAGCACGTTCGCAAACGTGGTTGCATTTCAAGAAGTGTATGAAGTACATTCTTGTGCTGTTGACTCTTAGGAGAGTCTGATGAGTGGTGTGACTCTTAGGAGAGTCTGATGAATGAAGTGATTCCTAGGAGAATCTGATGAACGAATTGATTCCTCGAAGAATCTGATGAACGGTGTGATTTCTTGGAGAATCTGATGAACGGTGTGATTCCTTGGAGAATCTGATGAACGGTGTGATTCCTTGGAGAATCTGATGAACGGTGTGATTCCTTGGAGAATCTGATGAATGGTGTGATTCCTAGGAGAGTCTGATGAGTGATGTGATTTCTAGGAAGATCTAATGAGTTATAGGATACCCATGAGGGGTGGGAGTGAATTGATTCTTAGGAGAATCTGACGGACGATTAAGTCGATAATATGTTGCATTCGCGTAGAGTAGCGAGTTGACCTCTATGATTTGTGTGTTGACATCTGTGCATGATGTATGGTGAAATAAGCATGTTGTGTATGTTTATTAGAATAATGTGAAAGGTGTGAATGGCATAATGAAATGCTTGAAGATATATATATGTATAAATATGTATGAATGAATATATGTATATATGTATATGTGTGTAACATGTATGAATGTTCCTGAATGGATATAAACCTTAATGATGCATATTGTTTATGCTTGATGTTCTATTTGTAAATAGACTTTAGTGGATACATTGCGATGTACGATGTGAGTCGTGGTGAGAAAGCGTAAGATGCATGATTGTGGATATGATATATATATATATATATATATATATATATATATATATATATATATATATATATATATATATATATATATATATATATATATATATATATATATATATATATATATATATATATATATATATATATATATATATATATATATATATATATATATATATATATATATATATATATATATATATATATATATATATATATATATATATATATATATATATATATATATATATATATATATATATATATATATATATATGCCTTTATGCATTATTTGTTATGATATTGTTTCTCACCCTTCTGCTGTTTTATAATACTCTATGAGGCATTGCAGATTAGATTACTGGAGATCTTTTGTGAGGCGTGGCTTCATCCTTTAGTTGGTCGGCTCTGATATGTAGCACCGGGTAGCTAGGAGTTGTTTTGTTTCTTTTGTGATGCATGTGTATATGTATATGCTGATGAAAGTTATGTAACCATGTTAGTTGATGATTTGTATATATGAATACATGTGTTAGAGAATTATGAAATATTTGGATGTTCCGCCTTTGTTCTAGATATTTTCTTGTGGGTGTTACCCCGTTGTTGCATATCATTTTATATGAGCAGGTAATTTATATGTGTGATTTTCGGATAATGTGGCATGTCCCTTTTATACCGTTTTATAAACTTACTCTGATGAAATTTTGAATTTGTTCCTAAATAATTAATTGTATTATTTGGGGGTATAGAAAGGGGGTGTTACATTAAGTGGTATCAGAGCCAGTGTTGAGTCAGTTGTGTCTGTCTCGTTGTTTTGATTGGTTAATGGTTGTTTAACCTTGTTGTTATTTTGTGAGTAATCAGAATATGGCAGGTCGTAATGACAATGCTATGGCAGCGGCGTTAGAGGCTATGGCCAGAGCTGTGCAGGGTGCACCTAACGTGAATGCGAATGATGAGTTTAGAAAGAACCAGCCGCCGGTATTCAAAGGAAGGTTTGACCCGGACGGTGCCCAGATTTGGTTGAAGGAGATCGAGAGGATCTTTAGAGTTATGAACTGTGCTGAAGGCAATAAGGTGAGACTTGGATCTCACATGTTACGGGAAGAAGCCGATGACTGGTGGATCGGTATGAGACAAGTGCTTGAAGTAGATGACGAGGTATAACTTGGGATTTATTTCGTTTTGAATTTTTAAGGAAGTATTATCCTGAGAGTGTGAAGGGAAGGAAAGAAATGGAATTCCTTGAGTTGAAATAAGGCAATATGTCCGTGGTGGATTACACGGCTAAGTTTATGCAGTTAGTAAAATTTCATCCTCACTATGACGCGGTGACGGCGGAATTTTCTAAGTGTGTTAAGTACGAGAACGGCTTGCATCCTAAGATCAAGCAAGCGGTGGGCTACCAGAGGATTAGAAGATTTTCGGACTTGACCGAATGTTGTCGAATTTTTGAAGAAGATCGTAAAGCTCGTTCTACTCACTACAAGAGTTTGAAGGAGGAGAAAGAAAAGCGACAAGTAAGGAGTGAACCTTATGTGACGCCAGCTGATAAGGGCAAGCATAGGGAAAACTTTGTTAACAGATCTGGAGGAGAGGGTTCTGGATCCATTAAATACTACAAGTGTGGCGAGATGGGTCATAAGTCTTTCATGTGTGGAAAACCCAAGATCAAGTGCTCTAACTGTGGAGTTCTTGGGCATGATGCTAAGGATTGTAGAATGGATGTAATGAAATGCTACAATTGTGGAGAAGTAGGTCACATCAGTGCTAAGTGTCCTAAACCGAAGCAAGCTTCAGTAAATGGGAAAGTATTTGCGTTGGCGAAGTCAGACACTACCAAAGCGAATCGTTGATTTAAGGTACGTGCTTTATTGACAATATTCTTTGAGTACGTTAAGTGTTTGAGATTTTTGTATATTTACTTGTGATGGTAATATGGTTATTGAGACGCCCGCTTCACGGTCGGTAACTACGTCTTTGGTATGATTAAGTTGTCTCTTGACTATGTATGGTAAGAACTTTGTTATGGAACTAGAGTAGATTGTTATCCCCTGTTGGAGAGGATGAGAGTTTCTTGCCCATGGAAGAGTTGGAGAAACTTCTAGTGGACGGGACTCGAGTGTTTAATTTGGCTGCATCAGTGTCAGCAGAGGGTAAGGTTGAACTGGACGTGTTTCCAGTGGTGCGTGACTTCCCAAAAGTATTTCGGGAAGGTGTTGAGGATGTACCGCCGAAGAGAGGAGTTGGATTGAATTCTGTTGATTTGATGGTGAATGAGAATGAAGACTTTAAGATGATGATGTTGGATGAAAGTTTGTATCCGAGATTCAAGCTCATTGGGGTAGAATGACTAGTATGTCATTCCTGATGAGGTATAAGTGTTAGGGTTGTGTTCGCTAGGGTAGAATGACTATGTGTCGTTCCTAGTGAAGAGATCGCCGGGGTAGAACAACCGTGATGTTGTTCCTGGTGGAGGGTATGCGGTGTGCCTGTAACCTCCAATGGAGATTGACGTGGATTGACAATCTTATTTGAGTCATGCGGTATGACTATGATTGTGGTATGGAAGTATGCGCGTAAGAGATCATGTGTAACTTGGAAAATGGAGAGAGAGCGCGAAAGTCGTGTCCGGTATGGTTTGAACCAGGTGATATTTTCGAGGACGAAAATTCCTAAGTGGGGGAGAGTTGTAACGCCCCGATTTCGACTATTCCTTTTTCGTTGAGTCCTTTTTGGTTTAATTGGGCGAATATTATTTGAATGTGGAAATTGTGTGGAAATATGTTAAGTTTGCATATTATTCTATTTTAACCGATTTTGGGAGTTTTCGGAGAAAATAGTTTGGAGGGTATTTTGGACATTTCCTATTTAATGTTAAGTGAGATATTTTATGAGATATGGAATTAGTTGATGTTTTGGAAAATAATGAGAAAGATATAAGAGAGGAAAAGAAAGAAAAATAGTAACATAAGAAGAAAAACAAGAGAAAGAAAAGAGGAGAAGAGAAAGAGAAGAGAAAGTGGAGAGGAAAACCTAGAATCATCAAGGTATCATCACCAAAGCTTGCAATCGATCGGTAAGGGTGTGAAACTCCATCATCTCTTTAATGTATATGATTGTATGTGTATGTGTTTGGATTTTGTAGAGTTTCTACTCTTTTTCCACTTAGGTTAGAAGTTGGTTTGATGAGTAGAATGAGGTTTTAATCGGTTAGAACTCGGATTAGACGATGTAGTTTAGTCGGGTGATGGTAGGGTGGTGCCACTGAGACTGGTTTGGATTTAATCGGTTGATTTTGTGAGGTTTGGGCTCTTGAGACAACCATGGAAGTTCTGTCTTCGCAGGCTCGCCAGGTGAATGGCAGCGAAGCTTCGCCAGGCGAAGTCCAGCGAGCTGTAGCGAAGCAAGTCAGAAGCAAACACCCTGTATTCACTGGAAAGTTCGCCAGGCGAGGTTAGTTGGCGAAGGTTCGCCAGGCGAGTGTGTAGCGAGCCTCAGCGAGTAATTCCAGAATAAATCCCAGTGGTCTTCGCTGGCAAGTTCTCCAGGCGAACGAAGTAGCGAAGGTTCGCCAAAGGCTTCGCCAGGCGAAGGTTAGCGAACACAGCAGCATATTTTTCTTTCTTGTGTTTTCCATTCGTGGATTGGTTGTGTGGTTTGGTTGCGATCATTCCTTGTTTGAGATGATTAATTATATGTTGTTATGTGTGTTGTGGGTAGTCGTATGGCGTGAATCCTAGTTTATGAATTGTGAAGTGTGGAATGTGGCCGTTTGGTATTTTGGTGCATTACTTGAATGTAATAGAAATGCATGATGAGATTATATGATGACTGTATGTATGTATTGTGATATGTATATATAGTGGATGCATAATGAATATATGCAATGAATGTGAAGAATGCATGAGCACGTTCGCAAACGTGGTTGCATTTCAAGAAGTGTATGAAGTACATTCTTGTGCTGTTGACTCTTAGGAGAGTCTGATGAGTGGTGTGACTCTTAGGAGAGTCTGATGAATGAAGTGATTCCTAGGAGAATCTGATGAACGAATTGATTCGTCGGAGAATCTGATGAAAGATGCGATTCCTCGGAGAATCTGATGAACGGTGTGATTCCTTGGAGAATCTGATGAACGGTGTGATTCCTTGGAGAATCTGATGAACGGTGTGATTCCTTGGAGAATCTGATGAACGGTGTGATTCCTTGGAGAATCTGATGAACGGTGTGATTCCTTGGAGAATCTGATGAATGGTGTGATTCCTAGGAGAGTCTGATGAGTGATGTGATTTCTAGGAAGATCTAATGAGTTATAGGATACCCATGAGGGGTGGGAGTGAATTGATTCTTAGGAGAATCTGACGGACGATTAAGTCGATAATGTGTTGCATTCGCGTAGAGTAGCGAGTTGGCCTCTATGATTTGTGTGTTGACATCTGTGCATGATGTATGGCGAAATAAGCATGTTGTGTATGTTTATTAGAATAATGTGAAAGGTGTGAATGGCATAATGAAATGCTTGAAGATATATATATGTATAAATATGTATGAATGAATATATGTATATATGTATATGTGTGTAACATGTATGAATGTTCCTGAATGGATATAAACCTTAATGATGCATATTGTTTATGCTTGATGTTCTATTTGTAAATAGACTTTAGTGGATACATTGCGATGTACGATGTGAGTCGTGGTGAGAAAGCGTAAGATGCATGATTGTGGATATGATATATATATATATATATATATATATATATATATATATATATATATATATATATATATATATATATATATATATATATATATATATATATATATATATATATATATATATATATATATATATATATATATATATATATATATATATATATATATATATATATATATATATATATATATATATATATATATATATATATATATATATGCCTTTATGCATTATTTGTTATGATATTGTTTCTCACCCTTCTGCTGTTTTATAATGCTCTATGAGGCATTGCAGATTAGATTACTGGAGATCTTTTGTGAGGCGTGGCTTCATCCTTTAGTTGGTCGGATCTGATATGTAGCACCGGGTAGCTAGGAGTTGTTTTGTTTCTTTTGTGATGCATGTGTATATGTATCTGCTGATGAAAGTTATTAAACCATGTTGGTTGATGATTTGTATATATGAATACATGTGTTAGAGAATTATGAAATATTTGGATGTTCCGCCTTTGTTCTAGATATTTTCTCGTGGGTGTTACCCCGTTGTTGCATATCATTTTATATGAGCAGGTGTTTTATATGTGTGATTTTCGGATAATGTGGCATGTCCCTTTTATACCGTTTTATAAACTTACTCTGATGAAATTTTGAATTTGTGCCTAAATAATTAATTGTATTATTTAGGGGTATAGAAAGGGGGTGTTACAAGTGACACCTGCACTCCGCTCAATCCCCTCACCGGCCGGCCATGCATTCGCCGCAACTGTCACCGGTAACCGTCGTCGGAGTTCCTGAACTCGCCAGAAACTGTGTTCTTCATCAGAAAACTCACTCAAACATCATCATCTTCATTCATTTCCCAACAATCTCATGAGCGAATCAACTTCCGATCAAGAACTCATCAGAAACTCATCAAGTTCCTCAACTTTTTCCAGAATTTGCATCAGGATATTCATACGTTCATCGTCTTCGTAGATCCTTCATATATTCGCCATCAAATCTCCAGATCATTCAAACGTTTCCAGATATCTCAAGAACATTCAACAAGAAACTCCATTCATCTTTTTCGTCATCATCCGTCAAGATTCGCGCAAGGTTCTTCAATTTCATCTGTATTCCATCCTTTTCATCATAACGCACCACATTCAACCTTCAGGTTTTTTTTTCCAGAAGCTTCAATAGATCCTCCAGCAATCTTCATATTCGCTTCAACAATTAGAATCTTCCACATGCAACGTTTTTCCAACAAATCTTCATCAAACTTTTTCAAGAACATCCACCAACAACTTCAAGAATTGCTTCAAAAAATCTTCATCAATGTTCATCTTCACAGATCTTCAAGAACGTCAGAAAGTGGATTATGATTCTTTTTTTTCCAGAACTATGATAGTTCTGTTGTTGTTGTTTTATTCGTGTTTGCTGTTGATTCAAACGGAATTTGAAGAGGATAAAAAGTAGGTTAAGACGGTGTTTATGAGAGATTGGAGATTGAACGAGTGAGGTTGAGAGAGAGACGGTGAACGAGAGAGAGAGAGCTTGCGAGAGAGAGTTTGGGAATGAGGTTAGCGGCGTGAACAGTGTTTGAGAGGTTAGTGGAAGACTTAGGGTTTGCTTATCTGATAGAGTGTGAAGTGAGACGAGGCCGAAAGTGAGGTCGTTGGGCCTTAATCCCAATTATGCTTTACTATCACACTCCCATTGCGTTGCATCCTGTTTGGACACACCTGCGTTTCTTCTTTTCTTCCCCCCCCCCCCCCCCCCCCCCTTTCACGTTTTTTTGTGTGCTGTGGGCTGGGCCCAGATTGCATTGTTTATTTTTTGCAGCACATGTACTCCCCCTGTATAACTAAAGCACCCCCATCCCTGCATTTATTTTCTTTTTTAATATTGACATTTAATTGTATTTCTCTTAGGGATTTAGTTTAATATTTTGTTTTAAATTTCTAGAATATTTTAGTTTGAATATTATAATTTAGGATTTAATTTTTCTTTTAGAGATTCTTTAGTTTAATATTGTTAGAATATGTTAAAATTTCTAGAATAGATATAGTTTGGTAATATAATTTCTTTTAGGAAATCTGGATAATATTTTCATTTAGGAAATTAGTTTAATTTTCTTTTAAGAGAATTTAGGACTTAGTTAATTTCTTTTAGGGAGATTTTTAGAGTTACTATTTTCTTATAGGATTTTAGTTCAATTTCTTTTTACACTTCTAGATGTAGGATATAGTATTTTTTTTTAGGGGACTTTCTTTTTCATTGTTGTTTCTCTTGTAAGAAGAAAAGATCAAAGAAGGAAAAGACCAAAGGAGAAAGAAATATCCACGAAGACCATCATCCAACATCAAATCAAAGAAAGCCATAAAAATAAAATACAATAAAGAAGACGAACACGAAGAAGAACTTGAACACGAAGACGAAGACCAACGAAACCATTTCCGTTTAGCATTATTTCATTTTCAAGTCTATCGTTCCTCCGCAACCGTCGAGTGTTGTGAGATCGTTAGATACGTAGGAAATGGTTGCGGGAGAGTTTCTCTCACACAACCTGGATGTTTAGTGTATCACCCTTTGGGTGATATGCGACGCATTCGCTCCTACGTTTAGGATCCAGCGTGTGCGTCCCGTTTCGAACTTTTCTCTTGCTGTTGAGCAATCGAGTTCCTTTTCTCTTGCTGTTGAGCAACCGAGACCGTTCCCCGTTTTAGCTGTAGTAGGCTGAACTACAGCTACTCTGATTTCTCGTATCAGACGAGAATACGTAGGCATAGGATGCGACATCCTAGCGAGCTACCTCCCTTTTACCTTCTTCCCGTTCCCCATTTTGCTGTAGTGCGCTGAACTACAGCTGCTCTGATTTCTCATATCGAACGAGAATATGTAGGCATAGGATGCGATATCCTAGCGAGCACACTAACAACTAACCCTTCTATTCTCTCGCTGTCGTGCGATCGAGACTTTCCTGCTGACGACTGGTGTTTCCTTTTTCTCTTGCCCTTGCGCATTTGAGATTAGACCGTAGTTCTAAGTTCCGTAGGTTCCCGTACCTTTCAAGCCAACTTAATCTCTCACCCCTGTGTGATCGAGAATACCCTGTCTAGTCGTAGTTAGCCTGAACTACGTAAGCTCTGATCTTTCACGCCGTGTGGAAGTACGTAGGCACAAGACGCGAAGTCTTGGCGAGCCAATTCCCTGTAGTTTCCCGAACTACGTTGACTCTGACTTTCTCTCTTGAGAATACGTAGGCATAGAGTGCGACGCTCTATCGAGTCATTTCTTTCCGTTTAGCTTTAGCAGCCATAGATAGATTGTTTTTGCATCCTTTAGACAAACCAGCAAGCGTGGATCCCGTCGAGTACGACGGACGTGAGGGGTGCTAATACCTTCCCCTTGCGTAACCGACTCCCGAATCTAGGATTTGGTTGCGGTGACCATTCTTTTCCCGTCTTTGCGGTAGGTTTACTTCTAGCGTTTCCTTTCCCTCCTTTGGGATAAATAACACACGGTGGCGACTCTTCTGTTTAGCCGGCGCCAATTTTCGCAGTAGCGACACATAGTAGACGTTGGATATGAATTGATGACTCCCATTCTTTAAGCGTATGAGAATTTTACCTTTGCCTTTGACCGGTATCTTTGAGTCATCTCCAAATGAGACATTTCCAGTTGTCGCTTCATTGATCTCTATGAACATGCTTCGATCGCCGCACATGTGGTTGCTTGCGCCGGTGTCAAGGTACCACTTGTTTCTTTTCTCTTCAAATTGGTTTTGGCACGCGAGCAGCAAAGTTTCTTCTTCTCCGCCTTTTTCTTCTACAAAGTTAGCTTTCTCCACAACTTTCTTTGAGAATCTACACTCAGATGCATAGTGACCGATTTTTTTGCAATTGAAGCACTTGATTTGTAACTTGTTGCACCTTGACCATGAATTTCCATTTCCACGACCTCTTGTTGCTTGTGGATTCCAACTTCTTTCTCCATTGTTGAAGTTGTTGGAGTAGTTGTTGTAACTTCCTCTTCTTTCTCCTTCATGTCCTCGTCCACGTCCACGTCCACGGTCTTGGCCATGACCTCGTCCTCTTTGACTCTTGTAACTCACATAGTTTGCTTCCTTTGCATTGAGTTGTAGTAGTTGTTCCATAGTCTCCTTTTGTTTAGTTTTTCTCTTTTGTTTTTCTTCGTATGCTTGTAAGGAACCCATATGTTGCTCAATAGTCATGGTGTTTAAATCCTTGTTTTCTTCAATGTTGGTAACAATGAAGTCAAAACTTGGATTTAAAGTGCGAAGTATTTTCTCCATGACTTTCACCTCATCAACATCTTCACCATTTCTTTTAAGTTGATTGACTACGGACAATACTCGAGAAAAATAATCAGAAATTGACTCAGACTCTTCCATAAATAAACGTTCAAACTCACCTCTAAGAGTTTGAAGACGAATCTTTTTCACCTGCTCCACTCCTTTGTTGCAAGTTTGAAGCTTGTCCCATGCTTCTTTGGCCGTCGTCGCATTGGAGATCTTCTCAAATGTATCTTCATCCACCGATTGATAAATGAGGAAGAGAGCTTTCTTGTCTCTCTTTCTTGACTCCTTTAATGTCTCCCTTACACCTTGGCTTAAGGAGGCTTCATCTTGCTCCTTGAAGCATTTCTCAAAAATATCCCACACATCTTGAGCTCCTAGTAGCGCCTTCATCTTGATACTCCAATTGTCATAGTTGTTCTTTGTGAGTATCGGTATTTGAAAAGGGAAACCTCCATTCGCCATATTTTGAGGACCTTCAAGCTCTGATGCCACTTTGTTGGAAATATGACCTTTTGTGTTTAGGAAAAGTGTGTGGGAATATTAGAGGCTTAAAGAGAAATTTGATAGGTAGAATAATTATTTATGGAAGAGAGAACTTTGTGTTTTGCTTGATGCAAAAATGTAGAATTACATCTCTATTTATAGTACTCTAAGGAGAACTCTAGACACACTAATTCTAGAGAGTTCTCAACTCTAGGAATTCCAAGAGCATTCTAGAGAATATTACAACTCTAAGAAATATCTAGACACTCCAAACATTACAAGAGTTTTCTAGAACCATTAATTAAAATTACCTAAGTCCAAAATAACTAAGCCCAAAAATCCAAATAATATGTTTAGGCCCAAATCAAGTTTAATCTTTCAACAGTTTATACTTTCAGCAACAGAGATGATAGATGTTTTGTGTTCTTTGTTACTGTGTAGTTTATGAAATGTTTGTTGAAGAATCACAGTTGCTCCATTAAGTGAGATTGGGTCTATCATTAAATGAGATGTAGTTATTGTTAAAACTCAAGAACCACTACACCAGAATTGACTTTTGGCGGTGCATACAAAGACAACGCTTTTTAAAAAAGCGCTTCTAAAGAGTCATTAAAAAAAAGAAAAAAAATTGCCTACCAAAGACAACGCTTTTTAAAAAGCGCCGCTATAGGGGCGCTGCTAAAGAGTCATTAAAAAAAAGAAAAAAAATTGCCTACCAAAGACAGCGGTTTTTAAAAAGCGCTGCTATAGGGGGGCTTTAAGAAAGCGCTTTTATAAAAGCGCTGCTAAATAGGGGGTCCTATGAAAGTGCTTTGGTAAAGCGCTGTTGTAGGTGGTACATAAGAAAAAAATTTGCCTACCTATGAGAGCGCTTTTTCTGTAAAGCGCTGCTATATGGGGTACATAAGAAAACGCTTTAAAAAGCGCTGCTATTTGTCATTGCGAAGGCACACATTTGAGAGCGCTTTTCTAAAGCGCTGCTGTAGCTTTAGTTAGAATTAAATTTAAAATACCCACCAGAATTTTTAAAAGAAATAGAACAGTCATCGTATTTCTTTCCTTCTTCTCCTCTGGCGAACTAACGTTGTCCTATAAACCCAATCCGACCGTCGCCCTCCTCCGTTTCATTTCGCCGCCGTTCAACGTCCGTTTACGACAGCCTCCTCCGTTGCATTTCGCCGCCGTTCACCATCCGTTTACGACGGCCTCCGTCCGTCTGCATTGCATTTCCGCCATTGTTACGGTATTTTAAGTTTTACTCTAGTTTTCTTTTTTACTTATCTTTTCACCATTGTTACTGTATAAAAACTTTTGTATGCATTGCATGTTATATATTTTGTATGTTTTAGATTGACAAACAAGAGTTTGGATTGAAACTAATGAATTGCCCTGGGAACTGTTTGGTGTTTTTATATATTTTGATTCAACTGATAAATTCAGAACAAGAGTAAAATTAGAAACCAGCTTAATAGAACCAATAAATTACGATAGTGAGAGATTGAAGGTTAGTCGATAGTGAGAGATGAATAGTATAAAAAAAGTGAAGTTAGTGTGTAAAAGTTGTACAAATATGGTGATCGTTGTAAGGAAAGGATTTTATGGCGAAAGAGTTATGTTTCTTTTAAAAATTAGTGATGAGTTTATATGAGGATTAATGTTAGTGTTGTTAAGTGATGGCTTGGTGGCAGATAGTTTTGCAAGGTGAATAAAGAATGGAAGAGATTGATAAAATTTGTACAAATAATGGAGAATGAATACAATCAAAAAAGGAAGTGAGAGACCCATGTTAAACATTTTAATATGATTTGTTTTGGTGGATTATCTAGTATTTTTGTTTTGGTTAATTATTAATATGATTTTAATAAAATTTATATTTTGTCTGTTATAGGTGTTACCTGTGAAGAGCAAGGTTGTGATTGTTTCCAAGCATCCTACTGTGTAGCTTTCTTAGAAGTTAGTGATTTCTTTACAGGTATTCTCTGTTTTTGTTTAACTTTCATAGTTTAGTTTAGACTACTCAATTAGTATGGATAAAAAATGGATGTCTGCTAGTCGATTGTCAAAAGAGTACGAGAATGGGGTATCGAAATTCGTTAAGTTTGTTGTTGAACACGCCAAAGACCCCAGTAGGATCGCATGTACTTGCTTAGGTTGCTGTTATGGGCGTCGAATTGACGCTGTTCAATTGGAATCTCATTTAATGAGACATGGAGTTGATCGAAGTTACACATGTTGGACATTACATGGTGAGATAAGTAACGAGAATGTTGAACCCCGGAATAATACGACCTGTGCTTCAAAGGACAATGGCAGGGATACATATGATTGTGATCGAGTCGAAGAGATTGCAGAAGCACTTGAAGAAGATCTTCAAGATTGTCCCAAGATGTTTGAGAGGTTGGTAAGCGATGCAGAGAAACCGTTGTATAAAGGTTGCACTACTTTCACAAGATTGTCTGCGGTATTAAAGTTGTACAACTTTAAGGCGGGTAATGGATGGTCGGATAAAAGTTTCACAGAGTTGTTAGCCCTACTTCAAGAGATGCTTCCGGAGGATAATGTTCTTCCCAATCGAACCTATGAAGCTAAAAAAATGTTATGCTCTATTGGCATGAGCTATGATAAGATACATGCTTGTCCAAATGATTGCATTTTGTTTCGAAATGAATATGCATCATTAAACGAGTGTCCTAAATGCGATGTATCTCGGTATAAGAAAAAGTTGTCACCAGCAAAAGCCTTATGGTATTTTCCTATAATTCCAAGATTCAAACGCATGTTTCGTAGTGAAACAGACGCACAACACTTGACTTGGCATGCAGATGATAGAATTATAGATGGGAAGTATCGACATCCGGCAGATTCACCACAGTGGATGAAAATTGATAATGATTATCCTGATTTTGGAGAAGAAGCTAGAAACCTTCGCTTGGCATTATCGACTGATGGAATGAATCCGCATGGTCTGCAGAGTATCTCACATTCCACCTGGCCTGTAATTATTATGATTTATATCCTACCTCCATGGCTATGTATGAAGCGTAAGTACATGATGTTATCTATGTTAATTTCTGGCCCTAGAGAACCAGGGAATGACATAGACGTATACCTGACACCTTTAATTGAAGACTTAAAGAGTTTGTGGGAGAACGGTGTGGAGGTTTATGATGGATATAGGAAAGAAAGTTTCAATTTGAGGGCGATGTTGTTTGGCACAATTAATGATTTTCCAGCATACAGAAATCTATCGGGGTATAGCATTAAAGGTCAATGTATGTGTCCTATCTGTGAAGAAAATACAAATTGGACGCGGTTGGAATTTGGTCAGAAGAATGTCTTTCTTGGTCATCGTAGATTCTTAAATTCTAGTCATCACTACCGTGGGTGGAGAAAAGCATTCAATGGAAATTCAGAACAACGTAGAGGTCCACCTACATTAACCGGCGAACAAATTTTTGAAAAGGTGAAAGATGTGAGTACTCAGTTTGGCAAGCCTTTTGCATATACTATTGTCACACGTGGGTGGAAGAAGAGGTCAATTTTGTTTGAGTTGTCGTATTAGAAGTCGTTGTATGTAAGACATTTTCTTGATGTTATGCATATTGAAAAAATTGTATTTGAAAGTGTTATTGGTACGTTACTCAATATACAAGGAAAGTTTAAGGATGACCTTAAAGCAAGAAAGGACTTGGTAGCAATGGGAATAAGAAATGAATTAGGACCCTTGAAGAAAGGAAATCGCACATATCTACCGCCTACTACTTATACTTTATCTAGAAAGGAGAAAAAGATATTGTGTAAGTTTTTTAGTGAAGTTAAAGTTCTAGAAGGATACTCTTCAGATATTAGAAGACTTGTTTCTATGAAAGACCTCAAGTTAAAGAGTTTAAAGAAATATGATTGCCATGTTATAATGGAACACTTTCTACCAATAGGTATAGGTTTTATTTTTCCAGAAAAAGTGAGAGGCGCAATAACTAAATTGTGTTTTTTCTTCAGGTCAATTTGTAGTAAGGTGATCGATCCTGCGATCTTACCATCATTGCAAAAAGAAATAGTTATTACTTTGTGTGAGCTTGAAATGTATTTTCCTCCATCATTTTTTGACATAATGGTACATCTAGTTGTCCATCTTATGAAAGAGACACAATTGTGTAGACCAACTTATATGAGATGGATGTACCCTGTTGAACGTTATATGAAAATATTGAAAGGGTATGTGAAAAACCGAAGCCGACCAGAGGGATGTATTGTTGAACGATACATTGTTGAAGAAGCTATTGAGTTTTGTACTGAATATTTGTCCAACGTTCAATCCTTGGCCTCCCAAAATCTAATGTTGTTGAAAAAATAGTAGGTAAACAATTAATTGGAAATAAATTTGTGACAGTTTCAAGGGATGAACGGGAGCAAGTGCATTTGTATGTTCTGCACAATGACATTGAGGTTAAGCCGTATGTTGAAATGCACAAGGACGTTCTCCGATGTTTAAATCTGAATCGAAATGAAAATTGGATAGTACGTGAGCACAATCGAAGTTTTATAACATGGTTCAAGGATCATATTTTTTCAAAGTTTTATTCTGATCCCGCTTCAATAACAGAAAGGTTGAGATGTTTAGCATATGGTCCAAGTTTGCATGTGTTTTCTTATAGCGCATACGCAATTAATGGATACACATTTTATACCAAAGAACAAGATGATAAGAGTACAATGCAAATTAGTGGTGTCACCGTGCTTGCCGAAGTAATGCACATTTCAAGTGTGAAGGACTTAAACCCCAAATATGTGAATCTGTCGTATTTTGGTGTTATCGAGCGCATTTGGGTGTTTGATTATGAAAAGTTTCAGATTCCTATCTTTGGATGCAAGTGGGTTGAAAATAATAGTGGCATACGAATGGATAAGTCAGGATTTTTGCAAGTGGATCTTAATAAGGTGGGGTACAAAAATGAGCCTTTTATTCTAGCCACGCAAGCTAAACAAGTGTTCTATGTCACTGACCCGACAAGTACGAAATGGTCTATAGTTCTTTTTTCTAAAAAAGTAATCGATGATAACATTGGAGACAAGGGGGATGTTGATGTTGAGAAGGAATCTTATATTATAGATGATCCAGATGAGAATATTAGAGAGGACGAATCATATATTAGAAATGATCATAACGAGGGAATTTGGATCAATCCATCCGTCCGTGTTGTTAAGAGACAAGTAAACCACGTTCCAACTAAGAAAAGAAAGAGATCTTAGTGACAAAGGTACTTGTTAAATTACATATTATCTCATTGAATAAAATTACATACTTCTATCATGCAATACAATTACATATTATGTTATTCAATAAAATTATGTATGTGTTTCTCTTATTTATACATTTCTTATGTATATATTTCTTATTTACATATTTGCATGTCATTCATTTGATACTTTGGTTTTTCTGAATTACAGGTATTATGGCCAACAATGAGGAAACATCACATGATGGAAACGAAACAACAAAAGACATTGAAGGCGATATCAAAAGAGGAATAACGATTATGAAAAAAATCATCCTTGTGAGAGATAAGGGTGTTAAGTATGATGTGCATTGAAGTGAAAGAGATCAGTTAGTTGAGCCTAACGGTGCGATGCTGACAAGTTACATTGGAGCATTTGTACGTTCGCAAATTCCGATTACTTGCGATAATTGGAGAATTCAGTCGCTACAACCAGCTAAAGACAAAATTTGGAGCGAGATACAGGTATGATACTTGATTATTTTTAATTATGTTGACGGTTACATCTTTAAATTAATTATACTAACATGTTATATGTATGTGTATTTGTTTGTAAAGATCTTTTAATATTGATGATTGCAGAAGAAAATATTGTCTTCAAATGGCCGGTAAACGACTGAGGGGATTCAGAGCATTTTTAACGAAAAAATTTCTCAAAGATTCTGATGGAAACTTTGTTGACTCAGAGCATCCAAAGAAGTATGTTGATCTGATTTCGGAAGAAGAATGGGAGACATTTGTTGCGACGCAAAGAACCAAAGAATTTTTAGTAAGTACAACTTATCATGAATAATGTATAGTATATTTACTTCTTCCACAAGAGTTCTGATATGACGTAAACTTGTTTTTTCAGGTTGTGAGTGGCGTTAATCGGCAACGGGCATCAAAACCCGCGTATCCATACAAAAAAGGGCGTTTGGGATATGCACGCTTAGAACAAAAAATAGTAAGTATATATAAATGCTTTAATATGATATAGTTACCAAAATTAGTAAGTATATATAATAGGATATGAATGGTTTATTATCCGTCTTAATGTGCAGATAGAAGAGGAGAAAGTGATGTGACATCTCTTCCGGACCATGTTGTGTGGAAGACTGCCCGTGTGGGAAGAGATGGGGTCGTTCAGGAAGAAGTTCAACAAGTGTTTGAACGATGTGTAAGTACAACATTAGTTTTGTCAGTAACTGATCAAAAGTGTATAATATATTTATATATGCTTTTATCTATATTTCAGAAGACGCTATCTCAGAGTATAACTCCAGCTGAGGACGAGGATTGCAGGAGCATACTGAGTCGGGTGTTAAATATCCCTGAGTATTCTAGGCGTGTGAGGGGTAAGGGATTTGGCGTCACTCCATCACAGTTGTATAAGAAGCCAAAGAAAAAAATCCTACCAATAAAGAAGTGATGGATACGTTGGAGGAATTGAAAGCTCAGATTCGGGAATTACAGAAGGACAAAGAAAGATACATGTAAAAAAGGCGCGATCCAGAGGGTAAAGATGCTAGTGAAAAAGATAGTATCGGTTGTCCGCAGAAGCTTCCAGAGGTAATTGTATATATTACATTGAAATTAATTTAGCACAATTTTCTTAATTGACACATTAATCGGCATCATTATTTGTTTAGGGCATTTCACCTTGTCGGCTATATTTATTGTCATCGACTTATCGCTTGGTTGGCAAGGGAAAGGTGCATAACAATGTGGGAGAATTACTTCACCATAAACCGCTCCCTCCTGGACTTTTAAAAGTATCTGTTGATATTACGTTAGAGGGGGGGTGCGTTGTTGCCTATACCAGATGAAGTTTCAAACGCAACAGTGGTGGGAGACGCAATAGGAGCGTATGTTGCATGGCCGGCAAATCTCATTCACATAGATGATGAGGTATGTTGAACACCATTAAGAACCTAGCTTGTAATATTCAAATGTTTTACGACCCATAGATGAAAGTTATTCTTACATTTACATTTTCTTATTTACATGATGATCTTAGACTCCTACAAAATCCAAATCAAAAGATGATAGAATTATTGTGCGGGAAACCGATTCAGCTGCATCAAAGAAACGGGTATTAATACAGTTACATGGTTATCTTATTATACATTAATTACTGAACTTATATATGACTTTTAGGTTCATGATCAGCAGTTGCAACAAGTCAGCAAGGGTAAGATGCCTGAAACTTCCAAGGTGCCCCAAAAAAAAGACTGAGTCAAAAAAAGCATTTGTTCCTCGATTTAGGATGTGCCTTGAAACATATTTAGGAACAACAGATGTGACTGAGGGTGGCATCCGTCAAATACCTATGGAGGAAGGTATTTTCGGTTTTTAATATCCCGAAACACTTGCTAAGGAGGATTTTGACCAGGTTTTCCAACATTCTGAATTGGGCGTCAGTGTTACGCATTCCTACATCAGGTACTCCAATCCATTTTAATTAAATAATTGAACATTTTAAAATTTGCTCATTTAACTGAATATTCTAATGTTGATTATGTTTTTCTTTTAGGCTCCTGTATGACAAGTTGTTGGTTCCACATGATTTAATTTCCATATTCACATTCTTATTTGCTAGCTGTATCAACGTAAGGGCAATAGAGCACACACCAGATACAGTCAAAGATTACATGGTCGCGACTACAGAGAAGTTGTTCTTGTTGCCATATAATACTGGCCATGGGTTAGATTTTATTCTAAATTCATTTATTATAATTATTCGATTTTTGCCATTAATCTATATAACATTTTCGTCTAAACTATTGTCTAATTTTATAGTGGACACTGGTTGTTGGTCGCGATTAATCCGATGAAAGAAATAGTGTATTATATAGATTCATTGGACGGCGATACAACAAAATATTCTGATCTGAAGAACATGGTTGATACGTAAGTGATGAGATATACTGTTCTGAATAGTTATATATTTTTATTTATTATGTGACATTGTTCTAAATATGCGTTTATATTATGTTAGACTTATACAAATATTCAGAGCACAAAGAGATGCAACAGTGCCAAAAAGCAAGGCTAACAACATCAGCTGGATCAGAGTGGAGGTATATTTTCCCATGTTTGACTGTTATAGTGGTTCTACTTGGTAAAACTATTTAAACTATATATCTTGATAAATGTTCGTTTGTTTTTTCCATTTACAGTGTCCTCGTCAGCGCAATGGGATTGACTGCGGATATTTTGTATTGCGCTTTATGAAAGAAATTATTCTTTCAGGTCAAATAGAGATTCCAATCATGGTATGGATCAATTCATAAGTTATATGATTTATTTTGATAATTAACCGATATTTCATCTGAGTAATTAGTTTTAAAATTAAATCGTGCATGTTCTGTTATATTATGTAGTACTTTGATGAATACAAGTGTGGTACTTACTCGAAAGCCAGATTGGAAGAAATTAAGGAGGACTGGTGTCAATTTATTCTTGAGTTGAGAATTGTATAACGTATCTATTTGTAAAGTTATCGGATTTGTAATTATATGTAAATTGAATGTATTTGTGATGTTGTAAATTGAATGTATTTGTGATGTTGTAATATATTTAAGCAATTTTATGTGTATTAAAATGGTTATGGACAAAGTGATGAATACACATAAATAAGGCCAAAGTAATTGTTATATATAAGGCCAAACTGTTGAATTAAAGGCCTGAATTATAAGCAGGGAATGTTATTGTTATAAGCAGGTTTATCGAAAAATATATAAAAAATGTGATTATTTAAAAAAAAATTAAAAATCGTGAAGAATAGACAGCGCTTTTTAAAAAAATGCTGCTAAAGGGGGGAAAAGAGAGGCCAAAAAAGCGCTGTTATAGGTTGGAAAAGGGGGGGTCTATGAAAGCGCTTTGAAAAAGCACTGCTAAAGGGGTGGTCAAAGAAAGCGCTTTAAAAAGTGCTGCTAAACAGGGGAGGGGGAAGCGCTGCTATAGGGTGAAAAAAGCGCTGCTAAAAGTGTTGCTGAAGGGAGGGGAAGGGGGAATAGGCAGCGCTTTAAAACTGCTGCTATAGGGTAAAAAAAGCGCTGCTAAAAGCGTTGCTGAAGGGAGCCTTTAGCAGTGCTTTTTCCATAAAAAAAAAAAGCGCTGCCTTTACTTTTAGCAGCGCCACTTTTGACAGCACTGCTAAAGGTCTTTTTTGGCATAGTGAAATGAAACCTTACATCGATATGCTTGCTTTTTCCATGTAACACTGGATTCTTAGATATCTGTATAGTGGAGTTGTTATCACACATAATTATAGTTCTTGTCTTCTCTTCAACTCTCAGTTTTTCCATCACCCTTTTAAGCTAGACACACTGACAAGCACACAATGTCGCTTCTATGTACTCTGCTTCCGTAGTCGAAAGAGAAACTACTGTTTGTTTCTTTGAAGACCAAGAGACAGCTCCAAACCCCATCATAAACACAAACCCAGAGGTACTTTTTTGATCATCTAAGTCGCCGACATAATCATTATTTGTAAAGGCGGTGAGTCTCAAGCTACTTTCTCCTTTCTTATAAAAAATACCAAGATCAGTTGTACCTTTTAAGTACCTTAAAATTATTTTTGCTGCAAGCCAAGGTGACATGGTGGGATTAGACATGAACCTGCTTATATCAGACAAACAACATACATCAAGTCAGGCCTAGTTACAGTTAAATACACGAGGCTTCCAACCACCTGTTTAAATAGAGTTTCATCAACTCTAACTCCTCCTTCGTCCTTAGACAACTTTGAACCGGGCACTATTGGATTCTTCACTGCATTACTGTCCACCATACCAAACCTTGTTAACACTTCACGTGCATACCTCCTTTGACAGATGAAAATTTTCTCCGAACACTGTTTAACTTCTACTCCAAGAAAACATTTCATCCTTCCCAAGTCAGACATATGAAATTCTGACATCATTGAATTTTTGAGCTCATCACACATAGCTCGATCATTCCCAGTAAATATTAAGTCATCAACATAAGACTGACTATTAATATTTTACCTCCTAGCGACTTTGTGAACAGTGTGTGCTCACTAGGACACCTATCAAACCCTTCGCGAATAAAATAGGCATCAATTCTACTATACCAAGCTCGCGGCGCCTGTTTAAGGTTATACAATGCCTTCCTCAACCTATAGACTTTCTCTTCTTCTCCTTTCTTTATGAATCCCTCAGGATGTTGGACAAACACTTCCTCCTTGAGCTCTCCATGAAGAAAAGCACTCTTCACATCGAGTTGAAAAACCTCCTAACTGGATTGAGCAGCCATTGCAAGTATCACACGTATGGTGTCAAGTCTTTCCACTGGTGCAAATACTTCGGTGTAATATATTCCATGGTGTTGTACATACCCTTTTGCCACCAGTCTTGCTTTGAGTTTCTCCACATTCCCATCTTCGTTAAGCTTTGTTTTGAAGACCCACTTAACTCCAATAGGTTTGACTCCCTTAGGCAACACAGTAAGTTCCCAAGTTTGATTCTTTTATATGTCTTCAATTTCTTTTGACATTGCTTCTCTCCAATTTTTGCTCTGTATAGCTTCTTCAAATGAAACTGGATCACTTTCAATCATCATCATCATTGCATTCAAATTTTCTTCCATCATTACATTCAGGTTCTCTTCTTCAGATAATCCTTCCCCAGTTGCATAATTCTCCATCCATCTCGGTGCTCTTCTTTCTCGTTTACCCCTCCCTTCATTCAATTCTCTGTATGTATTTGGCTCATTTGGAGGTGACTCTATAGGACTGCTACTCAAACTGTTAGAGTCTATTCCACCATTTTCCTCTTCATTCTGGTCATCCTCTCCATCACTCTTATCTTCCCATTCTAATATATCTCGCTTGATATCTTCCTTTGTTCTGCCACAGTCCCAGGTTTCTTCTTTTTCAAAAATAACATCTTTACTCACAATAATCTTCTTTGAAGTTGGATTGTATAATCCCCATACCTTGGACTCATCACTAACTCCTAGAAAGACACATTTTCTACTCCTATCATCCAACTTTCTCCTTTTTTGATCTGGTACATGAACATGTGCAACACATCCAAAGATTCGAAAATACTCCACCACAGGTTTCTCACCACTCCAAGCCTCTTCCGAAGTCTTGTTTTCAACTGCCGCTGTTGGACATCGGTTCTGAATATGCACACACCATCTCATAGCCTCGGGCCAAAATGCTTTTAGTACTTGCTTTTCGTTTAACATGGATCGAACAACATTTATAATCGTCCTATTTTTCCTTTCAGCAACTCCGTTCTGCTGAGGAGTGTAAGCCGTCGTCAATTGGCGACTGATGCCCTGAGATTGACAGAACTCTTCAAACTCATTTGAGGTGAACTCACCACCCCTATCTGTCCTCAAACAAGTTATGTATGCACCTGTCTCCTTTTCAACACAAGCCTTATAAATTTTGAATGTTGCAAAGGCTTCTGACTTCTCATGTAAGAAGTAAACCCAGGTTTTACAAGTGAAATCATCAATAAAACTTAAGATGTACCTTTTGTCACTATTCGAAGGTGGCTTGCTAGGACCACATATATCTGAATGTACTAATTGAAGTTGCTTTAATGCTCTCCACAAGCTCTTCCTCGGTATAGGATTTTTATGTTGCTTTCCCGTTAAGCATGTAGTGCATATCTTCTTTGGAGACCTCAAAGAGGGTAAACCAATTACCATATTCTTGTAGGAAAGTGTTGTTAGTGCCTTGTGATTCAAGTGCCCAAAGCGATAATGCCACATGTGCGCTTATTTTTCTGACATAGTGTCTTCTTTTGAAGCAGCTCCAGCTTGTAAACACAAAGAATGTTTTTGTACCATGGAAGCTAACACATAAAACATTCTATTTCTACTCATATCAGTTTGCATAATTAACCCCCTCTTAGGATGAAATACTTTGCAAGTTCCATCCCGAATCAAAATGGCTAACCCCTTTTCTTGAAGTTGTCTTATGCTTAATAAATTGTTTTTAAGCTCAGGAATATAATAAACATTCGATATTACCTGAGTTATGCCATTCAATTCCATCCTTACACTTCTTTTTATTACTACTGTCATTCTCATATCATTCCCAAGCTTCACTGTTTTGTAGTAATCTTCTTCTAAGTCTAAAAATCATTCCTTGTTCCCTGTCATATGATTACTACATCCCGAGTCAAAGTACCATATTTCTTATTTCTTTGTTTGATGAGGTTCTTCATAGGACATCAATAAAAGCTCTTCTTCTTCGTCCAACTCAGCATAATTTTCTCTCTTTTCCCAATCAGGACACTCGTTTTGAAAGTGTCCCAACTTATGGCATTTGAAACACTCAATAATTGCTTTGTTTAAAAAATGTCTCCCTCTACCTCTGCCACACCCTCTTCTAAAACCTCCTTGACCTCTTCCCCTATTTGGTCTGTCTTCATTAGCTACTTTCAACATACGTTCCTCCTCTTGGTTTCCTTGCATCCTTTGTTCATGTACAAGGAGACTTCCATGCAACTCATTAATGCTTAAGGTACTTAGATCATTTGACTCCTCTATTGAACAGACAACATAATTATATTTGTTTGATAATGATCTAAGTATCTTACTAACCACTGTACTTTGCTCCATTGTCTCACCATTTGACTTCATCTTGTTCACCACGACCAAGGTTCGTCCCAAGAAACTGTCCACTTTTTCTCCTTCTTTCATGGTGAGCAACTCAAACTCCCTTCTCAATTCTTGAAGTTGTTCCCTTTTTACTCTTGTGGACCCTTGATACTTCTGTTTCATTGAGTTCCATATTGCCTTCAACGACCCCTTGTCAAGAATTATTTACAGGATTTCTCTATCAGTCGCCTGGAATAAGAAGTTCTTGACCTTCAGATCTTTAAGTTTGGCCTCCTCCACAGTCTTCCTTTGTGCTTCACTTGCTGCTGCTGTCCCAACTGCCGGTGTTGGAATTCCTTCGTCCACTAGGCTCCGTATCTCCTTGCTCCTTAGAAAGTTCTCCATCATCATTGACCAATGATCATAATGGACATCTAACCTCGGAATGGACGCTTGCACAAACTTCTCTGAGGTTGACATTCTGTTCTCTCTTTGTTTAACTCACATTCTATCAGGCCCCTTTCGGAGCTCTGGTACCAATTGTTAAAACTCAAGGACTAAGAGATAAGAGTAGGAGAAATAACACACTGCATTAAAATCCAAAACAAACAGAAGTTGTTTTATAGCCTTTTTCCAGAACATAAGAGTGGCAGAAAACCACATTTATAAGCCTACTACGTGGTTACTAAGAAACTGAAATAAAAACTGACTCTCCCTAAAAATTAGACAGCATGACTGACTTATTCTTCCTAAATACTAAGACTTGATAATAGAATTAATAAAAACTATAACAAATAATATCTAACACTTATGTCTAATTTCCTTTTCATTATAACTACAGAGAATATTCAAGGTTGAAGCTATAATTCCTTTGATTGCTACAAAGAATACAAAGAACTCTAGTGACTCTCATTTAAGATCTCCAACAAGGTATGATTGAGATTTAATGTTTGAAGTTCTTTTTCTATTGTTGGCCTTAAGCTTGATGAATTTCTGAATCCGAGTCGCGTTTCTTCTATCGCACAATAAAATTTGTACCTCTCCTGTCAATAAAAAAGGTCAGCAACTCCCCAGCTACCTTTATCTTCATCACTAGGCCATATTTTGTACACTGGCTTTGTTCCTTCTTCATAAGCATTGTAATTACTTCCTCCTCTATGCTCTTTAAATTTTAAAATAGATAGAAAAAATGGTTTAAATGTCTGCATGCAAGCTAAGCCACCTTGAGATAAGAGAATCTGATCCAAATTATTTTTATGATTAATATTTATTGTCTATAAAGTTGTCATGGAATATTCGTGTACTGTTAAAACTTTTGGTAAAGGGACACTTTTTTTGGTTTTTTGTGAATTATATGGTAGGTTTGATCGTGGCTAATGTTGTATTCTCTTATTTTTTGTTTCATTATATGAAAAATTGAAATAGTGGGTTTCTATCAGTTATTTCTTTCTTTGTAAGAAACATTTTATTCGGTCTTGGTGTATGTTCCACTAGCATGATTTCCATTTCCAGTAAGGGAAAATTTCAAACAAGTTTTTTATTGTTCTATGAAATTTACCAATTGGTTGTTTTAAATTGATATATCAATCTAATTAACTTATACATTTGAGTGTTTGATATCCTCTTTGTAAAATGAGTTTGGAAAAATAGTTTAAATCTTTGTACTTAGATGCTTATTTTCGTGTATATTTATCTATTTACTTGAGGATTTGATCCTCTTAGTAAACATTAGCTGGGAAAATGATACGAAATGAAAAAAAAAAATTGCTTTGACTTTATCTCACAGATATCTCTTTGTAATCATGAGACCCAGTCGAAGATGGATGAGGCGAAGAAAGAACAATAATGGCCAAGTAACTGGAGAATTTAAGAGTGGAGTTGATGAATTGATTGAGGTTTCTAAAAGACACCCAATACTGGCTGATGCGTTAGGTTGCATTTTTTGTCCATGTTTTAAATTCAAGTTAGGGAACAATCATTTTTGGTGAAGAAACATTTATATGAATATGGATTTATGGAATATTATTTAAATTGGACCGTTCACGATGAGGATCAAAGGAGGGTGTCGCTACTCGAAAAATAGACGACTAAGGTGAAAAGAAAACAAAGTCGCCATCGAACTTTATTTATCCTAAAGGGGGAAGGAAAAACATCGAGAAAATCCTAGGGAGAAAATGATAAGATGATCTCGCAACCAAGAGATGGGTTCGGAAGCCGGTTATGCAAGGGGAAGGTATTAGCACCCCTTTACATCTATCGTACTCAACGGGAACCATTCACTTATCTTATATAAAAGACATTTTGCTAAAGGATTGCTATGAAAAGTGTTATAAGAGGGGAAGAAGAGGTTTTGAAACAAAGATTGAAAATAAAAAAGAAAAGGAAAGGGTGGAAACTAAAAGGAGACTCGATAGGACTTTGAAGTCCTATGCCTACTTATTCCCTCGTGCAATAGAAAAGTTAGAGTAAACGTAGTTCGGAGGACTACGGGTGAAGAAAAGAGGGGGTTTGCTTGACAAGCATTGGAGCCCTCATGCCTACGTATCTTCACTTGAAAGAGGTGAAGAATCAGAGCGTTCGTAGTTCGGACTACGAGTGAAAGATGGGAAAAGGTCTCGATCGCACTTGGGCGAGAGAAAAGGTTCGGTTAGTTGGTCTCGATCACGCGGGGGCGAGAGAAAACGGGAGTTAGTTGTTATTGAGCTCACAAGGATAAGGATCCCTGTACGTATCCTCATTAGGGAATGAGGAATCACAGCGTCCGTGTTGCACCCTAAAATTTGCCCAACCTTTTCTTAACTTGGTTTAAGTTTCATTTCATTTCTTTCTAGCATTTGTATTGCATAACATTTTTCATTGAGCAGGGGATCAAGAGATTATGCATAGCAATAGGAGTCTACTCAGAGGGTTGAGCCTAAGCAAGGGGTGTTACTCAAGTTTGAATGGTCATCAAGTCATCTAGAAGTGGGCATTGGTCTTGTGAAAGGATTGATGGAGATATGTGGGTCAGATCCTAACTTGGAGGCCATTTCAAGATCATCAAAGGATTGTGGACTCATGATTATGGCTATAAGATGTTGAGATAGCTCATTGAGTGCTTTGAGAGCCATTTGGAGCTTATTCAAGTTTTTGTGTGAGGTGGAGCAAGCCACAGTCAAAGATGTTACAACTAGGGTTTTCATCTGGAAAATCCTCAGTCAACTATGAAATTCGAGGAGATTAAAACTCAATTCCTAGTCTCTATGATCATGGGATGTTGTGTTAAGATACATGAGACATAATTTCAAGTTCAATTCATCAAGGATCAAGTGTGTGAGAAGTTACTAAATTAGGGTTCTCAGGGTAAAATCCCCTATTTAGTGCCTAACTTCAAGACCACCTATCTCAAGATACAAGTTTCATCTCAACTTTTGACCAACATGGAACTTGTAGAGCATATTCTTATATTTCTTTTGATTACTAGAAGTCCTTTATTGGATTTATAGAACTCAAGTTATAATCCAGACAAGTTACAGGTCATCAGATGGATGTGATTTTGGTCAACAAAAGTCAACCAACGTCCAAGCCATTTTTGACCTATAAAGGTGTTTCTCCTCAACTTTTGGCCAACATGAAAGTTGTATATCTTGGTCTTAGCTTTCCAAAAAGTACTAGAAGTCTTTCATCTGATTTGTAGAACTCAAGTTATGAGGCTTGCAAGTCAGGGGTATTTTGGGAAAGTGAGATTATAGGTCATAAAATTATAGGTCCATTTCACCAACTTGCACATTTCAAATGAAGATTTTTCCTACATCAAATGTGCTCTAAATGGTGTTGTTTGTTTAACCAAACATTGAGAAGTCATGGATTAGGCTTGGAATGAAGAATTGATGGGAGAATTTTCATGGAAGAAAGCTTAAAAGGGCTAAATTGGAATTAATTCATTTTTGATCATTTTTGTGTAATAGGTACATATTTTGAGTGTAAATAATATTTTAAGCACATTAGCAATTTTAGAATTTTAGTTTGATGTGTTTTGGGGAGCCATTTCCAAGTTTACTTCATCATGAAGTTACACAACAAACATCAACCATTGAGATTAAACAAGGGCTAAATCCTAGCCATTCACACTCCATACACTCTCAGCAAGCATTTTGGAGCAAATTGGAGCCAAATTTGAGGGAATTTCGTGCACTTGAGAGAGCTCCAAAATCAATTCCCATGGATTTTCAATTGGGCTCTACAAGCTGCCATTGGGCTTTATTTCTATCAAGATCCATCACATATAAGATTTTAATCATGAACAAATCATCAGAACTGGAAATTGGAGGCAAATTGCTCAAGAACAACTTTGAAAAAGTGGAGAAAATTTGAAATTCGATTTTGGAGATACAAGTCATTTCAAACCAAATTGTGAATTGCAAAAGCTTTATTGAAGTTTATGGAGTGATTCTGGACATTTTTCTTCAAGCTTAAGCATCAATTGAAGGCTCAGTGAAAGTTCTCCAATAGGTAATTAGAAATCAACCTTACACTCTGAATATGACATGATTCGTTGCCATTTTTGCATATTTGAGATCTAGGAAACATGTAGATCGTTAATAACTAAAACGAACTGGCATTTGTGATGATTGAGTTTATGAGCTCCAAACTGTTTGGACTTGGATTGGCTTGTTCTTGTGTGTTTTTGCTTGATTGTTAGTGGATCTGTAACCTACATAACCTCTAGATGATGTTTAAACCAAATTGAGTGAGTTTTGGTGAACTTTTGGTTTTGATGCACAAACTTGTTTGATTCGGTTTGAGTTTATTATGCATGATAAGCGATTTTTGATGATGGATTTGAGATCCTCGTGATCTCTAGATGAATTTTGATATAAGATTTGTGCAAAATAGTTGAGTTTTGGTTTGGCCGTGTGTTGTTGTTGCATCTGCGGTGGCCGGATGTTTGGAAGGGATGACCGGAGTTACAGTCCGGCCACCTCCATTTCCCTCCATGTTTCATTGTAGAAGATGATGTGTGAGCCCTTGGATTTGTTCTTTTTTTGATCACGCGGTTGGAATTAAGACGTACCGTGTACGTCCTTTGTTTTGCTCCACCAAACCACTTTTGAATGCCTCATTAATGTGTTGGCAAGTTGTTGGCCATGTGATGTGATTACCAGATAATCAAACGTCCCATAGTGAAGACTATCGTGCACACTTGTTTGACTAGATTTATTGGATCAGTATTTGTTTTTGTTTCTGAGTTCTTGCGTGTGGGCTAGGATGCTTTCTGCACCCCCCGTTTGGCCCAATTCTTGTTTTAAGCTGTTATGGGTTGCTATTCGCACCAATATTTTATCATTTCCTTTTATTTTCATTTTTTGATTTTTCTTTTATTCTGTTTGAATTTAAATCATATAAAATATCTCCAATACTTTAAAAATTCACCAAAAATATTTTTTATAAACTTTGAGATGTCTAATATTTTATAGATATTTTTATTTTTATTTTTGATTTTATTTTCAATTTAAAAGATAATTAAATATTGGAGTTGTTTTAAATGAAGTGAATTGTGGCATTGTTTGATCTTGCATTTATTTCTCTTCTTCCTTTTTGATCCAATGATTGAAAATTGATCCTCATCTCAATGATAAATTGATCAATGTTTGAGGACCATTTTGCCCTTGGTTGTTGACTTTTGGGTTGACTTTTGTGGCTCTTCTTTTTGTCTTTGTTTCTCCCATTTCAGAGTGGTACATCTAAATGAATCTTTTCTTTTGATGGTGCTTTGAGGGAATATTTGTCTTAATCTTTTGGCCTCTGGTTGCCAACATGTTTAGCTTCTTTGTGTTTTTTATTTGGTATTTTTTGAGCCTTTTTCCTATTTTTGAGATGACTTACAAGTTAGGTCATTTCATAGGACAGCTCATACAAGTGCATGACCTAGTTTTAATTGGAAATGACCTTTGTTGATCCAATAAGCTCTCAAATCTTATTGTTTCACATTTTGGACATGTTGAGCTTGCTGTATGTTCATTTTTAGGACAAAATTATGTTCATTGCTTATTGATTGATGCATTTCTTTTTGAGCTTTCAACTTGAACTCCTAAGTGGTGTGTGCTTGCTTCCTTTGTGCTCTTGCTTGCATTTTCTTCTTGATTTGTTTTGTTATTGCTTTTGAGATTTCTTCTCTTCATCTCCCTTCTATCCAATGACCTTGGAGTTCCATTTAAGGTAGCTTGGTCCCTCCTTAGGAGGAACTTGAAGCTTACCTAAAGTGATGAATCTATGAGGACTTCTTCTTTATGTTTTTCTCATTTGTTTGTTTGCTTTTCATGCATCTTTCTTCTTTTCTTTTCTTGCATTTCCATATGAATGCTTGGTTGAGATGAGATTTTGGTGGCTACTGCCCCACACTATTTTCCTCCCACTATCATTCTACTTGTGCATTCTATGTGTGCATCCTTTCATTTGCATATGCATTCTTCTTCTTCTTCTTCTTGTGCTTTTCTTTGCCATGCTCCCCATAAGTTCTCTAACCTCTTGAGGTTGTGATAGACATTAAGGTTCTACACATGTATGATAACATTAGGTAGTTCCCCTTTTCAAACTCAACTTTAGGTCCACTTTGCATGATAACTTTTAGGATTGATTAGTCTCCCATTAGTGTGCCTTCTTCTCTTCTCATCCTCAAACAATCTTAACATACTTAATACGGATAATGAATGTTGTGCCATGAGCCTTATACTTGGGAAATGGTGATTGAGGGGCCACCTCTCAATTTCCTAGAGTGTTTAGTATACGTCCTTAGGACGATATGCGAAGCATTCGATCCTAGGTTTTAGACTTTAGTACAACATACATCATAAACACTCAATAATTAAAACACTTCTTCTCTAAAAAACACAAAGACACTTCAAACCTTTTTCACCCTTTGAGGTTCTTAATCAGGAAAATCTTTTCACAAAAAGAGTGTCATTAACTCTTAGTTCTATCGCAAACGGTAACGCCTAAGTCTCCAATGGTCGAGCTGCATACACCAACTGCTATAACTACTTGTCAACCCTGCTCGGGCTTAAAAACTTTTGAACCAACCTGTGGTCCTTTTATCCCGAACTACGTTTACTCTGATCTTTCATACCAGATGAAAGTACGTATGCACAAGACGCGATGTCTTGGCGAGCAACCTTTCCCCTTTTCTTTAGCCGTAGTTAGTCAAACTACGTTGACTCTGACTTTCCCATTGCACGAGGGAGTACGTAGGCACAGAGCGGTGATGCTCTGCCGAGTCATTTCTCTTTTATTTTTATTTTGTCCTTAAGCCTTTAGCTAGATAGTTTCAACACACCCTTTTAGATAGACAACAATGCGTGGATCCCGTCGAGTACGACGGGCGTGAGGGGTGCTAATACCTTCCCCTTGCGTAACCGACTCCCGAATCCAGACATGGTTGCGACGACCTTGTCTTTCCCTTTTTCTTTAGGTTTTTCCGATCGTTTCCTTTCCCTCTCTTTGGGATAAACAATGAAAGTGGTGACTCTTCTGTTTTTCCGCCGGTTGTTTTTCGCAGTTGCGACAGCTGGCGACTCTGCTAGGGACCTCTGGTTCCCTATGCGAGTCAATCCTAGCGCTTGTCTATTTATCTTTTGGTGTTTTATATATGTACTTTATCTTTATTTACTTTCCCGCATTTATTTTCCGCATCATATATCATTACTGTTGTGTTGTGGGGAGGGAAGTTCTATTGAGTGATAAGCCGGACCCGGGCTTGAGTACAAACCTAGTATTAGTAGTGGAGACTAGTGGGGGGCCTGTTTGCTTAGCAGATATAGTTCCCCATGAGATTCACACTCGGACGAGATTCTCTTTGATAATTTTCTTTCAGATCCTTAGGATCGGTTGGGATTTTGGATTTGAGAATTGTCGACTCTGGGAACCGATCATTTGTGAGTCAGCTAAGTGAGGCCTCTTCTGGAGATAATGATGCCAAACCATAAATGGTGAACGTATCATCATTTCCAGAAAGTCTGTGACGCTGATGAACGCATAGGATGTCGAACCTTGTCAGTGGATAGGTCCACACCTGTGGGAGGGATTGGGTTGTATAGGAAACCTTAGCTTTCAGATTACCCGGTTCTTTGTAAGTGTGAATCTGTGTTCCTGATATCAGTGGATCCTACTGTCGGTACTTTGTTCTTGCTAAGGCGAAGCTCTGGTTTTTCTCAACCAACAACACAACAGTCTTGATCCCTTGTTTGCATTTGCATTTTCATTTTTATCTGCATTTCATTAACATGTGTTTGTGTTGCAGGTGCATATTTCTCCTTTGATTCTAGTGATTTTTTCCCTCGCTGCTGTTATGGAGTCCCTGAAGAGTACAGTGGCTTACAGGTTTCCAGTTCCGGATGTTAGCACTTTGTTGAGTCTGATTGCCTTGGGTGAGAAAGCAGTAATGGAAGATTTCAGAAAGTCTTATGGGAGATTATTGAGATATGTCTGCAAGCCTTCTGAATATGAGATTAGTGGTGTCTATGCTCTCCTACAGTTTTATGATGCCCAGTTGAGATGCTTCGTCTTTCCTGACTATGTCCTGGCTCATACACTAGAGGAATATTCTGAGCTGTTAGGGGTACCCATTTGGAGTTGGATGTCATTTGTCAATGTTGATACTAAGCCTGACCTGGCTGAGCTCGCCACTATTTTGCACCTTGAGGCTTCAGAATTGGATGGGAAGATGATCCGGAGACTCGGGATGTATGGTTTTCCTCTGCCTTGCTTGATTGAGAAAGCTCAGCAGTGCGCTAAGGATGGCTGTTAGATTGTGTTTAGCACCATCCTGGCTCTTTGTATATATGGTATTGTTCTGTTTCCTCATCTTCCAGACTTTGTGGATGTAGATGCGTTCTATATTTTAGCTTCAAGCAACCTAGTGCCCATCTTACTTGGAGATGTTTATCATTCTGTGCACTACAAGAATGAGAAACGAAGGGGAAACAACGTAGCTTGTTGTGTTCCTTTGTTGTATGCATGGTTTATTAGTCATCTATCCAAGACGGGTCCGTTTTTTGCCACTGCCAGTACGTCAGAATGGTCGGAAAGGTTGATGGGTTTATCTGCAGAGAATATTGTTTGGTCTGATCGAGACTTGCTTGGTAAGGATATTGTTTATAGTTGTGGTGGTTTTCCTAACGTTCCTTTGATCGGAAGGAAAGGTTGCATCAACTATAACCCTTCTTTATTGGTGAGACAGTTTGGGTATGCACTGAGAAAGCCTCCTAGAGAAGAGGAGATACAGTAATCTATGTATCTTACTGGTTTATTGGAGGGTGAGGCTCTGGGCAGACTTGAGCATGCATGGAATAACATTCATCGGAAAGGGAAGTTTGCATTGGGGAAGAGTAATAGTCGAGCGTATGACCCTTACTTGATTTGGATTCGTGCTAGGGCTGTGAAGTTTCGATGCCATATCCTTCAGTTGCACCTCTATATCCTCTCATGGTAGAGGAACCCATTACTGTAGATATCCAGAAATATAATCAGGTATTGGTAGAGAAGGAAGAGCTGAGAAAAGAGAATGAAGAATTGGAGAAAGAGATCATCAAGCTCCAAAGCGAGAAGATCGATGCAGTTAATTCTTTTAGAAGACAGACCGAGCTTGTCAATAAACTGGGTACGGATCTGACTAAGGAGACTAATGATAGAGACGGAACATGCCGAGACTTGAATGCCATCCACAGTGTTCTGGTTACTAAGAAGGAAGAGTTGGATAGGTATTACTTGAGGATCTCCAAGTGTGAGTCAATATGGAATGCCACGCTCACTAACAACAAGGAGCGTGAAGATAGGTTAAAACTTTAGATCAGCAAGCTGAAGGCTCAGCTTAATGCCAAAGATGGAGAAATTGCAGCAGAAGCTTCACTGAGACGAGACAGTGAATACAGGTTGAATGAAGCGATCACGAACTTGAAGGATCTCAGGTTGAGAGCTGTCTCGAAGAGACGCGGACTTGAGGCATGTTTCGGGGAAGAAGCTTTGGAGGATCACGTTGATAGCCTACAACATACAGTTAGCCAGTAGGATTTGCTTATTCAGGGACTACTTGCTAGGCCGGATCACCCTGAGACATTGAGGCTATTAGAGGATTTCCGATCACGTCATCCTGCTTGATTGTCTTGATTATTTCTGTTGTAGCTTTTGCTGTTTATTTGTTATATTTGACCATCGCCAGGCTTGTTGGTTGAGGTCTTTTCCTTATTTGTACTCAACTGTAGTTTGTACATTGCATGTTGGCTTTTGATCTATATACGAGGAGTTGGTATTCTATGCTTATCCGCAGGATTCTGCATTGCTATATTTTTCCTGGAAACTAGAATCGAGGGGGAAATATCCCTGTTGCATAAATACATGTCTGTATTTTAGCATTTTTCTCGCATTCGCAAGTGCACCGAAACTGTTATCCTTATTTCTCCTGTGGATTACTAGTGTTTCGGGATTGCTGACGTGACAACTCACCGGTACGGTACCAGAAGAAACCAAAAAAGACTGATGGATCAGATGCAGGCAAAAATGCAAGAGATGAGAGATTGGATGGCACAACTAATGGAGATCATGCAATGGGTTGCTAGTGGTCAGGCGCAACTTCAGACTTTAGTGCAACCTTTGATTGCACGGGTGGATGGTGATGGTGTGTTACACGGTGGGATTGCTTCTAACCCTCCTCACATTGAAACTCCTCGGGCAAACAATTTTATGCCATCTTTGGTCATCCCTACTGTTGGAGGGGGTGGTCACGCTGCTGGTGCTAGAAATGCGGCAGGTTTTAATCATGCTGGTTTTGCTAATGGTGGTAACGGTAACGGAAACGGCTATGGTCTCGATACTACGTGTGCCATGCATGGTAGCATGGACCACACTTGGAATGAGGATAGGCAGGAGGATGTGTTTTCTCAAAGGATTGTAACTGCTGAAGTACCTTATGAGGCTGATAGAAGGATTAAGATGATCGAAGAGAAGATGAAGTCTTTTGAATGCCAAAACTCTATGGGGCTGGATATGTCTAATCTGGGGCTGATCCCGGGCTTGAGAGTGCCACCAAAGTTTAAGGTCCCGGATTTTGATAAGTACAAGGGCACCACTTGCCCTAGGGTTCATTTGAGGTCCTATTATCGCAAGATGTCTGCGTATTCTGATGCGAGAAGCTCTTGATGCACTTCTTCCAGGATAGTTTATCCGGTCCCTCACTGGAATGGTATATGAGCTTGGAGCCTGCTAATGTCCGTAGCTGGAGAGACCTAGCTGAAGCTTTTGTAAGGCACTATCAGTACAACAGTGACCTTGCTCCAAATAGAGTTCAGCTGCAGAAGCTTTCTCAGAAGAGCAATGAATGTTTTAAAGAATATGCCTAGAGGTGGCGAGAGCTTGCTGCTAGGGTACAGCCACCAATGATAGAACGGGAACTTGTGGACATGTTTGTTGCTACTTTACCGGAGTGTACTATGAAAAGCTTATAAGCAGTATGTCGGGAAGTTTTTCAGACTTGATAATCACCGGTGAAAGGGTGGAGAATGGAATTAAGTTAAGAAAGATCAATGCTGGCGAAGGGTCCTCAGCAGGAGGAGGAAATAAGAAAGTGTTCGGAAACAAAAGGCGAGAGGGAGACACTAACGATGTATCCAGTTCACGGGGAAGAAATAGAGGACAGAATCGGCAACATCAGCAAGTTGCCAGCATAGTTCAACAACCACAGCAACAACAACGTCAGCAACAACAGCAACCTCAGCAGAATCAGCAGGGGAACCGAAGATACCTAGATAGGGGCTGGGCAGCAGGGAATAGACATTTTGATGCCCTTCCCATGCCATACTCCTAATTATTGCAAGCCTTGCTACAACTTTAATTGATTCAAAAGAGGACTATGGCTCCTTTGACTGGACCACCTCCACCTGGGTACGATGCAAATGCCCACTGTGAATTTCATTCGGGTGCCCCGGGGCACAATATTGACAATTGCAAGGCCTTTAAGCATAAGGTGCAAGATATGATTGACAGTAAGGCGATCAAGTTTTCCAATGATGTTCCCAATGTGGTGCAAAATCCCATGCTGAATCATGGGCAGACTGGGGTGAATGCAACTATTAAGGAGGAGGTGTTGAATTTGATGACAGATGTTGATGAATTGAAGATACCCTTAAGCTTTGTGAAGGCCAGATTGCTAAAGGGAGGTGTTTTCCTGGGTTGTGCTGAGGACTGTGTTGAATGTTCTGGTGATCCTGAGAAAGGATGTGGACTGTTGAGAAGATGTATTTAGGAGATGATAGATACCAGAGTTTTACAATTTGATCGTTCTGTTGGAAGAGAATCTGAGGATTTAGCGGCTGAAGAAAAGGATGAGATTGCGACAATCTCCATCCCGTACAAGACTGTTACTATTTATGCACCAAAGCCGCCAACGATAACTATCACAAAAGCAGGTCCTATGCCATTTGAGAGCACTAAGGCCATTCCGTGGAACTACGGAGCCGAAGTGTACTGTAATGGGCAGAAGATAAACTTGAATGATCCCCCTGCAAGTTCAGTTGACAATATTGTGGGAGCAGGAGGTATTACTCACAGTGGCCGAGTATTTTCGTCGCCTGAAGTGACTGTTGATAAGGTGGACAAGGGGAAAAGACGGGAAGTGAAGATGACTTCTCAATCTAGGGAAAGAGAAGCTTTATTGAAAGATGCGGAGGAATTTATGAGGCTGATCCGGAAAAGTGACTATAAGATAATCGATCACTTGCAACTAACTCCTTCCAAAACATCCATCCTGCCGTTGCCCCTTTGTTATGAGGCGTATAGGAATGTATTGCTGAGAATAGTAAACACTGCTTACGTGCCGCAGGAAATTTCAGTCAATCAACTTGAGAGAGTTATGACGCACGTAAACGCAGGAAATGGCTTAGGATTTACGGACCTGGATTTGACACCCAGAGGCAAAAATCATAATTGTGCGCTGCACATATCTTTAGAATGCCGAGGGCTGTCATGTCTCACGTGCTTGTGGATACGGGATCGTCATTAAATGTGCTTCCAAAGAAGGCCATGATGAAGTTAGATATGAAAGGGTTGATTTGCACGCCAAGTGATTTGGTGGTGCGTGCGTTTGATGGAACCCGAAGATCCGTGTTCAGGGAGGTAACTTTGCCTATTCAGGTTGGACCTGAAGTCTTTGATGCAGTGTTTTACATCATGGATATCCATCCGGCCTACAGTTGTTTACTAGGTCGCCCGTGGATTCATTCAGCGGGAGCTGTTACATCAACTCTGCATCAGAAGCTAAAATACAAGGTTGGCGGTAGCGTTGTTACGGTATGCGAAGAGGAGGATATTATGGTCAGTCATTTATCATCCTTTAAGTATGTTGAAATGGATGGAGAGTCCATGAAACTCTTTGCCAAGCCTTCTAAGCGGTCAAGATTAAAGACAAGTCTCCTGTTGTGAGTAAAGAGCCTGAAGTGGCTATATCCTCGTTTAAAGAAGCCCAAGCAGTGGTGAAAACTGGGGCAGTACAGGGATGGGGCCAAGTGTTGGAGATTCCCCACAAGCAAGATAAATTTGGTTTAGGGAATCGACCGTCATTCTCCTCTCCTTCAGCCTTGCAGAGCGCTCCGCGCTATAAAAGGCTCGTGCAGTTCACCAAAGGGGAGTCATCTTCGAGAGAATCAATGCAGTATCTGACGAAGACGGAGACAGTGACTGTGATATGGATGCCTGGATCAAGCCATGTATTCCGGGACAGAGCCTACGCAACTAGTCAATTGAAGAATTTGTTCAAGTGACGACAGAACAGTAATGCTTTGTTTTTCTAATTATTGTACTACCTTATGTCCTACCCGGGGCATAGTGGTATTTTATTTCAGGGTCTTACTTGTTTATGTCTGAACATTGTTTATCAATTAATCAAAGGGCGTTTTCTCATTCAAATTTTGTGATCTCTGTTTTTCTTATTTTTATTTTTCACAATGAAATGGCAATGTGGTTATACTTGTTTGCAAATTGTTTGAAATATTTAACCATTTTCTTTGCAGGATTCCTATTGCAGATGACACCGATTCAGAACCTCCTATGACTCGCTTTGACTTCGATCAACCGATATATCAAGCTGAAGAAGAGATTGATGAGGATGAAGACTTGCCTGAAGAATTAGACAGACTTTTGAAACAAGAAGAGAAAATCATTCTGCCTCATCAGGAGGAAATTGAGGTCATTAATCTGGGTTCTGAAGAAGTTGTCAGAAATGTTCAGATAGGGGCTGCGCTATAGAGCGACGTCAAGCAAAGACTGATCGAGATGCTTCGAGAGTATAGTGACATCTTTGCTTGGTCTTATGAAGATATGCCCGGGCTTGATACCGAATTGGTGGTTCATCACTTACCGTTGCGCGAGGAATGTCCGTCGGTCAAGCAGAAGCTTAGAAGAACAAGACCAGATATGGCGGTAAAAATCAAAGAAGAGGTCCAAAAGCAATGGGACGCTGGATTTTTAGCCGTGACTACTTACCCTTCATGGATCTCTAACATCGTACCTGTACCGAAGAAGGATGGTAAGGTGCGGATGTGTGTTGATTATCGGGATTTGAACAAGGCGAGCCCTAAGGATGACTTCCCGTTCCCTCACATTGACGTATTGGTCGACAATACGGCTCAATTTTCGTTGTTTTCCTTCATGGATGGTTTCTCGGGTTATAATCAGATAAAGATGGCACCGGAGGACATGGAGAAAACAACTTTCATTACACCGTGGGGAATGTTTTGCTACAAGGTGATGCCTTTTGGCTTGAAGAACGCCGGAGCAACATATCAGCGCGCTATGACAACACTCTTTCATGACATGATGCATAAAGAGATTAAAGTTTATGTTGACGATATGATTGCAAAGTCCCAAACGGAGGAGGAGCATCTAGTTAACTTGTTGAAGTTGTTTGAGAGGCTTAGAAAGTTCAGACTGAGGTTGAATCTGAATATGTGCACTTTTGGAGTTTGGTTCGAAAAGTTATTGGGGTTTATTGTCAGTGAAAAAGGAATCGAGGTCGATCTGGCAAAGATAAAAGCCATACAAGATATGCCAGCGTCGAAAACGGAAAAAGAAGTCTGTGGTTTCCTGGGGAGATTGAACTACATTGCTCGGTTCATATATCATCTCACAGCCACGTGTGAGTTAATGTTTAAATTATTAAAGAAAGATCAGACGGTTGTCTGGAACGAAAATTGTCAAAAAGCATTTGATAAAATAAAAGAATACTTGCAGGAGCCTCCGATATTGATACCCCCAGTAGCTGGAAGACCTTTAATCATGTACTTAACGGTTCTGGAGAACAGTATGGGTTGTGTTCTCGGTCAACATGACGAGACTGGAAGAAAGGAGCATGCAATTTATTATTTGAGTAAAAAGTTCACAGATTGTGAGTCCCGTTACTCAATGCTCGAGAAAACGTGTTGCGCACTCGCCTGGGCTGCCAAACGTTTGAGACAATATATGCTCAATCACACGACCATGCAGATTTCGAAGATGGATCTGATTAAGTATGTCTTCGAGAGGCAAGCGCTTTCAGGAAGAATTGTCAGGTGGCAGATGCTACTGACAAAGTACAATATACAATACGTTTCTCAGAAAGCCATCAAAGGAAGTGTTCTGTCAGAATACCTTACTGAGCAGCCAATCGAAGATTATCAACCGATGAAGTTTGAATTTCCTGACGAGGATATCATGTTCCTCAAAACGAAAGATTGTGAAGAGCCATTACACGGTGAAGGTCCAGAGAAGGATTCTCAGTGGAAAATGATATTCGACGGTGTTTTTAACTCCTATGGTAGTGGAATTGGGGCAATTATTACAACTCCTCATGGTACTCACATCCCATTCACTGCCAGATTGAAATTTCCAGTCACTAACAATGAAGCTGAGTACGAAGCATGTATCATGGGTCTGGAAGAGACTATTGATTTGAGAATTAAGAATTTGGATGTATATGGCGATTCAGCGCTAGTGGTTAATCAAATCATGGCAGAATGGGAAACTCGTCAACCGAATCTAATTTCGTACAGAGATTATGCAAGGAGGTTATTACCTTTCTTTGACAGGGTAGAGTTTCACCATGTACCACGAGTAGAGAATCATATGGCCGATGCTTTGGCAACGCTATCTTCGATGTATAAAGTGAATTTCTGGAATGAGGCTCCCAGAATAGTCATTTCCCGCTTGGACAGACCCGCTTTCGTATTCGCCATTGAAGAGGCTGCTGATGGCAAGCCATGGTTTTACGATATACAGAACTTCCTCAAGAAGCAAGAGTATCCACCAGGGGCTTCGGCTCAGGATAAGAAGACGCTGAGGAGGTTGTCTGGCAACTTTTACCTAAACCCAGATGGTGTACTTTACAGAAAGAACCAGGATTTGGTGCTGTTGAGATGTATGGATGAAAAAGAAGCAACTTGCTTATGGAAGAAGTCCACGAGGATACTTTCGGTACGCATGCCGGCGGACATGCCATGTCTCGGAAACTCTTACGAGCAGGGTATTATTGGCTAACTATGGAGTCATATTGTTTCAAATTTGCGAAGAAATGCCATAAGTTCTAGATTTATGCAGATAAGATACATGTACCGTCGTGCCCATTGAATGTTATGGCGTCCCCGTATCCTTTCTCCATGTGGGGCATTGATATGATTGGCAAGATTGAGCCCACCGCATCCAACGGTCATCGTTTCATCTTGGTAGCCATCGATTACTTCACCAAATGGCATGAGATGTTGCCTTTCGCCTTACACGGTTATCGCACGACGGTACGCATATCATCCGGGGTAACTCCTTTCTCGTTAGTATATGGTATGGAAGTTGTCCTACCATTGGAGGTCGAGATTCCTTCTTTAAGAGTTCTGGTCGACGTAAAACTTGATGAGGCAGAATGGATAAATAATCGTTTGAATCAGCTTAGTCTGATGGATGAAAAGAGGCTAACATCAATTGCATATTGTCGTTTGTACCAGAGCCGGATGAAGAAATCTTACGATAAGAAGGTGCACCCTCGAAGCTTTCAGACGGACGATCTTGTGTTCAAAAAGATTCTCCCACCGCAGTCAGATCACAGGGGCAAATGGACTCCCAATTATGAAGGTCCATATGTTGTACGAAAGGTTTTCTCTAGAGGAGCCTTGTTGTTAGCCACCATGGATGGTGAAGATTTCACATCCCCTGTGAACGTAGACGCAGTTAAAAAATACTTTGCTTAAAAGAGACCCGCTGGACACAAAAAGAAACGTCCAGGCAAAAATGGGGCATCCCGGCGAACCATAAAAAAGGAAAATATGTTCGGGAAAAAATTAGGGATAAAAATGAAAAGACGTAAACTCGCAAAGTCAAAAACCTGAAAAGCCGACTTTGCCAAAAAGGGGTATCCCGGTGAATCGAAAACCCAAAAGGGCGATTCAGGTAAAAGTTAGGGATTGAAAGAGTAAATAACTGTGGGTTGCGTTGGAACTTCATTGCTTAGTGGATTGGGAGAACCTAAGAGCTGTTTTTATCCAAATTAATCTCTTCCGAAAATGAAGCGTCGGGGAAGAATCAGAGTCAGGCGAGTCATAGAGGGATCAGCTCATGGTGTTTGTCTGTGCCACGTTGCCGACATTTTTGTACACTCTTGTATATTTCTGTGCATATTTATATTTTTTTTTTGCGCAACTTCCTCTTTTCAGGAGTTGCATCTGTTGTAAAACTTTGCCTATTTACAGGCCATTTATCAATAAACATATACTATTCAGTACTTGATCTGTGTGTTTTGTTTTAACTCTTACTGTTTTGTTTGTGAAAACACTCAATGTTTTGATGAACTTGCGCTAACATAAACTTGCAGGCCTTAGCCAATAACTGTTAAAACTTTGAATTAATTGAACAACATCACGAATGATGACTAAGATGATGTTGTTTGCGTAGGATATCTTGTCTGTTTATTCAGTGTTGTAGGGTCGTTACCCTTGGGGCAAAGGTATGGATGAAGTTTGTTCTATCCTCAGCCAGAGTTTTACTTCCCCAGTCAGTGAAGTTTGTACCTCTATCCCCAGTAGAGTTTGTATGCAGTTTTGAGCGAGCAAGTAGCGTGTACGCGTTCCTTCGGAAGTTGATGCGCATTTGATCCCCGCAAGGTGCATGCTTGTAGGCACTCCCCAGTGAGTCGTGATGGGATTTTCTCCCCACAGAGTAATTTGTAGCCTGGTTAGGTTCGTTCCCCGCAAGGTGCATGTTAGAATTCTTTATACCCACAGGTAATTGACGGCGATGTCAGGTGTTTTTTAGAGTTATAATTAGCTGGCGACGATGTCAGATGTTTATTGGATTTATGGTTGTTGACGGCGACGTCAGATTCCCTTACTAAATTTGTGTTTCTGGCGGCGATGTCAGGTGTTTTTAAGTTTCCAGCGGAGATGTTAGATGTTTGTTTCTGGCGGCGAAGACAGGTGATTTTTGTTTGCCTAGCGGCGATGTTGGATGTTCGTTACTGGCGGTGATGTCAGGTACATTTTGGTTTCAAACGGCGATGTTGGATGTTTGTTCTGGCGGCGATGTCAGGTGCTTTTTGGTTTCAAACGGCGATGTCGGATGTTTGTTCGGGGGCGATGTCAGATGATATAGTTTCCCAGTGGCGATGTTGGATGTTTTGTTTTCTGACGGTGACGTCAGGTGTTTTTTGGTTTCCCAGCGGCGATGTTGGATGGTTTATTACTGGTGGTGATGTCAGGTGTTTTTATTTTTCCAGCGGTGATGTTGGATGTTTGTTTCTGACGGCGATGTCAGGCGATATTGGTTTTCCAGTGGCAATGTTGGACGTTCTGTTTTTCTGGCGGCGATGTCAGGTGATATAGTTTCCGGTGGTGATGTCAGATATGTTGGTTTCTGGCGGCGATGTCAGATATTTTGGTTATTGACGGTGATGTCAATGGTTTAATCAACTTTGCGATTGTTCGACGGCGATGTCATACGCTTTACTTTAACTGACGGCAAAGTCAGGTGTGATTTACCGGTTGGATTTCTTCGAATGAATGGCGGCGATGTCAGAGAATCGTATCTTGGGATTCTATACATGTTTTATCTAACAGAGGTCTAACGACGATGTTAGCTATTCTATCGACTTGAAGTAGAAGTTTGATGGCGATGTCAACTGTTATTATAGATTTAATGTCTATGACTGGCGGCAAGGTCAGGTGTCCGACGACAATGTTAGGGGAATTTAATGCGGATAATTGACCGTGAGGTCACATGCTCTTCAGACTGTGTGTCATGCTTGTTTTCTCGAATTCAGTTTTCCCGAGATTTCACCCCCGGTCGGGGTCTGCAGTTTTATTTCTGTGGTTGGAAAATTTTCGGGTTCTTTAGTATTCAACCGTCTTCTACCTTGATTGCGTGAAAGTCGTTCGCTTTTCTTTCATTCAGGTCCAAGTCGTTTGAATAGGGGCATTTGTTGCACCCCAAAATTTTCCTAACCTTTCCTTAACTTGGTTTATGTTTTATTTTCATTTCTTTCTAGCATTTGCATTGCATAGCATTTTTCATTGAGCAGGGATCAAGAGATTATGCATAGCAAGAGGAGTCTACTCAGAGGGTTGAGCCTAATCAAGGGGTGTTACTCAAGTTTGAATGGTCATCAAGTCATCTAGAAATGGGCATTGGTCTTGTGAAAGGATTGACGGAGATATGTGGGTCAGCTCCTAACTTGGAGGCCAGTTCAAGATCATCAGAGGATTGTGGACTCATGATTATGGCTATAAGATGTTGAGAGAACTCATTGAGTTCTTTGAGAGCCATTAGGAGCTTATTCAAGTTGTTATGTGAGGTGGAGCAAGCCACAATCAAAGATGTTACAGCTAGGGTTTTCATCTGGTAAATCCTCAGTCAACTGTGAAATTGGAGGAGATTAAAACTCAATTCCAAGTCTCTTTGATAATTGGATGTTGTGTTAATATACATGAGACATCATTTCAAGTTCAATTCATCAAGGATCAAGTGTGTGAGAAGTTACTAAATTAGGGTTCTCAGGGTAAAATCCCCTATTTAGTGCCTAACTTCAAGACCATCTATCTCAAGATACAAGTTTCATCTCAACTTTTGACCAACATGGAACTTGTAGAGCATGTTCTTAGCTTTCTTTTGAGTACTAGAAGTCCTTTATTGGATTTATAGTACTCAAGTTATGATCCAGACAAGTTACACATCATCAGATGGATGTGATTTTGGTCAACAAAAGTCAACCAACTTCCTAGCCATTTTTGACCAAGAAAGGTGTTTCTCCTCAACTTTTGGCCAACGTGAAAGTTGTAGATCTTGGTCTTAGCTTTCCAAAAAGTACTAGAAGTCTTTCATCTGATTTGTAGAACTCAAGTTATGAGGCTTGCAAGTCAGGGGTATTTTGGGAAAGTGAGATTATAGATCATAAAATTATAGGTCCATTTCACCAACTTGCACATTTCAAATGAAGATTTTTCCTAAATCAAATGTGCTCCAAATGGTGTTGTTTGTTTAACCAAACATTGAGAAGTCATGGATTAGGCTTGGAATGAAGAATTGATGGGAGAATTTTCATGGAAGAAAGCTTAAAAGGGCTAAATTGGAATTAATTCATTTTTGATCATTTTTGTGTAATAGGTACATATTTTGAGTGCAAATCATATTTTAAGCACATTGGCAATTTTAGAATTTGAGTTTGATGTGTTTTGGGGAGCCATTTCCAAGTTTACTTCATCATGAAGTTACACAACAAACATCAACCATTGAGATTAAACAAGGGCTAAATCCTAGCCATTCACACTCCATACACTCTCAGCAAGCATTTTGGAGCAAATTGGAGCCAAATTTGAAGGAATTTCGTGCACTTGAGAGCTCCAAAATCAATTCCCATGGATTTTCAATTGGGCTCTACAAGCTGCCATTGGGCTTTATTTCTATCAAGATCCATCACATATAAGATTTTGATCATGAACAAATCATCAGAACTGGAAATTGGAGGCAAATTACTCAACAACTTTGAAAAAGTGGAGAAAATTTGAAATTCGAATTTGGAGATACAAGCCATTTCAAGCCAAATTGTGAATTGCAAAAGCTTTATTGAAGTTTGTGGAGTGATTATGGACATTTTTCTTCAAGCTTAAGCATCAATTGAAGGCTCAATGGAAGTTCTCCACTAGGTAATTACAAATCAACCTTACACTCTGAATATGCCATGATTCATTGTGATGATTGAGTTTATGAGCTCCAAACTGTTAGAACACAGATTGGTTCTTAATAATATCTCTATGTTTTGATGATAACTATTATATACTCTAAAATTTGCTTGAGAGTTTTTACTGCATATAGTAAAGGAATTAACACTCCATAAGCAAATCAGAATTGAACACAAGAAATTAGCTAGACTCTGAAGCGCCAGATGCATACATTAGAAGATTCTGATTGCTGCCAACAGAAGATTCTGAGCGTAGCCTCCAGAAGATTCTGAAGCAGAAGCTCCAGAAGAATCTGAAGCAAGTCAGAAGCATCTGAAGCAAAGATGAATTTTGTATGAAGAGCTTTTCAAAGCATAGTTTCTACAGAAGATTCTGAAAGTACTAAAGCTGCTAGTACTGAAGTTCTGTCTCAAATATGCTCAGATATTTAACACGCTGAAAGCACACCTGCTGCAGAAGACTCGGATTCAGCAAGACTCTGATCATCATTAGAAGACTCTGACCCAATTAGACTCTGATGAATTTGCTGAAAACTAAAGAAGAAATATTCAAAGAATATATCCGTTGGAGTGAACCAAACGTCTCTTTCCTTATTTATGCTAGACACAAGAACACAGACAAAAAGGATTTTTCTGTGCTTTCTTCTTCTAGGAAAGGTCACTTGATGTGAAGACAAAAAGGCTCAGACCTTTTGGACACTCTTCTCAACGTGAAGCTCACCTTGGATCAGCTGCCTATAAAAGCAAGACTCCACCAAATTCTTCAGTTGAAGTTTTTGCATTGAAAAGAAATCAAATATTTAAGCTCTCATACTTTCACATTCATTCTAAGAATTTATTTCATTGTTCTTAAACTTAAGAGAAATATCACAGTTGTGATAATAGCTTTTTAGAAGCATTCTTACTCTTGTAATAGTTTTACATTGATTGTAAAAGATTTCCTTAAGAGGGTCCAGTTGGGATCAGTAGCTCTTGAGAAGACTAAGAACAATTGTTCTTAGGTGTTACTATTGTAATTTGTTTGATTAAATAGTGGATTAAGTCCTTGATTGAGAAAGGCAAATCACTCTAGGAAGGGTGGACTGGAGTAGTTGAGTTCAACGAACCAGGATAAAAATACTTGTATTTTAATTCTAAGTTTTAATCTTTCATACTTATTCAACCCCCCCCCCCCCCTTCTAAGTATTATCTCACCTTCAGTTGGCATCAGAGCTCCGGTTCTGTGTGTGCTACCACTTAACAGTGACAATAAAGATCCAGAGAGAAATACTTTGATATATATTTAATTGTTACTATGGCTGATAATACAATATCTAACATTAACAATAAATATGAAGAAAGGGACAGAATCAGCACCAAACCCCCTATGTTTGATGGGGGAGAAATTTGATTATTGGAAAGACAGAATTGAAAGTTTTTTCCTTGGATATGATGCTGATTTATGGGATCTGGTCATAGATGGATATGTTCATCCCACAGATGGGAATGGCAAGAAGATAGACAGAAAATCTATGACAGATGCTCAGAAGAAAGATTTTAGAAATCATCACAAGGCTAGAACAATATTGTTGAATGCAATATCTCATACTGAGTATGAAAAAATTACAAACAGGGAAACTGCATTTGACATGTTTGAATCCTTAAAGATGACTCATGAGGGAAACTCTCAAGTCAAGGAAACAAAGGCTCTGGCTCTGATCCAGAAGTATGAAGCCTTCAAGATGGAAGACTCTGAATCTGTTGAAGCTATGTTCTCCAGATTTCAAATACTTACAGTTGGACTAAAGGTTCTGGACAAAGGATACTCTACTGCTGATCATGTAAAAAAGATCATCAGAAGCTTACCCACCAGATGGAGACCTATGGTGACAGCGCTGAAGGTGGCTAAAGATCTGAACAAGATCTCCTTGGAGGAATTGATCAGTTCACTAAGAAGCCATGAAATAGAACTTGAGGAAGATGAACCTCAAAAGAAAGGTAAATCTGTAGCTTTAAAATCTAATAAATCTGCTAAAGCTTTGCAGGTAATAGAGTAAAGCTCTGAAGAATCCTCATCTGAAGATGAAGATGAACTATCTATGCTGTCCAGAAGAATAAACAAACTCTGGAAGCATAAAGGAAAGAAGTTCAGAAACTTCAGAAAGACTGACCAAAGTAAAGAATCTTCTGGACACAGAAGATCTGGCAAAAAGGAGGTTGTCTGTTATGAGTGCAAAGAACCTGGACATTACAAAAATGAATGTCCAAAGGTGCTGAAGGAAAAACCTAAAAGAAAATTTGATAAGAAGAAAAAGGTTCTGATGGCCACCTGGGATGATTCAGATACATCTGAATCTGAATCTGAGTCAGAAGAAGAATGTGCTAATGTTGCACTGATGGCCAGCACAGAAGATCAGGAGGAAGGAACTTCAGGATCTGAATCTGATTCTGAATCTGACGATGACGCTGAAGAGGTAATGGCTAAACTTACTAAAGAAGAACTTATCAAAGTTTTATCAGAAGTTCTGAAAAGCTATAACAATATCAAATTCAAATACAAGAAGCTGAAAAGAAGTCTTGAATCTGAGATTGATCTTCTGAAGACAGAACTTGTTGAGCAAAAAGAAATTAATCTGAAAATCAAAAATGACTTTGAAATAGCTCAACAAGAATCTGAATCTGAGACTAAGTCATGTGAAAACATTTTAGAAAAATATGACTCTAGCTTTCAGAGATTCCTTACTAAGAGCATAGACAGAAGCAAGATGGCTTCTATGATCTATGGTGTTAGTGGGAACAACAGAAGAGGTATTGGATATGAATCTTCCTCTGGAAGTAATCCAAAATCTGTTGACAAACTCTTCATCAAGAAGATACCTCTGTACTCTCAATTTAAGTTTGGTCACTTAAATGGCATTAAACACACAAGCTCTGAGAAGAATACTTATGTGTTTAAACCTAAGGCAAGTCAGAATAAACATTATGTTGAAAAACAGAAGTTTAGACAAACCTACAAACCAACTAACCCTAAAGGACTCAAGAATATTTGGGTACCTAAAAGTAAAATAATTCATGTTGCAGATGTTCTTAGCAGCAAGGTCAGGACACCAATCATGGTACCTGGACTCTGGATGCTCACAACACATGACAGGAGAAAAGTCTATGTTCTAAAGCCTGGAACTTAGATCTGGAGGTGACGTGAAGTTTGGAGGGAACAAGAAAGGCAAGATCATTGGATCTGGCACTATTGGAAATGGTAAACTTCCCTCTATTACTAATGTTTTACTTGTTTAAGGGTTAAAGCATAACTTATTGTCCATAAGCCAATTAAGTGACAATGGTTATGATATTACTTTTAATCAAAAATGTTGTAAAGCTATTAGTCAAAAGGATGACTCTATCCTATTTAGTGGTAAGAGGAAAAACAACATTTATAAAATAAATCTTTCAGAACTTAAAGTTCAGAATGTTAAATGCCTCTTGTCTGTTAATGAAGAGCAATGGGTCTGGCACAGAAGATTGGACCATATTAATATGAGACGTATATCTCAGATTAATAAACTTAATCTTGTCAGAGGACTTCCTAATCTGAAGTTCACCTCAGATGCTCTTTGTGAAGCATGCCAAAAAGGGAAGTTTTCAAAATCATCTTTTAAATCAAAAAATGTTGTTTCTACTTCCAGACCACTAGAATTACTTCATATTGATCTGTTTGGACCAGTGAAAACTGCATCCATCAGAGGCAAGAAGTATGGATTAGTCATTGTTGATGACTATAGTAGATGGACATGGGTAAAGTTCTTAAAACACAAGTGTTGCGGTGAAAATAGGATCACAAACTATTAATGAGTTTGAATCGCAATTCAATTCACAACCGCTCTTTGATTTATCCGAAGGAAAAGGTCAAAAGAGGGAAAACCTATTTTGCATCGTAAACACAATGCGGGGAAAGATCTAGGGTTCGGGGGTTGGTTAAATTTAGGGAAGGTATTAGCATCCTAAACTTCTGTAGTACTCTACAGGAACCTTTTGTTCAGATGTTTACTATTTTGCTTTATTTATTTGCTTAAGATATATGTACAAAGGATTAAAAGTGAGAAAGAAGACCTAAGGGGTTAATTCTAAGTTTACTCGGCAAGACATCGCATCTTGTGCCTACGTATCCTTACGGGAATGGAATCAGAGTAATCGTAGTTCCCCTCAATAGGGAGGTTAGAAACTTCTTGACTGTGGTCAAGGTCTCAAGGGGAATAAACGCATCTTAAGGACACACTTACGTGGAGTGTAGAAACTCCAAATCTCTACGTTGAAATGTTAAGTTGTAATTAGGGTTAAATTAGGGATTCCACGGCGGGAAACCCTAAAATGAGCGCGACGGCTCTTTGACCTAATGCTAGGGGTAAAATTGTAATTTTGCCTGCGGCGAGGCATTTGTGAAAATTAGGGTTTGTAGTTTGTAGTTTTGAGGATTTGAAATTGAATGTGTGAAGTTTTACGGACTATTGGCGCGGCGGCCAAACAGTTAGACCTAACCTTCGGATGTGTGCAATGTGACAGAAATAATGGTAAACGCGTGAGATAATTGAATCATGCAAACAGAGAGATAATGTCATAATTTAAACCATGCAAGCAGAAATTTAAAGGCAGAATTTAAAGAGCGATTGTTAAGTTCGCGAGGTTACATGAGAGGAGCAGATACAATATGATAATAAAATTTGAATTGAACAATAATAAAATAAAATAAATAACGGTTCTAGTTATTATTTTAAAAAAAAGATTTTAGTTATTATTTTAAATTTATCTAAAAAAAAGTTTTTCTTAAAAATAATAGGTTTTCATACTAATTTGGAAAAGATGTTAATGTTATTTATTTTAAAAAACAGATTTTTATATTATAACAAGTTTTAATAAATTAATGATAACAATAATAATAATAATGGTAATAATAATGATAATAATGATAATAATAATAAATAATGCTAATAATAATACTAATAATAATAATAATAATAATAATAATAATAATAATAATAAAGCAATAATGAATTTTAAATGTGCCAAATAACCCAACAATGTTGCTAACGCAGAAATGCGCTCATCGCAACCAGATCTAAATCGGACGAAACAAAATTTATCGCAAAGAAAAAGAAATTAAGCAAAAAATAGTATTATTGCTCACACAAAAATGCGATCATCGCAACCAGATCGAACTAACACAAATGTCACGCGTCATGCACACAAATGTGCAAACATCGTATCGACATAATTCGATCAAAAATTAATCTTATATATATAAACTCTAACAATTTAAAAATTATATATATATAAACTTAACAGTAATAGATAAAGAAAAAGAAATAACGGTAATAGATGAAGAAAAAGAAATAACGGTAAAAGATGAAGAAAAAGAAATAACGGTAAAAGATGAAGAAAAAGAAACAATAGTAATGGATGAAGAAGAAAACTAAATAACGGCAAACGACACTCACTCCTCTTAGGTTTTTTTCATTCTCCCCTCTTTTCCAACAAGGCAACACATGTATATATAGGGAACAAATTAGGGTTAACACCAAATTGTCAATAATGTCCCTAAAGCCCATTTTAAAGCCCAAACTAAATAATTAGTTAAGAAAAAAATAAAATTTAAATAATTTAAAATAATTAAAATAAACTTAAAATAAAAACTAATAATCCTATTGATTCCTAAAATCAAAAATATTATAAAAAGAACAAAATTTTTTTCAATATTTTTTATTTTATGATTTTTTGGATATTTTTATGAATAATTTAGAAAAAAGTGAAAAAAATAATATTTTAAAAAATGACTTAATTAAAATACGAAAATAATAATTAAATAATAATAAAAAACTATTTTTGTTATTTTTTTAATGAAAGATAGAAAAATTTAGAGTAAAAATAATAAAAAACAAAAAAAGTGACAAAGGTGAGATTCGAACTCTCAACCTCTCACACTCATAACTCCTTACACATGTCCTCCTGCCAATTGTGCCATTTTTACTTTTTAGGAAAAAAATGCATGCCATATGATATTTACCTGCAAAAAGTCAAACGACTACACAAATTTGTTAGTAATTGATTAAATGCAATAAAAATGCAATGAAATGCGACGACAAATCTTAGGGCAAAATATGGGATATTACAGTTGCCCCTATTTAAATAACTTCACCGGGTGATTCGAGTGGCGAAGACTCGAGGAATCATGGTGGAGGGATTTAAATATAGATAACCGAAAATTTTGCCCTTATATGTGGCGATATGCAATGTTATAGACCAAACAAGACTAATGCAGACAATGCCATGAATATGATATGATGTGTATGCTGGAATGATGAGTGCAAAAATGCTAACGAATACGACGACACAGGGACAGACGCTACGAGAAGAACACACTGGGGAAAACGACGCGCTGGGACACAGTACAACACTGGGGAATTCTAAAATGATGGTCAGCTGGTGCGAACACGACCAATTATCATTTTTAGACCGGGAACGAGATTCTCAAATGGAGATGGCACCTATGAGACGGCCTCCACTGGGGAATCTAAAAATAAAACTGGATCATGTACGACTGCAAGATCGATTACAGAATGCTGGAGCATTGAGCAAAGAATAACATCCAAGCTTCTGTAAACTATCCCTCGTGACAGGATTAAACGGACTGTTCGGGAATCCGTAGCAAATATACAGGGTAAAAACCGGCTGTATGCCAAAATAAATGGACTTTGAGTGATTGGAACATGGTCCTAAATGGAGATGGCGCCTACGAGATGGCCTCCACTTGGGAATGTCTAATAATAACTGGATCTACACAGTTGCAAGATCGATCACAAAATGCTGGAGCATTGAGCAAAGAATAACATCCAAGCTTCTATAACCTATCCCTCGTGGTGGGATCGAATGGACTTTCGGAAATCTGTATCAAATATACAGGGTAAAGACCGGCTGTATGCCAAAATAAATGGACTTTAATGGGAAATGCCCTGATAAGCTTCTCGAGGGAGAACTGTCACTTATCGTTGGAAGGGACTTACATGCCAAAATGGATAAGCACTCAAATAAAGAGGCTGCTGCTTATCTGATATATAAATCTTCTCATATTTAAGGTCGGCGCCTGGAATACGATTCTGATTTTTCTTTTACTAAAGGGATAAATGAAATTCTTCATACTTCAAGATCGTGCTCTCCTGAATATGAAAAGGGTAAACTGAACATCCTCATAATTCAAGATCGTGCTCTCCTGAATATGATTCCGCTCCTAAAGGGTAAATGAAATTCTTCATACTTCAAGATCGTGCTCTCCTGAATATGAAAAGGGTAAACCGAACTTCCTCATACTTCAAGATCGTGCTCTCCTGAATATGATTCCGCTCCTTCTTTTACTAAGGGTAAACTGAACTTCTTCATTCTTCAAGATCGTGCTCTCCTGAATATGATTCCGCTCCTTCTTTTACTAAAGGGTAAATGAACTTCATCATTCTTCAAGATCGTGCTCTCCTGAATATGATTCTGCTCCTTCTTTTACTAAAGGGTAAATTGAACTTCCTCATACTTCAAGATCGTGCTCTCCTGAATACGATTCCGCTCCTTCTTTTACTAAAGGGTAAATGAACTTCTTCATACTTCAAGATCGTGCTCTCCTGAATATGATTCCGCTCAAACCTCCCCGTACTTCAAGATCGTGCTCTCCTGAATACGATTTGGTTCACACCTCCCCATACTTCAAGATGACAAGGAAAATGGAAGCCCAACTGCTCAATGGAGATGGCCATTTGCTGCGCGTCATAACGAAGATAGGATTGGCTTCTCAATGCGAGAAATGTCGCTTACCGATGTTGTAAGATGTAAGGTTGTAAAGTGTTGTACTGATAGATTTTCCAGGCGTGAACTGGCGTGTATCTGTAAAGGCTTGTGATGCTTTCTTGAAAGATAGTGCAAAATAAATGCACATCCGGGTACAGTGATAAACTTCTCGGGCTAGAACAGTCGCGCATCTGTCATGGTATGGTGAAAACCTTTAGATGGTGCAAAATAAATGCACGTCCGGTTGGCTCGACGACCGACAAAACTGAGATTCAATCTAGGATCGAGCTAGAAAGAAGACTGGTAATCAAGACTCCATCGAGGGAAACGATCTCGAAGGGTAAATATCTTATCCTGGTAAGGAAAGATAGCTGTAGTAACCGTCATCCACGAGGATCGAGCTCCGTGGGGAAACTGGAAACACATATGTATTTTATGCTTAGGGCTGACAATCTATTTGGAGAGAATGGACAAACCCCAGTTACTCGGCGGTAACGACCAATGATGGAGACACAATGAACCTGTGCATGTTAACGCGTATGTTAATGAATATGTTAATATGAATGTATGTTAATGTCTATGTAGTTAAATATGCAAGATGTTATGAAATGAGTATGCCATGAGTATGTAATGAGTATGTAATGAGTATGTAATGAATATGTAATGGAATAGGCATGTGATGCTTATGCCCCTGCGTAGGCTGACGAAACAGACTAGAGACGGGACGAGAGATGAAATAAACATCTCGACGGGGATACCCTGCGTTCTCTGCAACCAATACATCAATCATGGGAAGGAGGTAGGACCAAATCTGGTTTCAAAATTCTGGATTCTCTGGGGAGAAAGTAATTTACTTGGATGCACAGTATCACGTCTTCTCATGGGGAGAGGAAAACCTGAGGGACACTTTCGAGTTACCCAAGAAAAGGTTGTCGGCTTATAGTCTCGCTGGGGACTGTGATGAGGCAAATAGTTTAGGAGCCTGTTGCAACACTGAGATTTACTGGGGAACGAAGGCCGCCGTGAGTAAAATCCATCGGGTGCATGAAAAAAATTGTGAAGCCACATAGTTTTGATCTTGAAGGACCTTATAGTAGTCGCCATTTGTTTCTTCAAAAACATGGTGCCCCAGAATACTTGTGTTGTGAGGTATGGTCATCTCAAGAGGATTTTATAGAGAAACATGGAGTCTGGTTGCCCCACTGTTTTCAAACTCTTTGAGAGATTTGTCAGGTCTCGACGTAACTGGCACAAATTAATCGTGTTACAACGACATCTTCGAGAAATAGCTCTTAAGAACGTCAGACTCGCGTTGGTAAGCGAATTGGGAAACTGCCTGCCCCTGTTTAGCAGGATCTTCAAGTTTCACGGGCTATATCCATATATAAATCTCTAAGATATCAAGCAAAGTCGTCATGCCTGAAATGCCTATCCTGAGCTTGTCAATGCACACATATATTTGTCTTGAATTTTGTTTTGAAAAAGATATCGCAATAACTTGTCACCGAAATCACTAATCGGGATATGAGTTTTAATTATAATGCCAACATGAATTTTTTCTGAGCATAGCTCGTAGGAGTCAGGAAACGTGATCTTGTCAAGTATGCTTTCAACCGAAGTCCTACTTCAATTAGGTCTTTTAAAGGTTGTATCGTGGCTCGGTTCACGGTTTAAGAAACAAAGGATAAAGGCTCAAAGTTATATTTGTACCCACCCATTCTTCGTGATGTTCTCCAATCCTAATTCAGTTAACCGGATACGAACGATCATATCTCAAGCGGATTTGCTATGGTCGAGAACTTATCAAGGCTTTGGACATGGAAGTCACTCACCTATTTCTTTTGGCAATTGGTCACACGACCTTGTTCTTTATAGGGGTTCTAAAAACTACTGGTTTGTTGTTCTTATTCCCTAACTTTTGCCTGGACAACGTCTTTTGATTTGACTTTGGAGTCCAGCGGGATGCCCCAGTTTTGCCTAAGTCTCCTTCATAGGTTTTGACTTAGCGGGCTTTTATTATTTTTTTGAATATTCTTTTATGCACAAGTCGTGTAAATCTTTCGAAAGGCTCGTGACTGCCCCACTCCTTAGGTAACCGAGGGATAGCCATTGTATTGGACTTCTTAAGATGCTAAGGATAAATTCTCGAAGGTTGGCTCTTCCTTTTTGAGGATCTAAGCGCTCGATCGGTTTAACTGAAACCTACCCTGCCCCAGGTTAGGATGAAGGTTCTTAAAAGAAAGAAAAACTCCTACTTCAAGGCTCAAAGAGGTTAACAAGGGATTAATATCCTTATATCTCCAGTGTTTGGGATTTGAAACAATGCCTTACATCATCAGCAGGTTTTAATTGAAAGCATACGACAAGAAATCTGACGTTTTGGGTTCGTCATCCTCCTCCCAATTCTCCATCAGAACAAGAGATCGGGTAAAGTTGGCATTATGATTTATGAAAACGTTTTTTTTTTAATGAGTGAAACGAATGGACTTATTCAAGACAAACATATGTGTTGCATTAATCAAAGATAAACAAGTTCGTACATGCTAAATATGCTTAATCAAAGAGAAATACATATAAATAAACGAATGAACTGTCGGCAAAATCCTTCTAAATGTTTACGAAATCTTGCATTCAAGAGTAACAGTTTCCTTTGGCGGAGCCTCAATGGAAGGGACGTCTGGTTTACGATCACTGCGAGTCGTCATGGCTTGCCCCAGTTATGCTGGTCACATCTTCAACAGTTTTCAGTCGTTGCTTCAAAATAACTTTCCCAGATTCTTTGTTGATCCGGGTCATATCATCTTTACTGAAATGAAGCGAGCTAGGCCTTTGAATAATTACTGGATTCGACTGATTTGCTGAGGGGACAACATACTTTGCAGAATTTAAGCTTGACAAACGGGGAACCCCGAGAGGAGCCTCGATCTTCGGCTGAGCATCGCTAAAAGACAACTTCTTCGTTTCTAGCAAATTTCTGACACAGTTCTTAAGAGCATAGCAATTCTCTAGATCATGGTGGGGCGCACCCTCATGAAATAAACAATGAGCGGCAGCGTTGTAACCTGCAGGTAACGGATTAGGCGGAGGACCCAAAGCACGGGTGGTAATCAGACCTTGTTGTACCAAATAGGAGTATAATTCAGTGAAGGCCATCGGAATTGGAGGACAAGGCTTATACTAACTCTGGCGGAGATAAGGAACCTGATCTTGTGATTGTTGATGAACAGGAGCGTTGGGCACTCGTTGACTGTTGACAGGAACTTGCACGGGCGGATAACCGGAAGGTTGTTGATAAACCGGTGCTTGATGTACCAGAGCTGACTGCACAGGCTGGTATGTAGGAAACTGCTGATTGAAAGGAGGTGCAACAGTAGCTACATAAGGTTGTTGGACATATGGAAACGGATAACCTTGAACATAACTCTGCTGATGTTGCCAGGGTTGAGGAGTAGCCATTTTGCGGTACCTCGAACATGCAGGTCCTTTACCATGGTCGGAGTTAGAAGTTTTGCACTTTGGAGGGGTAGCTCGTCGAACTGGTTGAGCACTAGGAGGCACCAAACCAGATTGAAGACCGTGAGGAGGTACATTATCGACAGTAACAGCTGGTTGAGGTTCCATAACGGTATTAGTAGTCTCAGAAACAACAGTAGACTGAGCATCCACCTTCGCACTAAGAGCTCGTAGCATCTCCAAAATCTGCCCTACACTTCCTCGAAGATCTTCGAGTTCATGGCTGACACGGTTGATCTCTTGGTTTTGATCTTCCATCCTTTTGAAGGGTCGTATTGATGCAGAGAACTTAGGGTGACAAAACTGGAGGGTGAGAAAACCGCGTATGAGAAAACGGGAGACACATGCAATGCAAAAGTATGATGCTAAAATGTGAATGCAAATGAAGATTTCATGGAATTCAAATATTTACGAATATTGCGGAATACCAAAGAAACTTTTAATTTATTGAAGACAAATTACAAATAATGTTCTTGCAACCAAAACAGCTAAAGAATAGCCTAGAAAGTCCTAGAGAAAGCATCTTCCACAACTTCAGTGAGCAGACGGAGAGTCGGAGGAAAATAAGTATTCGTAGAGCCTTCTCTTCTTGTAGGACTGTATCTCATCATTCTTCGACTGAATCTGCTTTTGAAGTTCTTCGTAATCGCTGGCCATCACATGGTATTTGTTCTTCCATGATTCTATTTCGCGTTGTGATCTCTTCAAAGTGACATTCAAAGTCTCAACTTCAGTCATGAAATACTGGACAGGTTCCTCTCTTTGAGGTAAAGGATCTTGGCGAGGGTAGGGCATCTTCAACTCAATAGCTCTTCCTCGGACCCATTGAAGGTATGGTTCCATGGACACACAATTAGGTCTTCCCAAACTTTCTTTGTCTTTCCTATGCAGACGGTTCCAAGAAGATAGAATCTGATCTTGAAGCTTTTTGTCATCTTCGAAAAAGATTTTCTCCACATGAATACCTTTAGGCGGTTCCTTCAAGGGGTATCCCAACTGTCGGCGAGCTAAGACTGGATTGTAGCTAACTCCTCCATTGAAACTGAGCAAAGGCACATTGTTGAAGCTTCCACAACTATCAATGATCGATATCCCATCGTACATGCGATTATACCAATCAATATCAGAGTGAGTTAAAGCCATAACTTTTTGTGACCAACGTTCTTGATTGGGTCTCCAGAACGGACCGGACTTGGGTAAGTGAGAAATAAACCACTTGTATAGTAATGGCACACAACATGTAATCATTCCTCCACCATGAAAGTTTCGGAGATGTACTGAATGATAAGTATTACCCAGTAGTGTTGGAACTGGATTTCTTCTCATGAAGGTCTTGATTGCATTAAGGTCCACAAACCCTTCAAAACTAGGAAAAAGCAGCAACCCATAAATAAGCAAAGCAAATATTGTCTCGAAGGCAAACATGTCTTTATGATCAGCATAAAATTGGGCTTTCTTAATTAGGAAGTCCCTGAGAAAATCGGAGGTCCCCCCTTTAGTGATCATATTGTTTTTGACATCGGATATCTTCAGACAAATGGCTTTAGCAATATCTCGTTCTTTAGGGTCTTCCTCCAAGAAGGGGAATGGAGACTTATCCAAGATAGATAATCCCACCAACTGAGAGTACTCTTCTAAGGTAGGTAAAAGCTGATAATCTGGAAAGGTGAAGCAGTGATAATCTGGATCATAAAACTGTAGCAAAGTCGCAAGAAGTCCTTCGTTTACTTGAACCTTCAACAAAGACAATAGCCTTCCATATCTGTTTTGGAACTTTTCTTGATCTTGAACCAAATCTCTTAGCTTCTCTAGGACTTCCAAATTAAAACTCCTAAAAGTAAATTTCAAAGTATGCCTTCTATGGTGATCCATGGTATCCTGCAATGTTCATAAATAGAGTTTGAATTCCATGAAGTCTTAATGTGATATGATGCTTTATGGATGCAATGCATGAAAACACACAGTCCTAGGTTAAAGGACATGAATGGAGTTAAGGTCTACCCATCCCCAAAAGGAGTGTACTATAGGTTAGTTGTACTTGTAGAACGAGGTTCTAAAAAAGTGCCCAAAGTCATCAGCCCATCTTTCGGATATTCTCAACCTTCCGATTGACTCGGGGGTTAATAATATTCTCAAGAGAACCTCTTTTGAGTGTAGTATCGCGTAGCAACCATTGTAGGACTACTCCCACATAGTTCCCGCACTACGTCCTAAATAAGGCCAAGGTGGTGTTAAGGTACTACGGTTCCCAATATCACAGACTCCAATCGACCATGGAAAAAGTTTTCACGATTACTCGTTCAACCGAACCATTTTCGAAAAGGTCTCAACTGAGCGGTGAATCTCGAATCAGCTTGGTCGGGATTCAACTCCCTATAAGCCTCATCGAATATATCCCCATCCTATAATAATGTCACTAGTCCGGGCGTAGGACTTATCTCACTGCACAAGGAACAGTCCCCAAAATCAAAGTACAATATATACATGCAAATGAATAGCAAAGCAAATGGTAATAAATATGAACAAATTAGGGATAACCCTCAAAAGTTAAGACATCCCCAGTGAAGTCGCCATTTTCTGTTGCGGTGAAAATAGGATCACAAACTATTAATGAGTTTGAATCGCAATTCAATTCACAACCGCTCTTTGATTTATCCGAAGGAAAAGGTCAAAAGAGGGAAAACCTATTTTGCATCGTAAACACAATGCGGGAAAAGATCTAGGGTTCGGGGGTTGGTTAAATTTAGGGAAGGTATTAGCACCCTAAACTTCTGTAGTACTCTACAGGAACCTTTTGTTCAGATATTTACTATTTTGCTTTATTTATTTGCTTAAGATATATGTACAAAGGATTAAAAGTGAGAAAGAAGACCTAAGGGGTTAATTCTAAGTTTACTCGGCAAGACATCGCATCTTGTGCCTACGTATCCTTACGGGAATGGAATCAGAGTAATCGTAGTTCCCCTCAATAGGGAGGTTAGAAACTTCTTGACTGTGGTCAAGGTCTCAAGGGGAATAAACGCATCTTAAGGACACACTTACGTGGAGTGTAGAAACTCCAAATCTCTACGTTGAAATGTTAAGTTGTAATTAGGGTTAAATTAGGGATTCCACGGCGGGAAACCCTAAAATGAGCGCGGCGGCTCTTTGACCTAATGCTAGGGGTAAAATTGTAATTTTGCCTGCGGCGAGGCATTTGTGAAAATTAGGGTTTGTAGTTTGTAGTTTTGAGGATTTGAAATTGAATGTGTGAAGTTTTACGGACTATTGGCGCGGCGGCCAAACAGTTAGACCTAACCTTCGGATGTGTGCAATGTGACAGAAATAATGGTAAACGCGTGAGATAATTGAATCATGCAAACAGAGAGATAATGTCATAATTTAAACCATGCAAGCAGAAATTTAAAGGCAGAATTTAAAGAGCGATTGTTAAGTTCGCGAGGTTACATGAGAGGAGCAGATACAATATGATAATAAAATTTGAATTGAACAATAATAAAATAAAATAAATAACGGTTCTAGTTATTATTTTTAAAAAAAAGATTTTAGTTATTATTTTAAATTTATCTAAAAAAAAGTTTTTCTTAAAAATAATAGGTTTTCATATTAATTTGGAAAAGATGTTAATGTTATTTATTTTAAAAAATAGATTTTTATATTATAACAAGTTTTAATAAATTAATGATAACAATAATAATAATAATGGTAATAATAATGATAATAATGATAATAGTAATAAATAATGATAATAATAATACTAATAATAATAATAATAATAATAATAATAATAAAGCAATAATGAATTTTAAATGTGCCAAATAACCCAACAATGTTGCTAACGCAGAAATGCGCTCATCGCAACCAGATCTAAATCGGACGAAACAAAATTTATCGCAAAGAAAAAGAAATTAAGCAAAAAATAGTATTATTGCTCACACAAAAATGCGATCATCGCAACCAGATCGAACTAACACAAATGTCACGCGTCATGCACACAAATGTGCAAACATCGTATCGACATAATTCAATCAAAAATTAATCTTATATATATAAACTCTAACAATTTAAAAATTATATATATATAAACGTAACAGTAATAGATAAAGAAAAAGAAATAACGGTAATAGATGAAGAAAAAGAAATAACGGTAAAAGATGAAGAAAAAGAAATAACGGTAAAAGATGAAGAAAAAGAAACAATAGTAATGGATGAAGAAGAAAACTAAATAACGGCAAACGGCACTCACTCCTCTTAGGTTTTTTTCATTCTCCCCTCTTTTCCAACAAGGCAACACATGTATATATAGGGAACAAATTAGGGTTAACACCAAATTGTCAATAATGTCCCTAAAGCCCATTTTAAAGTTAATAATTAAAATAATTAAAATAAACTTAAAATAAAAACTAATAATCCGATTGATTCCTAAAATCAAAAATATTATAAAAAGAACAAAATTTTTTTCAATATTTTTTATTTTATGATTTTTTGGATATTTTTATGAATAATTTAGAAAAAATTGAAAAAAATAATATTTTAAAAAATGATTTAATTAAAATACGAAAATAATAATTAAATAATAATAAAAAACTATTTTTGTTATTTTTTTAATGAAAGATAGAAAAATTTAGAGTAAAAATAATAAAAAACAAAAAAAGTGACAAAGGTGAGATTCGAACTCTCAACCTCTCACACTCATAACTCCTTACACATGTCCTCCTGCCAATTGTGCCATTTTTACTTTTTAGGAAAAAAATGCATGCCATATGATATTTACCTGCAAAAAGTCAAACGACTACACAAATTTGTTAGTAATTGATTAAATGCAATAAAAATGCAATGAAATGCGACGACAAATATTAGGGCAAAATATGGGATATTACAACAAGGATGAGTCACATTCTGTGTTCTTTGACTTCTGCAAGCAAGTCCAGAATGAAAAGGATTTCAAAATTATAAAAGTCAGAAGTGATCATGTTGGTGAATTTGAAAATAAATATTTTGAAAAATATTTTAATGAAAATGGCATTGCTCATGATTTTTCCTGTCCTAGAACTCCACAACAAAATGGGGTTGTAGAGAGGAAAAACAGAACTCTGCAAGAAATAGCCAGAACCATGATCAATGAGACAAATCTGGCAAAACACTTTTGGGCAGAAGCAATCAACACAGCCTGTTACATTCAGAACAGAGTGTCTGTAAGACCTCTTCTGGAGAAGACTCCATATGAACTGTGGAAGAACAGAAAGCCCAACATTTCATATTTTCATCCTTTTGGATGTATTTGCTATATGTTAAATACTAAGGAAAATCTGAACAAGTTTGATTCCAAAGCACATAAGTGTTTCGTGCTTGGATATTCTGAACGCTCTAAAGGCTACAAAGTATACAACACTGAGACACAGATTGTGGAAGAATCTATTCATGTCAGATTTGATGATAAGCTTGGCAATAAAAAGCCAAAGCAATCTGAAAACTCTGCAGATAGAGAAGTAGTCTTCACTGACTCTGAAGTCCCAGAAGTAGACAAAGCTCAAGTGAAGGAACCAGAAGCAACGCCAGATGCCATTCCTTTAACTTCTCAGATGAACAATCTAAACATTTCTGAAGAATCAACTATTAGAGGATCATCATCCAGAATTAAAGCTTCTCATCCAGAGAATGTCATTATTGGAAAGAAGGATGATCCCATCAGAACAAGATCCTTTCTAAGATCATCTGAAGCATCACTATTTGGACTGGTGTCAGAAATTGAACCATCTTCTGTAGAGGAAGCTCTGCAAGACAATGATTGGATTATTGCCATGCAAGAAGAGCTAAATCAATTCACCAGAAATGATGTATGGGATCTAGTTCAAAGACCACAAGGATTCAATATGATTGGAACAAAATGGGTCTTCAGAAATAAGCTGAATGAGAAAGGAGAAGTTGAAAGAAATAAGGCAAGGCTTGTTGATCAAGGGTACAGTCAACAAGAAGGTATTGATTACACTGAAACTTATGCTCCAGTGGCAAGGTTAGAATCTATACGCCTTCTTATTTCATTTGCTGCACAAAATAACATCACTCTGTATCAGATGGATGTTAAAAGTGCCTTTCTAAATGGTATTATAGAAGAAGAAATTTATGTCCACCAACCTCCTGGTTTTGAAAATGAAAAATTTCCAGATCATGTTTTCAAATTAAAGAAATCTCTGTATGGTTTAAAACAAGCTCCCAGAGCTTGGTATGAGAGATTGAGCAATTTTCTTCTGGAGAAAAATTTCATCAGAGGCAAAGTGGACACAACACTCTTTTGTAAATCAATTAAGAAAGATATTCTAATTTGTCAAATTTATGTGGATGATATAATATTTGGATCTACCAATACTATGCTGGGAAAGGAGTTTGCTACATGTATGCAGGCAGAATTTGAAATGAGCATGATGGGAGAACTCAGATTCTTTCTAGGAATCCAAGTCAATCAAACTCCAGAGTGCACTTACATACATCAGACCAAATATATTAAAGAACTTCTGAAGAAATTTAACATGACTGATAGTAAGCTGGCAAAGACTCCCATTCATCCAACTAGCTCACTTGGCAAGGAAGAGGTAAGTAAGAAAGTAGACCAGAAGCTCTACAGAGGTATGATTGGATCTCTTCTTTATTTAACTGCTTCTAGACCTGACATATTGTTCAGTGTATGCTTGTGTGCTAGATTCCAATCAGATCCTAGAGAATCACACTTGACAGCTGTCAAGAGGATTCTAAGGTATCTGAAAGGTACTTCTAATGTGGGTTTGTGTTACAGAAAATCTGATGATTTCAAATTAGTTGGATTATGTGATGCTGACTACGCTGGAGACAGAGTGGAAAGGAAAAGTACTTCTGGAAGTTGTCAATTTCTAGGAAGAAATCTAATCTCTTGGTACAGCAAGCAACCCACGATTGCAGTTTCAACCATAGAGGCAAAATATATTGTTGCTGTTGGATGTATCACGCAGATGCTCTGGATGAAAAGTCAGCTAGAAGATTATCAAATTTTTGAAAGTAACATTTCTATCTTTTGTGATAATACTTCTGCTATGTGTTTGTCTAAGAACCCCATTTTACACTCTAAGGAAAAACATATAGAAATTAAGCATCATTTCATCAGAGACTATGTTCAGAAGGGAATCATAAATTTGGCCTTTGTTGATACAGATCATCAATGGGCAGATATTTTTACAAAACCCCTTGTTGAAGATATATTCAAATTTATTCTGAAAAATATTGGTATGGATTTTTGTCCAGAATGATATTTGTCAGAAGCAAATTTTTACAGATGCAAAAATGCCTAATGCTATGAAGTATTTCTTCTGACTGCTTATTTATTTTTGTTAATTTGGTTTTGTGAAACTCTGAACTAACAATCCTTGGAGGATCTGAACGTTGGTTAACGTTTCATTTCTCAAGAGAATTCAGAACACATGCAAGCAAACACGTGTCACTCCAATTCTGCAAAGGTGGCGTGTACACTACTGAAGAGACGTTTGAGGTGAAGTTTGAATAGTGAAAATCTTGATTTTCCCCTCAATTTGTCAGAAGCAATAAATGCTTGAAATGATTTTTATTCTTTTCATTTAATGCTTTGTTCAAACGTGCAAAATCTGATTGTTTGTATGCCTACTTGTTTTAGTATAAATACATGTCCTCTCTTCACATTCACACTTTTCACATCTCAGAAATTTTATGCATTTTCATCTTCTCTTCTCTCTGCATAAAAACCCTAAGCGTGTGACAAAACCATCTTCAATGGAAACTTCATCATCAACAGCTGCACAATTCCAATCTACAATGGCTGCAGTTACATCTGCTAACATGGGTGTAACTCCTTATTCTCCACCAAAAAGAACATTGTTAACCCCTATTGAAAAGCTGGAAGTTCTGTGTGAATCAATGGTGGAATTTGATTCACTTGCTGAGAATGGCTTTGAGTTTCGTTCAATCATAGGTGCTCAAGGATGGGTGAAGTATTTTGATAGACTCTTTGGACCAGTTTACCCTCTTCTTGTGAAAGAGTTCTGGATCCATGCTTCAGTTTACCCTAAGTTTATCCTATGTTCTGTTCTGGGCAAAGAAATAATAATAACAGAAGATCTGATCAGAAAACTTATTGGCTATGAGGAAACAGATGGAGTTTCACACTTGCCAGCTGGGCGTGTGGATATGGATGAAGTGTATGAAGAAGTGATGACTGCTGGTCAAGCTTCTAACAAGTTCAAGGATCTGAAGCCTGACTACAAGATCCGGGCTAAGATCTTCATGGGATGCATTCATCATAGGAAGTCAACAAACTCTCCAGACTATGTCAACAATGAACAACTTTATTTCATGTATTGCCTCAGTTAGAGCACCAAGGTAGATCTTCCATATATTCTCTTTATGCATCTTTGGAATCATATAAATGCCTCTAGAGAGTATGTGAAAGAAAAAGGATAGAAGATCAGAACCTGGATTCCTTTTGGAAGGTTAATCTCAGATCTTCTAACTGAGAATGGACTGGTTACTGCTCTGTACGCTGCTGGAGTTACAGAGGAATTGGAATTCATTATGGGAAAGCCTCTGAATGCCAAAAGTCTTAAGAGACTTAAAATAGTGGATGAACTCACAACAGCTCCCAAGAAGCTGAATATTTCTGAATTGAGTAAGAAGAGAACTCCTATAGACGATTACCCTCTGTTCTATGCTGAAGAACCAAGGCACATTGTTGTAATGTATATTGATGAGTGCAAGAAAGAAGGAAAGCCTGTTCCTGCAAACATTATAAAGCTAGCAAGACAACCACTGCCTGTTGTAGTAGAAGAAGAACAACCACAAAGAAAGAGGACTCATCCAGAAGCAGAAGCTGCACCTGTTCAGAAGAAGATCAAGATTGCTGAAAAACCACAGAAGCTCTTAAAGAGGAAAGAATCTGGAGACACTCCTTCTGTACCAGCTAAAAGAATCAAGATCAAAGGTACTAAATCTTCTGTATCTTCTGCAAATCCTGTTGTTTTAAATGATTCTAATATTAAGTCTATTCCAAAACCTCCCTCTACACAAAATACATTTGTTACTGCTCCATCTCATGTTTCTACACCATCACCACAAAAATCTTCCAATCCAATTTCCATTTCACCTGAAAATCATTTGTTCCAACACCAATACCAACAAAAACAATTCAAACTCCAAAAGTCTCTGTACCACAATCAACTCAACCAAAAATTCAAATCAAACAATTTGTACCACAGAAACAATCTTCAGAAAAACAACCCACAGAACAACAACAAACAACAAAACCATCTGCTCAACAAAAACCCTCTGAACCAATTAAACAAAAGCCATTTGAACACCAAAAGCACCCACAAGAAAAACAACCAAAAAAATCATTTGAAACTCTACCAGAAAAAGCCTCTAAACATCAACCACCATCAGATGATCCACCATCCAAATCATCTGAACCCACTGCATCTGTACCTGTTATTTATGAACCTACAAAAATAACATTTGTTCATGTTTCATATGAACCAATAACAATTTCATCTGATCCACCTACCTCAGAACATCCATCAAAACCCTCTGAAATTCCTTCAGAACCAACAAATACTTCTGAACCCAACATTCCTGAGACAGAAGTTCTTGATGTCACACCATTAAAAACTGTGTTTCAAGTATCTTCTACCTCCTGCACACCAACCACCTCATCAAACTCTTCAGAATCTGACATTCACCCAGATTTTATAATCTCTCCTTCTCACAGAGATTCTGAGGTCAACCAACCAGAACCTTCTATATCATCAAAAGTTCCTATTTCAGATCCTATTCCCACACCTGTACCATCATCTGAAATCCTGATTCCCAATTCTAACCCAAGAACATCCATTTCATGTGCACAAGTCTCATCACTGTTTCATAATCTTGCTTATGGTTTCAAACTCAAAGACTTTTATGACAGAGTTGAACCATCTGACCCTATCACCCCTCTGAAACCCAAACTCACAATGACCCTTCCATCTGTGCTTCTCACATATATTCAATCCATGTCAGATGTAGGTTCATTAGCAACTATATCATATTCAGCTAAATCTGACAAAGCTGTTGCCTCAGCTATACCAATTTCATCTGATAATACTGTTGCTTCTGATGAACCTCCAAAATCTGCATTTCAACCTTACTCAAATAAACCCTTTGATGTGGTTCCCTATCACACCAGAGAAAAACCAAATTTGTTAAATGCTTTAAACAGATCCAAACCAGAAAAAGCCCCTGAAATTCCTTTCATTCCATACTACCCTCCTCCTCTGATCTCCATTCAGAAATCCATTTTTCCACCTACTCCTCAACCAAAACCAATAACACTGGAGACTCTATTACATCCTAAGCCTAGACTTAATGTTAATCATTTATTTCAATCTTTTTTGCAAGAAATACAGTTGTATTTAGGTACTGTACAGAGGAAATGCTCAGCAACAATGGATGCCCAAGAATCCGATGTCATCTGGAATAGATTCATCAACAGATTCAACTCTGTGTCCTCAAATCTAAAGAACATACGTTCTGATGATGCGAAGCTCAGATTTGCTGAAGCTGCAAGAAATTTGTTTTGGACCGTCAAAGAGATCTGAACTACTGCTCCTTACAGATGCTCCTCCACCTTCAGAAGAAACTACTGAACTTGCATCTGAAGATAATCCTTTGGCCATGACTCTGGTAGACCTTCCTTCTGGTTCCAATGCTCCAGACTCTACAGATCCTATTCAACCTTCATCATCTGAGATTAAGAAAGAACATCCAGATTTTGAGGATAAAATTGCTGCTCTAGAAGCTGGTCAATCAGAGATCAAGTCTTGGATGGCAAAACAGGATAAGAAATCTGAAGACATGATGGAGTGGATGTCAAAGCAGGATCAGAAGAATGAAACAATGGCTAAGTGGATGTCCAAGCAAGAGCAGTCCTCCTCTGAGATTACAGATCTGTTGAAGATGCTTTTGTCAAAACACTCTTAGATTTTCATTTTTTTTTTCATTCTGATGTTTTTGCATCTGATGTTTGCTTATGTACTTTTTGATATATCTTCTGATGCATGTACTATTGATCTGAACTCATTGAATGAATCAAAGTTTTTCTCCACTGAATTATCTCATTTACTGTTTCCTTTTATTTGTCTTTTCAAAGTTTTTACTTTTTGCTTATGACAAAAAAGGGGGAGAAAATATAGATCTGAACTGTTTAATTTAACTTCACCAGAATGAAACTTCAGACATATTTATTCTATCTAACATTTAATCTGAGTATTTAAGAACATTTGATAAGTACACTCTATAAAAGAAACTCTGAGTCTCTCAGATCATTTGACAATTATCAAACTCTGAATCTGAAATTTGCAAGACATTCTGACTTTCAAATGCTAAAAGAACAATCAAGATCTAACTCTGAAAATTACTCAAGACAAAAGGGAAGTTTCTATTCCTTATCTGTATTTAACTCAGGGGGAGATTCATCATCTCAGGGGGAGTTATAATTTTAATATTTTCAATTAAACAAAATTTCTGATGTTTTTGTCATCATCAAAAAGGGGGAGATTGTTAGAACACAGATTGGTTCTTAATAATATCTCTATGTTTTGATGATAACTATTATGAAATTTTGTATTTAAGAATTATATACTCTAAAATTTACTTGAGTTTTTACTGCATATAGTAAAGGAATTAACACTCCAGAAGCAAATCAGAATTGAACACAAGAAATTAGCTAGACTCTGAAGCGCCAGATGCATACATTAGAAGATTCTGATTGCTGTCAACAGAAGATTCTGAGCGTAGCCTCCAGAAGATTCTGAAGCAGAAGCTCCAGAAGAATCTGAAGCAAGTCAGAAGCATCTGAAGCAAAGATGAATTTTGTATGAAGAGCTTTTCAAAGCATAGTTTCTACAGAAGATTCTGAAAGTACTAAAGCTGCCAGTACTGAAGTTCTGTCTCAAATATGCTCTGATATTTAACACGCTAAAAGCACACCTGCTACAGAAGACTCTGATTCAGCAAGACTCTGATCATCATTAGAAGACTTTGACCCAATTAGACTCTGATGAATTTGCTGAAAACTGAAGAAGAAATATTCAAAGAATATATCCGTTGGAGTGAACCACACGTCTCTTTCCTTATTTATGCTAGACACAAGAACACAGACAAAAAAGATTTTTCTGTGCTTTCTTCTTCTAGGAAAGGTCACTTGATGTGAAGACAAAAAGGCTCAGACCTTTTGGACACTCTTCTCAACGTGAAGCTCACCTTGGATCAGCTGCCTATAAAAGCAAGACTCCACCAAATTCTTCAGTTGACGTTTTTGCGTTGAAAAGAAATCAAATATTCAAGCTCTCATACTTTCACATTCATTCTAAGAATTTATTTCATTGTTCTTAAACTTAAGAGAAATATCACAGTTGTGATAATAGCTTTTTAGAAGCATTCTTACTCTTGTAATAGTTTTACATTGATTGTAAAAGATTTCCTTAAGAGGATCCAGTTGGGATCAGTAGCTCTTGAGAAGACTAAGAACAATTGTTCTTAGGTGTTACTATTGTAATCTATTTGATTAAATAGTGGATTAAGTCCTTGATTGAGAAAGGCAAATCACTCTAGGAAGGGTGGACTGGAGTAGTTGAGTTCAACAAACCAGGATAAAAATACTTGTATTTTAATTCTAAGTTTTAATCTTTCATATTTATTCAACGCCCCCCCCCCTTCTAAGTATTATCTCACCTTCACAAACTGTTTGGACTTGGATTAGCTTGTTCTTGCGTGTTTTTGCTTGATTGTCTGTGGATCTATAACCTACATAACCTCTAGATGATGTTTAAACCAAATTGAGTGAGTTTTGGTGAACTTTTAGTTTTGATGCACAAACTTGTTTGATTCGGTTTGAGTTTATTATGCATGATAAGCGATTTTTGATGATGGATTTGAGATCCTCGTGATATCTAGATGAATTTTGATATAAGATTTGTGCAAAACGGTTGAGTTTTGGTTTGGCCGTGTGTTTTTGTTGCATCTGCGGTGGCCGGATGTTTGGAAGGGATGACCGGAGTTGCAGTCCGGCCACCTCCATTTCCCTCCATGTTTCACTGTAGAAGATGATGTGTGAGCCCTTGGATCTGTTCTTTTTTTGATCACGCGGTTGGAATTAAGACGTACCGTGTACGTCCTTTGTTTTGCTCCACCAAACCACTTTTGAATGCCTCATTAATGTGTTGGCAAGCTGTTGGCCATGTGATGTGATTACCAGATAATCAAACGTTCCATAGTGAAGACTACCGTGCACGCTTGTTTGACTAGATTTATTGGATCTGTATTTGTTTTTGTTTCTGAGTTCTTGCGTATGGGCTGGGCTGCTTTCTGCACCCCCTCGTTTGGCCCAATTCTTGTTTTAAGTTGTTATGGGTTGCTATTCGCACCAATATTTTATCATTTCCTTTTATTTTCATTTTTTGATTTTTCTTTTATTCTGTTTGAATTTAAATCATATAAAATATCTCCAATACTTTAAAAATTTACCAAAAATATTTTTTATAAACTTTGAGATGTCTAATATTTTATAGATATTTTTATTTTTATTTTTGATTTTATTTTCAATTTAAAAAAAATTAAATATTGGAGTTGTTTTAAATGAAGTGAATTGTGGCATTGTTTGATCTTGCATTTATTTCTCTTCTTCCTTTTTGATCCAATGATTGAAAATTTATCCTCATCTCAATGATGAGTTGATCAATTTTTGAGGACCATTTTGCCCTTGCTTGTTGACTTTTGGGTTGACTTTTGTGGCTCTTCTTTTTGTCTTTGTTTCTCCCATTTTAGAGTGGTACATCTAAATGAATCTTTTCTTTTAATGGTGCTTTGAGGGAATATTTGTCTTTATCTTTTGGCCTCTGGTTCCCAACATGTTAAGATTCTTTGTGTTTTTTATTTGGTATTTTTTGAGCCTTTTTCCTATTTTTGAGATGAATTGCAAGTTAGGTCATTTCATAGGACAGCTCATACAAGTGCATGACCTAGTTTGAATTGGAAATGACCTTTGTGGATCCAATAAGCTCTCAACTATTCTTGTTTCACATTTTAGACATGTTGAGCTTGCTGTATGTTCATTTTTAGGTCAAACTTATGTTCATTGCTTGTTTATTGATGCATTTCTTTTTGAGCTTTCAACTTGAACTCCTAAGTGGTGTGTGCTTGCTTCCTTTGTCCTCTTGCTTGCATTTTCTTATTGATTTGTTTTGTTATTGCTTTTGAGCTTTCTTATCTTCATCTCCCTTCTATCCAATGACCTTGGATTGCCATTTAAGGTAGCTTGGTCCCTCCTTAGGAGGAACTTGAAGCTTACCTAAAGTGATGAATCTATGAGGACTTCTTCTTTATGTTTTTCTCATTTGTTTGTTTGCTTTTGATGCATCTTTCTTATTTTCTTTTCTCGCATTTTCATATGAATTCTTGGTTGAGATGAGCTTGTGGTGGCTAGTGCCCCACACTATTTTCCTCCCACTATCATTCTACTTGTGCATTCAATGTGTGCATCCTTTCATTTGCATATGCATTCTTCTTCTTCTTCTTCTTCTTGTGCTTTTCTTTGCCATGCTCCCCATAAGTTCTCTAACCTCTTGAGGTTGTGATAGACATTAAGGTTATACACATGTATGATAGCATTAGGTAGTTCCCCTTTTCAAACTCAACTTTAGGTCCACTTTGCATGATAACTTTTAGGATTGATTAGTCTCCCATTAGTGTGCCTTCTTCTCTTCTCATCCTCAAACAATCTTAACATACTTAATACGGATAATGAATGTTGTTCCATGAGCCTTATACTTGGGAAATGGTGATTGAGGGGCCACCTCTCAATTGCCTAGAGTGTTTAGTATACGTCCTTAGGTCGATATGCGACGCATTCGATCCTAGATTTTAGACTTTAGTACAACATACATCATAAACACTCAATAATTAAAACACTTCTTCTCTAAAAAACACAAAGACACTTCAAACCTTTTTCACCCTTTGGGGTTCTTAATCAGGAAAATCTTTTCACAAAAAGAGTGTCGTTAACTCTTAGTTCTATCGCAAACGGTAACGCCTAAGTCTCCAATGGTCGAGCTGCATACACCAACTGCTAAAACTACTTGTCAACCCTGCTCGGGCTTAAAAACTTTTGGGATAAATAACGAAAATAGCGACTCTTCTGTTTCCCTTTTTCTTTAGGTTTTTCCGATCGTTTCCTTTCCCTCTCTTTGGGATAAATAACGAAAATGGCGACTCTTCTGTTTTTCCGCCGGTTGTTTTTCGCAGTTGCGACAATCCGTAGTTCACGGGACTACAGTTTATTGATTTGTTTATGGACGATGCTATCGTTCATGCTCTAGCAGTTATGTGTATTGCAGCTCGCTCATGAAGTATTACGCGTTACCTGTATTGTGGTTGAACAGACGTAACATGCCCTTTTTTAAAAGGTTAAGTTTTCGCCATCGAGGCAAGATGTCACGTTGTATTTGTTGAGATTGACTTTAGGGGTGAGATAAGTCCTCCGATAGGAACCCTTGCGGGTAGTACCTAATTCTTTATCTCAAAAGATTTATTGTGAAAATTATCTGGCAAATATAGTCAGGTCTTCATATTGAAAGACGAGTATCGAGATTACACACTTTGAAGTGAGTATCCTAATACTCGGAGAGGAAGAAGTCTTATCTCAATCCCCTTTCTTTAATTCAATACAAAAAGAACCTTATTCTCTTATTTAAGAAATATTTTATTTGGATGGTAAGTGTTTTATGACATTGAACCTTAAAGGTTGTGCCAAGCACTCGGGATAGGATAAGGCCTTCGCCTAACCACTCTACAACCATCCAACTTTATTGAGGAAAAGCTTGAAAATGCACATGGTACTAGAACAAGGTTTTTTGACTCAAGAAGACAAGATAATGAAAGAAATGGAATGAAAGAAATGGGATGAAATGAGAGGGTGGTTGTTGCGGTGGAAATAGGATCACAAACTATTAATGAGTTTGAATCGCAATTCAATTCACAACCGCTCTTTGATTTATCCGAAGGAAAAGGTCAAAAGAGGGAAAACCTATTTTGCATCGTAAACACAATGCGGGGAAAGATCTAGGGTTCGGGGGTTGGTTAAATTTAGGGAAGGTATTAGCACCCTAAACTTCTGTAGTACTCTACAGGAACCTTTTGTTTATTGTATGCTTTTTTATTTTATTATCTGCTTTAATATATATTGAGCTAAGGGATAGAGTGACCTAAAGACCTAAGGGTTAGTCCTAAGTTTACTCGGCAAGACATCGCATCTTGTGCCTACGTATCCTGGATAGGGAATGGAATCAGAGTAATCGTAGTTCCCCTCAAAAGGGAGGTTAGAGACTTCTTGACTGTGGTCAAGGTCTCAATGGGGAATAAACGTATCTTAGGGACACGCTTACGTGGAGTGTAGAAACTCCAAATCTCTACGTTGAAATGTTAAGTTGTAATTAGGGTTAAATTAGGGATTCCACGGCGGGAAACCCTAAAATGAGCGCGGCGGCTCTTTGACCTAATGCTAAGGGTAAAATTGTAATTTTGCCTGCGGCGAGGCATTTGTGAAAATTAGGGTTTGATCCATTAAAGGGGTAAGGCTATTGACTCGGCGGCCAAAAGGCTGGACCTAATCCTTCGGAAGGATAAAACTGTAAAAAAAATGTGAAAATATGACAAATCATTATATGGAGGAATAATTAAGGTACAAAAATAAGAAAAGTAATAAAGGCAGAGGGTATAAAGAAACAAAGAAACATTTCTGAAAACATGAAGAATATGAAAATATGTAATAACACTTAGAATGAAGTGAGGGAGGAAAATAGTGTGGGGCTGTGGCCACCACAAGCACATCTCAACCTCAAGCATGCAAATGAAATGCAGGAATAAAGAAAATAAAAGGTACACAAAATGACACGGCAAAGGAGTTCCTTACGAAAAGGTTTTAATTTTTTAATATTTTAATTATGTAAAAAAATGTTTTAATTTTTTTAATATTTTAATTATATATATAAAAAAAGGTTTTAATTTTAAAATGGAATTACTTAGTTAAAAAAATTTAAGTTTAAATTATAAAAAAAATGTTAAGTTTAAATTATATATAAAAAAATGTTTTTGGGAACAAAAAGGTTTTTTTTTAGAAAAAAATGTTTACGGGAACAAAAAGGTTTTTTTTTAGAAAAAAATGTTTACGGGAACAAAAAAAGGCTTTTTTGGAAAAAAATGTTTACGGGAACAAAAAAAAGGTTTTTTTTGGGAAAAAATGTTTACGGGAACAATTGGGAATAAAAAAAAGGTTTTTTTTTGGGAAAAAATATTTACGGGAACAAAAAAGGTTTTTTTGGGAAAAAATGTTTTAGTTTTAATAAAAAAGGTTTTGATTTTGAAAAAGGTTTTGATAAAAAAAAAATAACAATAGAATTGCAAATGCAAACAGACAATTAATGGACATGCAAACAATCCTATACGACACAATCATGGTTCATACATATCAAAATCTACGGATCTAAACAACAATGAAGGTTAACATGGCAAGGATGCAAATAAATATGAAAAATGCAAAGGATTTAGTAATTTAACGGACCTAAACACATTAACATGGCAAAATATGCACATAAACATGAAAAGGCAAAAGGTTTAGTAATTTAACCTACGAAGCGGAGGTTTGCTTCGGTAAATGTGAAAAAGGTTTGAATAAGGGAACACTGGAGAGCTCCAATCCTTCTAACGAGTTGTGGGAACGACCGCCTTTCTTCTCTGGGGATCTCCTTTGTTTCTCCCTCTCTCTCCTCTTTTCTGAAGAAAACCTTCTGACCCCTCTTAGGTTTTTTTCATTCTCTCTTCCTTTCCAACAAGGCAACATATGTATATATAGGGAACAAATTAGGGTTAACACCAAATTGTCAATAATGTCCCTAAAGCCCATTTTAAAGCCCAAACTAAATAATTAGTTAAGAAAAAATAAAATTTAAATAATTTAAAATAATTAAAATAAACTTAAAATAAAAACTAATAATCCTATTGATTCCTAAAATAAAAAATATTATAAAAGGAACAAAATTTTTCAATATTTTTTTATTTTATGATTTTTTGGATATTTTTATGAATAATTTAGAAAAAAGTGAAAAAAAATAATATTTTAAAAAATGATTTAATTAAAATACGAAAATAATAATTAAATAATAATAAAAAACTATTTTTGTTATTTTTTAATGAAAGATAGAAAAATTTAGAGTAAAAATAATAAAGAACAAAAAAAGTGACAAAGGTGAGATTTAATTTTTAAAATAGTTAGAAAAAAAAAGATTTAATTTTAAAAAAGAATTTAGAGAAAAAAAAGATTTAATTTTATAAAAGTTAGAAAAAAATATTTAACTTTAAAAAAGTTAGAAAAAAAAGATTTAGTTTTTAAAAAAAGTTAGAAAAAAAAAAAATTTAACTTTTAAAAAAGTTAGAAAAAAAAGATTTAGTTTTAAAAAAAGTTAGAAAAAAATATTTAACTTTATAAAAGTTAAAAAAAAAGATTTAATTTTAAAAAGTTAGAAAAAAAAGATTTAAAGTTAGAAAACAAGATTTAGCTTTAAAAATAGTTAGAAAAAAAGATTTAATTTTAAAAAAGATAGAAAAAGATTTAACTTTAAAGAGGAGTTAGAAAAAGATTTAAAAAAAGTTAGAAAAAAGATTTAATTTTAAAATGAAGTTAGATTTTTATTTTTAAAAAAAATATTAGAATTTGATTAAAAAAATGTGTTAGAAATTAATTTAAAAAAAAGGTTATAAAAAATTTACTCTTGAAGAAAAGAAAAAAAAGAAGTTAAATTTTGATCTAAATCCTAAAAGTTAGTAAGAAGAGCTTTAAATAAATAAACTAAATAGAAAAGAAAAAAAAAAGTTAATAAAAAATATTAGTAAAGTTATAAAAAAAAATTTAATTAAATTATTATTAGTTAAAAAAAACAAGATTTAAAAAAAAGGTTAATTTATTAAGTTAATCAGAATTTAAAATAAAAATAAAAAAGAAAGGGTAAAATTTGGGGTATTACAGTTGCCCCTATTTAAATAGCTACACCAGATGATTTGAGTGACGGAGACTCAAGGAATCATGGTGGAGGGATTTAAATATAGATAACCGAAAATTTTGCCCTTATATGCGGCGATATGCAATGCTATGGACAAAACTGGAACGACTTAATGCAGATGATGCCATGACTATGATATGATGCGTATGCTGGAATAATGAATGCGAAAATGCTGACGAATACGACGACACAGATGCTACGAGAAGAACACACTGGGGAAAACGACGCGCTGAGACACAGTACATCACTGGGGAATTCTAAAAATGACAGTCAACTGGTGCGAATGACCAATTGTCACTTTTAGAAAAGGAACGAGATCCTCGAATGGAGATGGTACCTATGAGACGGCCTCCACTGGGGAATCTAAAAATAAAAACTGGATCACGTACGATTGTAAGATCGATTACAGAATGCTGGAGCATTGAGCAAGGAATAACATCCAAGCTTCTGTAAACTACCCCTCGTGACAGGATCAAACGGACTTTTCGGAACTCCGTAGCAAATATACAGGGTAAAGACCGACTGTATGCCAAAATAAATGGACTTTGATGGGAATTGCCCTGATAAGCTTCTCGAGGGAGAACTGTCACTTATCGTTGGAAGGGACTTATGTGCAAAAAATGGATAAGCACTCAAATAAAGAGGCTGCTGCTTATCTGATAAATAAATCTTCTCGCATTTAAGGTCGGCGCCTGGAATACGATTCTGATTCTTCTCTTACTGAAGGATAAATAAACTTCTTCATGCTTCAGAATCGTGCTCTCCTGAATATGAAACTGGATGACTGAATATACTCATTTTTCAGAATCGTGCTCTCCTGAATATGAAACTGGATGACTGAATTTACTCATATTTCAGAATCGTGCTCTCCTGAATATGAAACTGGATGACTGAATATACTCATATTTCAGAATCGTGCTCTCCTGAATATGAAACTGGATAATCGAACTTCCTCATAACTCAGAATCGTGCTCTCCTGAATATGATTCGGCTCCTGAAATTTCTTCATTCTTCAGAATCGTGCTCTCCTGAAAAACGGCCAACTGAACTTCCTCATAACTCAGAATCGTGCTCTCCTGAATATGATTCCGTTCCTTCTTTTACTAAAGGATAAATGAACTTCTTCATAACTCAGAATCGTGCTCTTCTGAATATGATTTCGCTCAAACCTTCTCGTAACTCAAGATCGTGCTCTCCTGAATACGAATTGGTTCGTACCTCAAGACGGCAGGTAAATGGAAGCCCAACTGCTCCATGGAGATGGCCATTTGCTGCGAGTCATAACGAGGATATGATCGACTTCTTAGGTGAGAAATGTCGTGTGTTGATGCTGTAAGATGTAAAGTGTAAAGGGTTGTAACATGTAGGATTGTAAAGTGTTTTACTGATAGATTTTCCAGGCGTGAACTGGCGTGTATCTGTAAAGGATTGTAGTTGATTTTCTTGAAAGATAGTGCAAAATAAATGCACGTCCGGGTACGGTGATAAACTTCTCAAGCGAGATAGTCGCGTATCTGTCATGGTATGGTGAAAATCTTAGATGGTGCAAAATAAATGCACGTCCGGTTGGGCTTGACGACCGACAAGACTGAGATTCAATCTAGGATCGAGCTAGAAAGAAGACTGGTAATCAAGACTCCATCGAGGGAATGAACTCGAAGGGTAAATATCTTATCCTGGCGAGGAAAGATAGCTGAAGTAACCGTCATCCACGAGGATCGATCTCTGTGGGGAAACTGGAAACAAGTAAGTATTTTATGCTTATGGCTGACAATCTATTTGGAGAGAATGGGCAAACCCCAGTTACTTGGCGGTAACGACCAATGATGGAGACACGATGAACCTGTGAATGCTAATGCATATGTTGATGCATATGTTAATGTGAATGTATGTTAATGTCTATGTATGTTAATGTCTATGTATGTTAATGTTTATGTATGCAAGATGTTATGAAATGAGTATGTAATGAGTATGTAATGAATATGTAATGAATATGTAATATGTAATGAATGTGTAATGAAATAGGCATGTGATGCTTATGCCCCTGTGTATGCTGACGAAACTGACTAGAGACGGGACGAGAGATGAAATAAACATCTCGACGGAAATACCCTGCGTTCTCTGCAACCAATACGTCAATCATGGGTAAGAGAGATCAATGGTAGAACCAAATCTGGTTTTAAAGTTCTGAATTCTCTGAGGGAAGGTAATCTGCTTGTGGTGTACAGTATCACGCCTTCTTATGGGGAGAAGAAAACCTGAGGGACACTTTCGAGTTACCCAAAAAAAAAAAAAAAGTTGTCAGCTTATAGTCTCGCTGGGGACTGTCACTGGGAGCATGTCAGTGAAATCTCTGATGCCTTAGGGACCACTGGCTCCATCCAAAGTATTGTCAGCTTAGAGTCTCGCTGGGGACTAAATCAGAGCAATGGTTTAGGAACCTGTTGCAACACTGAGGCTTACTGGGGTATGAAGGCCGCTGTGAGTAAAATCCATCGGGTGCATGAAAAAATTGTGAAATCCCATGGTTTTGATCTTGCAGGACCTTATAGTAGCCGCCATTTGTTTCTTCAAAAACATGGTGCCCCAGGATACTTGCGTTGCGAGGTAGGGTCATCTCAAGAGGATTCTATAGAGAACACCGAGTCCGGTTGCCCCATTGTTCTCAAACTCTTTGAGAGATTTGTCAGGTCTCGACGTAACTGGCACAAATTAATCGTGTTACGACGAAATCTTTGGTAAATAGCTCTTAAGAACGTCAGACTCGCGTTGGTAAGCGAACTGGGAAACTGCCTGCCCCTGTTTAGCAGGATCATCAAGTTCCACGGGTTATGTCCATATATAAATCTCTAAGATATCAAGCAAAGTCGTCATGCCTGAAACGCCTATCCTGAGCTTGTCAATGCACACATATATTTGTCTTGAATTTTTGTTTTGAAAAAGATATCGCAATAACTTGTGACCGAAATCACTAGTCAGGATATAAGTTTTAATTATAATGCCAACATGAATTTTTTCTGAGCATAGCTCGTAGGAGTCAGGAAACGTGATCTTGTCGAGTATGCTTTCAACCGAAGTCCTACTTCAATTAGGTCTTTTAAAGGTTGTATCGTGGCTCGGTTCACGGTTTGAGAAACAAAAGATAAAGGCTCAAAGTTATATTTGTACCCACCCATTCTTCGTGATGTTCTCCAATCCTAATTCAGTTAATCGGATACGAACGCTCATATCTCAAGCGGATTTGCTATGGTCGAGAACTTATCAAGGCTTTGGACATGGCAGTCACTCACCTATTTCTTTTGGCGTTTCTATCACACGACCTTGTTCTTTAATAGGGATTATAAAAAACTACTGGTTTGTTGTTCTTATTCCCTAACTTTTGCCTGGACAACGTCTTTTGATCTGACTTTGGAGTCCAGCGGGATGCCCCAGTTTTGCCTAAGTCTCCTTCATAGGTTTTGACTTAGCGGGCTCTTATTTTTTTTTGAATATTCTTTTATGCACAAGTCGTGTAAATCTTTTGAAAGGCTCGTGACTGCCCCACTCCTTAGGTAACCGAGGGATAGTCATTGTATTGGACTTCTTAAGATGCTAAGGATAAATTCTCGAAGGTTTGCTCTTCCTTTTTAAGAGTCTAAGCGCTCGATCGGTTTAACTGAAACCTACCCTGCACCAGGTTAGGATGAAGGTTCTTTAAAAGAAAGAAAAACTCCTACTTCAAGGCTCAAAGGGTTGACTAGGGGTTAACATCCTTATATCTCCAGTGTTTGGGATTTGAAACAATGCCTTACATCATCAGCGGGTTTCAATCGAAAGCATACGACAAGAAATCTGACGTTTTAGGTTCGTCATCCTCCTCCCAATTCTCCATCTGAACAAGAGATCGGGTAAAGTTGGCATTATAATTTATGAAAAATATATTTTGAATGAGTGAAACGAATGGATTTATTCAAGACAAACATATGCGTTGCATTAATTAATCAAAGATAAACAAGTTCGTGCATGCTAAATATGCTTAATCAAAGAGAAATGCATATAAATAAACAAATGAACTGTCGGAAAAATCCTTCTAAATGTTTATGAAATCTTGCATTCAAGAGTAACAGTTTCCTTTGGCGGAGCCTCAATGGAAAGGACGTCTGGTTCATGATCACTGTGAGTCGTCATGGCTTACCCCAGTTATGCTGGTCACATCTTCAACAGTTTTCAGTCATTGCTTCAAAATAACTTTCCCAGATTCTTTGTTGATCCCGGTCATATCACCTTGAGGGTTACTGAAATGAAGCGGGCTAGGCCTTTGAATAATGACTGGATTCGGCTGATAGGCGTAGCATGCTTTGCAGAATTTGCACTTGACGAGTGAGGAACCCCGAAAGGAGTCTCGATCTTCAGCTGAGCATCGCCAAAAGACAACTTCTTCGTTTCTAGCAAATTTCTGACAACTTTCTTAAGAGCATAGCAATTCTCTAGATCATGGCCGGGCGCACCCTCATGAAATAAACAATGAGCGGTAGCGTTGTAACTTGCAGGTAATGGATTAGGTGGAGGATTAGGAGGCGGACCCAAAGCCCGAGTAGTGATGAGACCTTGCTTGACCAAAGAGGGACACAACTCGGTAAAAGTCATCGGGATCGGCGGACAAGGTTTATACGTTCTTCTGTTTGGCATATTCTGGCGAGGAGCCGGACTCTTTGGCTGTTGAGGAGCAGGAGTATTGGGTGCCTGTAGGTAGTTGACAGGAGGCGGCTAAACAGGAGGTTGTTGCATAGGTTGATACATGGGAACCTGTTGATTGAAAGAAGGTGTAATAGCTGCCACATAGGGTTGTTGAGCATATTGGACCGGGTACCCTTGAGGTTGAGCATAACCTTGCAGATGCCGATAAAAGCGTTCCCTTGGTTTACCAGAGGAAATAGCATTAGTCTCACTCTCCTTCTTTTTCTGGGAGCTATAAGGAGGTTTCTTCGGCTGATCCTTAGAAGCGCCATGATTATTTGTCATTTTACCACTCTTCATACCCAATTCAATCTTGACACCCACAGCAACGATGTCGGAGAAATTTGAAGTCACACTACCCACCATTCTCTCGTAAAATTCTGGACGGACTGTGTCGACAAACCAATCAGCTAACTCTTTCTCGGTCAAAGGAGGTTCTACCTGCGAAGCAGTCTCTCTCCACCTTTGAGCATACTCTTTGAATGACTCAGAATTCTTTTGTGACATACTCAGCAACTGTCTTCGGTCAGGAGCCAGATCCATATTGTACTTGTAGTGTTTGATGAAAGCGTCAGATAAATCCTGGAAACTCTTAATGCGAGACTGGTCTAAAGTTAAATACCACTTGGAGGAAGCACCCTTCAAACTATCTTGGAAGCAATGAATCATCAGTTTATCATTCTCAACATGGGCAGCCATTTTGCGATAATACATGATCAGATGACTCTTAGGACAGGTGGCACCTTCATAACGATCGAAGTTCGGAGTTTTGAACTTTGGGGGAATAACCAAACCTGAAACCAAACAAACATCCCTTGCAGCAGTCCCAAAAATTTGATCACCCTCTACCTTTTTCAATCTCTGGACGATAGTGTTTACTTCCTCACGAAGCTTATCATGTTTCTCATAACCCTCAACATTCTCATCAAGATTATCAAAAGCTGTCTCATTGAAGTACGGTTGCGCACGAGTGTGTACAACAGGTGGTGCAAAGATAGAAGCCCCCCTAGAAACTTCAGAAAACAAGGGCACGGCTTGCTGAACAGGTTGATTAATCGGAACAGTGGCTTGGGGAGGCACAAAACCCGGAGCGAGACCATAAGGTGGGTCCCTTGCTACGGTCACACTTGGTGGAGGGTCCACAGTAACGCCGGTAATCTCAGAAACAACAGTGGGCTGGGTATCCATCTTAGCATTCATGACATGTAACAATTCCATCATTCGCCCCATACCCCCTCGAAGGTCTTCAAGTTCATTGCTAAGGCGATCAATCTCTTTTGCCTGATCCTCCATTCTTTTCCGAGTTTGAGCTCTGGTGTTGTATTGGTGCCGAGAACTCAGGGTGACGAAACTGGAAGGTGAGAGAACCGAGTGTGAGAAATCGGGAGACACATGCAATGCAAAAAAGTAAATGATGCTAAAATGTGAATGTAAATGAAGATTTCATGGAATTCAAAACATTTACTAATGTCGTGGGGTACCAAGGAAATCTTTTTCTTGTTTTTCATTTTGTATTTTTTTTATTTATGGTATCCCGCGATATCCATTAATGATGTTTGAACTCCATGAAATACAATGCGATGAGATGCTTTATGGATGCAATGCATGAAAACACACAAAGTCTTAGGTTAAAGGCTTGCATGAGGTTCAAAGGCAAGTACCCTCCCCTGAAGTTAGATGGTTCATCCTGTCCTACAAAAGTAACCAGGTTCTAAGGGATCTCAATATCATTGATCCTTCACAAGGGTGGTTGTTCAGAAGGCAACTTACTTGCCAACCAAAACCCTCCAAGTTTAAGATCTCAATGAGCGTAGTATCGAGTGTCAACCAACTTTAGTCTGCACCAAAGCCGGTTACCTCACTACTTTCTAAAGGCCAAGATGAGTTAACTAGGGTTCTAAAAGTCAGTTAGTGCGTTGACAACATATGGCAGCCTCAATATTATCCTCAACTTGACTTAAGGAATATAAGCACCAACCAAGAAGTCGCACTAACCATGGCCACCAGATCAACCGTATCGATATACGTCGTACAGTTTCCTTGGTCTATTGCCATTTACCTAAGGTACACTAGATCCGGGTGTAGGACCTATCTCACAGCACAAGGAACAGTCCCACAATCAAAGCACAAATATATACATGCAAATGAATAATGTCACAGATAGTAATAAATATGAACAAGTTAGGGATAACCCTCAAAAGTTTAGGTCTCCCCAGTGAAGTCGCCATTTTCTGTTGCGGTGGAAATAGGATCACAAACTATTAATGAGTTTGAATCGCAATTCAATTCACAACCGCTCTTTGATTTATCCGAAGGAAAAGGTCAAAAGAGGGAAAACCTATTTTGCATCGTAAACACAATGCGGGGAAAGATCTAGGGTTCGGGGGTTGGTTAAATTTAGGGAAGGTATTAGCACCCTAAACTTCTGTAGTACTCTACAGGAACCTTTTGTTTATTGTATGCTTTTTTATTTTATTATCTGCTTTAATATATATTGAGCTAAGGGATAGAGTGACCTAAAGACCTAAGGGTTAGTCCTAAGTTTACTCGGCAAGACATCGCATCTTGTGCCTACGTATCCTGGATAGGGAATGGAATCAGAGTAATCGTAGTTCCCCTCAAAAGGGAGGTTAGAGACTTCTTGACTGTGGTCAAGGTCTCAATGGGGAATAAACGTATCTTAGGGACACGCTTACGTGGAGTGTAGAAACTCCAAATCTCTACGTTGAAATGTTAAGTTGTAATTAGGGTTAAATTAGGGATTCCACGGCGGGAAACCCTAAAATGAGCGCGGCGGCTCTTTGACCTAATGCTAAGGGTAAAATTGTAATTTTGCCTGCGGCGAGGCATTTGTGAAAATTAGGGTTTGATCCATTAAAGGGGTAAGGCTATTGACTCGGCGGCCAAAAGGCTGGACCTAATCCTTCGGAAGGATAAAACTGTAAAAAAAATGTGAAAATATGACAAATCATTATATGGAGGAATAATTAAGGTACAAAAATAAGAAAAGTAATAAAGGCAGAGGGTATAAAGAAACAAAGAAACATTTCTGAAAACATGAAGAATATGAAAATATGTAATAACACTTAGAATGAAGTGAGGGAGGAAAATAGTGTGGGGCTGTGGCCACCACAAGCACATCTCAACCTCAAGCATGCAAATGAAATGCAGGAATAAAGAAAATAAAAGGTACACAAAATGACACGGCAAAGGAGTTCCTTACGAAAAGGTTTTAATTTTTTAATATTTTAATTATGTAAAAAAATGTTTTAATTTTTTTAATATTTTAATTATATATATAAAAAAAGGTTTTAATTTTAAAATGGAATTACTTAGTTAAAAAAATTTAAGTTTAAATTATAAAAAAAATGTTAAGTTTAAATTATATATAAAAAAATGTTTTTGGGAACAAAAAGGTTTTTTTTTAGAAAAAAATGTTTACGGGAACAAAAAGGTTTTTTTTTAGAAAAAAATGTTTACGGGAACAAAAAAAGGCTTTTTTGGAAAAAAATGTTTACGGGAACAAAAAAAAGGTTTTTTTTGGGAAAAAATGTTTACGGGAACAATTGGGAATAAAAAAAAGGTTTTTTTTTGGGAAAAAATATTTACGGGAACAAAAAAGGTTTTTTTGGGAAAAAATGTTTTAGTTTTAATAAAAAAGGTTTTGATTTTGAAAAAGGTTTTGATAAAAAAAAAATAACAATAGAATTGCAAATGCAAACAGACAATTAATGGACATGCAAACAATCCTATACGACACAATCATGGTTCATACATATCAAAATCTACGGATCTAAACAACAATGAAGGTTAACATGGCAAGGATGCAAATAAATATGAAAAATGCAAAGGATTTAGTAATTTAACGGACCTAAACACATTAACATGGCAAAATATGCACATAAACATGAAAAGGCAAAAGGTTTAGTAATTTAACCTACGAAGCGGAGGTTTGCTTCGGTAAATGTGAAAAAGGTTTGAATAAGGGAACACTGGAGAGCTCCAATCCTTCTAACGAGTTGTGGGAACGACCGCCTTTCTTCTCTGGGGATCTCCTTTGTTTCTCCCTCTCTCTCCTCTTTTCTGAAGAAAACCTTCTGACCCCTCTTAGGTTTTTTTCATTCTCTCTTCCTTTCCAACAAGGAAACATATGTATATATAGGGAACAAATTAGGGTTAACACCAAATTGTCAATAATGTCCCTAAAGCCCATTTTAAAGCCCAAACTAAATAATTAGTTAAGAAAAAATAAAATTTAAATAATTTAAAATAATTAAAATAAACTTAAAATAAAAACTAATAATCCTATTGATTCCTAAAATAAAAAATATTATAAAAGGAACAAAATTTTTCAATATTTTTTTATTTTATGATTTTTTGGATATTTTTATGAATAATTTAGAAAAAAGTGAAAAAAAATAATATTTTAAAAAATGATTTAATTAAAATACGAAAATAATAATTAAATAATAATAAAAAACTATTTTTGTTATTTTTTAATGAAAGATAGAAAAATTTAGAGTAAAAATAATAAAGAACAAAAAAAGTGACAAAGGTGAGATTTAATTTTTAAAATAGTTAGAAAAAAAAAGATTTAATTTTAAAAAAGAATTTAGAGAAAAAAAAGATTTAATTTTATAAAAGTTAGAAAAAAATATTTAACTTTAAAAAAGTTAGAAAAAAAAGATTTAGTTTTTAAAAAAAGTTAGAAAAAAAAAAAATTTAACTTTTAAAAAAGTTAGAAAAAAAAGATTTAGTTTTAAAAAAAGTTAGAAAAAAATATTTAACTTTATAAAAGTTAAAAAAAAAGATTTAATTTTAAAAAGTTAGAAAAAAAAGATTTAAAGTTAGAAAACAAGATTTAGCTTTAAAAATAGTTAGAAAAAAAGATTTAATTTTAAAAAAGATAGAAAAAGATTTAACTTTAAAGAGGAGTTAGAAAAAGATTTAAAAAAAGTTAGAAAAAAGATTTAATTTTAAAAAGAAGTTAGATTTTTATTTTTAAAAAAAATATTAGAATTTGATTAAAAAAATGTGTTAGAAATTAATTTAAAAAAAAGGTTATAAAAAATTTACTCTTGAAGAAAAGAAAAAAAAGAAGTTAAATTTTGATCTAAATCCTAAAAGTTAGTAAGAAGAGCTTTAAATAAATAAACTAAATAGAAAAGAAAAAAAAAGTTAATAAAAAATATTAGTAAAGTTATAAAAAAAAATTTAATTAAATTATTATTAGTTAAAAAAAACAAGATTTAAAAAAAAGGTTAATTTATTAAGTTAATCAGAATTTAAAATAAAAATAAAAAAGAAAGGGTAAAATTTGGGGTATTACAGTGGTGAATAGATCAAGGTAGGTTGATGGCGATGCGCAAGAAAATCAACTTACAAGGGTGAAAAATGGCTCGATGTGAATCGAGAATTAGCTTGAAAATGGTGTGGCGAATATATTAATGTCTTCATAATGAAAGACGAGTATTGAGACCACACACTCTAAAGTAAGCATCCTAATACTCGGAGAGGAAGAAGTCTTCACTCAATCATCTTTCTTTAGTTTAATACAAAAAGAAATTTATTCTTTTATTTAAGAAGTGTTTTATTCTGGACGGTAAGTGTTTTATGACAGTGAACCCTAAAGGTAATGTCAAGCACTCAGGATAGGACAAGGCCTTCAGCTAACCACTCAACAACCATCCAAGTTTATTTAGAAAAATATTTTGAAAATGCACTTGGTACAAGACCAAGGGTTTGACTCAAGAAGAGAGGATAAAAAAAGGAATGGAATAAGTTGAAAGGGTAGTGAATAGAATGGGGTAGGTTGATGGTGATACACAAGGCGATCGACTTACATGGGTGAAAAATGGCTCGATGTGAATCGAGGATTAATTTGAAAATGGTGTGGCGAATATAATTACATCTTCGTATTGAAAGACGAGTATCAAGACCACAGACTCTAAATGAGAATCCTAATACTCGGAGAGGAAGAAGCTTTCACTCAATCCTTTCTCTTTAATTCAATACAAAGAGAACCTTATTCTCTTATTTAAGGTGTTTTGATTTGAATGGTAAGTGCTTTATGATAGTGAATCCTAAAGGTAATGTCAAGCACTCGAGATAGGACAAGGCATTCACCTAGCCACTCCACGACCATCCAAGTTTATTGAGGAAAAAAATTGAAAATGCACTCGGTACAAGACCAAGATTTTTTGAGTTAGGAAGAGAAGATGATGAAAGTGAGTGAGATGAGAGGGTGAATGCTAGCCTAATGTGATCATGCAAGAATGAACCTAAGGTTGGAGATGAAGAAAAGATCTACCCTAATGTTGTCATGCTTGAATTAGAAACCTAAAATCTATCCTACTTGAATCTTAATCGAAAGTTAAGCTGAACTAGGAGATTGTAAGGGAACATGTAAAAACAAAGCTAACAACAACGTAACAGTTAATCATACCAATCGACAAGCAATGTCAAGCAAGACGCAAGCAAAATAGAAATTTGAATCATGTTAAAGTACCAATCACATGGTAATCATCGGAATTACACAGGCGGTAACCACAACCAAGCCATCAAGAACTACTCAAGGCATCGAGAATTTCATGGCATTAAGAATGAATTAACAAGTGAGAACAAAACCAATCATGGGAACGAATAATCACAAAATAGAATTAAATGAAAAGAAAAATACTACGACATAGAAAAAGATGAATGATGGACACAAGATATGAGTAAGAGAATAGTCAAGATAAGAATCAAAATTGTAAGATCTAAGTAAAAGAATCGAGTCACAAAATTTCTAAGTTAAAAGTCAAAGAAATTGATAGAAAATAATTAACAACAATCTAAATAATCCTAGTCAATTAAAATTCTAAACAAAAGTCAATTAAAGAAATATTTTTGGGTTTTAATATCCAAAATTATTAAATCAAGAGTAAATAAATCAAAATTTAAATAAAACAATCTTTAAAATGATGATTCAAAACTAAATTAAAATAAAAAACTAAGTAATGATTAGTAAAAACCTAAGTGATAAGTAGTAAAAAGTTTAGAGAAATATTTAAAAAAATAATTAACAATATTATTAACAAATATTATTAACAAAGTAATTAACAAGATTATTAACAAATAATATCAACAAAGTTATCAACAAAGATTATCGACAGAATTATTAACAAAGTTGTTAACAAAAATATTTAACAAAGTTATTAACAAACATATTTAAGGGTGTGAAGAGTGATTAAGAGCGTGCATTTGAGTAGAGAAGGGAAAGGGCCCAAGCCCATAATCATTCTTCACCTAATTCAATATATTAATAATAAAAACATAAAATTAACTAGAAATTAAGGTTGGAACACTCAGAAGAAATCAAAACGAAATCACAGAAATTAAACGATTTGTAACTCTCTTACTCCAACCTTCTTCTTCATCATCGTGCCACTCTCATTGCGGCTTCATCGCGAATTTCCCCTGTTCACGCCGCTCTCCCCTTGTTTCTTCTTCATCGCGTCTTTTCTCTTTTCACAGCGGAGTGATGGAAGATAGCGGCGGATTCGGTAGGTTGATGTTGTTAGTGATTCCGCGTGGTGATGGAAGGTGAAGAAATTGGGATGTTGGTTGTTTGGACTCCCACGAAATAGTAAAGATCAAATTTCTGGTGACTGAAAGTCCGCGTTCGTTCTCTTATTTCTCTTCTTCAACTCTTTTGGTTCATTCCTTTTTTATGCTAGATGTCAAAATTGATAGTTTTGACATATTTTTTATGTTTTGGGTTTGTGATTGGAGTTGCTGGTCGTGGATTTGTTGAAGTTATTAGAGAGGTTTATTGCTCAAAATTTCTTGGTTTTGTGTTGATGACGAAGGTTGGCTGAAGAATGGTTTATTTGGGGGGAAAAATTGATGAATGAGAGTCAGGATGATTGAAGGAAAGCTTGATGAATGAGAATGTAGAGTTTTCTTTTTCTCAGGTTTGTAGAGAGTTGTTGTTTTTCCCCTTATTTTTTTATTTGTTCTTCTCCTTGGTCTTTTCTCACTCTCTCTTTTTTAAATCAAGACAAAAAAATCTTGATTAAGTTTTTTGGGTACAAAATGTTTTGTCTGGTTATGGCTGTTTTGTCTGGTTATGGCTGTTGTGTCCTTTTCACTGCAGGTTTTGTCTGTATGGCTATGGTATGGATAATGTACAAATTTTTCACTGTTCTGCCCCAAATTAAAAAAATAAATCCCATAATGCCCTACTTTCAAAAATATTTATGAATGTGCCCCATTTTCAAACAAGTTCGTCCAATGATTGGGCGAGATAATGCAAAAAGGAATTTAGGGGTGCAGGTTCGTCCAATGGTTGGGCGAGCTAGTGTTGTGCAGGTTGGGCTTTGTGGGCTCGTCCACCCAGTGGACGAGCGTGTGAAGTTCTTTTATTATTATTATTATTTTTTTTAATTATTTAAAGATTTTAATGTTAATAATTTTTTAATTTTAATTATTTAAAGTTTTTTATAAATATAAAAACTATATAATTAATAATTAATAAATTATATAATTAATAATTAATGATAATGTTATTAACAATTTTAATTTTAATTATTAAAAGGGTAATGTTAATAACAATTTCAGATTTTAATTATTTAATGATTTACTAAAATGTTAAATAGTTAATTTTAATTATTAAAATGTTATTAACAATTTTAATTTTAAATAATAAAATATTGACGTAATTTTTTAAAGAGTCTCGGTCATTGAACGACCGAGCTCAAAGGTAATTTTTTTATAAATAAGCGTATTGCGCATTAGCAAATATCATTCGTGTCAACTTATCCGATTTATGAAAATGTCTGTGCAAGCTCTTGTTTTCTATGGACCAGAGAAAAAAATCAGTGTTTACCTAGACCCGCTATGGAATTTCAGAACCGTGGTTGCAGCAATTAACACCGGATTTCGGCAGTTGGGCAGTCGTCGCGTGACGGTGAGAAAAATGGAGTATCGTTGTCCATATATAACGCTTACTGATGCTAGCCCGGAGGGGACGTACATGTACTACCTAGATCGTATAGAAAATGAGGAAGATGTCCATTGCATGTTTTCAGCACATAGTGGCGAAGTCAACAGAGGAGTCACAGATCCACTTGAGTTGGTCATTGTTGTTGGCTAGAGTTTATGTTAGCTTCATGAGTTTTAATTTTGAGTTTGTGGAGTCACGAATCCACTTTATGTTTGTAATTCGCTGGTATTGTTGTAATTTGAAAGTTGTTTTGAATTAAAAATAATTGATGGATCACATACAAAAGTAGTACAATCAAATTATTTATTTGGTCGGTTTGACGGACAAGCAACATTGAGACATTTTCTACGCATATGACCTATTTCTCTGCAAATCCCACACCTTCTCTTCTCTTTTCCTCCGTCGTCCATCTCAGTTCTAATTCTACTACTTTTTGGACGCCACTTTTTATTTCTTCTCATGGAATCGTCGTGGCACAGAGTAAAACCTTCATATTTTGGCCAGTTCTCCTCGTGCGGTAGTCCCAGAAAGCTTTCCTTGTAGACCTTGAATACGGTAAGGACTGTGAAGACCTCTGGAATGTGAATTGTGTAGTCCTTTCGTATGCTAGCACATGCCGCTATCACGTGGGAGCAAGGCAAGTGAAATGCTTGAAAATTTCCAGAGTCACATAAACGATTCCTCAAGTCAACGCTGAAAGTACCCGTTGGACGACCATCGTTGTAATTAATCTTTTCCTGCACCATGAAACAGAATCTTTCGCGATCAAATTGCATGACGTTGTGTGTGTTAGCCTTGGCTACCTCATCGTCCATTCCCTTTGTTACAACCATCTGTGAAAACTTTGCCTGAAGATAGCATTTTGGTCCATTTGTGTTCTCGTTTACCAAAGAGTGAACCCATTCGATACTATGTAGACTGGACCAATATAGTGATTGGAAGGTTTCTGGTTGCCTTTAGTACAACGTTTATGGCCTCTGCCAAGTTAGATGTCATATGTCCCCAACGTTGCCCTCTGTCAAATGCTCTAGCCCACTTCTCCCTAGGAATGTTGTCTATCCAATTTGAAGCCTCAATAGTTGTTCTTCTGATTTCTCCGCGATAGTAATTAAATCTAGCCTCCGTCAATGCGTAACCTGTAACAGAAATTGTGTGAAAAAAATGATAAACGTGTGGTATAAAACTTGAGATAAGTGAAATGTATTTGGTTACCCATGTTAACAAGTTTTCTACGTAGATCTTTGTCCTTAATCTCGTGCATGAAGTTTTGAGCAATGTGTCTTATGCAGTAGACATGTGAAGATGGTGGATGTTGCCATCTGTTTTCGGGATTGTTGTATGCACTCTTTATCGATTCATGTCTATCAGATATTAGACACAAATTAGGCTGTGGTGTCACTTGTAATCTCAGGTTCCTCAGAAAAAAGCTTCATGCTTCCTTTGTTTCACCTTCGACCAATGTGAATGCTATTGGGAAAATATTTGCGTTGCAATCCTGTGCCACCGCCATCAATAGAGTTCCTCTGTACTTGCCATACAACCAAGTTCCGTCTACTTGCACAATAGGCTTACAATAGGCGAGGCCACGTATACACGGACGAAATGCCCAAAACAGACGATGAAATATTCGTTTTCCGGAGATTTGGGAACCATCACTTGATATCGCAGGTATGGTTTGCAAATTTATAACAGTTCTTGGAACGAAGGTTTTCATTACCAGTATCGACTGTGGTAGGTCGTTGTAAGATGTTTCCCAATTTCCATAAAGCGACTCTATCGCCTTGCACTTAGCGATCCATGCTTTCTTGTAAGATATAATATACCCGTATTTTTCAAGAATATGGGCAATGATCACCTTTACCTTAAGTGAGGCGTCGCTGTTGATAAGTTCTCTGATACTATGGCTAACCATTTCTGAACTGAGCTTCTTATGGTCTTGTGCCATAGACGTCGTAGTGCATGTGTGAGAGCCAGACAGCTTACCGATCACCCATTTCGAGTTCCTTTTTCTCAAGGAAGCTCTGCACTTGAAACTGCAGTCTTGTTTCTTACACTTAATGACATATCGTTCATTGTAAGACTGATACACCCAACAGTCCACACTGTGTGTTATGTGCCAATGCTGCAGAGCGAGGAGGCAAGCTTCCTTGTTTTCGAACTCCATCCCAATCTCTATTTCGTCACCTATATGGTTTTGAATAGCACTTCTAAACACGGAGGTTGTATCGTCGTGTTCGAAACATATATTTTGCATGTGCGCAGGCGGGTTGTACAAACTTATGGGTTGCGCACGGATCGGGTGCATAGACGCGACAACTATATCTTTGTTGTCTTCGTCATCGCTGTCACCAAACACATCTTGCATCCTGACCTCCTGACTATCGTCATCGCTTGCCTCTCCAACCTCCTCATTTGGTATGAAAGGAAAGTTGTTTTGTGTTGGTTCGTCGTCAGATGTTTGGCTCATCCCGTACCAGTGTGACTGTGTGTCTTGCGTCGGAAATGTTTCGGGATTGTCTAGTAGTCGGACATACAACTCAATTGTAGGTAACTGACCAATTATCATGTGGCACCGAAACATTGCCTTCACATCTTCGTCGTTCCGGATCGGCGTCATTATGTAAAAAATGGTACAGTCGTCTTCATTAAGTGTTGGATGGCGATAAATTATTTCCTCAATGCGTCGTGCCAAAATTTTTTTCCATTCTATCTTTAAAATGGAAAAAATCAAAACTGACATGAATTTTGAAGGCGTATGTATCTGTGTTGCTGAACGAGAATCCAACAGGGCTATTTGCTGAAACAACACCGTTAAAGTGGCATGTGAGAATTATGTTTCTCTGGGATATTTTGGAGTGTAAAATAGAAATTCTTGGTAGTGAATATTGATGTGTACAATATAAGTTTTTGGTAGTCAATATAGAATTGTAGACTATTGATGTGTATAAATAAAATGATACATATATTTTGGGAACCAACAACTATATAAGACGAATATGAGAAGAGGTGGGAATATTGTGACTTGTAGCTCGTCCATTCCAAGGACGAGTTTGTGACTTAAAGTGTGTGTGTGTGCGTCCATTGAAAGGACGAGCTCGTGACATATGGTGTGTGTGTGTGTGTGTGTGTGTTTGTGTGTGTGTGTGTGTGTGTGTGTGTGTGTGTGTGTGTGTGTGTGTGTGTGTGTGTATGTGTGTGTGTGTGTGTGTGTGTGTGCGCGTCCATTGAAAGGACGAGTTTGTGGTCTCCTTTAGGAGCTCGTCCAATGAAAGGACGAGCTTGTGGTCTCATTTATGCAGGAGTTGTATGGCATGCAAACGACATTGTGTAGGAACCCTAATCAACCTATTAGTTTGCATGCATGCAAGCTACTATAGTACCATGCAAGGGTCTTATCATACTTTTAAATTTAAATTAATTACATCTAACTTTGAATTGAATTCACACTACTATAAATTCATATTTTTACACAAGATTTTTACACACATTATTTTCTTCCTCTACTCTCTAGCATTTTATACACACATTATTTACTTTCTCTACTCTCTTGCAATCGTAATACTGAATTAACATGGCATTGTTGTGGATGGGCAATGAACATCGTGGAACACAAGAAAATATCCAAGCTAGTGTATGTTTTTTCTCTATTAGAATGCATTCAAAATTAATGTCTATAGTTGTGGAGTTAAATATTATTTCGTAGAAAAAATCGTGATTACATTTTGTTGGTTTAATATTGTTGCAGACTAATGCCCCAAGGTTTAGAGTGCATTCACATGCTTCTATTCAAGTGAGTTAGAGAATAACGACTTATCTTGAAATAGCAGGTTTTGCACATATCTCAAAAATAAATAGTTTAAAAGTCGACTCAAGTTTGGTTGTGGCTCTGTTGGAGAAGTGGAGACTCGAAACACACATTTTTCACTTCCCAACAGGTGAATGCACAATAACGCTTGAAGATGCGTATATGTTACTTGGTCTACGAGTTGATGAAAAAGCTATCAACGGTCCCACCGATGTAACAAACGCTGTTTATATGGAAAACTTGGGGGTGGAACCTACAGAAGAGGATAAAATTAAATGTTATATTAGGATCACCTGGTTAGAGAGTTTATATGAAACTTTAAAAAATAAACCTGTCCCCACACAAGAAGAAGTTCTGTTAGAGGCCAAAATTTATATTTTACTTGTAATCGCTACTATTTTGTTTCCTGACAAAAGTCAGAACCTATTGCATTCTTCTTGGATCCCTTTCATAGTGGATCTTGTCGCATGCGGTACCTATAGTTGGGGTTCTGCATGCCTTGCAAAACTATACAGAGAAATGTGCAAGGCAACAGTCAAAGATGTTAGAAGCATGAGTGGTTGTGCTCTCCTACTAACTTCGTGGGCATTCACACGTATACCATTGTTCGCTCCTGTCAGCATAGTGGAACCCTCGTTTCCATATGCACAAAGGTATTTTTGTATTAAAACACCCATTTATGTATTAAAACACCCATATATATATATATATATATATATATATATATATATATATATATATATATATATATATATATATATATATATATATATATATATATATATATATATATATATATATATATATATATATATATATATATATATATATATATATATATATATATATATATATATATATATATATATATATATATATATATATATATATATATATATATATATATATATATATATATATATATATTTGTTATTCAACTATGCCTAACAATATTATATTTTTTTTTGGTTATGCAAGATGGGCGCAAAGAGGAATGAATTACCGTGTAAATCCTCGTTTTCATCTTCAAGGATATCGAAACGCATTGGACCATATGCAAGAACAAGATGTAAGTTTGAAACCATGTGAAAATAGTTGTCAGTTCTACTCGTTAATTGTATCTTAAATTTATTTTTTATGTGGCAGTTTATATGGAGGCCGTACATTCAATATTCGATGCCCAGTCTTGGAGATCGCCAAATCTAGAGTGCAACCACTTACCTTATTTGTTTCTATATCGTTGAGATGCATCAAACAGATAGGGTAACACTCCAGTTTGGATTAGACCAACAAATCCCTCCCCCGCCAAGGTGTCTAAGGGAACCCCACGCAATGACCATGAGAAAAGCCCAAAAAGTTCATTGGCGAGAGTTAAACAAGGAGGAGATGAGAGAATGGAGACACAGAAGAAATGTGATTTTGCAGGGGGACGCTGCATTACATGAACGCAAGCCAAGCCAAGAGTATTTAGCTTGGGTTCGTGCCATTCCATATGTGCATGTTGCTCTAGAACAATTTTTGACCGACCCACGCACGCAAGCATCATCATCAACACAACCGACTGCCACATTAATGCATCAGGATGTGCCACCAACCTACACATCTCAATTTGGGGGGCACGCGTCCTCGTCAGCTCAACATACATACCAACAACAAACACCCAACAATCCATTCCCTCAACAAAACTATAACTATCACTACAACCAACAATATCAGCCCCAACCCTACCTCCGACCACCCATGTATATCACCCCAGTCCCACCGCCCAACTTTGACCAGATCGGCCCACGTTTCCAATATCAAACCTTCAACACTACCTTCTGTCAACCCACCTCGACCTTCAACACTACCTTAACTCAACCCACCTCGACCTTCATGCCTGATGACGTCTACTACACAACCCTTCAACAAACCCAACCCGAAACCTACCCGCAACCACCACACTTATTCCAAAAAATTTTGCTGACAGACGAGCAACAGATGCACATGCCGGATTTTAACATTGATGATCTTCTCGATGAGAAACCAGGACTCTCTTCACGGCAGGCAAACCCCCTACAACACATCACAACGAAGACATGTCTTCCGACTCATCTCAATCACCTAGAAATGAGCGTTTGGGCAGGGGATATAGAGAGTGAAGGACCACTAGGTGTGGAACTGTGGGTCATCTTCGATGAAATGTATTTTTGTTTAATCAATTTTATTGTTGTAATTTAATCTTGTAAAGTTAAAATTATTTACATTTCTTATAATATACTTTTATAATGTAATTATTATTAATTAGTATTTTATAATTAAAATTTTTAAAAATGGTATTATAGAAATTGTAATTAAAAATTATTCACATAAAAAATTGTAATTAAAAATTATTAACATTAACTATTTAAAATTATAATTATAAAATTGTAAGTTATAATTAAAATTAAATTATAAAATTGTAATTACAAAATTAATAAGTATTTATCATTAACTATTTAAAATTAAAAAATTATTAACATTAAAATCTTTAAATAATTAAAATAAAATAAAATAAGAACTTCACACGCTCGTCCACTGGGTGGACGAGCCCACAAAGCCTATCCTACGCAACAATAGCTCGCTCAACCATTGGACGAACCTGCACCCCCTAAATTCCTTTATGCACTAGCTCTCTCAATCATTGGACGAACTTGTTTGAAAATGGGGCACATTCGTAAATATTTTTGAAAGTAGGGCATTATGGGATTTATTTTTTCAATTTAGGGCAGAACAGTGAAAAAACCTAGTGTACAAGGGTGACTTTTTAGAAATTGGTTGTGTAGTGGTAGCAGCAGTGTACGTTTCGTAGCAGGTTTGTGGCTATTGGAACGTTGGGTTTTGTTTGCTTGTTGTATTGACAATTATTTGGGGTGAAGAAGGTTTTGTGTAGTTTGTTTGTTAAGGTTTGTAAGGTTGAAATTATGTGGTTATGTTGAGGTTAAAGTGATGTTGGATGAAGCATGAGTTTTTGTAGATTGGATTTATGTTGGTTGTAGCATGCATATGGCTTTTGTGGATTGTGATTTTCATGTGCAGACTTTGGATTTTTTTACAACATTACCCTAGTATGAAACACTATATACCATAATACCTAAGTCTGGAAAAAATTTACGAGGATGTCTTATTTTTTGTACTTACTCATCCACTCAAGTGGCGGGCTTAGTCTAGTTTTTTTTAGTGTAGGTGCCCGCCCACTCAAGTGGCGAGCACATGATGAACTCTTTTTTTTTCCTTCATATTTATGTTATGTTTAATTAATTAAAAAAATAATTTTAAATATTAAAAATTCATTATATTAACTTAATTATGATATTAATGTTAAATAATTATCATATATCTTGTTTAATTATGTTATTTAATTTAATTATAAATAATCTTTATAACAATATTATATATCATGTTATTATATAATATTATATAGAATGAAAAAAAATGTGAATGATATAATAATTTAATTTTTCTTCCTGTCATGTATTTAAAAAATGATTGATGTTCGTCCAAGGAGTTGTATAGTTTTTACAGACTCTCGGTCATTGCATGACCGAGTTCAAACGTAATTTTTTTTTATAAATAGACGTATTGTGCATCAGCACAAATCACTCACGTCTAGTGTTCAGTGTTTTAAAAATATCTGTTCGAGCTCTTGTTTTTTATGGACAAGAAAAAAAATAAATGTTTACCTAGATCTGCAGTGGAATTTCAGAACCGTGGTTGCAGCAATTAACACGGATTTTCGACAGTTGGGTGGTCGGCGCATGACTGTGAAAAAAATGGAGTATCGTTGTCTGTATATAACGCTGACTGATGCCTGCCCAGAGGGTACATACATGTATTACTTGGATCTTATAGAAAATGATGAACATGTCCAATTTATGTTTTCAGCACATAGTGGCAAAGTTAACAGAGGAGTCGAAGATCCACTTGTGTTGGTTGTTATTGTTGGTTAGCGTGTATGTTAGCTTCTTGAGTTTTATTTTTAAGTTTATGGTTGTAATCTGGTAGTATTCTGTAATCTAAAAGTTGTCTTGAATTAAAAATAAATGTTGGATCACATAGAAATCAAATGCGAGCAAAACAAATAAAATTATCTAGACGATCAATTTGACGGGCCGACAACATTTGGACATTTTCTACGCATATGGCCTATTTCTCTGCAAATCCCACACCTTATCTTTTTTTTCCAGCGTTCTCCATTTCAGTCCTAATCCTAGTACTGGTTGGACTACCCTTTTTATTTCTTCTCTTGGAATCGTCGTGGCATAGAGTAAAACCTTCATATTTTGGTCAGTTCTCCTCGTACGGTAGTCCTAGGAAGCTTTCCTTGTAAACTTTGAATATGTTAAGAACTGTGAAGACCTCTGGAATGTGAATTGTGTAGCCTTGTCGTATGCTAGAACATGTTGCGATCACGTGGGAGCAAGGCAAGTGAAATTCTTAAAATTTTCCACAGTCACACCAACAATTCCTCGGGTCAACGCTGAAAGTACCCGTTGGACGACCATCATTTTGATTAAATTTTTTCTGCACCATAAAACAGAATCTTTCACGATCAAATTGCATGACATTGTGTGTGTTAGCCTTAGCTACCTCATCATCCATTCCCTTGTTGCAATCATCTGTGAAAACTTTCCTTGTAGCTAGCATTTTGGTCCATTTGTGTCCTTGTTTACCAAAGAGTGAACCCATTCGATAGTATGTAGACTGGACCAAAGCAGTGATTGGAAGGTTTCTGGTTGCCTTTAGTACAGAGTTCATGGCCTCTGCCAAGTTAGATGTCATATGTCCCCAATATTTCCCACTTCTCCCTAGGTATGTTGTCTATCCAATTTAAAGCCTCAATGTCTGTTCTTCTGATTTCTCCACGATAGTAGTTAAATGTAGCCTCCGTCAATGCGTAACCTGTAATATAAATTGTATGGAAAACATAGTAAAAGTATGATATAATAGTTGAGATAACTGAAATGTATTTTGTTACCCATGTTAAGAAGTTTTTTTGCGTAGTTCCTTGTCATTAATCTCGCGCATCAAGTTCTACGCAATGTGTCTAATGCAGTAGACATGTGAAGATGGTGGATGTTGCCATCCATTTTTGGGATTTTTATATGCACTCTTTATAAATTCATGTCTATCAGAGATTAGGCACAAATTAGGTTGTGGTGTCACGTGTAACCTCAGGTTCCTTAGGAAAAAGCTACGTGTTTCCTTTGTTTCACCTTCGACCAATGTGAATGCTATTGGGAAAATGTTTGCGTTTTCACCCTGTGCCACCGCCATCAATAGAGTTCCTTTTTACTTGCCATACAACCAAGTTCCGTCTACTTCCACAACGGGCTTATAGTAGGCAAAGCCACGTATACACGGACGAAATTCCCAAAACGGATGATGGAAGATTCGTTTTCCAGAGAGTTGAGAACCATCATTTGAAATTGCAGGTAGGGTTTGCAAATCTATAATGGTTCCTAGAAGGTAGGTTTTCATTACCAGTATCCACTGTGGCAGGTCGTTGTAAGATGTTTCTCAATTTTCGTTGAACAACTCTATGGCCTTACACTTAGCGATCCATGCTTTCCTGTAAGATTTTATGTACATGTATTTTTCAAGAATATGGGTAATGATCACCTTCACCTTAAGTGAAGCATCTCGGTTGACAAGTTCTATGATGTTATGGCTAATCATTTCTGAACTGAGCTTCCTATGGTATTGTGCCATAGACATGGTAGTGCATGTGTGAGGCCCAGACAACTTACCAATCACCCATTTTGAGTTCCTTTTTCTCAAGGAAGCTCTGCATTTGAAATTGCAGTCTTGTTTCTTACACTTAATTACATATCGTTCATTGTCAGATTGATAAACCCAATAGTCAACACTGTGTGCTATATGCCAATGTTGCAGAGCAAAAACGCAAGCTTCCTTGTTTTCAAACTCCATCCCAGTCTCTATTTTTTCACCTATATGGTTTGGTATGACACTTCCAAACACGGAGGTTGTTTCATCATTTTCCCTACATATATTTTGCATATGTGCAAGTGGGTTGTACAAACTGATTGGTTGTGCGTGAATCGGCTGCGTAGATGCGACAACTATATCTTCATCGTCTTCGTCATCGTTGTTACCAAAAATATCTTGCATCTTGACCTCCTGAAGATCGTCATTGCTTGCTTCCCCAACATCTTCATTTGGTATGAAAGGTTGGTTGTTTTGTGTTGGTTCATCGTCAGATGTTTGGCTCATTCCATACCGGTATGATTATGTCTCATGCGTCAGAAATGTTTCGGCATTGTCTAGTAGTCGGACATATAACTCAATTGTGGGTAACTGACCAAACATCATGTGGTACCAAAACATTTCCTCCACGTCTTTGTCGTTCCTGATCGGTGTCATTATGTAAAAAATCATACAGTCGTCTCCATTAAGTTAAGGATGACGATAAATTATCTCCTCAACGCATCGTTCTAATTTTTTTTTCCATTATATCTTTGAAATGGAAAAAATCATAATTGACATAAATTTTGAATGTGTAAGTATCTGTGTTGTTGAATGAGAATCCAACGGTACTATTTGTTGAAACAACACCATTAAAGTGGCAGGTAACAATTATATTTCTCTGAGACATATTTGATATGTAAAATCTATGTTCTTGTTAATGAAATATGGAGTGATGATACAAACAATATATGACACACACACACACACACACACACACACACACACACACACATATATATATATATATATATATATATATATCATACACATAAAATGCAAAGAACAAAAAGGTCCCTTGAGCTCGTCCACTCAAAGGACGAGCATGCTCATGTATGCTACTTGCTCGCCCACTCAAAGGGCGATCATGCTCTTGTTCACGAGGAAACTCATTCACCCAAGTAGCGAGTGCATGATGGGTGCTGAAAAATGTCTTGCATGCATGGTACATTATGTAAGACCTAGCTACTAGCCTTGCATGCATTCCATGCAAGTAACCATTTCCAAAGCCATGCAAAACTTATGGTATTGTCACTTCTACTAGTCACATTTACACTTCTAAACATTTATACTTCATCTATAAATTCAGTTTTACCTCAAACGTTTTTCTACACACATTTTTACTTCTAGCACAAAGCATTATAGCAACAACAAACACTCAAGCATTTCTTCAAATATCTTGATACTAAATCAAAATGGCTTTGTTGTGGATGGGCGATGAACACTGTGGAACACAACAAAACATTCAAGCTAGTGTAAGTTTTCCTCTACTATTCATGAATAATGATTATAATTGCTTGGTTTAATATTGTTTCATATCATTTCAGACAAATGCAATGTTTCGAGTGCATTCTTATACTCTCATTCAAGCAAGTGCGAGAATAATCCTGTATCTAGAAATAAAAGGTTTTGCTCATATCGCAAAAATAAATAGTCTCAAAATCGACTCCAGCCTAGTTGTAGCTCTGTTAGAAAAATGAAGACCAGAAACGCACATGTTTCACCTCCCAACAGGTGAATCCACGATAACGTTAGAAGATGTGAATATGTTACTTGGTCTCCGGGTTGATGGCAAAGCTATCAACGGTCCTACAGAAGTCACAAATGATGTTTACATGGAGAGCTTAGGGGTGGAACCTACAGAAGCGGATAAAAGCAGAGGTTCTGTTAGGATTACGTGGCTAGAGAATTTATATGAAGTTTTAAAAGATAACTCTGCCCCTACACAAGAACATATTGTTTTACAAGTTAAAGTTTATATTTTACTTGTAATTTCTGCTATTTTGTTTTCCGACAAGAGTCAAAATCTTTTGCATTCTTCCTAGATTCCTTTCGTACGGGATCTAAAAAAATGTGACACTTATAGTTAGGGTTCTGATGTCTTGCAAAATTGTACGGAGAAATGTGCAAGGCAGCAGTCAAAGATGTTAAGAGCATGAGTGGTTGTGTTCTTCTACTCACTTCTTGGGCATTCACGCGTATAAGATTAAAACACGCATTTATGTGTATGTTATATATATATATATATATATATATATATATATATATATATATATATATATATATATATATATATATATATATATATATATATATATATATATATATATATATATATATATATATATATATATATATATATATATATATATATATATATATATATATATATATATATATATATATATATATATATATATATATATATATATATATATATATATATATATATATATATATATATATATATATATATATATATATATATATATATATATATATATATATATATATATATATATATATATATATATATATATATATATATATATATATATATATATATATATATATATATATATATATATATATATATATATATATATATATATATATATATATATATATATATATATATATATATATATATATATATATATATATATATATATATATATATATATATATATATATATATATTATTCAACTATGCCTAACAATATTTATATTTTTTGTTTATGCAAGATGGACCCAAAGACAGATGAATTACGATGCTAGTCCTCGTTTTCGTCTACAAGGATATCGAAACGCATTGGGCCACATGCAAGAAAAAGATATAAGTTTGAAACCATAGAACATAGTTGTCGGATATACTCCTTAATGGTAATATAATTTTTTTTAATATGTGACAGTTTATATGGAGACCGTACATTCAATATCCATGCCCAATCTTAGAGATACCCAGATCTAGAGTGCTACAACTTCTGTTATTTGTTTCTATACTGTTCAAATGCATCAAACAGATAGGGTAAAACTCCAGTTTGGATTTGAACAACAAATCCCTTCCCCGCCAAGGTGACTAAGGGAACACCACGCAATGACAATGAGAAAAGCCCAAAAAGTTCATTGGCGAGATTTAAACAAAGAGGAGGTGAGAGAATAGAAACATAGAAGACATTTGATTTTGCAGGGGGACGATGTAGTTGGTGAACGCAAGCCAAGCCAAGAGTATTTAACTGTGTGCATATTGCTTCGAACCAATTTTTGTGTGAACGAAAGCCAAGCCAAATATGAAGTGAGAGAATGGAAACATAGAAGACATTCCCTGTGTACATATTGCTCCAAACCAATTTTTGATCGACCCACGCATGCAAGGTTCGTTATCAATAGAACCAACTTCCGCACCAGTGCATCAGGATGTGCCACCAAACTACAAATCTCAATTTGGGGGGCACGCATCTTCATCAGCTTAGCATACATACCAACACACATAGACAACCGAACAACACATATATTATGCATACTCATCCCAACAATAAACTCCCTACAATCCACTCCCTCAACAAAACTATAACTACAACTACAACCAACAATATCAACCCCAATCCAACCTTCGACCACCCTTACAGTTCACTCCAGTTCCACCGCCCAACTTTGATCAGTCAAACCCTCAATTCCAATATCAAACCTTCAACACTTCATTCTCTCAACCCACCTCCACCTTCACGCCTGATGATGTCTACAACCCAACCCTCAAACAAACCTAACTTGAAACCTATCCCCAACCACCACAACCATCATAATCATTTCAAAAAATTTTGCTGTCGGAGGATCAACTGATACAAATGCCAGATTTTAACATTGATGATCATCTTGCTGAGCAACCTTCAACACAAGCAGAACCCCCTTCAAGGCAAGCATACCCCCCCTACAACAGATCACGATGAAGATATGTCTTCCGACTCATCTCAATCACCTACAACGAATGTGCATGAACATGTGGACAGGGGATATCGACAGAAAAGGGCAAGACAAAGGACAATGCAAATGAAAGAGAAGATATGAAGATGATATGCAAGCGTCCCACTTTAGGGTTAATAGTTGATAATGGGAAGCACAAAAAACCAAAGGCTACTTATGTGATGAGTGATAATCAAAGGAAAACGGTGTGTGTATGGATCAAACATTTGAAATTTCCTGATGGGTATGTATTTAACATTTCACTTTGTATTAATGTCAAAGATGGGAAAATACATGAAATGAAGAGTCGTGATTGTCATGTTTTTATGAAAAGATTGATTCCTTTGGCGTTGTGTTACATGTTGCCAGAACCTATATGGAGGGCATTAACAGAACTTAGCTTGTTTTTTAAAGAAATTTGTGCATCTAAACTACGTAAGTCAGTTATGGAGAAAGAAGACCTTTCTATTATTATTGAAAGAACTATAACCACATTGTAAAAGGTAAAAGAAAGAGGAAAAGAATCCATAACTGCAATGTAACAGAAAAATAAAAAACTGAATTTGGAGAAGATAAAGGAATGTAACAGAAAGTATAACAGAAAAATAGAGAGAAAAAGATATTTGATAGAATGTGTTTATCTCATTTTGGATAAAATGTACAAGTGTCATGAAGCTACTATTTATATGGAAAAATACTAACTCTAAACTACAAACAATATCAGCCACAAGATTAAAACAATATAGACCATTGAATACTTCAACAACCTCCCTCAAGATGAGCATTGTATATGTCAATCATGCCACGCTTAGATATGAAACTATTGAATTTTGGAGCAGCTAGAGCCTTTGTTAAAAAATCTGCCAACTGCTCTTGAGAAGGAATAGGCAACAATCTCAGAATTCCTTGTTGAACTTTTTCTCTCACAAGATGGCAATCTATGTCAAGGTGTTTGGTCCTTTCGTGGAATACCAGATTGGATGCTATGTGGATCGCACTCTAGCTGTCACAGTAGAGTACAGGTTGTCGAGAAGGTGTGACTTGTAAATCTCTGAACAAATACAAGAGCCATTGGAGTTCACAAGTTGCCGTTGAGAGGGCCCTATACTCAGCTTCCGATGAAGATCTAGAGATTGTTTGTTGTTTTTTGGCACGCCACGAAATCAATGAGGAACCAAGAAAGAAACAATAGCCAGAGATAGATTTATGTGAATCTACACACCCTGCCCAATCCGAATCTGAGTATCCTAGAAGCTGAACTTCGGAAGTTCTAGGAAACAGAAGACCTCGACCCCGATTATGTTTTAAGTACCTTATTACACGACAAGTTGCATTGTAGTGAGTCATAGTAGGAGCATGGAGGAACTGGCTTAATTGCTGAGTGGCAAATGTAATGTCTGGCCTTGTGGTGTTGAGGTATAACAGTCTACCAACAAGTCTTCTGTATGCAGCTATGTCTTCAAAAGACTTTCCACTATCTTGATGCAATTTTATGGAGGGATCAAGAGGGGTAGCTGCAGGTTTAGAAGCCAGTAAACCAGAATCATTTATTAAGTCCAAACAATATTTTCTTTGAGAGATGGTAATTCCAGATTTGAAATGTGCCACTTCTAAACCCAAAAAATACTTCAACACTCCTAAATCTTTAATCTTGAATTGGCTGTCAAGAATACTTTTGATCCTCTGAAATTCATCTAGGGAAGTACCAGCTAATATCACATCATCAACATAGATTAGAAGTGCAGTAAAACTAGTATCTGTTCTCAAGGTGAATAAAGAGTAATCTGCAGTAGATTGAGTGTATCCTTCTTGCAAAAATAATGAAGTCAACTTTTCATACCATTTTCTGCTAGATTGCCTAAGACCATAGATACTTTTGAGAAGCTTGCAAACCTGATTAGGTTTACTACAAGAAACTCCATCCGGTATGGCCATATAGACATCCTCCTGTAAATCTCCATGGAGGAAGGCATTGTTGACATCTAATTGGTGCAAATGCCAATTATTGATGGATGTCAAAGCAAGAAGCATTATAACAGTAGTTAGTTTAGCAACTGGGCTGAAGCTGTCAAAAAATCAAGTCCCTCTATTTTATTATAGCCTTTGGCTACTAACCTAGCCTTGTATCTCTCAATGGAGCCATCAGCTCTATGTTTAATCTTGAAGACCCATCTACTTCCTATAGGTTTAACTTGAGGAGGAAGATCAACAATAATCCATATGCCTAATTTATCAAGAGCTTCCAGTTCTGAGTTTATGGCATTTATCCAATTTTCAGACAGGATGGCTACTTTGAAAGTTTTAGGTTCAACAATGTGGGTAATAGAAGCAGAAAAAGTATGCTGAGCATGAGATAAATGAGAAAAGGAGTGAAAGTTAGAAATGGGATATAGAGTACCTGAAGGTGAGGATTCATTTGATCCATGAGAGGCATTGCATACATAATCTTCCAAATAAGGTGGTGTATTTCTTTGTCTGGTAGGTTTAGAATATGTGGTTTGTTCAATGGATTAAGGGGCATATGTATCATGTATAGTAGGAATAGATGTGACAGGTGTAGGTAAGTCAGGCGAGACAAATGGTACAGGGATAAGTCTGCCACCAGCTGGATAATCTGATGTAGGATAGTGGTAGGTCCAGGTGGATGGTTTGGATGCAGGATTATATGGAAGAATATTGTCATGATGTTTATTGTTCCTAGAAACAAATATTTCTTTGTTATTCAAGTCATAAAGGACACATCCTTTTGTTCCAGGTTTAAAACCAAGGAAGACACAAGTCCTACCTCTGGGATCAAGTTTAGTTCTATGTGACTGAAGTGTTGAGGAATAAACCAGAGAACCAAAAACTTTTAAACTGTGCAGATATGGTAATTGTTTATGCATAATGAAATAAGGTGATGTGTTATTCCAAATAAGGCTAGCTACTCTGTTCATAATGAAGACAGCATGGGAAACAACATAACACCAAAATTGCTTTGGTAAATTTGAATGAAAAAGGAGGGCTCTTCCTATGTTCAAACTTTGCTGGTGTTTTCTCTCCACTCTACCATTTTGTTGTGGAGATTCAACACAGCTGGTTTGGTGTATTATGCCTTTGGAAGCATAGAATTGTGGCATTAAAAACTCTTGACCATTATCAGTTCTAATGACTTTAACTATAGTATTGTGTTGTGTGTGTATTAAACTGACAAAATTCATTATATGTTGCCTAACCTCAGATTTAGATTTCATAAGAGTAAGCCAAGTATATCTACTATGATCATCAACAGCAGTAAGGAAATATGAATAACCATTAATAGACTTTAATGCAAGAGGACCCCATATATCAAGATGTATCAAGTCAAAAGGTTGAACAGCTTTATTAAAACTTCTTTGATATGGCATATTCCTATGTTTAGCTAAGTGGCATACATCACAAGTTCCTTTAGAATCTATAACAAGAAAGGGAAAATCAGAATGGAGCATAGCCATTCTAGGGTTAGAAAGGTGGCCTAATCTAAAGTGCCACAAGGCTTGGTCAGGTATAGTAAAAGCATTAAGAACAGAGGTACCAAGAGCATGAAAAGGCTTCTTATTTTGCAGATTAAGATGATACAAGCCTTCAATGAAATTAGCAGAACCAATCATCTTCAATGACTGAGGATCCTGAATGAGACATAGAGAATGAGTGAAATTAACAACACATGGTAATTCAAGGCAAAGTTTTGAAACAGAAATTAAATTCATGGAGAAATGAGGTACATACAGGACATTGTGAATAGAAAAGGTAGAAGTAAAATGTATAGTACCCATTTGTCTAGCTATAGCAAAGTTGCCATTAGGTAACTTGATATGTACAGGATTGACATCATGAATAGAGTGAAACCAATGAGAAAATCCACAAATATGGTCACTTGCCCCAGAATCTATGATCCATGGGCTAACAGTAGAATTACTCAAACAAGTGAGAGTGGTTAAATTACCTGTGTTGGCCACTGAATGAGAGATTGTCACCTGATTGGAAGTACTAGCAGGTTTGGCACCATTCGATCCTTGTAATATATTCATGAGTGTTTGATATTGCTCAGTTGTGAGTTGTGGTGAAGACATGGCAGTACCAGGAATCTCAGTGTTTGGGTTATCAGGGGATTGTTCTACACTAGCATTGTGAGCATTAGCACCAGAATTGCGCTGCAGAGGAGGTGGGACACCATGCTTTCGATAACATGTGTCTATTGTATGGCCAGATTTCCCACAAAAGGTGCAAATTCGCTGCCCAGATTTCTTGAAAGGAGGTTTTCTGCTATCAGCATAATTGATTAAGACCTTGGAATCATCATCAGTGGGAACCGAAACAGCTGGAATCGGGGAAATTTGTCGCTCATGTTGAATAACCATTGAAAAGATTTTGTTCAGCGGAGGCAACAGATCAAGAAGCAAGATTTGTGATTTTACGACATTAAAGTCATCATTTAGACCAGTTAAGAAACGTATAACATATAACAAACTGTGATTAGCACGAGCACTACGCATAGCTTTACAAGAACAACGGATACGACAAGTACAATAAGGTATAGGCATATACAATTCCAATTCTTCCCATAGAATCTTAAGCTGAGAGAAGAAATCGGTTACCGTGCGATTGTCTTGTTTGAGAGAATAGATTTCTTGCTGCAATTCCGAAATTCGAACCAAATCTCCCTGCGCAAAACGTTCTTTCAAATCGTTCCAAACGTCGATCACATTCTCCATAAACACGATGGATTGCCCTATGGAATCCGATACAGATCGCATAATCCACGAATGCACTAACATGTTGCGTCGTGTCCAAGCTCGATAGGATGGATCGAACGAATCCGTTGGAACTGGAATTGTGCCGTCAACAAAATCAAATTTCATCTTTCCTCCAAGAGCTCTGTGCATTGATCGCGCCCAGCTGTGGTAGTTTGATCCATTGAGAAGTGGAGTAATAAAAATGGAAGAGGGATCATCACTTAGATGTACATAGTAGGGACTGGTTTGGTCAAGAATCAAATCAGATGATGTATTAGCGTTATTGCGAGATGGAGCCATGGAGTTGCAGGCTCACTGATACCATATTGCAAGAACTATAACCACATTGTAAAAGGTAAAAGAAAGAGGAAAAGAATTCATAACTGCAATGTAACAGAAAAATAACAAACTGAATTTGGAGAAGATAAAGGAATGTAACAGAAAGTATAACAGAAAAATTGAGAAAAAGATATTTGATAGAATGTGTTTATCTCATTTTGGATAAAATGTACAAGTATCATGAAGCTACTATTTATATGAAAAAATACTAGCTCTAAAGTACAAACAATATCAGCCACTAGATTAAAACAATCTAGACCATTGAATACTTCAACAATTATTGAAATAGTTTGCAAGTCAGAGAAGATTTTCCCCAACATTCTTTGATGTAATGGAGCATTTAGTTGTGCATCTCTCATATGAAGCCAAGGTTGGAGGACCTGTGCAATATAGGTGGATGTATCCATTTGAGGGGTGTATGTTATATTTGAAAAAAAAGGTTCGTAGTAAGGCGTAAATTGAAGGATCTATTTGTGAAGCATGTATTTTAGATCAAATATTGGAACCTCTGGACAAGGAGTTCAATGGCTGGATAAAGCAACAAGTAAGTCTTCTCACTTATATTAAACATAAGATATTAACATTTATAATCATTTTACATTATATTACAATGCCTATTATGATCCATAGGTATTATGGTAAGGTCTGGCTAGGACTAATGAATATTATGCCTATAATGATGGTGAAGAAGAAGAGAGACAACTCATTCAAGAGAAAAAAATATCAGCAACAATCACTCAAACAAGGAATTGATGCAAATAATGCTAGAAAATTTACTGGAGGAACTTGTGGATTTTCAAACATTGAAAAAATATGTGGCTCTATTTTTTATTCTTTCCCACATTCTTCTGATCCACCTGCTAATAACTCAACTTTAGCACCTTCAAGTGAAGGATCTCATCATAGGAGAAAAGCTATATTTGTTGAGGCAGTCTCTAACCAGTAAGATTCTCATGAGTTATAAATACTTTGTTGTCGCATTCTTAGAGATTGTTTCTATCACCAAATTCTTATAATTGTAATTTAGCGTGAATTCAGCCATGCTTAAATGAGAGTAGTTGCAAGTGTACGGTGAGTTAGTCAACTAGAGTTACAATGATTATTTAATTTTAATACATTATTTTAGTTAATCAAATGAGTTTATATCCCATTTGTAGGAGGAGGTTTGTCCCTCAAACTATGACTCGTGATACTATATCTAGGGTGATCACGAGGATGCCTATTCCAACTGAAAAGTGGAAAAATCATCCGATTGAAGCAAAGGATGAGTTATTTAAGGATTTTATGGTAAGTATTTATAATTTATAGTATTATGCTTTCTAATTATATATAAGATTCTTCGTATTTAATACATGTGAATCATTACAATTTTTCAACAAAGAAGAGACTAAATATAGGATACATGAACTAAACCAAATGGAACAACAATAAAAATAGCTATACCTCAGCACCAAGAAGACACATTCTGAAGACATTCAGTGACTACCTTTCCATATCCTGTGCACCCATAAAAATAATGCAAACCAAATCGAGCACATACAGTAGCAGTTTTGATTCTGTTTTTGACAGTTCGCACCGCGAACATGGGTCGCGCCGCGACCTGAAGCGAAAAATACAGTATTTGATGTATTTTTTGCTGTCTTTTGTGATTTTCTTCTTTTTTATTGGTTCTTTAAAAATGGTTTTTTGGTCCCCTTAGAACCTTACATGATATACACAGTACAATAACACACAAGAGAATAAATGAATTGAATATAAAAGCAAAAAATAAAGGGAGAAGGGTTTGAAGAAATGGATACCAAGAGCTTTCTATCCTTCTTGCAAGTACTCCAATGACCTTTGTTGGATGTGCTCTACACTCTTCACTCTATGTTGTGAAGCTTCTCCTTCTCAATGGTCCTCTTATGCTTCTATATCACTCTCTTTTTTTCTGGTTTTTCTCCCTTCCTATTTTTCTGGTTTTTTGAGGTTTCTCATGCTCTCAATCTCTCTCAATGTTGTGTATGTGAATGGTAGTGAATCCTCCCTTTGTTTACAGCCCCTTGCCTTCTTATATCTCCCCTCTAGGGTTTTCCCTTCTTCCCAAACATCAGATTTTTTATGGGGTAATGTCTCTTACCACCTTTTCTCATGTCACTCTCTTTCATTCCATTTCCATGTATATGACTATGCTGCATTTTTCTGCACTACTTTCCCATGCTGTCTTTTTCTGCAGCCCTCTACATTGCCCTCAATCCTTTCACCTCTCTGTTGACTTATGCTTGGACTACCCTCTTGGTCAATGTTAACCTTTGGACAGAATTTTGAAATTCTGATTTTTAGATGCATTATCATATGTCATTCCCTTGGTATTGTGACATGTGACATGAGGCAACTTGTTACTTCTTGTATGGGGCTGCTTTGGACCACATTAAAATCACCATTGGCCAAGCATGCATTGTCTTGATCTTGGCATGAATTTGATTAGAAACTTGAATGAAGATTAGAAATAGATTAGTTTCTAAACATTACTTAGAGTTGGATTTTGTAACAAATGTGACATTCTTGCAAATGTCATGAAATTTTCTTTGTAATATTCTTGAATCTAGCCTTGAATTCATGAATCTTGAATTTGGAATGATGGGCTTCCCTTATGTCATTGAATTTGAAAGAAATGAAGAAATGAGTCAAGCCTTGAAAGAGGGCAAATTTTGGGGTGCAACAGTATCCTAATACTCGGAGAGGAAGAAGTCTTATCTCAATCCCCTTTCTTTAACTCAATATAAAAAGAACCTTATTCTCTTATTTAAGAAATATTTTATTTGGATGGTAAGTGTTTTATGACAGTGAACCTTAAAGGTAGTGCCAAACACTCGGGATAGGACAAGGCCTTCACCTAACCACTCCACAACCATCCAAGTTTATTGAGGAAAAGCTTGAAAATGCACTTGGTACTAGAACAAGGTTTTTTGACTCAAGAATACAAGATAATGAAAGAAATGGAATGAAAGAAATGGGATGAAATGAAAGGATGGTGAATAGATCAAGGTAGGTTGATGGAGATGCGCAAGAAAATCAACTTACAAGGGTGAAAAATGGCTCGATGTGAATCTAGAATTAGTTTGAAAATGGTGTGACGAATATATTAATGTCTTTGTAATGAAAGACGAGTATTGAGACCACACACTCTAAAGTAAGCATCCTAATACTCGGAGAGGAAGAAGTCTTCACTCAATCATCTTTCTTTAGTTCAATACAAAGACAACTTTATTCTTTTATTTAAGAAGTGTTTTATTTTGGACGGTAAGTGCTTTATGACAGTGAACCCTAAAGGTAATGTCAAGCACTCAGGATAGGACAAGGCCTTCGGCTAACCACTCAACAACCATCCAAGTTTATTTAGAAAAATATTTTGAAAATGCACTTGGTACAAGATCAAGGGTTTGACTAAAGAAGAGAGGATAAACAAAGGAATGGAATAAGTTGAAAGGGTAGTGAATAGAATGGGGTAGGTTGATGGTGGGTGATACACAAGGCGATCGACTTACATGGGTGAAAAATGGGTCGATGTGAATCGAGGATTAGTTTGAAAATGGTGTGGCAAATATAGTTACATCTTCGTATTGAAAGACGAGTATCAAGACCACCGACTCTAAATGAGAATCCTAATACTCAGAGAGGAAGAAACTTTCACTCAATCCTCTCTCTTTAATTCAATACAAAGAGAACCTTATTCTCTTATTTAAGGTGTTTTAATTTGAATGGTAAGTGATTTATGATAGTGAACCCTAAAGGTAATGTCAAGCACTCGAGATATGACAAGGCATTCACCTAACCACTCCACGGCCATCCAAGTTTATTGAGAAAAAAATTGAAAATGCACTCGGTACAAGACCAAGATTTTTTGAGTTAGGAAAAGAAGATGATGAAAGTGAGTAAGATGAGAGGGTGAATGCTAGCCTAATGTGATCATGCAAGAATAAACCTAAGGTTGGAGATGAAGAGAAGATCTACCCTAATGTTGTCATGCTTGGATTAGAAACCTAAAATCTATCCTACTTGAATCTTAATCGAAAATTAAGTTGAACTAGGAGATTGTAAGGGAACATGTAAAAGCAAAGCTAACAACAACGTAACAGTTAATCATACCAATCGACAAGCAATGTCAAGCAAGACGCAAGCAAAATAGAAATTTGAATCATGTTAAAGTACCAATCACATGGTAATCATCGGAATTACACAAGCGGTAACCACAACCAAGCCATCAAGAACTACTCAAGGCATCGAGAATTTCATGGCATTAAGAATGAATTAACAAGTGGGAACAAAACCAATCATGGGAACGAATAACCATATAATAGAATTAAATGAAAAGAAAAATACTACGACATAGAAAGAGATGAATGATGGACACAAGATATGAGAAAGAGAATAGTCAGGATAAGAATCAAAATTGTAAGATTTAAGTAAAAGAATCGAGTCACAAAATTGCTAAGTTAAAAGTCAAAAAAATTGATAGAAAATAATTAACAACAATCTAAATAATCCTAGTCAATTAAAATTCTAGACAAAAGTCAATTAAAGAAATATTTTTGGGTTTTAATATCGAAAATTATTAAATCAAGAGTAAATAAATCAAAATTTAAATAAAACAATGTTTAAAATGATGATTCAAAACTAAATTAAAATAAAAAACTAAGTAACGATTAGTAAAAACCTAAGTGATAAGTAGTAAAAAGTTTAGAGAAATATTTAACAAAATAATTAACAATATTATTAACAAATATTATTAACAAAGTAATTAACAAGATTATTAACAAATAATATCAACAAAATTATCAACAAAGATTATCGACAAAAATATTTAACAAAGTTATTAACAAAAATATTTAGGGTTGTGAAGAGTGATTAACAGCGTGCATTTGAGTAGAGAAGGGAAAAGGCCCAAGCCCATAATCATTCTTAACCTAATTCAATATATTAATAATAAAAACATAAAAATTAACTAGAAATTAAGGTTGGAACACTCAGAAGAAATCAAAACGAAATCACAGAAATTAAACGATTTGTAACTCTCTTACTCCAACCTTCTTCTTCATCATCGTGTCGCTCTCATCGCGGATTTCCCCTGTTCGCGCCGCTCTCTCCTTGTTTCTTCTTCATTGCATCTTTTCTCTTTTCACAGCGGAGTGATGGAAGATAGCGGCGGATTCGGTAGGTTGATGTTGTTGGTGATTCCGCGTGGTGATGGAAGGTGAAGAAATTGGGATGTTGGTTGTTTGGACTCCCACGAAATAGTAAAGATCAAATTTCTGGTGACTGAAAGTTCGAGTTCGTTCTCTTATTTTTCTTCTTCAACTCTTTTGGCTCATTCCTTTTTTATGCTAGATGTCAAAATTGATAGTTTTGACATATTTTTTATGTTTTGGATTTGTGATTGAAGTTACTGGTCGTGGATTTGTTGAAGTTATTAGAAGGTTTATTGCTCAAAATTTCTTGGTTTTATGTTGATGACGAAGGTCGGCTGAAGAATGGTTTATTTGGGGGAAACACAAAAATTGATGAATGAGAGTCAGGATGATTGAAGGAAAGCTTGATGAATGAGAATGGAGAGTTTTCTTTTCTCAGGTTTGTAGAGAGTTGTTGTTTTTCCCCTTATTTTTTTATTTGTTCTTCTCCTTGGTCTTTTCTCACTCTCTCTTTTTTAAATCAAGACAAAAAATTCTTGATTAAGTTTTTTGGGTACAAAATGTTTTGTCTGGTTATGGCTGTTGTGTCCTTTTCACTGCAGGTTTTGTCTGTATGGTTATGGTATGAATAGTGTACAAGGGTGGCTTTTTAGAAATTGGTTGTGTAGTGGTAGCAGCAGTGTACGTTTTGTAGCAGGGTTGTGGCTATTGGAACGTTGGATTTTGTTTGCTTGTTGTATTGGCAATTATTTGGGGTGAAGAAGGTTTTGTGTAGTTTGGTCGTTAAGGTTTGTAAGGTTGAAATTTTGTGGTTATGTTGAGGTTAAAGTGATGTTGGACGAAGCATGAGTTTTTGTAGATTGGATTTATGTTGGTTGTAGCATGTGTATGGCTCTTGTGGATTGTGATTTTCATGTGCAGACTTTGGATTTTTTACAGCATTACCCAGTCTGAAACACTATATACCATGAGAAAAAATTTACGAGAATGTCTTATTTTCTCTACTTGCTCATCCATTCAAGTGACGAGTTTAGTATGATTTTTTTAGTGTAGGTGCTCGCCCACCCAAGGGGCGAGCACATGATGAACTCGTTTTTTTTTGTTTTTCATGTTTATGTTATGTTTAATTAATTAAAAAAATAATTTTAAATATTAAAAATTTATTATATTAACTTATTTATGATATTAATTTTAAATAATTATCATATATCAGGTTTAATTATGATATTTAATTTAATTATAAATAATCTTTATAACAATATTATATATCATGTTATTATATTAATGTTATTATATAATATTATATAGAATGAAAAAAAATTGTGAATGATATAATAATTTAATTTTTCTTCCTGTCATATATTTTAAAGAATGATTGATGTTCGTCCAAGGAGTTGTATAGTTTTTACAGACTCTCGGTCATTGAATGATCGAGTTCAAACGTAATTTTTTTTATAAATAGACGTATTGTGCATCAGCACAAATCATTCGTGTGTAGTGTTCCGTGTTTTAAAAATATATGTTCGAGCTCTTGTTTTACCTAGATCTATAGTGGAATTTTAGAATCGAGGTTGCAGCAATTAACACGGAGTTTCGACAGTTGGGTGGTCGTCGCATGACGGTGAAAAAAATAGAGTATCGTTGTCTGTATATAATGCTGATGCCAGCTCGGAGGGTACATACATGTATTACTTGGATCGTATAGAAAATGATGAAGATGTCCAGTTTATGTTTTCAGCACATAGTGGCGAAGTTAACAGAGGAGTCGAAGATCCACTTGTGTTGGTTGTTGTTGTTGGTTAGCGTGTATGTTAGCTTCTTGAGTTTTATTTTTAAGTTTATGGTTGTAATTTGGTAGTATTGCTATAATCTAAAAGCTGTCTTGAATTAAAAATAAATGTTGGATCACATAGAAATCAAATGCAAGCAAAATAAATAAAATTATCTAGACAATCGGTTTGACGGGCCGACAACATTTGGACATTTTCTACGCATATGGCCTATTTCTCTACAAATCCCATACCTTCTCTTTTTTTTTCCAGTGTTTTCCATTTCAGTCCTTATCCTAGTACTGGTTGGACATCCCTTTTTATTTCTTCTCATGGAATCGTCGTGGCATAGAGTAAAACCTTCATATTTTGGCCAGTTCTCCTCGTAAACTTTGAATATGTTAAGAACTGTGAAGACCTCTGGAATGTGAATTGTGTAGCCTTGTCGTGTGCTAGAACATGTTGCGATCACGTGGGAGCAAGGCAAGTGAAATGCTTGAAATTTTCCACAGTCACACCAACAATTCCTCGGGTCAACGCTGAAAGTACCCGTTGGACAACCATCGTTTTGATTAAATTTTTTCTGCACCATGAAACAAAATCTTTCGCGATCAAATTGCATGACATTGTGTGTGTTAGCCTTAGCTACCTCATCATCCATTCCCTTGTTGCAACCATCTGTGAAAACTTTCCTTGTAGCTAGCATTTTGGTCCATTTTTGTCCTTGTTTACCAAAGAGTGAACCTATTCGATAGTATGTAGACTGGACCAAAGCAATGATAGGAAGGTTTTTGGTTTTCTTTAGTACAGAGTTCATGACCTCTGCCAAGTTAGATGTCATATGTCCCCAATGTTTCCCTCCTTCAAATGCTCTAGCCCACTTCTCCCTAGGTATGTTGTCTATCCAATTTGAAGCCTCAATGTCTGTTCTTCTGATTTCTCCACGATAGTAGTTAAATGTAGCCTCCGTCAATGCGTAACCTGTAATATAAATTGTATGGAAAACATAGTAAAAGTATGATATAATAGTTGAGATAACTGAAATGTATTTTGTTACCCATGTTAAGAAGTTTTGTTGTGTAGTTCCTTGTCATTAATCTCGCGCATCAAGTTCTACGCAATGTGTCTAATGCAGTAGACATGTGAAGATGGTGGATGTTGCCATCCATTTTTGGGATTTTTATATGCACTCTTTATAAATTCATGTCTATTAGAGATTAGGCACAAATTAGGTTGTGGTGTCACGTGTAACCTCAGGTTCCTTAGGAAAAAGCTACGTGTTTCCTTTGTTTCACCTTCGACCAATGTGAATGCTATTGGGAAAATGTTTGCGTTTTCACCCTGTGCCACCGCCATCAATAGAGTTCCTTTTTACTTGCCATACAACCAAGTTCCGTCTACTTCCACAACGGGCTTATAGTAGGCAAAGCCACGTATACACGGACGAAATTCCCAAAACGGATGATGGAAGATTCGTTTTCCAGAGAGTTGAGAACCATCATTTGAAATTGCAGGTAGGGTTTGCAAATCTATAATGGTTCCTAGAAGGTAGGTTTTCATTACCAGTATCCACTGTGGCAGGTCGTTGTAAGATGTTTCTCAATTTTCGTTGAACAACTCTATGGCCTTACACTTAGCGATCCATGCTTTCCTGTAAGATTTTATGTACATGTATTTTTCAAGAATATGGGCAATGATCACCTTCACCTTAAGTGAAGCGTCTCGGTTGACAAGTTCTCTGATGCTATGGCTAATCATTTCTGAATTGAGCTTCTTATGGTCTTGTGCCATAGACATGGTAGTGCATGTGTGAGGCCCAGACAACTTACCAATCACCCATTTTGAGTTCCTTTTTCTCAAGGAAGCTCTGCATTTGAAATTGCAGTCTTGTTTCTTACACTTAATTACGTATCATTCATTGTCAGATTGATAAACCCACTAGTCAACACTGTGTGCTATATGCCAATGTTGCAGTTCGAAAACGCAAGCTTCCTTGTTTTCAAACTCCATTCCAATATCTATTTTTTCACCTATATGGTTTGGTATGACACTTCCAAACACGGAGGTTGTTTCATCATTTTCCATACATATATTTTGCATATGTGCAAGTGGGTTGTACAAACTGATTGGTTGTGCGCGAATCGGCTGCTTAGACGCGACAACTATTTCTTCATTGTCTTCGTCATCACTGTTACCAAAAATATCTTGCATCCTGACCTCCTGAAGATCGTCATTGCTTGCTTCCCCAACCTCTTCATTTGGTATGAAAGGTTGGTTATTTTGTGTTGGTTCGTCGTCGGATGTTTGGCTCATTCCACACCGGTATGATTATGTCTCTTGCGTCAAAAATGTTTTAGCATTGTCTAGTAGTCGGACATACAGCTCAATTGTGGGTAACTGACCAAACATCATGTGGCACCAAAACATTTCCTCCACGTCTTCGTCGTTCCTGATCGGCATCATTATGTAAAAAATTATACAGTCGTCTCCATTAAGTTAAGGATGACGATAAATAATCTCAAACGCATCGTTCTAATTTTTTTCCCATTATATCTTTGAAATGGAAAAAATCATAATTGACATGAATTTTGAATGCGTAAGTATCTGTGTTGTTGAATGAGAATCCAACGGTACTATTTGTTGAAACAACACCATTAAATTGGCTGGTAACAATTATATTTCTCTGAGACATATTTGATGTGTAAAATCTATGTTCTTGTTAATGAAATATGGAGTGATGATACAAACAATATATGATACACACACACACACATATATATATATATATAACATACACATACAATGCAAAAAACAAAAAGGTCCCTTGAGCTCGTCCACTCAAAGGACGAGCATGCTCATGTATGCTACTTGCTCGCCCACTCAAAGGGCGAGCATGCTCTTGTTCACAAGGCAACTCATTCACCCAAGTGGCGAGTACATGATGAGTGCTGAAAAATGTCTTGCATACATGGTACATTGTGTAAGACCTAGCTACTAGCCTTGCATGCATTCCATGCAAGTAACCATTTCCAAAGTCATGCAAAACTCAGGGTATTGTCACTTCTACTAGTCACATTTACACTTCTAAACATTTATACTTCATCTATAAATTCAGTTTTACCTTAAACTTTTTTCTACACACATTTTTACTTCTAGCACAAAGCATTATAGCAACAACAAACACTCAAGCATTGCTTCAAATATCTTGATACTAAATCAAAATGGCTTTGTTGTGGATGGGCGATGAACATTGTGGAACACAACAAAACATTCAAGCTAGTGCAAGTTTTCCTCTACTATTCATGAATAATGATTATAATTGCTTGGTTTAATATTGTTTCATATCATTTCAGACTAATGCGAGGTTTCGAGTGCATTCTTATACTCCCATTCAAGCAAGTGCGAGAATAATCCCGTATCTAGAAATAGAAGGTTTTGCTCATATCGCAAAAATAAATAGTCTCAAAATCGACTCCAGCCTAGTTGTAGCTCTGTTATAGAAATGGAGACCAGAAATACACATGTTTCACTTCCCAACAGGTGAATGCACGAGAACGTTAGAAGATGTGAATATGTTACTTGGTCTCCGAGTTGATGGCAAAGCTATCAACGGTCCTACAGAAGTCACAAATGATGTTTACATGGAGAGCTTAGGGGTGGAACCTACAGAAGCAGATAAAAACAGAGGTTCTGTTAGGATTACGTGGCTAGAAAATTTATATGAAGTTTTAAAAGATAACTCTGCCCCTACACAAGAACATATTGTTTTACAAGCTAAAGTTTATATTTTACTTGTAATTTCTACTATTTTGTTTCCCGACAAGAGTTAAAATCTTTTGCATTCTTCCTGGATTCCTTTCGTAGGGGATCTAGAAAAATGTGGCACCTATAGTTAGGGTTCTGATGTCTTGCAAAACTGTACAGAGAAATGTGCAAGGCAGCAGTCAAAGATGTTAAGAGCATGAGTGGTTGTGTTCTTCTACTCACTTCTTGGGCATTCACGCGTATACCATTGTTTGCTCCTGTTAGTATAGTGGAACCATCATATCCATACGCACAAAGGTATTACTAGATTAAAACACGCATTTATGTGTATGTTATATATATATATATATATATATATATATATATATATATATATATATATATATATATATATATATATATATATATATATATATATATATATATATATATATATATATATATATATATATATATATATATATATATATATATATATATATATATATATATATATATATATATATATATATATATATATATATATATATATATATATATATTTGTTATTCAACTATGCCTAACAATATTTATATTTTTTTATTACGCAAGATGGACCCAAAGACGGATGAATTACGAAGCTAGTCCCCGTTTTCATCTACAGGGATATCGAAACGCATTGGGTCACATGCAAGAAAAATAAATAAGTTTGAAACCATAGAACATAGTTGTCGGATATACTCCTTAATGGTATTATAATTTTTTTTAATATGTGACAGTTTATATGGAGACCGTACATTCAATATCTGGTGCCCAATCTTAGAGATAGCCAGATCTGGAGTGCTACAACTTCTCTTATTTGTTTCTATATTGTTGAAATGCATCAAACAGATAGGGTAAAACTCCAGTTTGGATTTGAACAACAAATCCCTTCCCCGCCAAGGTGTCTAAGGGAACACCACGCAATGACAATGAGAAAAGCCCAAAAAGTTCATTGGCGAGATTTAAACAAAGAGGAGGTGAGAGAATGAAAACATAGAAGACATTTGATTTTGCAGGGGGGACGATGTAGTTGGTGAACGCAAGCCAAGCCAAAAGTATTTAACTGTGTGCATATTGCGCCAAACCAATTTTTTGTGAACGCAAGCCAAGCCAAATAGGAGGTGAGAGAATGGAAACATAGAAGACATTCCCTGTGTGCATATTGATCCAGACCAATTTTTGATCGACCCACGCATGCAAGGTTCATCATCAATAGAACCAACTGCCGCACCAATGCATCAGGATGTGCCACCAAACTACACATCTCAATTTGGGGGGCACACATCTTCATCATCTTAGCATACATACCAACGCACATAGACAACCGAACAACACATATATTATGCATCCTCATCCCAACAACAAACTCCCTATAATCCACTCCCTCAACAAAACTATAACTACAACTACAACCAACAATATCAACCCCAATCCAACCTTCGACCACCCTTACAGTTCACTCCAGTTCCACCGCCCAACTTTGATCAGTCAAACCCTCAATTCCAATATCAAACCTTCAACACTTCATTCTCTCAAGCCACCTCCACCTTCAGGCCTGATGATGTCTACTACCCAACCCTCAAACAAACCCAACTTGAAACCTACCCCCAACAACCACAACCATCATAATCATTCCAAAAAATTTTGCTGTCGGAGGATCAACTGATACAAATGCCAGATTTTAACATTGATGATCTTCTTGTTGAGCAACCTTCAACACAAGCAGAACCCTCTTCAAGGCAGGCAGACCCCCTACAACAGATCACGATGAAGATATGTCTTCTGACTCATCTCAATCACATACAACGAATGCAAATAAACGTGTGGGCAGGGGATATCGACAAAAAAGGGCTACTAGGTGTGGAACTAGGGGCATTTTTGATCAAATTTATATGTAACATGTATTTCTGTTTAATATATTTTATTATTGTATTTAATTAATACAACCAAATATTTTTTATTATTATTATATATTTTTAATTTGTATTTAATTATTATATTAATACAACATAAAATATTTTATTGTTATAATGTATTTTTAATTAGCATTTAATTATTAGATTAATAAAGTATAAAATATTTTATTATTTTAATATATTTTTAATTAATATTTTATTATTAAATTAGTATAATATATTTTACAATATAATTTTTATATTAAAATTATTAAATATGTGATTAATTATATAACATAAATATGAAAAAAAAAACGAGTTCATCATGTGCTCGCCACTTGAGTGGGCGAGCAACTACACTAAAAAAAATCAGACTAAGCTCGCCACTTGAGTGGACGAGCAAGTGGAGAAAATAGGGCATCCTCGAAATTTTTTTTCAGACTAGGGTACGGCTTTGAAGTGTAGGTTTATGTGGCTCTGTTGATGGTCGGAATGGATATGGGTTTGGTAACGTGCCTCCAAACTTGAACGAAACCTAAAACCTTGACAAGTGAACCTGACATGCCAGAACTCTTGATTTAAACCAAAGAGGATCCACCTTGAATCAATCCTTAAATCTATCTTGAAATGATCTTGATTTGAACGACCAACTCGACGAATCCTTAGATCAATGACGAGAACCTGAACCACATGACCAAGACTTGCAAATAAACTGAGATGTACCAACTTTCTTGATCCTTTTAATGGCTCTGCAACCTGACTTCAACAAACAACTTGAATTGACACGAAACCCCGATTTGATGATCTTCAGACATAAAGAAAGAAAACAATCTCCATTTTCTTAAACAACATCAAGTCGTATCCAACTGAACTGAAATAACACACACTTGACCTGGTATCCTCAAATGAAACTCAATTAAATGCCACTTGTTAATCTTAACACAAAGGGTGAAAAACCCTAATCTTGACAATTTCTTTTGATTTTATGATTACACTCCATTCCTCTTGACCAAACCTCATGAGATCACGGATAAAGACTTGGAAAGCTCATGGATGACCTAGAATCCCAATGGTTGACTTTTGAAGGGCACCCGTTGCCTTTTGGTTAGATGAATCCAAACCTTCCTCTACTCAATTAGGAGGTTCTTGATATGACTTGTGATGAATCAAGTGGCTTGTATGGATGCCTTGAGGTGTATGTTGAACCATGAAGACGTGTCTTATCCAAGAATCCACCATAGGTTGCTTTTCCCAGAAACTCTAGTTTAGAGCCACGAGATAGGAGCTATGGTCAATCCTCAAACTCCTTAAAACCCTAGTTGCCAAGTGAACATGTGACTTTGTTGAGACACTTTGAGGTATGTGTGGACCTTGTATCTTGAGAAATCCATAGTGTTAAGGGTGTCTTCTTACTCATTGCTTTGAAAGCCAGCTCCTTTTACTTGATTGATGAAACTCAATGCCTTGATCCTAAGCCTTAGAACCAAAGTAAAGCATGACCTATTATGTCCTAGAGGGATGCATATATGATGCAAAATGCTATGAAAAGGGTAGGGTAAAAATGAGGGTGTGACAGGGGGCATAGTAGTTCAACAGATTAGGATACTAGGTATCCATATGTGGAAATAGTTACAGATGGAATGGATGTTTATGATCTTTTAGAGGATCAAAATCTAGAAGAGGATCCCAATCTGTCAGCTTTGAAATTTTATACCTTGATAAGAGACACTGATGAACCATTATGTGATGGATGCCAAAGGCATATACAAAGTTATCGGCTGTAACACAACTTTTGAATTTAAAGTCTGAGTATAATATGAGAGAGAGTTGTTATGATCGGATGATTGCCATAATTAAAAGAATGCTACCAGAGACAAAAAAAGTTACCTGAAATTTTTTATAGATCTAAGAAAATGGTTAATGACTTGACATTAAGATATGAGAAAATACATGCATGTCTGAACCATTGCATGTTTTATGATAAAGAAAACAAAGACTTAAAAACTTGTTATGCTTGCTTAGTGTGTGAGCACCCACGGTTCAAACCGAAGGTTGGGTGTTTAATAAAGGAAAAAGATGTACCTTTAAACGTGTTATGAAATTTTCCTATTATTCTGAGACTCCAACGCCTATATATGTCAAAATATACTGCTCAATATATGTGTTGGCATGCAGATGGTGTGCGTCATGATAAAACAGTCACTACAAGAAAAGTTGTGTCCAGCCACCTGATTTAGTGAAGTGAAAATCACGTGGCAAAATATTGACAGTTGTGAAGTGATTTTCACGTCACTAACTTGTTTAATATTAAAATAATATGAAACAAATATAGCACATGGTCTGTCAGATTTAAAAATTAAAAAAACTTTAGTGACGTGAAAATCACGTCGCAACATGTAAATTAAAAAAATAATAACTAAAACGACAAATCTATTGAAGCGGGAAGGGAAAATTTTTCAAAATTTGGTTTGCCACGTGAATATCACGTCGCAACTGTTTAAGAGGGAAAAATACCTGACTTAGAAGTGATGGTTGACTGTGTTGCAGATTGTAAAAATGACCGTTGGAACTTTTGCGACGTGAATATCACGTGGCAAAGTTGCGAAGTGATATTCACGTCGCTACGCAATTAATGTGAATAATTAAATATTAGCCGTTATATGTTGCGACGTGAATTTCACGTGGCAAATTTGCGACGTGAAATTCACGTCACTAAGATTTTATTTATGGCACGCGTGAAAATTTCCCATACCGCACTTATTCCACTTCTTTTTCTTTCTCTCTTTCTCTGTTGCTTCTTCTTCTTCTACAAATTTCTTCTCCTTTGTTCTTCTTCTTCCAAAATTTTCTTTATTTTTCTAAAGTTGTTTCTTGATTTTGCTTGTACAGGTAATATATTTTTCCTTTCATATAGTTATCGTTGAATTTTATTTTTATTAATTTAGTTTAAAATGTAATTTTATATGAGTTTAATATTTTTTTTTGTCAAATTATCATTGTTAGTGAGAAAAGGAAAAAAGAACGAGGTTGAAGAAGATTGAAGGAGTGTGAAGAAGAGATATTTTTGCTATTTAATTTTTTATTTTAGTTTGATTTATTACTGTTGAATTGTTGTTAGATGAATAATTTTTTGTATGTTTATATTATTATTATTATTTATTATTAAAAAACAAATTTTGTAGAGACATTATTAACAATAAAACAAAATATTATTATTATTTATTATTAAAAAACGAATTTTGTAAAAATATTATTGACAATAAAACGAATTTTTGTTTATAAATGAGAGAAGTGAGAAAAGAAAAGAAATTTTTATATATAGTAACAATATTAAAAACTGAATATTTATAGAATACTGAATATTAAAAACAAATTTTATAGAAACATTATTAACAATAAAACGAATTTTTATATATAGTAACAATATTAAAACCTGAATATTAACAATATTTTTAATTTTTATGTGTTATTAAATTCATTTATGTTTTATTACTTTAAAAACTGAATATTAAAAATTAAATATCTTATTTTTAATTTTTTATAGAAATAATATTATATTTATATTATTATTATTATTTGTTATTAAAAACATATTTTTGTTACTAGAAATAGAATAATATATTTAGAAATAAAATATTAAAAACAGAAATATATTATTTTTAATGTTTTATTTATTTTTTGGTTATAAAATATTAAAAACAGAATATTAAAAAAATATAAAAACAGAATATTAAATTTATTTTTAATGTTTTATTATTTAATATTTATGTGTACTAAAAACAAATTTTTATATATAGTAACAATATTAAAAACTGAATATTAACAATATTTTTAATTTTTATGTGTTATTAAATTTATTTATGTTTTATTACTTTAAAAACTAAATATTAAAAACCAAATATCTTATATTTTATGTTTTATAGAAACAATATTATATTTATATTATTATTACTATTTTTTGTTATTAAAAACAGATTTTTGTTGTTAAAAACAAATTTTTATATATACTATAAAATTATATATTAAAAACTGAATATTAAAAATAAAATATATTAGTTTTAATATTTTATTTTTATTTGGTTATATTTACATTAGAAACAATATTATATTTATATTATTATTATTTATAATTAAAAAAATATTTTTGTTAGTATGTGTTATTAAAAAAATGGAGGAGCAAATGCTACGGTAAGACAATTGGCGCTAACTGAAGCGAGACACAAAACGGCAACCCAAATGGAGGAGCAACATCGTCAGATAGATGCAATGAATAAGAGGCAAGCTGAAATGGAGGCGATGAAGCGCCAATTTATGCAATCGCAAGGTGGCGGTAATCCAGTTGTTGGAAATGAAGAAGTGAGTGGTCGACATCAGTTGGATGACGAAGATAACAATGATTTTGACCTTGACAGTTTTCCCGATCCAGATTGATCCGAATCATTTATTGTAATTTTAATTTTTTATTTTTGTAAAATATTAATTACATTTTAGTATATTATACACTTTTTATTTAAAAAATTTATTCTTAATTTTGATATTTATTTATATTTATTAATTTTCCAATTTAAATTATTATTAAAAATAAATTGTATTTATTAAATTGAATGGACAAACTATAATTATAATTTTAAATATAAATTAATTTTAAACCTACCAAAAAATTAATTAATTTAAAAAAACTAAAAAAAAACAACTTTGCCAGGTGATATTCACTTCGCAAGTTGTGAAGTGAAAATCACGTCACAACTTTCTTACACACCTGCTACGCCTGAAATATTGTTTTATTTGTTGCGACGTGAAAATTACGTGGCAAAGTTGTGAAGTGATTTTCACACGGGAATAGTCACGTCGCTAATATCAGTTTGTGAAGTGATTTTCTTTATTGTGGAGTGAATTTCACGTGGCAGGATCCAGTTTTTTTTGTAGTGAGTAATCACACATCCTGCTGATCCTAAGGCTTGGAAACAATTTGACTTCGCATATCCTAGATTTGCAGAAGAACCTATAATGCCAGGCTCGGCCTTTGCATAGATGTTTTAGTCCTTTTGGTTTTTCTAGTCCTCAATATTCGTGTTGGCCGGCCTTTGTCACACCTTGCAATCTTCCTCCAAGTATCTGCATGAGAAGGGAATACATTTTCCTTACCTTTGTTGGAAATAAGACCTTTTGTGTTTAGAAAAAATGTGTGGGAATATTAGAGGCTTAAAGAGAAACTTGGTAGGTGGAAGAATTATTTATGGAAGAGAGAACTTTGTATTTTGCTTGATGCAAAAGTGTAGAATTACATCTCTATTTATAGTACTCTAAGGAGAACTCTAGACACACTAATTCTAGAGAGTTCTCAACTCTAGGAATTCCAAGAGTATTCTAGAGAATACTACAACCTTAAGAAATATCTAGACACTCCAAACATTACAAGAGTATTCTAGAAACATTAATTAAAATTACTTAAGTCCAAAACAACTAAGCCCAAAAGTCCAAATAATATTTTTAGGCCCAAATCAAGTTTAATTTTATTTTCAACATCCCCCTTAAACTTGATTTGTGACTCCAAGCATACTCCTTAGCTTTATGAAAGTTTCCAACTTTAGTGGTTTGGTGAAAATGTCGGCAGCTTGATCTCGAGACATCACATACTTCAACTTCACATCCTTCTTCTCGATGCATTCTCTTATAAAGTGGTAACGTGTGTCGATGTGTTTACTTCTGTCATGAAATACAGGATTCTTTGCCAAAGCAAGTGCTGATTTATTGTCAACACATATTTTCATAGGATGTTCTTGTGGCATTTTTAACTCTTTCAACAAGTTCCTTAGCCAAATTGCATGGCAAACACATGATGTAGCGGCAACATATTCGGCTTCACAAGTTGACAGTGTGACAATAGGTTGTTTCTTTGACATCCAAGTGAAAGCAGTATCTCCCATAAAGAACACAAAACCAGTAGTGCTCTTTCTATCATCCACGTCTCCACTCCAATCGCTATCACTATAGCCAACAATTTCATAATTGTTAGAAGAGTAATAGTGTAAGCCAAAGTTTGTTGTACCTTTGATATATCGAAGGATTCTCTTTGCCGCCTTGAAGTGAGTTGTTGTTGGAGCTTCCATGTAACGACTTACAACTCCTACAGCATAGAGAATATCTGGCCTTGTACTTGTCAAGTAACGTAGACTTCCAATCAAACTTTTATAAAGAGTTGGATCCACAATCTTTCCATTTTCATGCTTACTCAACTTGCTCCCACATTCCATCGGGGTGCCAACCGGATTCGCATCATCCATCTTGAACTTCTTAAGGACTTCTTTTGCATAGCCTTCTTGGGTGATAAAAATTCCTTTGCCTTCTTGCTTTACTTCAATGCCAAGATAATATGCCATGAGCCCCATATCTGTCATCTCAAATTCATTTGACATGTCTTTCTTGAACTCTTCGAACATGCTTAGATTGTTGCCAGTGAAGATCAAGTCATCAACATATAAGCATACAATCAAAATATCTCCACTTTGCGCTTTAATATAGAGTGCATGCTCATATGGACACTTGATGAAGTTCTTATCTCGAAAGTACTTGTCGACTCGAACATTCCAAGCTCTCGGTGCTTGCTTGAGTCCGTACAACGCCTTTTTCAACTTGAGGACTTTTTCTGCTTGCCCTTTTACTTCATATCCTTGTGGTTGCTCAATATAAACTTCTTCTTCGAGAAAATCATTCAAAAAGGCAGACTTCACATCCATTTGATAGATCTTCCATTCATTTTGGGCTGCCAAAGAAATGATTAGTCTAATAGTTTCAAGACGAGCAACGGGGGCAAATACCTCATCATAGTCAATTCCTTGTCTTTGACTATAGCCTTTTGCCACCAGTCTTGCTTTGTATCTCTCCACATCTCCTTTTGCATTCTTCTTCGCCTTGTACACTCATTTTACTCCGATTGCTTTGTGTCCTCGTGGAAGTGTAGTAAGTTCCCACGTATCATTCTTCGTTATTGACTTTATTTCTTCATCCATGGCGTTTTTCCACTTTATGTTTTCAACAGCTTCTTGGTAGCTTAGAGGCTCACAATCACCAAAAAGACAAAAGAGGTTAATGTCATTTTGGTTTTCGGTTACCTCATAAAGCTCTTCAATGCTCCTTAATCGTGGTGTCCTCTCACTTGAGCTTGTTTCATCCAACCTTGGTGTCGGTGAGGCAGGTGGTGTAATATGTTCATCTATCATTGGTTGTTCCATTTCATCATCTTCTTCTTCAAAATAAGGAAGAAAATCATACCTGTCTTCTTGAACATTCCAACCCCAACAATCTTCTTCTTCGAACTCCACATCACGACTTATGACAATCTTTCCGCTATTTGGATTATAGAGCTTGTACCCTTTGGAGCTTGAGTCATAACCCACGAATACATACTTCTCACTTTTATCATCGAGCTTTGTTCTCCTTTCATCTGGAACGTGGGTATATGCAATGCTTCCAAACACTTTGAGGTGAGAGATCCCTGGCTTCCTTCCACTCCATGCTTCTTGTGGTGTTTTCTCATGCACACTTCTTGTTGGGGAACGGTTTGTCAGGTAAACCGCACATGCCACTGCTTCGGCCCAAAACTCTTTCGGCATCTTCTTACTCTTAAGCATGCTTCGCACCATATTAAGTATGGTCCGGTTCTTTCTCTCCACTACTCCATTTTGTTGTGGCGATCTTGGCACTGTTAGTAAGCGGCGTATTCCATGCTCTTCACAATATTTGTTGAACTCATTTGAAGTAAACTCTCCTCCTCGGTCAGATCTCATAGCCTTAATAGAAAGACCACTTTCTTTCTCCACAAGGGCTTTGAACTTCTTAAAGTTTTCAAACACTTCTGATTTCTCCTTCAAGAAATAAACCCATGTTTTTCTAGAATAATCATCAATAAATAGGAGAAAGTATTTATTCTTACCAAAAGAGTTTGGATTGATTGGTCCACAGACATCAGTGTGTATGAGCTCTAGTGATTTTGTCGCTCTTGATGTTGATTCCTTTGGAAAGCTTTTCCGAAATTGCTTCCCAATTAGACATCCTTCACATAGTTGGTCTGGGTGGTTTATACTAGGCAAGCCTCTCACCATCTCCTTCTTTGACAAACATTCTAGACTACCGAAGTTGAGGTGTCCAAATCGTAGATGCCATAGCCATGAAGAGTCGGTATAGCAAGCCTTGAGACACTTTGCCACATCATTTTGAATGTTCAAGAGGAACATTCTATTCTTTGACATAGGCACCTTAGCAATCAAGTTATGCCCACAATCTCTTAAGAAAAGACTATGTTCTTTCAAGTGGATGTCATATCCTTTCTCCAATAATTGTCCCAAGCTCAAAATATTATTTTTCATGTTAGGAACATAGTAGACATTGGATATGAATTGATGACTCCCATTCTTTAAGCGTATGAGAATTTTACCTTTGCCTTTGACCGGTATCTTTGAGTCATCTCCAAATGAGACATTTCCAGTTGTCGCTTCATTGATCTCTATGAACATGTTTCGATCGCCGCACATGTGGTTGCTTGCACCGGTGTCGAGGTACCACTTGTTTCTTTTCTCTTCAAATTGGTTTTGGCACGCAAGCAGCAAAGTTTCTTCTTCTCCACCTTTTTCTTCTACAAAATTAGCTCTCTCCACCACCTTCTTTGAGAATTTACACTCAGATGCATAGTGACCAATTTTGTTGCAATTGAAACACTTGATTTGTAGCTTGTTGCATCTTGACCATGAATTTCCATTTCCACGACCTCTTGTTGCTTGTGGATTCCAACTTCTTTCTCCATTGTTGAAGTTGTTGGAGTAGTTGTTGTAACTACCTCTTCTTTCTCCTTCATGTCCTCGTCCACGGCCACGTCCACGACCTTGGCCACGACCTCGTCCTCTTTGACTGTTGTAATTTGCATAGTTTGCTTCTTTTGCATTGAGTTGTAGTAGTTGCTCCATATTTTCCTTTTGTTTGATTTTTCTCTTTTGTTTTTCTTCGTATGCTTGTAAGGAACCCATAAGTTGCTCAATAGTCATGGTGTTTAAATCCTTATTTTCTTCAATGTTGGTAACAATGAAGTCAAAACTTGGATTTAAAGTGCGAAGTATTTTCTCCATGACTTTCACCTCATCAACATCTTCACCATTTCTTTTAAGTTGATTGACTACGGACAATACTCGAGAAAAATAATCAGAAATTGACTCAGACTCTTCCATAAATAAACGTTCAAACTCACCTCTAAGAGTTTGAAGACGAATCTTTTTCACCTGTTCCACTCCTTTGTTGCAAGTTTGAAGCTTGTCCCATGCTTCTTTCGCCGTCGTTGCATTGGAGATCTTCTCAAATGTATCTTCATCCACCGATTGATAAATGAGAAAGAGAGCTTTCTTGTCTCTCTTTCTTGACTCCTTTAATGTATCATTTACACCTTGGCTTAAGGAGGCTTCATCTTGCTCCTTGAAGCCTTTCTCAACAATATCCCACACATCTTGAGCTCCTAGTAGCGCCTTCATCTTGATACTCCAATTGTCATAGTTGTTCTTTGTGAGTATCGGAATTTGAAAAGGGAAACCTCCATTCGCCATCTTTTGAGGACCTTCAAGCTCTGATGCCACTTTGTTGGAAATAAGACCTTTTGTGTTTAGAAAAAATGTGTGGGAATATTAGAGGCTTAAAGAGAAACTTGGTAGGTGGAAGAATTATTTATGGAAGAGAGAACTTTGTATTTTGCTTGATGCAAAAGTGTAGAATTACATCTCTATTTATAGTACTCTAAGGAGAACTCTAGACACACTAATTCTAGAGAGTTCTCAACTCTAGGAATTCCAAGAGTATTCTAGAGAATACTACAACCTTAAGAAATATCTAGACACTCCAAACATTACAAGAGTATTCTAGAAACATTAATTAAAATTACTTAAGTCCAAAACAACTAAGCCCAAAAGTCCAAATAATATTTTTAGGCCCAAATCAAGTTTAATTTTATTTTCAACATCCCCCTTAAACTTGATTTGTGACTCCAAGCATACTCCTTAGCTTTATGAAAGTTTCCAACTTTAGTGGTTTGGTGAAAATGTCGGCAGCTTGATCTCGAGACATCACATACTTCAACTTCACATCCTTCTTCTCGATGCATTCTCTTATAAAGTGGTAACGTGTGTCGATGTGTTTACTTCTGTCATGAAATACAGGATTCTTTGCCAAAGCAAGTGCTGATTTATTGTCAACACATATTTTCATAGGATGTTCTTGTGGCATTTTTAACTCTTTCAACAAGTTCCTTAGCCAAATTGCATGGCAAACACATGATGTAGCGGCAACATATTCGGCTTCACAAGTTGACAGTGTGACAATAGGTTGTTTCTTTGACATCCAAGTGAAAGCAGTATCTCCCATAAAGAACACAAAACCAGTAGTGCTCTTTCTATCATCCACGTCTCCACTCCAATCGCTATCACTATAGCCAACAATTTCATAATTGTTAGAAGAGTAATAGTGTAAGCCAAAGTTTGTTGTACCTTTGATATATCGAAGGATTCTCTTTGCCGCCTTGAAGTGAGTTGTTGTTGGAGCTTCCATGTAACGACTTACAACTCCTACAGCATAGAGAATATCTGGCCTTGTACTTGTCAAGTAACGTAGACTTCCAATCAAACTTTTATAAAGAGTTGGATCCACAATCTTTCCATTTTCATGCTTACTCAACTTGCTCCCACATTCCATCGGGGTGCCAACCGGATTCGCATCATCCATCTTGAACTTCTTAAGGACTTCTTTTGCATAGCCTTCTTGGGTGATAAAAATTCCTTTGCCTTCTTGCTTTACTTCAATGCCAAGATAATATGCCATGAGCCCCATATCTGTCATCTCAAATTCATTTGACATGTCTTTCTTGAACTCTTCGAACATGCTTAGATTGTTGCCAGTGAAGATCAAGTCATCAACATATAAGCATACAATCAAAATATCTCCACTTTGCGCTTTAATATAGAGTGCATGCTCATATGGACACTTGATGAAGTTCTTATCTCGAAAGTACTTGTCGACTCGAACATTCCAAGCTCTCGGTGCTTGCTTGAGTCCGTACAACGCCTTTTTCAACTTGAGGACTTTTTCTGCTTGCCCTTTTACTTCATATCCTTGTGGTTGCTCAATATAAACTTCTTCTTCGAGAAAATCATTCAAAAAGGCAGACTTCACATCCATTTGATAGATCTTCCATTCATTTTGGGCTGCCAAAGAAATGATTAGTCTAATAGTTTCAAGACGAGCAACGGGGGCAAATACCTCATCATAGTCAATTCCTTGTCTTTGACTATAGCCTTTTGCCACCAGTCTTGCTTTGTATCTCTCCACATCTCCTTTTGCATTCTTCTTCGCCTTGTACACTCATTTTACTCCGATTGCTTTGTGTCCTCGTGGAAGTGTAGTAAGTTCCCACGTATCATTCTTCGTTATTGACTTTATTTCTTCATCCATGGCGTTTTTCCACTTTATGTTTTCAACAGCTTCTTGGTAGCTTAGAGGCTCACAATCACCAAAAAGACAAAAGAGGTTAATGTCATTTTGGTTTTCGGTTACCTCATAAAGCTCTTCAATGCTCCTTAATCGTGGTGTCCTCTCACTTGAGCTTGTTTCATCCAACCTTGGTGTCGGTGAGGCAGGTGGTGTAATATGTTCATCTATCATTGGTTGTTCCATTTCATCATCTTCTTCTTCAAAATAAGGAAGAAAATCATACCTGTCTTCTTGAACATTCCAACCCCAACAATCTTCTTCTTCGAACTCCACATCACGACTTATGACAATCTTTCCGCTATTTGGATTATAGAGCTTGTACCCTTTGGAGCTTGAGTCATAACCCACGAATACATACTTCTCACTTTTATCATCGAGCTTTGTTCTCCTTTCATCTGGAACGTGGGTATATGCAATGCTTCCAAACACTTTGAGGTGAGAGATCCCTGGCTTCCTTCCACTCCATGCTTCTTGTGGTGTTTTCTCATGCACACTTCTTGTTGGGGAACGGTTTGTCAGGTAAACCGCACATGCCACTGCTTCGGCCCAAAACTCTTTCGGCATCTTCTTACTCTTAAGCATGCTTCGCACCATATTAAGTATGGTCCGGTTCTTTCTCTCCACTACTCCATTTTGTTGTGGCGATCTTGGCACTGTTAGTAAGCGGCGTATTCCATGCTCTTCACAATATTTGTTGAACTCATTTGAAGTAAACTCTCCTCCTCGGTCAGATCTCATAGCCTTAATAGAAAGACCACTTTCTTTCTCCACAAGGGCTTTGAACTTCTTAAAGTTTTCAAACACTTCTGATTTCTCCTTCAAGAAATAAACCCATGTTTTTCTAGAATAATCATCAATAAATAGGAGAAAGTATTTATTCTTACCAAAAGAGTTTGGATTGATTGGTCCACAGACATCAGTGTGTATGAGCTCTAGTGATTTTGTCGCTCTTGATGTTGATTCCTTTGGAAAGCTTTTCCGAAATTGCTTCCCAATTAGACATCCTTCACATAGTTGGTCTGGGTGGTTTATACTAGGCAAGCCTCTCACCATCTCCTTCTTTGACAAACATTCTAGACTACCGAAGTTGAGGTGTCCAAATCGTAGATGCCATAGCCATGAAGAGTCGGTATAGCAAGCCTTGAGACACTTTGCCACATCATTTTGAATGTTCAAGAGGAACATTCTATTCTTTGACATAGGCACCTTAGCAATCAAGTTATGCCCACAATCTCTTAAGAAAAGACTATGTTCTTTCAAGTGGATGTCATATCCTTTCTCCAATAATTGTCCCAAGCTCAAAATATTATTTTTCATGTTAGGAACATAGTAGACATTGGATATGAATTGATGACTCCCATTCTTTAAGCGTATGAGAATTTTACCTTTGCCTTTGACCGGTATCTTTGAGTCATCTCCAAATGAGACATTTCCAGTTGTCGCTTCATTGATCTCTATGAACATGTTTCGATCGCCGCACATGTGGTTGCTTGCACCGGTGTCGAGGTACCACTTGTTTCTTTTCTCTTCAAATTGGTTTTGGCACGCAAGCAGCAAAGTTTCTTCTTCTCCACCTTTTTCTTCTACAAAATTAGCTCTCTCCACCACCTTCTTTGAGAATTTACACTCAGATGCATAGTGACCAATTTTGTTGCAATTGAAACACTTGATTTGTAGCTTGTTGCATCTTGACCATGAATTTCCATTTCCACGACCTCTTGTTGCTTGTGGATTCCAACTTCTTTCTCCATTGTTGAAGTTGTTGGAGTAGTTGTTGTAACTACCTCTTCTTTCTCCTTCATGTCCTCGTCCACGGCCACGTCCACGACCTTGGCCACGACCTCGTCCTCTTTGACTGTTGTAATTTGCATAGTTTGCTTCTTTTGCATTGAGTTGTAGTAGTTGCTCCATATTTTCCTTTTGTTTGATTTTTCTCTTTTGTTTTTCTTCGTATGCTTGTAAGGAACCCATAAGTTGCTCAATAGTCATGGTGTTTAAATCCTTATTTTCTTCAATGTTGGTAACAATGAAGTCAAAACTTGGATTTAAAGTGCGAAGTATTTTCTCCATGACTTTCACCTCATCAACATCTTCACCATTTCTTTTAAGTTGATTGACTACGGACAATACTCGAGAAAAATAATCAGAAATTGACTCAGACTCTTCCATAAATAAACGTTCAAACTCACCTCTAAGAGTTTGAAGACGAATCTTTTTCACCTGTTCCACTCCTTTGTTGCAAGTTTGAAGCTTGTCCCATGCTTCTTTCGCCGTCGTTGCATTGGAGATCTTCTCAAATGTATCTTCATCCACCGATTGATAAATGAGAAAGAGAGCTTTCTTGTCTCTCTTTCTTGACTCCTTTAATGTATCATTTACACCTTGGCTTAAGGAGGCTTCATCTTGCTCCTTGAAGCCTTTCTCAACAATATCCCACACATCTTGAGCTCCTAGTAGCGCCTTCATCTTGATACTCCAATTGTCATAGTTGTTCTTTGTGAGTATCGGAATTTGAAAAGGGAAACCTCCATTCGCCATCTTTTGAGGACCTTCAAGCTCTGATGCCACTTTGTTGGAAATAAGACCTTTTGTGTTTAGAAAAAATGTGTGGGAATATTAGAGGCTTAAAGAGAAACTTGGTAGGTGGAAGAATTATTTATGGAAGAGAGAACTTTGTATTTTGCTTGATGCAAAAGTGTAGAATTACATCTCTATTTATAGTACTCTAAGGAGAACTCTAGACACACTAATTCTAGAGAGTTCTCAACTCTAGGAATTCCAAGAGTATTCTAGAGAATACTACAACCTTAAGAAATATCTAGACACTCCAAACATTACAAGAGTATTCTAGAAACATTAATTAAAATTACTTAAGTCCAAAACAACTAAGCCCAAAAGTCCAAATAATATTTTTAGGCCCAAATCAAGTTTAATTTTATTTTCAACTTGATCCCGGGACCAAAATCACCAGGTAAAAGTTTAGATGTCTATCTTAGACCTCTAATCGATGAGCTAAAGATATTGTGGGAAGATGGGGTGAACACTTTTGATGTTTGCAAAAGACAAAATTTTAAGATGAAAGCAACATTATTGTGGACAATAAGTGACTTTCCAGCTTATGGAATGTTAAGTGAGTGGAGTACTCATGGAAAACTTTCATGTCCATATTGTATGGGGAACAGTAAGTCATTTGTACTTGAGCATGGTAAGAAATGTTGTTGTTTTGACTGTCATCATCAATATCTTCCTCTTGAACATCTGTTTCATCGTGATTGATACTCATTTAAAAATAAAAAATAGAGAAGTCTTTACCACCACACCGACTTACTACGATAGAGATCATGAATAGAGTGAATCACCTTAAGAATTTCATTTTTGGTTTGAATTCACAAAATCAGAAACAAAATGGCTTTAGGAAATATCACAATTGGGTGAAGAAAAGCATATTTTGGAAATTGACGTATTCGTATACTAATCTAATACGACATTATATGGATGTTATGCATGTTGAAAAGAATGTGTTTGACAACATTTTAAACACAATTATGGATATAAAGGGCAAGACAAAGGACAATGCAAATGAAAGAGAAGATATGAAGATGATATGCAAACGTCCCACTTTTGAGTTAATAGTTGATAATGAGAAGCACAAAAAACCAAAGGCTACTTATGTGATGAGTGATAATCAAAGGAAAACGGTGTGTCAAACAATTGAAATTTCCTGATGGGTATGTATTTAACATTTCACTTTGTATTAATGTCAAAGATGGGAAAATACATGAAATGAAAAGTTGATTGTCATGTTTTTATGAAAAGATTGATTCCTTTGGCGTTCTGTTACATGTTGCCAAAACCTATATGGAGGGCATTAACAGAACCTATATGGCTAGGACTAATGAACATTATGCCTATAATGATGGTGAAGAAAATGATGGTGAAGAAGAAGAGAGGCAACTCATTCAGGAGAAAAAAAATCAACAAAAATCACTCAAACAAGGAATTGATGCAAATAATGCTAGAAGATATACTGGAGGAACTTGTGGAGTTTCAAACATTGAAAAAATATGTGGCTCTATTTTTTATTCTTTCCCACATTCTTCTGATCCACCTGCTAATAACTCAACTTTAGCACCTTCAAGTGAAGGATCTCATCATAGGAGAAAAGCTATATTTGTTGAGGCAGTCTCTAACCAGTAAGATTCTCATGAGTTATAAATTCTTTGTTGTCGCATTCTTAGAGATTGTTTCTATCACCAAATTCTTATAATTGTAATTTATCGTGAATTCAGCCATGCTTAAATGAGAGTAGTTGCAAGTGTATGGTGAGTTAGTCAACTAGAGTTACAATGATTATTAATTGTAATACATTATTTTAGTTAATCAAATGAGTTTATATCCCATTTGTAGAGGATGTTTGTCCCTCAAAATTTGACTCGTGATACTATATCTAGGGTGATCACGAGGATGCCTATTCCAGCTGAAAAGTGGAAAAATTATCCTATTGAAGCAAAGGATGAGTTATTTAAGGATTTTATATATGGTAATTATTTATAATTTATGGTATTATACTTTCTAATTATATATAAGATTCTTCGTATTTAATACATGTGAATCATTACGATTTTTCAACAAAGAAGAGACTAAATATAGGATACATGAACTAAACCAAATGGAACAACAATAAAAATAGCTATACCTCAGCACCAAGAAGACACATTCTAATGACATTCAGTGACTACCTTTCCATATCCTGTGCACCCATAAAAATAATGCAAACCAAATCGCAGCACATACAGTAGCAGTTGCAACTGCATGCTGCCAGCTCCTATTTTTAGTTGAGTCTTTTTTTCCTAAAAAATTTATGGGATTTGAAGAACGACATGTGAAATTATATAATTGTAGGGATGCTTATGTGGGGTTTAATAATGGGTTTAAAGTTAGCCACTTGATTGTTATGTTGAATTCTGATAACTTTGGATTGTGGATAGAATTATGTTTCTTCTATTTTATATATAAGGGCTGTATTTTGTTGTTGAAGAGTAGTATTGTGCTTCTTATTGTTACATGTTTTGTTTATTTGTTTGAGGTAAATATTGTGGAAAGTATAGTGAAGAAATGACATTTTATATCGGGGCAAAATCACATTTTACATCGGGTCTAGGTCTGATGTAAAGTCAAGAGATGTAGTAAATTAAAGATATTTTACATCGGATCGTAGATCAATGTGAAAAATACATCTACCACATCGGTTGACAGTTAAGACTGATGTGAAATATGGATAGTAAAAGGTGTCATAGGTGAGTTTTTACATCAGTTGTCCAGCAGAACCGATGTAAAAGGTGTCATAGGTGTGTTTTTTACATCGGTTGTCCAACTGAACCGATGTAAAAGGTGTCATGGTGTGTTTTTTACATCGGTTATCCAGCAAAACCGATGTAAAAGGTGTCAGAGGTGTGTTTTTTACATCGGTTTCCTTTTTGGCCCGATGTAAAAGGTGTGTTACGTTTCTTCAAAAATTTTGTTTTTATATCGGTTTCTAGGCGCACCCGGTGTAAAATGTATGCTGTTTTTCTTTAAAATTTGGACTATTTTTTATCCGAATGGATGTGGAATCCTTGTAATTTTTTTGGTATCTAATTTTTCATATTTTTCCAACATCACACATACTATACTTTAGTCCCTATTTGGTATGCAATTTTTCATATTTTTTCAACTAACCTTTTAGTTTCATTGCACCAAATAGCTAGGATGCACATATTCTTCAACATGAACAAATTGATTTACAAAAGTACTAATCTAGTATACACATAAGTGTACAAAAGTATATGTATGTTTACACGGTGGACTAATGTTGCACCCCAAAATTTGACCAACAATTATTTATCCATCAAGTGTTTGAAAGTTGATACCTTCATTAGAAAGTTCAAGAGATCCTCAGAGGAGTTGGTTGAAACCAGGGTTGTGTGCTTCATAGCTTGAGAGTTGTGGGTGCTCCTCAGATGATTCTGAGACTTTGAAAATGAACTTGATGCTTTGAGAAAGTGTATGAGATGTCTTGATAGCCATCATGAAGCCCAGAGAAGTCATTGTGCAAGAATTAGAAGATTCAACCATGAATGGTAGAATTAGGGTTTTGACTGGGTCAACCCTAGGATAACTAAAGATTTGGGGAAGGTTGAGACCTAAACCAAGGGCCATGAGATCATGGAATGATGTATGGAGATGTTATATAGATGATTCCTAAACCAACTCATCATGATTGAAGAGTTTGAGAAGTTTTGAGTTAGGGTTTCTGAGGATTGTCAGTGAAAAAACCCTAATTTGATCCCTATCTTCCAGGCAGTTTTAGCTTTAGATGTGATTGATATCTCATCTTCCCCACAACATGAATGTTGTAGAGCTTGTTCTTAGCTTTAATTTGAGTGGTGGAAGCCCTTTATAGGAGTTGCAGAGCTCAAGTTATGGTGTTGACAAATTACAGGTCATCTGAGGTGTGTGAATCTGGGTCCTTGAAAGTCACCCAACTTGCAGACAACTTTTGCCCTAGTAGGATGATTCCTATGATTTCTTGGTCAACATGAATGTTGAAGAGCATCTTCTTAGCTTTCTATATAGTACTAGAAGTCCTTGATAGGATTTGTAGAACTCAACTTATGGTTTGAACAAGACAGGGGTATTTTGGTCATTTGGCAGTTATAGGTCATTTTAAGCAAAGGCCATATCTCCTAGTTCCAAGCCTCAAATGAAAAAACTCAAAACATGAAAGTTGTTCAAAATGGGATTTTAAGTCTAGAAAAGTGGTCATGAGTTATTGAAAGAGCTTGTAGCAAGGATTTACAAGATTGGGTGAAAATGACCTAAAAATGGCTTATAAGTTGAAAAAGTTGAAATTTAATTTTGGTTTAGGAGATGTACAAATCCAAAATGGGTCATCCAATATGTCATTTTGACTCCAAACAATATTTTAAAAACAATGGTTCAAGTAGAATTTTGATTTGAAGCTTAGAAATGGGGGTTACTTTGTAATTCTCATTCTTGCATAATAAGGCAACTAAACAAAACTTCACCAAAGGCAAGGAAATGCATGTTTTGCACTCATTCTTTCTCAATATCTCTTGTAAGGAGATTTTAAAGTCAATTTGGCAAGCCTAAGGCATGAGATAATGGATATCCAATGTATCATTCCATGAGAAGTTCTCAAACTTTCTAACACTTTCCACAAGTTTCTAGATGGATCTAGATTATTCTCTTGATTGTTATAAGAAGGGTGAATCACCATATGACCAGGGTTGGTGATAATTGTTGGTGAGTGGTGATAATTGTTGGTGAAAAAGTGAGATTCTTCCATTTGCATTTCCATAGCAAACTCTCTTTCTCTTCCATCTCCATTCTTTTCTCCCACACAAACACACTACTCTGATCTCTAGGAGCAATTGCAGACCAAATTGAAGGTAGATCCATGGAGGTTTGAAGTTGTTTTGAAGAAGTTGCAAGAAGTGCATATTGAGATCAAACACAAGATTCAAGCAGTGTTCACCCATTTTCTTGCATACAGAATTCATATTGGCCATTGAGGATCAATCAGGGAAGCTTGCAGGCACTGAATTGGGGAGAAACCATATCCACCATTAAAGTTTGACAGGTTGGTGATTTCAATCGTATCACCTTATTTATGTGCATTCCATCATAGTTTTAGGTTTAGACTAGTTAAGCTAGGGTAGAGGACTACATTCTGAGAATTTGAGGGAGTTTTGTGAAGTTCCATGGCAGACACCAATTTCTTTCAGTTGCAAGAATGGATCGTGTGTTGAGCATTAATTGATGTGTTATGGTTTAGAGTGATGATGGTAACCTAAGGAACAAGATCACACCATTAGAACTAAGCTTTATCAAGATTGATGGCAGAGTAACATGTTGGAACCCTAGCTTTCAAGTGTTCTGTTAGGGTGATATGTGGAGTTTCAGGGAAAACTATAGATAGCATCGTGTTCTGGGTGAGTCATAGTACAACTTTGCCTTTGGAATTGCTGGATTTCATCAAGCCATCGTTGAGAACAATTGAGTTGAAGGATCGTGCATGGATCCTGGTTCAGATGAAACCCTAGGGTTTGTTTGGAGAAGATGAGCCACCACCGTTGGATGGTCTCAAAACCTTGACTTCTTCGCATGATCCAGTGGCTCCAATTCAATTTCAAAACGGAGGGAAGACTGAAGCATCAAAACGCAGCGCATAACTAAATCAAACGCACCGTTTTGGTTCATTGATGAAACTGGGCCTCAGCATTTGTTTCTATTCCCACCTCCCAGGATTTTGGCCCATCATGAAAACAACTGGGGCGTGTTACTTTTGATACCCCCCTCCTATTTATTTCTTATTCTTTTATTTTTTATTTCTTTTAATTCTTTGCATTTTAATAAATTCATAAAAAATCCAAAAATCAATATTTTTCATTTCTTCTTTTTTTCACATAATCATGGTTTTGTCTAGAAAATTAATAAAAAATAAAATTCCATTTTATTTTTAGTTTAATATTTTTTAGCATATTTTCTTGTAAATAGTCTTTTTAATATGTTTTAGTTGATACTTGATTTTGTGCAATTTGTTTTAGGACTGTCCCTTAGGATTTTTGGGCCATTCTTTTTGGCATAGTTAGATATTGAACCCTAGTATCATGTAGGATTTAATTCTCAATTTTTAGATTAAAATTTGGTGTAGTTTGATTGTTAGACATTTAGGTGTTCTAATTAGGGTTTTAGGTTGTATGAGTAGACTTGAACAATTTTGTTTTGGGGTTTATAGGCCAAATTAGTGTATGGGGGATATATGGGTTAAGGGTAAGTATGTATAGAGTCCCCTAGAATTTTGCTAGAATATTGTATGGTATTTTAGTATTTTTCATTGATTTTTGAATGTATGGATAGTATGTGTGTTGCTTAAAGGCATAGCTTGTATTGTTGTGTTTGTTTCTCCTCTCCTTTGAGTGTGTGAGCTTTGAAGATTGAGTTGAAGACCTTATGGATCATCATTGAAGCTTTGAAGACCTTGCAGAGGAGTTTAGATAGCTTTTGTTGTTTTGTTTATAGGATCATAAGTGCATAAGTAGGGCCTTAGATAGAATACTTCCATTCAATAAACAAGGAGTGTTTTGTTCACCTCCTTCCTTCTCTGTGACATAGAGTCCCTTAAGGGTATTCACCTCTCTCCTTTGGAGGGATTAGTGACCTTACCCTTTGAGGTAGAACTTTGAGAGAGCCTTCCCTTTGATGTTAAGTCCTCAATGGCATCCTTTGGAAGTCAGTGAGCACTGTAACATCCCCACCTCATCTTGTTGACTGAACCTTGTTTGCTGGAGCATTTGAGCCATTGAAGATAGAAATTGAAGCTTTGAAAAGGATGATTCCTTGAAGATTGTTGGAGTCTGAAGACTTTGTGAAGATCAGGTTGATGCTTGAAGATTCCTGAAGATAGTGAAGCCTGAAGGTGGAGCTGATCAAAGGAGCTGAAGCTCAAGGGAGAAGATGAGTTGATACTCATGTTGTAGGGTTGATACCTGGAAAGCAAGTGATCTCTGAAGTCTGGAGACTGAGTAGCTGCTGGAGGAGCTGAAGCTTTCTTCTGTTTTCTTTGATGTATTGTGTGTTTTGTCTGATTTGTCTGCTGCATTAGACTAAGTTCATCTAGAATAAGTTCAGTCCAAGGGCATGAGTGCATCTGCTTGTAATGTTACTGTGTGGCTTTGCTTGCGGGTATTCGGTAGAGCCCAGCTCCCTTGCCCATGTGTTTATTTTGCTTGATAGCATTTCATTTCTTCTATCTGTATGATTGCAGTTTATTGTTTGGTGCTTGATAGCATGTTGTTTATCTTCAGTATGATTACTGTTATTTCATGACTGGCTTGAGGTCGAGACGAGCTTGTGGAGGCTGAAGCCCCACACACATTTCCTCCCTCACTTGCATTGCATGCATTTTACTGTTAAAGCTGATGCTTTCGTCTGTTTTGGTGTATCATTGACATGATCCCTTAGGACTCTCATTTCCTCTGATGAGGATTTGATGATAGACTTTTAGGTTGAAACCTATGCATGACAACATCTAGGAGTTCCCTGTTCAAACCTCAACCATAGGATGAATCCATGGCATGACAACAGTAGGACTTGATAGTCTCCCTCCTAGTTGGGCCTGTTCTCTTCTCATCTCAAAGCAGTTTAAGATACGGTAATCATGAATGATTTCTTTCGTACGGTACGAGCCTTAAGCTATCTGAGAAAGGATTGTGGGAGAGTTTCTTTCCCGCAGTCTGGATGTTTAGTATGGTACCCTTTGGGTGACATGCGACGCATTCACTCTCAGGTCATAGTCTCTAGTGCGGTTGAAATCGCAAACATAATAAAAAACACTTCTTTCAGGAAATAACCCGTAGTTTCCCGAACTACGTTTGCTCTGATCTTCCACACAGTGTGGAAGTATGTAGGCATAGGATGCGATGTCCTAGCGAGCAACCTTCCCCACCTTCACCCGTAGTAGGCCGAACTACGTTGACTCTGATTTCTCATTCTCTGATGAGAATACGTAGGCATAAAGCGCGACGCTTTGCCGAGTCATTTTTCTTTTCTTTTTCAGCCAGCCTTGATAGGTAGATAGATTATAACCAACCTGTCCAAGTAAACAAACAAGCGAGGATCCCGTCGAGTACGACGGACGTGAGGGGTGCTAATACCTTCCCCTTGCGTAACCGACTCCCGAACCCAGACAATGGTTGCGACGATCTTGTCTTACCCTTATTCGTCAGGTTTTTCCGATCATTTCCTTTCCCGCTCTGAGGGATAAATAACGAAAGGTGGCGACTCTTCTGTCATGCCGGCATCTTATTCTCGTGCAAGCGACAACTAATACAACAACAAAACCAGTGCAAACATACAAAAATATTCAACCATTTATAAGTCATTTCCCACACTTGAATTACCAACGTGCAATCCACAAAAAGATGAGTTGTAGCTAGCTTCCGTAGACAACACCAAAATCACATTTGCTGACAATAAATAATAATACCAATAAACATCAACAGACAATACCAAAGTCAAGAAACTCAAATCAGATATATATAGACAATTCTATATAACTCACCATATAAAGCTTAATTTTTATATAACTCAAAGAAACATTTTGCCCAACGGAGTCGCAAATCATACAATCATCTTGTGTTAATCCTGTTGGGTCATCAAATACCAACAATACGTAAATAACAATATAAAGTTATTCTTTGAAAATTCACCTTAAGTTGTAAAACGCAAAGTAAATAACAAAGTAAAGTTATTTTTATTACTTGCAACCAAGACTCGGTTATGTTGGCAAAGACAATATCCAACATATTTTTCTTGATTTGCACAACGAACACATGGGCAGAGAAAAAGCACATTATGACTTTTTTCAGCATTACTTTTAGGAGGAGTAAGATTTTTTTTAGCATTACTTTCAGCAAACTGTATGAATTCCATCACTCCATGTTCGTACTTAGCACTTAATCGATTAGCTCTCATCCAACTACGATCCATACCTATGTTCTGAAATTAACACCTATAGAGTTAAATTATTGTGACGTCTACAATGGTCCCTCTTTTGGGCATATTAGAGAGAACAAAAGTCTCTACGTGCAAATACGTGGCATTAAATTAAATCATAAAAATCATTCCTAACAAAATGGTATTATCATAAAAACTCTATTACTCAATTTAAACCCAAATAGAACCAAATTGACATCAATATTATTTGACATTTTTATCTTCAATTTTAACGCAAATAGAACCAAATTGACATCAAATATTTCAATCATTTTCACAAAAAGCTATTATTAAAAACAGTAAAATCATGTATTGTTAAAGATACCATATAGATCGTTGTTATCACCGGCAGAGTACTGAAAAGTAGAAAAAGTTCAAGGTTTTCTCTCCAAGCCAACAAGCACAAGGTTGTTTCTCCTAAGACTTTAACAAACCGAAAAGCCAAAAAGTCCAAAAAAATATATTCGATTAGCACCAATTAACCGACCACTTTTCCATATTATGGAAGAATTAAACAACCAATATATGATGACATTAATTCATTGAAAATATATGAAACAAACTGGTTTTTTTACACATTAAATTTCAAATTCCAGAATTCTTACAAAAACATATTATTAAAAACAGTAAAATTATATACTGTTAAAGATACCTTATAGATTGTTGTTATCACCTGTAGAGTACTAGAAAGTAGAAAAAGCTCAAGGTTGTTTCTCCTAAGACTTTAACAAACCGAAAAGTAAAAAAAGTCCAAAAAAATATAACGGTACACAAACAACTCTAAAGAATATATAGAAATATGAATATTATTATTGTTGTCCATACTACGATACCGGCTAATTCACCAATGACCAACCTGCATAATTGAAAAATACAAAAAAAAGTCATGAAGGAATTGAAAATCATTTGAATTATAAGTCTTGATGCGCATGGGATGTGGTTACATGTTGTGATGTAAACTTCGTATTTTTTTCTTTCTAAAATAAAAACTTCTTGCATTTCCATTTCAAAAGTCTTAGGAACAAAAAAAAATACAGATTAAGAGTACCGTATGACACCAATATAACAAATTTTAATATATAATAAATAAATAAAAATAAAAATTATATATGAAACAAATTGATTTTTCTAGACACTAAATTTCAAATTTCCCAATTCTTACAAAAAGCTATTATTAAAAATAGTAAGATAATATACTGTTAAAGATACCTTAAAGAAATCACCCGAACGAAAATGGCGGAGAAGAACCACGCGAAAGGCGATGGAGGAAGAAGAAGAAGAAAATGGTGGATAGTGTCGCGGGGGAAGAAGAAGAAGACCGACGATAGATGGTGACGCGAACGAATGGTGACGGTGGCGGCGGAAAAAGAAGAAGAAGAAGAATGGCAGACGATGGCGAGGCAGAAGAAGATGACGAAAAACGACGAAGAAGAAGAAAAATGGGGACGGCCACGGAAATGGCGGAGAAGAAGAATGAATAAAGATTTTTGGGGATTTGGAGAATGTTATGTTTTAGATAGGGTTTTGGCATTTTACGCTACATTTTACATCGATTCGGCACCATGGCCCGATGTAAAAGGTATAATCAATTTTTTTTAATTTTTTATTGAGAAACTTATTACATTGGTTGGGCAACATGGACCAATGTAAAAACTTTAATCAATTTTATTTAATTTTTTATTGAGAAACTTATTACATCGGTTAGTCAACATGGACCGATGTAAAATGTATAATTAATCTATTTTATTTATTTATTGAGAAAACTATTACATCGGTTGGGCAACATGACCCGATGTAAAATGTTTAATCAATTTTATTAAATTTTTTATTGAGAAACTTATTACATCGGTGGGCAACATGATCCGATGTAAAAGTTTTAATATATATATATATATATATATATATATATATATATATATATATATATATATATATATATATATATATATATATATATATATATATATATATATATATACATATATATATATATATATATATATATATATATATATATATATATATATATATATATATATATATATATATATATATATATATATATATTTTATTGAGAAACTTATTACATCGGTTGGGAAACATGGTCCAATGTAAAATGTTTAATTAATATATTTTATTTATTTTTTTATTGAGGTATTTTTTAAAACACCAATTTTCTACCCCAAAAATATCAAGGCAAAATAACACAGAAATCAGAGTGAATAAATAAATCTCATTAAAAAGCCACTAAAAAGGCGTACATTTCTCAAAGTCACCAAAATAGGTCCATACTCCGTAACTACGGGTTTTTCCCAAAGTACATCAAAACATCATAAACAGCGGAACGCAAAACATAAATCAAAGTTTTCCTCAAAAAGGGAAATTGATCAAAATAACGTCAACAGTATAAAATCAACTCAAGGAACCCAACCCGAAGTTACATATCAGAGCAAGACCCTCTAGGTTGACCAAAAGACTAAAACACTCAAAACTTCAAAACTAACTCCTCGCCGGCGTCCACGGCTAAACTGGAACATCTGCACGTTACCCATGTAGAGGTAACATTCAAACAGACAGGGTGAGTAAAATAATTCATAATAATCAATGTATAACAATTAATGCATAAACGCCATCATAATCATATTCAACACATTTGTATCCTCAAATATGCCTCAAAGGCCACAACATCATAATTTATACAAAAGACTCATAAATGCAATGCAACACAACTCAATGCATGTGGTACCAATCATCTCAGCGCGATGGACACTGGGCCATCAACCCTCCATAGATCCCCATCAATAGGATCGATTCTACTAGAGAACCGGAGCACATCCAAATACTTCACATCCACACAGGGGGATTGAAGTTAAAGTAATCGAGGTCCTGAACCGAAGTCCGGATGCACATGAATGCATTATGCACACGTCACAATAATAATCCTCACAATACAGTATATGGTGCATCATCATTCTTCATACTCATCTTCATCACATAAAATCATCATATCTCATGTTATCACATAGTTCATCAAATTATGGTAATTTCATCATATTAAATCAATCGATACATCATAGGAAACTATCATAACATCATGTACACATCACCCAAAACCCATTATCATACTCGGGGTAATCCATCCCAGAAATCTCAGAATTACACATCAAGGCATCGCTGCAAAACGATCAAATTTCGCGAACTCTGCTACGTTCGTGGCTTGCTCGCTAGGCGAGTCGGTAGTGATTCTTCGTTGGCTTGCTCGCTAGGCAAGTCTGTGACGAGTCTTCGTTGGCTTGCTCGCAAGGCGAGTCTGTGGCGAGTCTTCGTTGGCGTGCTCGCTAGGCGAACAGAACGATGACAACAAAAACCTGTTACGACCAGAACTGATTCTTGTCCAAATACTCATACGATTCACTTACCCAGTGCCCCCAAAACATCCCTAAAACATCCCTACGGTCCTACGACGATAACGACACAAAATCTATGGTTTATTAGGCTAATCTGGGAACATTCGCACTGCCTAAATCACTATTTCCTGCAATTGCTCTGAGTGCATCAAAGTTACTCAAATTCGAACATTCCTATTCCTACAGGGTCAAACATATAACGATCCAAGGTTTTGGCCACGAAGGCCTAAGGTTTCTCTTTCTCACAGCAATATTCAGTGTTACATACCATTACCCCTAACCTCAAAGCCTTATCATCAAATTCCCTATTTTCCCACAGTCAAACCAATATACCTTAAATCATAACCCAACCATAAACACATCTAAAGGCATACATAGAAAATCATAAACAACGATACTCCACATACCTTAGTCGATTCGCAACTTTCACGATTAACTTCAGGATCTTCTACCTCCAACCATTCCTTCAGAGCTCTGGCCACCAAACTTTCACGGTGAACACAAAATAAATTCAAATTCCCTTCAAAACTCAATTTTGTCGAACCTAGTGTTGGGCCTCACAAATTGGGCTTTTCCCTCATTACCCTTACTAACTCCCTCAAATGCCCAAATTGCCCTTATTTCCTTTATAATCCATTTAATTAATAATAATACTAATAAATTAATATTATATGCTATTAATCAAGTAAATACCCAAAAATGCACATCTTTTCAATATTCACAAAACCACCGGAAATTCACCGAAACATGAATATTCTCAATTAAATAATTAATTAACATATTCCGATTAAATTTGGGGTGTTACAACTCTCCCCTACTTAAAAGAATTTTCGTCCTCGAAAATTACCTGCAGAAAACAGACTCGGATACGACTCCTTCATCTGATCTTCACGTTCTCAAGTCAAACTTTCTCCAGCTGGTCCTCCCCACAATATCTTCACCAAGGCGATCTCTTTACCTCGTAGCTGTTTCATTCTCGTTCGTCAACCCGAACAGGAAACACCTCCACAGTCAAATCATCTCACACTTGTACATCATCCATCTGAATCACATGCGACGGATCTGGAATGTACTTCCTCAACTGAGACACATGAAACACATCATGCAAATTCACGAGCGATGGCGGTAAAGCATTTCGATAGGCTACTTCCCTCACCTTCTGCGAAATCTAATACGGACCAACAAAACACGATGTGAGCTTTCGAGACTCAAAGCTCAACCAACACTAGTTACCAGCGTAACTCTCAGAAACACATGATCTCCCTCTTGGAATTCAAGTGCTTTCCTCATCTTATCATGGTAACTCTTCTGACGACTCTGCGACGCTTTCATCTTTTCACGGATCATCTTGATTTTTTAGTCGTCTCTTGCACAATTTCAGGTCCGAGCACATCACTCTCGCCTGATTCATACTAACATAAAGGAGTCCTACACCTCCTACCATACAAGGCCTCATACGGTGCTATTCCGATACTAGAATGGTAACTGTTATTATAGATAAACTTAACCAACGGAAAATAACTATACCCACGATCCACCTTGATCCAAAACACAAGCTCTCAACAAATCCCCTAAAGACTGGATAGTTCTTTCTGTCTGTTCATCCGTCTGCGGATGATAGGCAGAACTCAACCTCAACTTAATACCCAAGGTTGCCTGCAAACACTCCCAAAACCTCAATGTAAATCTCGGATCTCTATTAGACACAATACTCGATGGAACACCAGGAAACTTCACAATTTGTTCAATATATAATTCGGCAAGCTTCTGCAACGAAGAATTGACCCTCATCGGTACAAAATGAGCCGATTTAGTCAATCTATCAACAATGACCCAAATTGAATCATATCCCTTCAACGTCTTCGGAAAACTTGTCACAAAATCCATAGAAATGCTATCCCATTTCCATTCAGGAATACTCAACGGTTGCATCAGACCTGACGGTCTCTGATGTTCAATCTTCGACTTCTGACAAGTCAAACAAGCATACAAAAATTCAGCAATTTCCTTCTTCATACTAGGCCACCAAAACAACTTCTTCAAGTCTTGATACATCTTTGTGGCACCAAGATGAATACTCAACCCACTTCTATGACCTTCTTCAAGAATGCTCTTCCTGATTTCTGGCACATCGGGAGCACATACTCTATCTCGGAACCTCATCACACCATTCTCATCGATCCAAAAATCACCTCCATCACATTGATTAATTAACGCGAGACGATCCACCAAACTCAAATCAGATTTCTGACCGTCCCTGATCTCTTAGAGAATACTACTAGTCAGCTTCACCATACCCAATTTCACACTGTTAGGAGTCTCTTCACAAATCAAACTCATATCTCTGAATTGCTCAATCAGTTCCAACTCTCGAACCATGAGCATTGACATATGCAAGGACTTCCTACTCAACGCATCGGCCACAACATTAGCCTTACCCGGATGGTAACTCAATTCAAGATCATAATCCTTCAGAAGTTCAAGCCATCTTCGCTGCCTCATGTTCAACTCCTTCTGATCAAACAAATACTTTAGACTCTTATGATCACTGAACACTTCGAATCTGGACCCAAATAGATAATGTCTCCAAATCTTCAACACAAACACCACAACGGCCAACTCTAGATCATGCGTAGGATAATTTCTTTCATGAACCTTCAGTTGTCTGGAAGCGTAAGCAACAACCTGACTGTTCGGAATCAATATGCCTCCAAGGCCCATCTTCGATGCATCACAATACACCACAAAGGACTCACTCAGATTTGGCAAAATCAACACTAGAGCAGTCGTCAACTTCTTCTTGAGTTCTAGAAAACTCTTCTCACAAGCAACGTCCCACACATAAGCCTGACCCTTTCGAGTCAACTGAGTCAATGGCAATGCTAACTTAGAAAAGCCATCTATAAACCTGCGATAATAACCAGCCAACCCCAGAAAACATCGAATCTTAGTAGCAGACTTTGGAGCCTTCCACTGCAACCCAGCATCAATCTTCGACGGATCAACAACAATCCCTCCACTAGAAATCACATGGCCATGGAAACTCACTTCCTTCAACCAAAACTCACACTTAGACAACTTGGCGTAAAGCTTCTTGTCTTTCAAAACCTGCAATACAACTTTTAGATGTTGCGCATGCTCTTCTTCAGACTTAGAATATATCAAAATATCATCAATAAACACCACTACAAACTGATCCAAATAAGGATGAAAAATCCTATTCATATACTCCATGAATACTCCAGGTGCATTCGAAACTCCAAACGACATCACCGTGTACTCATAGTGTCCATATCTCATCCTGAAAGCTGTCTTCGGAATATCATCAGGCTGAAGATGAATCTGATGATAATCAGACCTCAAATCAATCTTGCTAAACACACAAGCACCCACCAATTGATCCATTAAATCATCAATCCTCGGAAGTGGATATTTATTCTTAATCGTCACTTTATTCAACTGCCGATAATCCACGCAAAATCTCATACTACCATCTTTCTTCTTCACCAATAACATAGGAGCACCCCACGAAGAAACACTCGGTCGAACAAACTTCTTCTCGAGAAAATCTTCCAACTGTTTCTTCAATTCCCCTAACTCAGATGTAGACATCCGATAAGGAGCTATCGATACAGGACTAGTGCCCGGTATCACCTCAATAGTAAACTCTACCTCACGCTCAGGAGGTAGGCCATTCATGTCGTCTGGAAACACCTCAGAAATTCTCAAACAACTTGTAGCTCCACGCCCACTGCTTCATAATCCACTTGAAGCGAAGCAAACAAAGCAAACATCTTAGCCTCATCTTCTAAGAGTCCTTCCACTTGCTTAGCGGATACAAACATCAACTTTCCACCATCACCAAACTCAGGAAATCTCACAGTCTTACTATAACAATCAATGTGAACATAGTTGTACTCCAACCAGTTCATCCCAAGGATAACATCAATTTGATTCAAAGGTAGATAGACCAAGTCCATCACAAAGTTCCTATCATAAATAGTCAAAGGGCAGCTCAAACAGACTAAAGCAGTAGTCACAGAACCATTAGCCAGGGTATCAATAACCATACTTCCACTCATAGTAGACAAATTCAAATTCAACCTCTTAGCACATTCAAGAGAAATAAACGAATGAGTAACACCAGTATCAACTATAGCAATCAATTCAACATCATTAATAAAACACGTACCTCTGATCATGTTATCTGACTTAGCTTCTTCTGCACCGCTCAAAGCAAACACTCTGCCACTTATCTGAGCAGCAGTAGAAGTCTTCTTCGGCTGCTGACACTGGGTACTGATATGCCCCTTCTCTCCATAATTGAAGCAAGTCGGAGCTTCGTATTTGCAGTCATTAGCCTTATGACCCCTCTTTCCACAACAATGACACCTCAGCGCTTTACAATTCTCAGCACGGTGGCCTTGCTCGCCACACTTATAACACTTCCCTGGTGCAGTAGCCCCTCCCCCACTTGGCTTTTTCCCATCAGAAGCCTTCTGCTTTCCTTTATCACCAGAAGTCACATACGGTTTTCCCCTGAACTGACCTTTCTCTTTCTTCTCACTCAGCTGCTTGTAGTGAGTAGATCGAGCTCGACTATCTTCATCATAAATTCTGCTTTTACTCCAAAAACCGACGAATCTGCTGATACCCAATTCCCTGCTTAATCTCTGGTCTCAAACCATTCTCAAACTTGAGACACTTCGACATCTCCGCGTCGGCACGATTGTAATGCAGACAAAACATGACCAAAGACTTAAACTTTTCCGCATACTCAGCCACAACCATATTACCTTATTTCAGCTCAAGGAACTCCACCTCTTTCTTCCCCCGAACATCTTCAGGAAAATACTTTCTCAGAAACTCTTCTTTAAACACAGTCCAAGTTATTGCAATGCCCGCATCTTCTAATCTCTGGCGAGTGTTATCCCACCAGTCCTCAGCCTCCTCTGCCAGCATATGCGTACCAAACTGTACTTGCTGCACATCAGTGCACGCCATAACTCGGAAAATCTTCTCAATCACTTCCAGCCACTTCTGTGCACCATTAGGATCATGAGTACCCACAAAAGTCGGCGGTTGTTCCTCTGAAAATTTCCCAAAGCACGAAACTCATCTGGAGGTCCACCATTCTGAGCCATCACTTGGGCAAGTGATTCCAACGCATCATCAATAGCACGACCATTCCTTCCTGCCATCTACAACCACCAACAAGGTTATAAGGAAACAACTCATCGATAACATTCTCACACTATCGACTGACAGGGGATTAACAACATAAACACTTGGCCGGACGGACTGACCTGCTCTGATACCACTAATGTAACACCCTTTTTCTACCCCAAAAATATCAAGACAAAATAACACATAAATCAGAGTGAATAAATAAATCTCATTAAAAAGCCACTAAAAGGGTGTACATTTCTCAAAGTCATCAAAATAGGTCCATACTCCGTAACTATGGGTTTTTCCCAAAGTATATCAAAACATCATAAACAGCGAAACTCAAACCATAAATCAAAGTTTTCCTCAAAAAGGGAAATTAATCAAAATAATGTCAACAATATAAAATCAACTCAAGGAACCCAACTCGATGTTACATATCAGAGCAAGACCCTCTAGGCTGACCAAAAGACTAAAACACTCAAACCTTCAAAACTAACTCCCCGCCGGCATCCACGGCTAAACTGGAACATCTCCACGTTACCCACGTAGAGGTAACATTCAAATAGGCAGGGTGAGTAAAACAATTTATAATAATCAATGTATAACAATTAATGCATAAATGACATCATAATCATATTCAACACATTCATATCCTGAAATATGCCTCAAAGGCCACAACATCATAATTTATACAAAAGACTCATAAATGCAATGCAACACAACTCAATGCATGTGGTAACAATCATCATAACGTGATGGACACTGGGCCATCAAACCTCCAAAGATCCCCATCAATAGGATCAATTCTACTAGAGAATCAGAGCACATCAAAATACTTCACATCCACACAGTGGGATTGAAGCCAAAGTAATCGAGGTCCTGAACCGAAGTCCGGATGCACATGAATGCATGATACACACATCACGATAATAATCCTCACGATACAGCATATGGTGCATCATCATTCATCATACTCATCATCATCACATAAAATCATCATATCTCATGTTATCACATAGTTCATTAAATCATGGTAATTTCATCATATTAACTCAATCGATACATCATAGAAAACTATCATAACATCATGTACACATCACCCAAAACCCACTATCATACTCGGGAATTACACATCAAGGCATCGCTGCAAAACGATCAAATTTCGCGAACTCTGCTACGTTCGCTGGCTTGCTCATTAGGCGAGTCGGTAGCGAGTCTTCGCTGGCTTGCTCACTAGGCGAGTCTGTGGCGCGTTTTCGCTAGCTTGCTCGCTAGGCGAGTCTTCGTTGGCGTGCTCGCTAGGCGAACAGAGCGATGACAGCAAAAACCTATTACGACCATAACTGATTCTTGTCCAAATACTCATACGATTCACTTATCCAATGCCCCCAAAACATCCCTAAAACATACCTACGGTCCTACGGCGATAACGGCACAAAATCTATGGTTTATTAGGCCAATCTGGCAACATTCTCACTGCATAAATCATTATTTCCTGCAATTGCTCTGAGTGCATTAGAGTTACTCACATTCGAACATTCTTATTCCTACAGGGTCAAACATATAACAATCCAAGGTTTTGGCCACGAAGGCCTAAGGTTTCTCTTTGTCACATCAATATTCAGTGTTACATACCATTACCCCTAACCTCAAAGTCTTATCATCAAATTCCCTATTTTCCCACAGCCAACCCAAAATACCTTAAATCATAACCCAACCATAAACACATCTAAAGGCATACATAGAAATTCATGAACAACGATACTCCACATACCTTAGTCGATTCGCAGCTTTCACGATTAACTTCGGGATCTTCTGCCTCTAACCTTTCCTTCAGAGCTCTGACCACCAAACTTTCACGGTTAACATAAAATGAATTCAAATTCCCTTCAGAACTCAATTTTGTCCAACCTAGTCTTGGGCCTCACAAATTGGACTTTTCCCTCATTACCCGTACTAACTCCCTCAAATGCCCAAATTGCCCTTATTTCACTTATATTCCATTTAATTAATAATAATTCTAATAAATTAATATTATATGCTATTAATCAAGTAAATAACCAAAAGTGCACATCTTTCCAATATTCACAAAACCACCGGAAATTCACCGAAACATGAATATTCTCAATTAAATAATTAATTAACATATTTCGATTAAATTTGGGGTGTTACACTTTTTACATCGGTTGGGGTAAACTGACTGATGTAAAATCCTTTATAACAAAATTTCTTATTATTTACGAAACTGTCACCGCTTTATTTTTTACATCGGTTGGGGTAAATGGCCCGATGTAAAATATTTAACCCATTTTATTTATTTTTTATTGAGAACTTTTTACATTGTTTGAGATAAATGGGCCGATGTAAAATCTTTTATAACAAAATTTCTTATTATTTACGACACTGCCACCGCGTTATTTTTCACATAAGTGGAAATATATCTACGATGTAAAATCATTAAATCAAATACTTTTCTCATCATATTGTTAATAAATCTGATGTAAAATATTCTCAGAAATATTTTTCACATCATATATTTTAAAATCTGATGTAAAATCATTTAATCAAATGTCTTATTTTTAGTAGTGGTATTATATAACACATGATTGGGTTCATGTCTTCATTTTTTTTCACTCACTTTATAAACATGAATTGCAAGAGGAGGAGTTGAAGAAACATGCAGTTTCATTTAGAGATGTGTATGCTCATGTTCATAAGAAAAAAGATGAAGAATATGTCTCTCAACGATTGAAGTTATTTGTTGTAAGTTATTAGGTTTTAATAATTACATGTGTAATTTTTAGCATGAATGTAAGTTACACAATTACTATATTCTTCGTATCTGTTTTTCAAGAGTCATATGACACAGTTATATTGGAAATGTCACTACGCCAGAAATCACTTTTAGCAGCGCATAGAAAGACAGCGCTTTATACAAAAGCGCTGCTAAAGGGCCAGTAAAAAAAAAGAAAAAAAGCGCCTACCAAAGACAGCGCTTTTAAAAAAGCGCTGCTAAATGGTGGGCCTAAGAAAGCGCTTTTAAAAAGCGCTGCTAAAGGGGGGGGCCTAAGAAAGCGCTTTTCAAAAGCGCTGCTAAAGGGGGACCCTTAGAAAGCGCTTTTTATATAAAGCGCTGCTATATGGAATTGATAAGGCACCCTATGAAAGCGCTGCTAAAGGCCTTTAAAAGCGCTTCTATAGGTATTCATATTATAATTTTAAAATACCCTCCAGAATTTTAATAGAATCAGAACAGTCACGCAACACATTTCTTCTTTCTCTGGCGAACGAAAACGAACGAACGAACCACTGTTCATCGTCCGACCATCAACTTCTTTCGTCCGATCATCCTTCCGACCATCACCGACCGTTCACCGTCCGTTTTTGAGTTCATCCATCCGTCTGCATTGTCGGTCCACCATTGTTACGGTACGTGAAGCTTTACTCTGCTTTTCTTGTTTTTTTAATCTTTTCACCATTGTTGTTCTGATGATATAGATGGTTTTTATCTTTTCAATGATGGTTTTTGTTGTTGTTGTGTTATTTGTTGTTGTGTTAATATGATATATGAGATATATATGATATTGTTGTTGTTGTTGATGTAAAATATGAGATATTTGAGTTTTTTTTGTTGTTGTTGTTGTGTTATTTGTTGTTGTTGTTGTTGTTGTTGTTGTTGTTGTTGTTCTAATTGTTATTGTTGTTGTTGTTGATATATATATATATATATATATATATATATATATATATATATATATATATATATATATATATATATATATATATATATATATATATATATATATATATATATATATATATATATATATATATATATATATATATATATATATATATATATATATATATATATATATATATATATATATATATATATATATAGTTTAATATATGATATTTGATATATGATATTTGATGTTTTTAGTGTTGTTGATATATGATATTTGATATAGATCGTGGTTGTTGTTGTTTAATATGATATTTGTTGTTGTTGTTGATGTAAAATATGAGATATATATATTTGATATATATTGTTGTTGTTGTTGTTTAATATGATATTTGATGTTGTTGTTGATGTAAAATATGAGATATATATATATATATATTTGATATATATTGTTGTTGTTGTTGTTTAATATGATATTTGTTGTTGTTGTTGATGTAAAATATGAGATATATATATATATTTGATATATATTGTTGTTGTTGTTGTTGTTTAATATGATATTTGTTGTTGTTGTTGATGTAAAATATGAGATATATATATATATTTGATATATATTGTTGTTGTTGTTGTTTAATATGATATTTGTTGTTGTTGTTGATATGAAATATGAGATATAGTGTATATTTGATATAGATTGTTGTTGTTGTTGTTGTTTAATATGATATTTGTTGTTGTTGTTGATTATAAATATGAGATATAGTTTATATTTGATATAGATGGTTTGTTGTTGTTGTTTAATATGTGATTTATTGTTATTGTTGTTGATATTTGTTGTTGTTGTTGTTATTCTGAATTACAGGTATATTATGGCCAGCAACGAGGAAACATCACATGATGGAAAAGAAACACCCAAAGACGTTGAAGGCGAAATTAAAAGAGGCATAACGATAATGAAAAGTATCATCCGTGCGAGAGATAGAGGTGTAAAGTACGATGTCCATTGGAATGAAAGAGATCAGTTGGTTGAGCCTAATGGTGCGCTGCTGACAAGTTATATTGGAGCAGTTGTACGTTCGCAAGTTCCGATTACTTGCGATAACTGGAGAATTCCTGCATTAGAAGCGGCTAAGGATAAAATTTGGACCGAGATTCAAGTATGAGATTTGATCATTTTTAATTATGTTGATAGTTATATCTTTAAATTAATTATACTAACATGTTATATGTATGTGTATTTGTTTGCAGAGATCTTTTAATATTGAGGATTCTAGGAGAAAATATTGTATTCAGTTGGCCGGAAAACGCTTGAGGGGATTTAGAGCGTTTTTAACCAACAAATATCTTAAAGATTCTGATGGCAACTTTGTAGAGTCGGAGCGTCCAGCGAAGTACGCTGATTTGATTTCGGATGCAGAATGGGAGACATTTGTTGCGAAGCGAAGAACCAAAGAATTTGAAGTAAGTACAACTTATCATGAACAATGTATAGTATATATACCTATTCCACAAACAAAATGATATGACTTAAACTTATTTTTTTAGGTTAAGAGTGGCGTAAATCGGGAACGGGCATCAAACCCTGCGTATCCATATAGAAAGGGGCGTTTGGGATATGCTCGCTTAGAACAAAAATTAGTAAGTGCATATATATGCTTTAATATGATCTATTTACAAAAAATAGTAAGTATACATAATAGGATATAATGCTTTATTGTTCGTCTTAATGCGTAGTTGGAAGAGGAGAAAAGTGATGCGACATCTCTTCCGGACCATGTCGTATGGAAGGCTGCCCGGGTGGGAAGAGATGGAGTCGTCCAAGAAGAAGTTCAACAAGTGTTTGAACAATGTGTAAGTACAACATTAGTTTTTGAACAAAGTGTTTGAAAAAAGTGTATAAATATTTAAATATGCTTTTATCTATATTTCAGGAGTCCCTATCCCAAACTATAACTCCTGCTGAAGACGATGATTGCAGGAGTTTATTGAGTCGGGTGTTGAATATTCCTGAGTACTCTGGGCGTGTGAGGGGCAAGGGATTTGGTGTCACTCCATCCAAACTGTATAAGCAGCCAAGGAAAAAAAATCCAACCAATAAAGAAGTGATGGCTACTTTGGAGGAAATGAAAGCTCAAATTCGTGAATTACAGAAGGATAAGGGGAGATACATGTCCGAAAGGCGCGCTCCAGAGGCCGGTAAAGCTACTAGTGACAAAGATAGTATCGGTTGTCTGCAGAAGCTTCCAGAGGTAATTGTATATATTACATTGAAATTAATTTAGCACATTTTTCTTAATTGACACATTAACTGATCATTATTTGTTTAGGGCATTTCACCTTGTCGACTATATTTATCGTCGCCGACTTATCGCATGGTTGGCAAGGGAAAGGTGCATAACACCCTGGGAGACTTACTTCACCATAAACCCCTCCCTGCTGGATTTTTGAAAGTATCTGTTGATATTGCATTAGAGGGGGGCGTTGTTGCCTATGCCAGACGATGTATCAGACGCAACAGTGGTGGGAGACGCGATAGGAGCTTATGTAGCATGGCCGGCGAATCTCATTTTCATGGATGATGAGGTAGGTTGAACCTTGTAATATTCCAATGTTTTATTACCCATACATGAAAGTTATTCTGACATTTACACTTTCTTATTGACATGATGATCTTAGACTCCCACAAAATCCAAAACAAAAGATGATAAAATTATTGTGCGGGATACCGATTCAGCTGCATCAAAGTTACAGGTACTAGTACTACAGTTTAAGTGATTATTTTATTATAAATTATTTATTGAACTTATATATGACTTTTAGGTTCTTGATCAGCAGTCGCAACAAGTCAGCAAGGGAAACATGCCTGAAACTTCCAAGGTGCCCAAAAAAAAGGTCGAGACAAAAAGAGCATTTGTTCCTCAATTTAGGTCGTGCCTTCAAACATATGTAGGGACAACAGACGTGCCTGAGGGCGGCATCCGTCTAATACATATGGATCAAGGTATTTTCGATTTTGAATATTCCGAAACACTTGCTAAGGAGGATTTCGACCAGGTTTTCAAACATTTAGAATTGGGCGTCGGGGTTATGCATTCCTACATCAGGTACTTCAATCCATTTTAATTAGATAATTGAACATTTTAAAATTCGCTCGTTTAACTGAATAATCTAATGTTGATTATATTTTTTTTAGGCGCTTGTATGACAAGTTGTTGGTCCCCGCTGATTTGACTTCAGTATTCGCATTCTTATCTGCTAGCAGTGTCAACTCACGGACAATAGACCAGACACCAGAAGCAGTCAAAGAGTACACAGTCCAGAGATTTATGGGTGCGAATACAGAGAAGTTGTTTATGTTGCCATATAATACTGGCTATGGGTTAGTTTTTATTCTAAATTCATTTATTATAATTGTTCGATTTTTGCCATATTATATAACATTTCCGTCTAAACTGTTGTCTTATTTTATAGTGGTCACTGGTTGTTGGTCGCAATTAATCCGATTAAAGAAATAGTGTATTATATAGATTCATTGGATGGCGATACAAATAAATATGAAAATCTGAAGAACATGGTTGATACGTAAGTGATGATATATAGTGTTATGAATAATTATATATGTTTATTTATTATGTGACATTGTTCTAAATATGTGTTTATATTATGTTAGAGTTATACAAATATACAGAGCACAGAGAGATGCAACAGTGCCAAAAAGCAGGGCTAGCAACATCAACTGGATCAGAGTGGAGGTATATTTTCCCATGTTTGACTGTTATAGTGGTTCTACTTATAAAACTATTTAAACTATATATCCTGATAAATGTTCGTTCCCTTTTTTCCTAATACAGTGTCCTCGTCAGCGTGGTGGGATTGACTGCGGATATTTTGTACTGCGCTTTATGAAGGAAATCATTCTTTCTGGTCAATTAGAGATTTCAATCATGGTATGGATCAATTCATGAGTTATATGATTCATTTTGATAATTAACTAATATTTCATCTGAGTAATTAGTATTAAATCGTGCTTGTTCTGTTATATTATGTAGTATTTTGATGAATTCAAATGTGCTACGTACTCGAAAGTAAAATTGGAAGAAATTAAGGAAGAATGATGTCAATTTATGATTGAGTTAAGAATTCTATAATGTATATTGGATTTGTAATTATGTGTAAATTGTATATTGTATATTGTATAATGTACAATGTTTAAATTATGTGTAAATTATACTTGAGTTAATTATGTGTAAATTGCAAAGTGTTATTGTATAATGTACAATGTTTAGTTATATTCTGTTGAATTAAAGGCCAAGTGTTGAATTACAATGTTTAAAGGCCAAGTTATATTTAAGGCCTGAATTATAAGCAGGGAATTTAATTGTTATAAGCAGGTTTGTCTAAAAATATATAAAAAATGTGATTTTTCAAAAAAAAATAATTTAAAAACGTGAAGTATAGACAGCGCTTTTACAAGAAAGCGCTGCTAAAGGGAGAAAATAGGCATAAAAAAGCGCTGCTATAGGTTAGGAAAGGAGGGGTCTAAGAAAGCGCTTTAAAAAAGCGCTGCTAAAGGGTGGTCTACAAAAGCGCTGCTACAGGGGGGAGGGGGAGGGAGAATAGGCAGCGCTTTGAAATCGCTGCTAAAGGGATAAAAAAGCGCTGCTAAAAGTGATACCTTTAGCAGCGTTTTTTCCATAAAAAAAAGCGCTGCCTTTACCTTTAGCAGCGCTTTAAAGCACTGCTAAAGGTAAAAAAAAGCGCTGCTAAAGACCATTTTTGGCATAGTGTGTATGGAGGACTCTTCCACTCATCCCATGATTGATTCTATAGTGTGGGCAGAAGTTTCTGGCCACAAAAAGACTAGACATACATTTATGGATCGTAATTTAGATGTTAGAAAAACTATGTTTGCTCTATTTACTGATATCATTGGTCATTTTAGAACCATAGTTACATATAAGGAAGATATCAAAAAAGTTGTGGATAAAACAATGACCTATTTTGTCCAAACACATTTGGTTCCGATGTTGGAGCCAATCCTTTCAATGATTCAATCCATGCCAAAAGCACCCATGCAAAGTGAAATACCTGAAAAAGACCATGGAGATACAAGGTGAAATAATGTTTTCCAATCAATTTTAGAAACAAGAGTTGATATGAAACATGAGTTGTGATTTCTGAATTTAAAATAAATAGAATATCATTGAAATGTATATTAATTGTTTTAGTGTTATTAAAGATATTACAAAATTGATGTTTTGGTTATTTTAATCATCAGTGGATTGGTCCAACAAGATGAAGATATATGAATATGAAAATACTTTTTAATTGTATTTTCATTTTAGTAACAAAGTAAAAATTATATTATTGTTTAAAATTTCATTTAATTTATTTAAATAAACTTCAACAATATTAGATTTAATTTTAAATAATTATTTTTTACGAATAATTTTTTGAAAGTGTTGTAATTAGATTTTATTTTACATAATTATAAAAAATACGAATTAGTAAAATTAAGATTTATTAAAAAAGTCAAAAAATTGTTATAAAATTGTTATATATATTTAACTTCGTAGACATACTGTGCCTGTATAGTTGGGAAATATAAATTCAACCTGGATATTTTGCTACATTTTTGTTGTGGCTTAGCTAAGAGTTTTTTAATATTAGTTGAAATTTTACTAGGAAAATTTTGCCAAAATAATTAGCCACTCAATTCATGCTACAACATATATTGTAGTTAAATATATATATATATATATATATATATATATATATATATATATATATATATATATATATATATATATATATATATATATATATATATATATATATATATATATATATATATATATATATATATATATATATATATATATATATATATATATAACTTATTTCATTCAACAACATTCACAACAAGAAAATCTTCTATTAGCTACGGCAAATACACTAGCTAGTTTGTAGATAGTATCACAGGATAATAATAAAAAGGTCAATTTACTTAGTGAGCAAGAAGAGCATAGGTGTGGAACCCACATGTGGAAAAATCTGTGGCTGCTTTGAACACATGTTAACGATATATTCGAAACTACAATGTTCTGTAGTTTGTCTTTTTCAATTCTTATTTAGTGCATCAAACTTGACTTTGAAAGGAACAAGTCGTGGTCTTATAATCTTTATTGAGAAATAAGACTTTTGTTCTTTGCTCTATGAAATGTTCTATATATATATATATATATATATATATATATATATATATATATATATATATATATATATATATATATATATATATATATATATATATATATATATATATATATATATATATATATATATATATATATATATATATATATATATATATAGAGATAGAGAGAGAGAGAGAGAGAGAGAGAGAGAGAGAGAGAGAGAGAGAGAGAGAGAGAGAGAGAGAGAGAGAGAGAGAGAGAGAGAGAGAGAGAGAGGATATATTTAGGATATATTTAGGATATTATAATGTCTAATATTTAATACATTTGATAATGTGAGATATTAGATCGAACACTAGTTAGCATGTCGTTGAAGTTTGTCAATATGTTATTGTCGAATACATACATGTTTTAGTCGAATTGTGTTCTAGTATGTAGTTGTCGAATTAAACCTTGTATTAAGGATCCAATTGTTTAAATTAGCTTGTAATGGGTAATCGTCAAAAAGACCATTAGTTTAGTATGTTAGGTTTTATTATAAATAGCATACTAGTCTCTCATCTTGGTGGTGTGATAAAATCTAATTAGGGTAAGAGGGTTATTTGTTATTCTTGAGTACTTATAATTTGTTTTATAGAGAAAGTAAAGAATAGGAGTTATAAGCAATTCTTATTGTTCTCCTTATTTTTCCTTAACCCTAACCCTTGTGTTTCTTGATCATAAGAAAACCGAGTATATTTTGTTTTAAGGCATCCTAATTCACAATAAACTAGTGCGGTGAGCGTGAAGGAGAAGATGCCATCAACAAAGTATGAGATTGAAAAGTTCACCAGAGCGAACAACTTCGGTCTATAGCGCTTGAAGATGAAAGCCTAACTGGTTCAGCAAAGTTGTTTGGAAGCATTGAAGGGAGAGGCAGCCATGGACGTTGTGTTCACGGGAAAAGAAAAGACGACCATGATAGAGAAAGCCCACAATGCAATATTGTTGAGCCTTGGTGATAAGGTTCTTCGACGGGTATCAAAGGAGACTACGACATCAGGGTTATGGTTGAAACTAGAAAGTTTGTACATGACCAAATCTCTGGTGAATTGACTCTACCTAAAGTAAGCTTTATATTCATTCAAGATGAATGAAGATAAAATGTTGGCTGAATAGCTGGATATGTTTAACAAGCTGATTCTTGATCTTGAAAATATTGATGTAAAGATCGATGATGAAGATCAAGCACTGTTGTTGTTGTGTGATTTGCCAAGAACACATGCTCACTTCAAAGAAACACTCTAGTATGGAAGGGAAACCCTAAGCTTTGAAATAGTTCAATCAGCCTTGTATTATAAGGACTTAATGAATGAAAGGAGCATAAACTTTCGACGTTTGGTGAAGGTTTGGCCATTAAGGGAAAATTCTTGCGAAAGGATGGTAAGTTCGACGAGAAGAAAGGTAAAAGTCAGCATAAGTCTTATACTGGTGAGGCATCTAGTATTTGATGCTATAACTGTAAGAAGGAGAGTCACACAAGAAAAGTGTGCCCTGAACGCCTGAAAGATCATGGAGGTAAAGATAATGGAAACACTGCCATTATTCAAGATGACTTCGAATCATCTGATGTTCTTGTGGTTTCAAGCAGCGACTCAAGAAAGGAGTGGATTATGGATTGGGTTGCACTTCGCACATGAATCCAAACAGAATATTGTTTCGAGGAGCTATGTGATCACGATGGTGGATCAGTGCTGCTAAGAAACAACAAATCTTTTGCAAAATTCCAGGTATTGGATCTGTGAGATTCAAGCTCCATGATGAGTCAATAAGGTTATTGAGTGATGTAAGGTATGTACTTGATTTGAAGAGAAATTTGATTTCTCTTGGTGAATTCGACATGAAGGGATATGTTTTTCAAGGAGAGAAAAGTATCCTAAGAGTCATAAAGGGGTCGAAGGAAGTCTTAAGAGGCATGAAAAAACAAGGCTTGTATACCCTTGAGGCTGAAGTTGTAAGTGGTTCGACAAATGTTGCATCCACAAAACCGTTGTCAAAAACAGAAATTTGGCACATGAGATTGGACCATGTCAGTGAAAAGGGTCTGGTCGAATTAGTGAAACAAAATCTGCTTGGAGGAGAAAAAGTCGAAAATCTGAAATTTTGTGAACTCTGTGTACTTGGAAAATCTTTTAGAGTGAAGTTCAAGAAAGGAAAACAAAGAAATTCTTGATCCCTTGATTACATCCATGCTGATCTTTGGGGGCTTGCAAGGTGTCCATCAACTTCAGAAGCAAGGTATTTTCTATCTATACTTGATGATTATTCTAGGAAGTTATGGGTATTCATCTAGAAGACTAAGGATGAAACTTTTGAGAATTTCAAAGGTTAGAAGACTATGGTCGAAAATCAGACTGGCAAAGAGGTCAAGAGCTTAAGAACCGACAATGGCCTTGAATTTTGCAATGAGGCGTTCGACATTTTTTGTGCTGCCTCAGGTATTGCAAGGCACAAAACTACTGCAGGTACTCTACAACAAAATGGTTTAGCAAAAAGGCTTAATCGAACTATTTTGGAAAGAGTTAGATGCATGTTGCTAGTGCTGGATTAAAGAAGGTGTTTTGGGCTGAGGTTGTTTCAACAATAACATATTTGATAAATTGATGTCCTTCGACTGTGCTAGATATGAAGACACCTGAAGCAGTTTGGTCGGGACATCCCCCTAGTCTCGACAGACTGAGAGTATTTGGCTGTATGGCCTGTGCTCATATTAGGCAAGACAAGGTCGAACCTAGAGCTCTGAAATACATGTTCATGGGATACCCTAAAGGAGTCAAAGCTTATAAGCTACGGGGCCTAGATCCAGGTCACAAGAGGTGTTTTACAAGTCGAGATGTAGTTTTCAATGAAGATGAGACGGATTTCAAGAAAATTGATGATGATGATTATGAATAGCTGGAACAAGGAGAGTTTCATGTTGAGGTAGAGCGTGTCGATGTTGAATTTCCTACCCTAGATGAAGTCGAAGAAGAAGCAGAAGCTATTGTTGAAGATGAGGAGATCCTTATATGGACTGAAACAATCTCCTCGATTGTGGAATAGGAGATTTGACAAGCTCATGACATGTATAAGTTTCACTAGAAGTTAGTTCGACCACTATGTTTACTTCAGATTTCGACCTCGTAATTCATTTTTGTGAAATCAAGATCCTCAGAGATCAACATTTGTTTTTATGAAGACAAATCACTCAAGAAGGCAAAGATGATCAACCATCAAGCATCAGGACAAAGATACAACTTTGAAGATGTTTTCATCTGAAGGTATAATGAGAATATCCATTAAGCATTTAAGTCCTAATTGCTCAAAGCTGTTAAAAACTTTTTTCATGACTTGTTGCACTCTCACAAGCTTTTGAAAACATAATTTTTCTAAGTTTTTCAAAGTGCAATCGATTTCACTCTTAGAGCAATCGATTGCATGATCAATTTTTTAACTATTTTTTTATTCTGTTTTGAAGAGCAATCGATTGCTGCCTTAGTGCAATCGATTGCATGCTTAAAAAATTCTTAGTTTTCACTTCTGTTTTGAAGTGAAATCGATTGCTCACTGAACGTTTTTGAAAATTCCCTCTGAAAAGTTGCATCTCTTCATTCAAATATCTGTTAAATGTTTCCTTTGAAACATAACAACTGCTCATCAAATTTTCTGAAGATTTGCATGATTTCATCAAGTGATATTTATGTAATATAAATACCTAGCTTTTAAAATTCGAAAACAACTAATTTTTACATCAATTCTTTACAATTTCTTTCAATAAGAAATTCTCAAACTTTTTCTTTAAAGAATTTTCACAAAGAATTTTCTGCATCAATTTCATATCTTTTGAAAAGAAAATTCTTGAGCAATAAGTCTTAGATACTTGTGGAAATTCAATTGAAAGAGAAGATTCAATCTCAGCATTGATTATCAATTATACATTGTTACAAATCTTACAAAACTCTGAATTGTATTTTAGTTTCCCCTTGTTGTTCAGGATTGTTGAAAGCAAGTGTGTGCATTAGAGAGGATTGTTCTCATTTCACTTAGTGTTTAGATCTTAAAGGTGTTTTAAGAACCTTTGATCTCCTATAGGTTAGAACAAATTGTACATTGATCCTAACTATAGTGAACTCTCTTTCGTGTTGAAAGGGGAGTGGACTACCCTCGAGGTGTGACGGGAACCACTATAACTCTTTGTGTCTCTTTTACTTTCTGCCTTTACAAGCTTTCAAATTATCAATTCATTAATAAAATAAAGTAACATAGTCCTCTTAAAACCAGAAAATTTCAAAGAACCTAATTCACCCCCCCCCCCCCCCCCCCCGCTCTTAAGCGCATTACTACTCACAATTAGAATCAGAGCAGATTTGGGTAACCTGTTCCTATTTGATCCAGTATGGCTTCCGCAAATAACAAAGGTGTATTCAAAGACGGTGGTAGCAGTAACAAGCCTCCATTGTTTTGTGGTGAATATTTTGATTTCTGGAAAATCCGTATGAAGGCTCACTTAGAAGCACAAGGAGACGAAATTTGGGATGCTGTACAAAATGGTCATTTCATTCCTACAACCGTCGTTAACGATGTAAGATCAGCAAAGCCCAAAGCCTCATGGGATGACGATGATAAAAAAAGGGTTCTCTATGACAAGAAGGAAATCAATCTTCTACAAAGTGCGTTGAGCATGGATACTTTAGTGGAAACACATGAAGGAACCATCAAAGCTAAAAGATCAAGATTGAACACGTTGAGTCAGGAATACGAGATGTTCAGAATGCAGCCAGGAGAATCAATTCTTGACTTGCAGAAGAGATTCGTGCACTTGACAAATCATCTTATAGCACTCGGTAAGACACTAACTAATGATGAATTAAATCTTAAAGTGCTTAGATCCTTGTCCAGAGAATGGCAGCCCAAGGTGACAGCAATTTCTGAAAAGAAGAGCCTAGCCACGATGACATCCGCCACTTTGTTCGGCAAACTTCAAGAATATGAAACAGAACTCGGGCGATTGGAGAAACATGAGAATCAAGAGAAGAAATCTAAAAACATCGCATTAAAGGCTGATTCCAAGGAAGTAGAGAAAGCAAGCGATCTAGTTGAAGATGAAAACTCCATGCTTCTTGTAAAGAGGTTAGGGAAATACTTTGGCTTTAAAAATAATATTGGAAATTCTGACTACATGAAAAGGAAGAAGTTTTCAAAAAGCAAAGAGAAAGAGGCGTCAACGTCCACACAAGATGTCAAATGCTATGAATGTGGAAAAATAGGACACATCAAACCAAACTGTCCTAAACTCTCCAAGAACGAGGTTTCTAAGAGCAAAAAGGGATTCAAGAAAAATAAAGCATATGTGGCATGGGAAGACAACGAGATAAGTTCCTCATTAGAATCAAATAGTGATCAAAGCGCAAATCTGACACTAATGGCCTCACATCATTCTGATGATGAAGATGACAAGGTTAGTAATAATTTTCTAATTTATGATGATGATGCTCAAGGGGCCATTGATGAACTTCTGAGTGAATGTAAAATTCTGTACAAAACTACTTCCTCACAGAAAAATCAAATTTCAATTCTAGAAGAAAAAATTGAAACAATGGAAAAGAATTTTAAAAATGAAAAACAAAATTTTGCATGCACAAAGTGTGAGTCACTTTCTTTTCAAATTGTCCAACTGAAAAGAGTTCTTGAAAGATATGAAAAAGGACAAATTGGATTAGAGGTTGTTCTTAGCCAACAAAGATTTTCAAATGATAAAAGTGGACTCGGTTATTCAAAATTCTCAAAACCAAGTCCCAACAAAACCATCTTTGTTAAAGCTAGTGAACAACCTCCAAAAGAGAAAGTGGTAAAACCTAAAATGGTTCATCAATATCCCAAGAAGAAGAAGGTTGTTAATAAGAAAAAACCTTATCCTTCTAGATATAAGAGTAATTTTGAGCCCACTTGTTTTTATTGTGGTATCAAAGGCCATACACCTAATGCTTGTTATGTGAGAAACTTTAGTATTGCAAAGGGACATTATGTGTGGGTCAAGAAAGGCACTAACTATGAAGGACCCAAAGCAAGTTGAGTACCTAATGGAACTTAATATTGTTTTGTAGGTATGCTTGAAGACCTCCTCATATCAGTGGTATCTTGATAGTGGGTGTTCAAGGCATATGACGGGTGACATTACCAAATTTTCACATCTAACGCTTAAGGCCAAAGGATTTGTAACCTATGATGATAACAACAAAGGAAAGATCCTTGGCATAAGAAACATTGGTGCACAACCTTTTACAACCATAGAAGATGTCCTTTATGTAGAAGGCCTAAAGCATAACCTACTTAGCATTAGTCAGCTTTGTGACAAAGGTTTCAGAATCAACTTAACTAAAGATGAATGCTTGATAGGAAACGAAGTCACTTCTGAAATAATGTTAAAAGGTAATAGATTTAACAACATTTTTATGATTTCCCTTGATAACTTATCCTTGAAGGTTAAATGTCTTATGGCGAACAACAACGAATCTTGGTTATGGCACAAAAGATTTGCTCACATTCATATGGAGCATTTGAACAAATTGATCAAACATGACTTAGTTGTTGGTCTGCCAAAGATCAAATTCATCAAAGATAGATTGTGTGGCGCATGCCAAAAGGGAAAACAGACCAAATCAACTTTCACATCCAAGAATGTGGTGTCCACAACTAGGCCACTGCAGTTGTTACACATGGATCTCTTTGGACCTTCAAGAACAAAAAGTTTTGGAGGTAATGTTTATGCATTAGTAATTGTTGATGACTTCTCTAGATATACATGGACGTTCTTCTTAGTGCAGAAAGTTAAGCTTTCAAAGCATTCAAGAAATACGCAAAACAGATTCAGAACGAGAAGTCACTTTCAATTGTCTCCATTATAAGTGACCATGGTGGAGAATTCCAGAACGCTCTATTTGAAGAATTCTGCGAGGGAAATGGAATCTCTCACAATTTCTCTACACCAAGAACTCCACAGCAAAATGGTGTCGTAGAAAGAAAGAATCGGTCGTTGGTAGAACTTGCAAGAACAATGCTTAGTGATTCAAACCTTCCTAAATATTTTTGGGCAGATGCAGTAAGCACATCATGTTTTGTAAGTAATCGTGTAAACATCAGACCAACTCTCAAGAAAACCCCTTATGAACTGTTCAAAGGAAGAAAACCAAACATATCCTTCTTCCATATATTCAGGTGTAAATGCTTTGTCTTAAACAATGACAAAGACAATCTCGGTAAGTTTGACGAGAAATTCGATGAAGGTATTTTTCTCGGCTATTCTCTCTCAAGTAAGGCTTTCAGAATTTTTAACAAAAGAACTTTAACTATTGAAGAATCTATACATGTCTCTTTTGATGAATCTAACCCCTCCAAGGAGGATGATATTATTGTTAATGATGATGATGATGTAGTAGAAACCTCTCAAGAAAACTTTCTCAAAGATATTGCAAGTAATCAACCAAATTAGCAGCAAGAGGATTCACAACAAAATGAAGTACACAATGATCTACCGAAAGAATGGAGAACTCATAGAGATCACCTAATCGATAAAGTCATTGGTGATATCAGTCAAGGTGTTTCAACAAGATTAAATCTCAAGGATGCTTGTCTTAACATGGCATTTGTTTCGCAAATTGAACCGACCAAAATCGATGAAGCCTTAGGCGATGATAAATGGATAATAGCTATGCAAGAAGAACTGAACCAGTTTGAAAGAAATCAAGTTTGGAATCTTGTTCCTAGGCCAAACAACAAACATATCATTGGAACAAGATGGGTCTTCAAGAACAAACTCGATGAAAATGGTATTATAGTTCGAAACAAAGAAAGATTGGTCGCCCAAGGATACAGCCAAGAAGAAGGAATCGAATTTGACGAAACTTTCGCTCCAGTTGCAAGATTAGAAGCAATTAGATTATTATTGGCTTGCATGTTCCATGAATTTTCAGCTTTTCCAAATGGACGTGAAGAGCGCTTTCTTGAATTGATTCATAAATGAAGAAGTGTATGTCAAGAAACCCCCTAGTTTTGAAGATTACAAATATCCATATCATGTCTTCAAACTAAAGAAAGCTCTTTATGGATTGAAACAAGCACCAAGAGCATGGTACGATCGACTCATTAATTTCTTATGTGACAAAGGCTTTGTAAAGGGAAAGGTAGACAAAACTTTGTTCATCAAGAAAATAAAAGAAGATACTCTCTTGGTACAAGTGTACGTTGATGACATAATCTTCGGTTCAACCAACACCAAGCTATACGAAGAATTCTCATCTATGATGCAAGGAGAATTCGAAATGTCTATGATGGGAAAAATGAACTACTTTCTTGGACTGCAGATTAAGCAACTTGAGAATGGGATCTTTATCAATCAATCGAAGTATTGCAAAGAATTATTGAAGAAGTTTGATATGGACAATTGCAAGACTTTATCTACACCTATGGGATCTGGTACATATGTAGATCAAGATAAATCCGGTATATCGGTTGATATCACAAAATATAGAGGTATGATTGGTTCACTACTATAATTAACAGCAAACCGCCCTGACATTATGTTTAGCGTCTGTCTTTGCGCTCGCTTTCAAGCAAATCCAAAGGAGTCTCACCTGATGGCAGTCAAGCGGATCATGAAGTATCTCAAAGGAACAACAAATGTCGGCTTATGGTATCCTAAAGGTAGTATATGCAATTTAATTAGATATTCTGACGCGGATAATGCAGGCTATAAAACTGATAGAAAGAGCACAAGTGGAACCTGTCACATCTTGGGAAATGCACTAGTCTCATGGGCATGCAAGAAACAAGCATGTGTAGCACTTAGTACGGCTGAAGCTAAGTACATAGCAGCAGGAAGTTGTTGTGCGCAGATACTTTGGCTCAAGCAACAACTTCGTGACTACGGACTCGACCTGGGCAGCATTCCTCTTCGCTGTGACAACACCAGTGCAATCAACATAACAAAAAATCCAGTCATGCACTCAAGGACCAAGCACATTGACATACGACATCACTTTCTACGAGATCATGTACTTCAAGGAGATGTCGAGATAACATTCGTAGATACTCATAATCAGCTTGCCGATATCTTCACAAAACCTTTGGCAAAGGAGTCTTTCTACAAAATACGAAGGGAACTTGGAATATTGGATGAGACTGATGTGGAATCATAAAAGAACTTCATCTGTTGTGTTTTCTCAAAATTTCACTGCAAGCAATCGATTGCACCCCTGCAACAATCAATTGCTCACTATAAGTTTTACAATTTTTATTGATTTTTAAAGCAAGAAATTGATTGCACCCTTACAACAATCGATTGCACTCTGTAGCTTTTGCCAAAATTCGTTTCTGTTTGGTGGAGCAATCGATTGCACCTACTGAAAAACTGTTTTTTCTGTTTCTATTTAATAGATCCATGAATCCTTAAACCTTCCAACTACACTCATTAAAATTTTTGACCTACCTATGATTAGCCATTACTTCTTAGCCCTAGTCTCAAGATTTGACCATAAAATCTCATATTCCCAAATTCTTAAATACCTTCAACCACTCATAACCCACATTTAATCCTATTTCTTCTTTCAACCATTATAAATATCATCTCTCATAACCTACTTCTACCATGTCTCTCAATTACCAAAACTCCCCACAAAACTCTCTCATAAACCCTAGCTCTCATTTCTTCATCTTTTTCAATGGCTTCACGAATAAAGAGGAAGATTTCTGCACAAGACAAAGGCAAAGGTCCAGCCTCCGCATCTTCCGAAACTCCACTTGTTCTTCAACATTTGGATAATGATCAACGGGACAAATTCATTAAGTATTTCCAAAAGAAGGTTGTGCAGACCCCCAAGTATGGTATCCTTTCCAAAAGAATGTTTCTCCTTCCAAGAAACCCTGATTGCATGTGGGTCGGAACCAGTAATTTCCTCATCCGGGCCATATTATCCGGATTTGGTAAGATTATTCTACTACAACCTACATAAAGAAGAAGGCAAGCTAGTGACATACGTTCAAGGAAAAAGGATCCCGCTCTTCTCAAAGACACTTGGTAGGATTCTCAACATTCCAGTGCCTGCTGCAAGATCTCCGGAAGAACACGAAGAAGTCTGGAACGCTTACGACAAAAAGAAGTTCTATTGGAGCCTTAGCAAAATGTATGAAGCCGAATATCATGCAAAAAGAGTCTGATCCTTAGGCGGCTTGGAACCATCTCGCAACTCATGGTCGGCAGGTATATTCAACATTGACGACCGCTTATTTCATTACTTCATGGCTTACATAATGTTTCCCAGGGGTGGAAATCATTGCCTCGTAACTGATCTAGAAATGCAGATGCTATATACTGTTAAGAATAATATTCAGATAAATTGGGCAAATATGATCCTAACTCATATGCGCGGAATAAATGAAAAATCCAAGTTTCAGCCATATGCTTGGTTCATTACAAAGATCCTGGAACATTATCAAGTAGATTTTGAAGAATTTGATAAGTATCTCATGGATTCCAATATCAACAAGATTTCAATCAAGAATGTGGATTCTCGGATGGGTTTCAAATACAACCCAGATACCAAGAGAATCATTTACCTTGGCGAAGGTGTGGCTGATATTGATGAACAAGAGGATGAAGATGATGAAGATGTTCCTGTTCCATCCGGAAATGGTCCGAGCAATCAATAGTTAATGGACTACATGACTCAGCAATTTGGGAATCTAAACAATTCCGCCAATGCTCAATACACTGCTATTCAAGAGTCAACCAATGCTCGGATCAACAACTTTCAAGAGAAAGTGAACCAACAATTCTCCTACCTGTACTCTCACTTCTACATCCCATCGTATGATCCTTCAAACCCGGTTGTTCCTCCTACTCGTCCATCATCTCTACAGACAACTTTTTCCAACCAACCAAGCTTTGACCCAAACATTGATCTATCTTAGAAATGATTGTTTTTATGTTTTTATTCTTGTTATTTATTTGTTATTTTTTTTAATTCTGAACTTTCCAGCTTTATTGTACTTTTTTAAATTTGACTTATGATCAAGCTTGTCTGTTATTTTCATATATTATTGCCTTAATCCATCTTTCCCTTCTTTTTGATAATGTCAAAAGGGGGAGAAGGATGTTACTCTTTTCTTGTTTATTATCTTTCCTTAAAGGTACAAAGTTTCAAAATTCAGAAACTCTCAACTCGTCATATGTTGAGGGGGAGAAAAACGTACCGGAAAGAAAACATGACAACAAAAGAAGAATGCTTTGTCATCATCAAAAAGGGGGAGAATGTGAAATCAAGATCCTCAGAGATCAACATTTGTTTTGATGAAGACAAATCACTCAAGAAGGCAAAGATGATCAACCATCAAGCATCAGGACAAATATACAACTTTGAAGATGTTCTCATCTGAAGGTATAATGAGAATATCCATTAAGCATTTAAGTCCTAATTGCTCAAAGTTGTTAAAAACTTTTTTCATGACTTGTTGCACTCTCACAAGGTTTTGAAAACAAAATATTTCTAAGTTTTTCAAAGTACAATCGATTGCACTCTTAGAGAAATCGATTGCATGATCAATTTTTTAACTATTTTTTGATTCTGTTTTGAAGAGCAATCGATTGCTGGCTTAGTGAAATCGATTGCATGCTTAAAAAATTCTCTGTTTTCACTTCTGTTTTGAAGTGTAATTGATTGCTGCCTTGGTGCAATCAATTGCTCACCGAACGTTTTTGAAAATTCCCTCTGAAAAGTTGCATCTCTTCATTCAAATATCTGTTAAATGTTTCCTTTGAAACATAACAAATGTTCCTCAAATTTTCTGAAGATTTGCATGATTTCATCAAGTGATATTTATGTAATATAAATACCTATATTTTAAAATTTGAAAACAACTAATTTTTACATCAATTCTTTACAATCTCTTTCAATAAAAAATTCTCAAACTTTTTCTTTAAAGAATTTTCTTCATCAATTTCATATCTTTTGAAAAGAAAATTCTTGAGCAATAAGTCTTAGATACTTGTGGAAATTCCATTGAAAGAGAAGATTCAATCTCAGCATTGATTATCAATTATACATTGTTACAAATCTTACAAAACTCAGAATTGTATTTTAGTTTCCCCTTGTTGTTCAGGATTGTTGAAAGCAAGTATGTGCATTAGTGAAGATTATTCTCATTGCATTTAGTGTTTAGATCTTAAAGGTGTTTTAAGAACCTTTGATCTCCTATAGGTTAGAACAAATTGTACATTGATCCTAACTATAGTGAAATCTCTTTCGTGTTGAAAGGGGAGTGGACTAACCTCGAGGTGTGAGGGGAACCACTATAACTCTATGTGTCTCTTTTACTTTCTGCCTTTACAAGCTTTCAAATTATCACTTCATTAAAAAAAAGTAACATAGTCCTCTTAAAACCAGAAAATTTCAAAGAACCTAATTCACCCCCCCCCCCCCCCTTCTTAGGCGCATTACTACTCATATTTTTTTACTTTGTTGCTTTATGTGGATGATATTCAGACAACAAGCAACAATGTCGAAGATGTAATGAGGGTAAAGGTTGAACTCAATAAGGAGTTCGACATGAAGGATATGAGAGTTGCGTCCAGGATTGTTGGGATTGACATCTAAAGAGATAGAAAGCAGTTGAAATTATGCTTATCTCAAGAGGCATACCTACGGAAGATTCTCGAAAAGTTTGGTATGTCGAATTCAAAGCCTGTTGTGACTCCGACAAACCCTTAATTAAGCTGAGCATAGGTCAGTGTCCCAGTACTGATGTCGAAAGAACTTATATCAATAGCATTTTATATGCTAATATAGTGGATTCTTTTATGTATGTTATGGTTTGTACTAGAACCGACATAGCATATTGAGTATGTCTTGTAAGCAGGTACATGGCGAATCCTAGAAAGGCTCAATGGAAAGCATTTAAGTGGATTCTAAGGTACTTAAATGGGTCTCTGAACAAATTCCTAATTTATGGTGGAGCCTTGGGTGAAGATAGTAAAGAAGAAATCGAAGGATATGTTGACTCAGATTATGCAGGTTATATGGATTCCTGAAAATCTATTACTGGATATGTGTTCACTATGTTTACCACAACAATCAGTTGGAAAGAAACACTTCAGAAGGTTTTTGCCTTATCAACCACTGAAGCGGAATATATCGCCCTAACTGAAGTTGTGAAGGAAGCATTGTGGCTTGAAGGTTTTACAAAGGAGCTGAACTTCAAGGTCGAGTTGTCCCTCTTAAATGTGATATTCAAAGTGCAACACACCTGTCAAAGAATTCATCCTATCATGAGTGAACCAAGCACATTGATATGAGGCTGCATTTCCTTAGATGGATAATTGAGCGTGGAGAAGTCCAAGTGCTGAAGGTTTTGACATATTATAATGCTGATGATATGATCATCAAGACGTTGCCCAGTTGCAAGTTTTTCCATTACATGCAGTTGATAAAGCTGCATGAAGAAAGCTAGTTTGTTTCTTGATGGTAGAGTTAGATCTAAGGTGGAGATTTGTGAGATATTGGATCGAAATCTAGTTAGCATGTTGTCGTAGTTTGCTCACATGCTGTAGTCGAATTGTGTTCTATAATGTAGTTGTCGAATTGGGTCTTGTGTTAAGGATCCAATTGTTTAAGTTAGCTTGTAATGGGTAATTGTTATAAAGCCCATTAGTTTAGTATGTTAGGTTTTATTATAAATAACATACTAGTCTCTCATCTTGGTGGTGTGACAAAACCTAATTAGGCTGAGAGGGTTATTTGTTATTCTTGAGTACTTGTAATATGTTTTATAGAGAAAGTAAAGAATAATAGTTATAACCAATCTTTGTTGTTCTCCTTGTTTTTCCTTAACCCTAACCCTTGTGTTTCTTGATCATAAAGAAACCGAGTATATTTTCTTTTAAGGCATCCTAATTCACAACAGACAAATTATATTTTGACTTTATAATTTTGTTTTCATAAATTGATGTAATTTGATTTTTATGTTTATTTTAAAATATAAAAAAGTTGTAACATATTAATAATAAGATATAGATAGAATGCTTCATAAAAAAATGATTTTAATGTTAAATAAAAAAAATCTTACAAGTTTGAAAGTAATGAATCTTAAGATAAGTCAAAGATAAAGTGGTCTATTTTTTATTTATTTTAACAACTCGAGAAAAAAAACGCTCCGAATGCAGAAATTTAAAAGGGATTAGATCTTTATAATAGTTATGTGTGTCAACTATTCTTTAGACATGAAAACAATGCCATAGAATTTCTGCCAACAAAAATTATAACATGGTAAGTAATATTATCGTTTCTTCGAAGACGTGGTAACTTTGTATAAGAACAAGGTAATTGTAATTGTGAATACATTATTTTGAATTTGTAATAATAACTGGAGGTGTGATGAGCATAATTGAGTGAGTTGTGTGCTTAATTGTAAGACTAAAGGCTAAGTTACGATGAATAAATATAATTTTAAAAACGATAAATTTCTATTTCGATTCAGCTACCCTAGATGTGAACTATTTTTTCTCCTATTACTAAAGAATATTGTGTCAGCGTCACAAACTAGTTTTTAAAAGAGTCTTCTTTATTGAAAGCTCAGGAAAAAAATATGTTTTTAGTTATAACATTTTATAAAACACTCTTTTACAACTTCACAAACTCCTAGATACTAGGAGTCTCAAATGCCAACTGAAATTTTTTATAACACATAAGAATGATTGATAGCTGAGACTATTACTGTCACAATACGAATTATCATTACAATATCATAATTTTACCAATTCAATATACAATTCTCTGCTAGATCACAGTTGTCATAATTTCAGGGCACGTTAATGATAAAGTGGTTTATTTTTACCAATGTTATATACAATTCTCTTCAGATTAAACTATATAACATTTGGTTTATTGTTACCACTTTAAGTCAAACATAAAGTGGTTTATTTTTACCAATGTAATGAAACTTAAGTTTATTTATGTACCATATATAACATTTAAAACGAAATTCATTACACAAGGCAATTACGTTGAATTACATATATCACATATTTAAGGTAGAATAAACTAAAGGGAACCTATTCTAAGAGAACTCCACACTCGCCCTCAAGGAAATCATGGCTTTTAACAATAGAAAAATTAAGATAAGACTTACAATTATTAGGAATAGTCTTCTAATGGTAGTTTTTATTTTTATTTCTATATGTTACATAAATAAGCTTTAGACTCTAAAAAACTGAACCCATTACTAACAACATTTTTCTATTTATAGATAAAATTCTGAAATTGTAGAATGGTGTCATGCCCTAACTTAACCGCTTGCGATCAAATGCTTATTTTTATATGCATTTTTGGAAGATTATTTTGATTGTGCCGCTAGTCTTGGGAGCATGTCGCTTTGGTTGTTTACACCAGTATATGGTATTTGATGTTCCAGTATGCGCTGTTTTTATTAATTTTGATTTTCTTTCCTTCTTTGTATACGCTGTAAAATTTAGTAAACAAGAATTATCCATTTAATCTCTCTCAAGATTAAAAAAACCTTAACCACCTATTTGTAACAAAGAATGCATGATGGATCATGCAAAAGATATTTACAGGTTATGCATGTTTGCGCATACATTAAAACATATCAATGCCTAAGCAATTCAGACGTAGTATGTGCAAGGGAACGATATTCGGTCTCCATGCTAGAATGAGCCATAAAATGTTGCTTTTTAAAGCTCCATGAAACAATATTTAGACCAAGATAGACGCATGAACAAGATATAGAACGCCTATCATCAAGATCACTTACCCAATCAGAATTATTTTAGGCACAAATTGAAAGCTTGCACGAAGGTGGTGCCGGCGAAACGAGAAATCTAGGATCATGGGTGCCATTAAGGTAAAGCAAGATACATTTTGCAGCTTCCGAATGAGGGTTAATAGGGGAAGCCATGTATCGACATGCTTTGTTGACACTGGAAAAAAAAAATCAGGTTGAGTAAGACTAACATACTGAAGCTCACCAACCATGGATCAATACATGAATGGATCAGGAAGATGAGAACATCCATATTTACTAAGTTTGCACTCTCTAAGAAATGGAGTGGAAATACCATTAACATTACTCATATTGACTCTAGCAAGTAGATCATGAATATATTTCGACTGAGTGAGTAAAATATTTCCTGAGGTTAAAGACTTGATTCTGATGCCCAGTAAATATTCAGGAGATCCCAACTACTTGAGAGTACACTTAGCATGAAAGGAGTCGATGGGCTTGTGAATGAGCAAGCATGAAGATCGTGTGATCAGAATGTCATCCATGTAAACTAAGGAATAAATAATAATACCATGATGAAAATATATGAAAAGAGAGTGATCACACGCTATGACTTAAACCAAACTGAACTAGGGTTTAAATGAGCTTCACATACAAGGCATGAGGTGCTTGTTTGAGTCCACATAATGCCTTATACAATTTGAAAATGAGATAATAATCAAGTTGTTCAAAACCAGGAGGTTGAACCATGTAAATATCTTTATGAAATGATCCATTCAAAAAGGAATTATTGATATAAGTTTGTTGATTCTCCCATTTATGAGTAAGAGCTAAAGTGAGAATAACTTGAATTATTACAAGTTTAACAATTGGAGAAAGTTTCTTATTTAACTTGAACCCAAACTATTGATGAAACCCCTTCGCAACCGGTTGAGATTTGTCCTTATTTATGGAACAATGAAGATTCTTTTTAGCCTTTAAAACCCACTTACATCCTACAGATTTTCGATTTGGAGGAAAAGTGGTTAATGTCCAGATCTAATTCGTTAGCAAAGATTCATACTCAAGTCTCACGGCTTCGATCCAATGTGTATTGGAGAAATCTTGTTTGAAATTCGAAGGTTCAACATGAGAAAGAAAATCCTTAGGCTTGGAGTGACCTGTCTTGGCACAAGTTAACATGGCATAGTTATGAAGTTGTTGAACTCTAGGAAGAGAGGAAAAGGGAACTCATGGTAGTGCCTTTTAGAGGACATCGAAAAAGATGACTTAGTGAGTCAAAGGTGAAGGATCATTAGACGTCGAAACTGGAGAGCAAGGAGCTAACTCTAGAGTGTGACATTGGACTAAAGGGTCAGTTAAAATCAAAATTGACGGATTATTGCAAGCTGAAATCGAAGGACGCTGAGCTGACTCCTGAGTGGTGTGTGGGACTGTCATACCCCAAATTTGTCCTACTTCGGCAATTAATGAATGTTTTACTACTTCATGACTTCTGGCCACGACTCTCCAAGATTTCTCTTTAAATAAAGTGCTTGTATGCACATTTAACTCAAGTTATCCAAAGGTACTTCATACGGTCGATTTAGCCTCAGACTTTATTCGATTTGATTGCAAACATCGAGCTATATTTGGATTCTAAATTAGTTTGTGACGAACTTAGATTTAGCTTGCCAATTCCAAAACATAATTGAATTAGAAAGTCAGTTTGTGATAAACTTAGATTTAGCTAGCAAATTTCAAGTCATCAGTTTGTGACAAACTTAAATTTGACTTACGAATTTTAGGTCATAATTAAATTAGACTTTGGATGCAATTAGTTCAAAAGATATTCGATTCATTTCAAAGGCTTGCGGTATAATGCGTTTGAGGAATGGATCGCCCATATTATACAAACCCGTTAGTTTCAAGGCCAGTCTCATCAATATGGATATGATTAAATGGATGTCAAAACGATTATCGAAATGGATGCATACATGAAAACATGACCAAGGTATCATCATTCATCTTTGTTCCAAAATTGGCCGTGTGAGAGTTCATTCTTCAAACTCCACAAAAGGGTGATGTTGGTTCACTTTAAGTGGGAATTTGTTTCAAGTAAATAATTCACTTTGTACAAGAGAAACCCATGGATAAATTTAGAACAACCCTGAACCACTGTTAAGTTCATTATCACAATCTTATTAAATAAATGGTAGTATCTATAACAGAGTTTCCAAGCATTAGTTTTGTATGCACTTATATTTTGGACAGACATCACATTCCATAGAAATTGTGAAGGTACCTAATTTAAGTGATGAAATTTGCAAACAAAATGCTGCTAGCCAATCTATCAAACGAGTGTAAGGGTCAACATGGAGGAAGCCTCTCGTTCACTAGAAGATACAATTTCTGATCTTAGTGTTGAGAATACCATATTTCATGCTCACAGAGCTACACAAAGATACCATAAAGTTGGAAATATTCCTTTAAATTCAAATGAAATCATTACAAACTAGAAACAACATCACAGTTCCTAATGTTATTGCATCAATGTTACAAAGATTAAATTACATTCATAATTCAGTTACAAGCTTTGTCTCGCGGAAGCTTATTAAGCCAACAAAACAAAACCATAGAGACAAAAGATGCAGACAGAGAGAATTCAAAGAAAAAAACCTAAACTACAAGCTACAGTCGGTTGCACAGCGGGGGGAATCACCTTCATTCTTTCTCACAAATCACACCTAGCATCCTCAATACTCATTTTTCACTTTTAATCATTTTCTGTAGAGCTTCATCAGTCTTCAACCGCTGTTTTTTCGCACTGTACCAAAACCGTCTCGGAATTACGCCAATTCTTCAACATCTTCGATTCACCGACATCTTCTTTCTTCCTTACAAGCCTATATTATTCTCTGGTTCTGCTGACGGCGAACTCCGAATTTGGGATACATTTCGACGCCAAACAGTTTCATCAGCATGGTTACGCAGTGCCGCGCATAGGATTATTGCTGTTGCCAGTAGTTCTTCACTCGGAACCAATAAATTTGTGAGCCAGCGTAGGGATGGAACTGTGAAAGTTTGGGTTTTGATGATGCTGGTTTGTCCAGGAATCCATCTGTTACAATCAACACAAACAGTTGCCACTTTTGTAAGTTTTCCCTAGTTAAGAATCATTCTACTTGGTTAAAAGAAGGGAAGGCATCAAAAGATTGCCTTGAAATAGAAGAGGCTCATAACTAATCAAAGTTCTTCTGAAAGCTATGAAGGGCTACCATATATGGCTTTGTCAGGGGAGAACTCTTCTGAGGCTGAAATTTTGGGATCTTAAGTCAAAAGAGAGATTTGCACGAATCCCTTCAAATATTGGTAGCAAGTCTTCAAGTGTTAGCAGTAAAGGGATGTGCATGGCACTTCAATTTTTTGTACCATCTGAATCACAAGGATTTTTAAATGTCATAGCTGGATATGAATATGGTTCAATGCTTCGGTGGGATGTACGAAATCTTGGATCTCCAATAAGTTCTGTGAAATTCCATTTTGAGCCAGTCCTGAGCATCTGCATTGATGGGTCTTGCAAAGGCGGTACCTCGGGAGATGTAGATGAGAGGACTGTGATGTATAGCCTGGATCATTCTTCGGGTACATGTGTGGTCAATAAAGAAATCAAGTTAGAGCGACCTGCCATCTCTGTCAAGGTAATGAGCAAGTTAAAAAAACGGCAGCAAGAGTTAATGCTTATGATTATCACTATGAATGAAAAGGAGTAAAAAGAAGTTGTGATACATACTTGAAAGTGGCAAGCCTGCATCAAAATTCAGCATATTTGTACGCCTGGTCAATATCCAAATTCACCAAACTAAGGTCAAGATCATTAAATTTGAACCAGGCTGGTTGTTCGTGTCGAAATGCCGTCTATGGGCCTTGGCACAAGCATCAACTAAACTCCTTCATTTATCCGTCTCCAAAATTTATGAAAGGCATAAAGAAGATGAAGCAACTACCTTACCATCGATACTATATTATCTCACAAGGCAGAGTAAAATACCCTGCAGAAACTACACCATGATTTCTCCACCATGATTTTTCCCATGCCCTGCAAAATGAGAAGAGAAAGAGTAAACATAATGCTTCAGATGGTTCAAACTGATGCAATAAATGAAGAGAATTATCATAATCACTCTCACAAGTTTAATCCTGAACTCAATACTAGATAAGTAGGAATTCTATTAGAAATGTTTCGCCCATCGGATGTACCAACAACTGTACCCAGATATCCTGGTTTGAACGAAATACTCTCTGCCTCAATGTTGCAACTTCCACCAAGGAATGGTGTGTTTCATCAGACACCACTCTCTGAGGATTCATATATGTCTAAGATGAGCCATAGACATCTAAATGGACTTGAGGAGCCTACTGGCTGGGCCAATCATGTTGTCGGTCAGTCTGTTCCATCCCAAGCTTCAAGGAATCAGATTCTTGCAGTAGCATATGCTAATACTCTAGAGGGAGCTTATGCAACTAGGGCGGTCAGCAGGTATACTCCATCACTGCCATATCCTCAATACACACACGAGGATTTCCTTAACCCACAACCAGAGTTTCATTCATTCCTGAGCCAACACAAGCACAATGTCATGATACAGATAGGGAAGTTTTAAATACTCTACAAGCATATTCCTTGGTGTTGCAAAGAATCTTACCATTGGATTACCTTTCAACCAGTGTTGTACATGGTTGGGCTCAAGTTCTTGAATTATCCGTCAATGCCACGTCATCTGATATTTTCCCTCTTGCCAGGAGGCATGCTTCTGAACCTGTTGCAAAATTTCATGATTCCATCAAATGCAGTCATGATGAGCTATGTTTTAGAGCGGAGAAGTATGCTATGGAAATAGAAAAGTTGGAAAAAGAGTTTACTGAAAATAGAGAGTTCCATTTGTTTAGAGTCAGAATCAATAACTAAGGATCATCCTTTGTCAGCTTTCATGAAATCTGCAGTCCCCTACACAGCATACAACAACATCATAATTCACATATACATATCGACAAATTCATGTAGTGAGAAATCATTTCGCAAATCATACACTTAGTCACTCACCGTTTGCAAGCCAGACTGCAACTTCCGCACCACGTCAAAGATTTGTGTGTTCCATCGATACCAAATTTGGGCAAGTGTTGGATTGAGCTGGTAAATATGATGAAATTAATCTATGCAAAAGAGAGTAGACATTGGCTCAAGTTGAACTAACCCTCTCAGCAAGAAAGAAACCTGTCACATCAGAACAAAACAAGAATTAAAAGTTATATTTGAAGTTCAAAGAAGTAAATTCCACATTAGAAAATTGAAGACAGTAAAAAGTCACATTTGTACGCAGTAAAAAAAAACTCAGCAAAAACCAGTTGTTTTCAGAGTGGCTACAGACAAAAACACAGGGTGAGTCACTACCCATGGTCCCCACCAAAATCTCAGAAAAACTTTCTTCCTAACAGTTTGAGGATTGTACAGATTGTGCTCACACACTTGAGAACATATTCCTCTCAAAAATCCCTAAGTTCACACGCACCAAAACCCTAAAATCCCCTATAAATACAACTCCATTCATTGGCAAAAACACACAAAAAAACCCTAGCGAAGCTCTGCGAAATTCAATCCTCACAAGATCGAAAATCACTCCAAAGTTCTTTCTAAAGGTTGATAGAGCTTCACATTGAAGCTCTATCCAACTTGAACTCAGCCACATCACTCGAGTCAAAAAGCGCGACCAAGCAGGACACAAACCAAGAAGAAGAGAAGCGGAAAAGATAAAGCACGAACCACCTACCTCGCGGATTCATCATCAGACTCGTTCCAGGCTTGCAAGTTCCCTTTTTTACTTGATTTTTGTTCGCCTTCGTATGAGGACCATGATTTAGCTGCTTGATATTTTACTCTGTGTTGCTTAAACTTTGACTGAGGATCTAGGGCTTTCCATGCTAAGAGTTGTTGTGTCTGATTTAGGGTTTTAGCTGATAAAACTGAGATAGGATTCGGGGTTTATGCTCAATATAAAAGGGGGTTAGTGTTTAGAGTTTGATGTTTTAGGTGTTGGATCGTCGGAGAAGATGATGGCGCCGACACCGGCCGCTGCATTTCTCCGGCCTTGTTGTTTGAATCAAGAGAGAAGGGGAATGGTAGAGAAAGTGTTTGAATGAAATTTGTGAGGATAATTTTGTTTTTTTCAAAAGCTGATTGTTACACTCAATAAATATAGCACGTTGAAAAAGTGATAACTAACCCATTAGCCCATCACCCATCATCACTTGCAGCATTAATAATTATAATAGTGATTAGTGTTAATTAGTGAGACTTAAGGGGTTTGTTTTAAAAAATAATTATTAGTAATATTACTAGTTTTATTTTGTTATATTTGTATTTATAAATTATTATAATTTATATTTCCTTTACAATATTACATTTATTTAAATTCTTTTTTAGAATTTTATCAAAATTGATTCTTATTTACTTTTTATTAAATTCAAAACATTTTATTTGTTTAGAATAAATAAAAATCCTTTTTTTTTTGAATTTATATGAAAGTGGTGGATCCTTGGAGTCTAGCACTCCTTGGATCCTTAAGCGACCGCTCTCGAGGTGCACGCCTAGAGTTGTGGTCGTTTCGTCTTTCATCCTTAAAACTACCCAACTTTGTTAAAGCATCTGAAATTCGCAAACCCTAATATGAACAATATGCCTACCCTTTAGTTTAACCCATCTACGCTAATATGTCTAAATTATTTTCCTAAATAAATTACGAAAGAATCGAGTTCTCAGAGTCCTGCATTCCTTGAATTTGAGAATGATTACTATTGAGGCATACGCCTTGAATAGTATGTCATTCGAACTTTCATTCCTAAAACACCTCATCAAACTATTTGGACAAGTATTCATTATCCAATAAACATATTTCGTAATTAATGGAATGAAAAAGATGTTGTTGGGATCTAGCATTCCAACGATATCCCGACTAATTGGTTACGAGGCCGACGTCTCGCTTATCGAATAGTCGTCATTCCTTCTAAATTTTCAATCCGTCTAACCCCGTTCTTCATCCTCGTGCGATCAAGTCTAAACCTTTGTACGCTTATAAACCATACGTTAAATTCAATTTATTTTCTTTATTAAATTGGGAAAGAACTGAGTTCTTGGAGTCTCGCACTCCTTGAATTCTTGAGTAACTACTCTTGGGGCGTACGCTTTAGGTTGTGAGTTGCTCGACCTTTCGTCCATAAAACATGTGCCCTAATTATTTGGACAAATACCGCCGTTGTCCATTCAAACACAATTTCATAACTAATTGAATGAAAAAGGTGTCGTTGGGATCTAGCATTCCAATGATATCCCGATTAATTGATTGCGAGACCGACGTCTCGTTTATCGAATAGTCGCCATTCTCCATCAAATTGCCTAACTAAACTCCTCTTTCTTGCCCCCGTGCAATCGAAACCCTGAACCTATTCAAATATATCCTCTAACCAAAACATCCAATATGATAAACCTAATTCCTCGCCCTCGTGCGATCTCCAACCTAAATACTTTACCAAGAACATTGTTTAGTCCATTCTTCTGCGCATAACAAACTCGTGCTTCAGCCTCCCCTAGCGAGCAGACAAGCCAATGTTTAGCAGTTAGGATGCGACCTAAACACTCGTTCATTCCAAACACAAACCTTTTACCGTAGTTAGCCGAACTACGGCTGCTCTGATTTCTCATTTATCAATGAGAATACGTAGGCACAAGATTGCGATGATCTTGGCGAGCACAATTCCCACCTTTACCCGTAGTCCCACGAACTACAAATGCTCTGATTTTCCACTTCTTACAAGTGAAGATACGTAGGCATAAGGACCCCAATCCTTAGCGATCACCCTATCCAAAAACCATACATTCCCCCCTATAGGAGAAACCATAGAAGAAAACAAACAAGTGTAGCTAACTTTACTCTCGAATCGAATTAAGAGGTTCCCGTTGAGTACAACGAACGTAGAGGATGCTAATACCTTCCCTCTGTGTAATCGACTTCCGAACCTAGAATATTGGTTGCGATGACCATGTTCTTATCTCTTTAAAAGTTTTATCGATATTTTCCTATTCCTACCTTGGAATAAATAAAGTTCGGGTGGCGACTCTGTTTCGAACGTATTTTCTGCGTCCATCGCGAGGATCGTATTTTTCGAGGTACGACAGGGACTAAAAGAACAGTTGAATTCGAAATTGAAGGAAAAGGAATTAACTCAATGTGGCAGGTTTGGTCATATGCTACACAAGAGGCAGAGGGAAAAAATGATGGAAAAAGAAAAACATCCTCGTGAAAAATAACATCTTTGGAGATGAAAACTTGTACGGTCTTGCTGAGACATTTATAACCCTGATACTTGAGAGAAATCCCCAAGTACACACACTCAAGACTCTTAAACTCTAACTTATGTTTGTTGTAATGAGTGAATGGAAAACACAAAGAACCAAAAACTCTAAGAGTGTCATAACGAGGATACTTATGATACAAGGAAAATTTGGGGACTAAAAGAGAGCAAGCCCGACAATAGGCAATCAATTAATAAAACGAATTATAGAAGAAAAGTTATTTTCCCAAAAAGGAAGAGGAAGGGAAGCAAAAAATAATAAGGTAAGGCCCATTTCAACAATATGTTTGTGTTTGCGTTCGACTGTACCATTTTGGTGAAACATGCGGGGACATGCGATGCGAGCCTAGGAGAGACACCTAACTTAGTTAAATACTTAGTGAAAGGTCAGCATTCTCCCCCATAATCGGATTGAACCGCTTTAATGGTAGTGTGAAACTGAGTTTGAACAAACTTGTGAAAAAATTTGAAGGCCTGAAGTGTTTCTGACTTATTTTAAAGAAAATAGATCCAAGTATACTTGGAATAAGCATCAACAAAAGCAACATAGTAGAGAAAGCTAGAAGTCAAAGGGAAGGGGGCAGGACTCCAAAGATCTGTATGCACTAGTTTAAAAGGAGAATGATACACTATTATAGATGCAGAGGAATAAAAACGATGAGATTTTCCAATACAAAAATAGTTAAACGACTGAGTCGAAAAGGGTCTAGTTGAAAAAGGAATATTACAATGCTTTAGAACCTGTCGGATAGCATAATAGCTGGCATGACCTAGTCAAAAAGGCCAAAGAATACTAGATGTCGTGTTATTTACACCAGATTATACAAAACATGAAACTGATTTAGCATTATTACAAGCAATTGTGCAACTAGATTAAGACATGTAGGACATGTAGGATAGAGCCCCACCCAAACGAGGAAAGCAATACAACCAACTGGAATCACGAAAACCTTTAAGAAATGTAATCCTAAAAACATGATATTTGACAAAACATTTATCATCAAGAAAACAAACACAACATTAATGTCAGGCGAGAAATTGGAAACTGATAGCATATTTTTGGTAATACATGGTACAAAGAGAATATCATTAAGTGTAAGGGAAGTAGAGGGACATAATAAATAATAAATACGAGTAAAAGCTACACATTTGATGACTAGGATTTAAACATTAGCTAAACTGACACGACATGTAACTGAATAAGCCTTCTTAGAATGTAAGTAACAAGCACAAGGACTAAGATGATGAGAAGCACTTGAGTCTGAAATTTAAGCATGGCTTCCAAATCTTGAGGCAAGGAGTATCCAAGTGGAGTCTACATTATGGCCAAGGCATGAGGATCATATGTCGAAGCCTCAATAGAATCAAAAGGCAGGGAAACAACATTTTGAGACGAGGCTAGAGCAAGCACTACTATAAAATATACCTTTGGTAAGACTAACTTACAACGGTTTGACAATTAATCGTGGTAATACCTCATTTTTTGAATAATTTTGTTTTTTTTTATATTTACGAAATGACATTGCATTACGGTCAAAATAATTAACCATGATATGCATCCATGGAGTGATAGGGTTTGAATCCCAATTTCAACAATTTTCTAATTTTTCGTTATAATGAGTGTTGTCCTTATAATATGATATACATATTAAAATTAAAATACATATCACCACAGTTGTTAATGTGAATCGTTGTTAAAGGCATTACATTTCATCATAATTTTTTAATACGACTTTGGTGAAATTTTTTACCCATATATTAGCGAATTAACTCTCGCTTCTTGACAATATCGTCATATCTCTCATATTAAAAACCTAGCACACATTTTCTCTCTTCTTCATCACCATTAGCTTTCATGTTTTACATTATAGCCTCAATCTTGTTCTTCATGCATAAAGGTATTCTTTTTCTTCCTTATTTTCTCGTTTTCGTGTATGTTGTTGTTATGTTTCACTTATCACTGATGTAATTGGTTGTGTGAACATGTGTCGCAACTGCGAAAAACAACCGGCGGGAAAAAAATAGAAGAGTCACCACTGAACTTTATTTATCCCGACAGGGGAAAGGAAACGATTGAAGAAAAACTATAAAAAAGGGAGAAGACATGGCCTCATAATCAAATCCTGGGTTCTGGAGTCGATTACACGAGAGGAAGGTATAAGCACCCCCTCGCGTCTGTTATGCTCAACGGGATCCACGCTTGTTGTTCTAATCAAATGGTGTGTTTATATAAAGCCTACCTGCTAAAGAAAAAGGAAAGGGAAAAAAAGGAGACTCGATAGGACTTCACCGTCCTAGGCCTACGTATTCCATCATGCAATGGGAAAGTCAGAGTCAATGTAGCTCAGAGGACTACAGGTGGATGGGGGGAAGGTTGCTCGTCAAGACTTCACCATCTTGTACATACGTATCCTTATCTGTAATGAGAATTTATAGCAGCTGTAGTTTGGCTCACAGAATGTTAAGTTTTTTTTTATGAGTGACGTTAAGTTCACGTTCCAACAGTTAGGGTCGATGCTTGTTTGCGGTAGAACGAAAATAACGTGCTTTTTATGAAAAGGTTTGACAGGAAATCCCGAAGGATAAAAATGATTTGAATTTTTTTTGTGAATTTTAAAGAAGTGAATTGATTTGTTTAGACTTGTATTGCACTAAAGTCTATGACATAGGATCAACTGCTTTGTAAGATCGACCTAAGAAAGGACGTATACAAAGCATTCTAGAAAAGGTAAGGAGATACTCCCGCTTATCACTTCACATGTTATTAAGGCTCGTGGCGCACAATACTCATCGTATTTATTACATGTTTTGATTTTGTTTAGAGAAAGGAAAGAGACTCAAAGGGCAGAAGAAAATCTAGGGCAAATACACCTAAAGTTTATCATGAAAAATGGTCATATAGTTGAGGATAAGAAAGGGAAGTATACCTAATGTTATCATACAAATGATGGTCCTAAGGTTGAGGTTAAAAGGGACTACCCTGATGTTGTCATGCAAAGGATTGAGAACCTAATGTCTATCCTACTTTGAACCTAATCCAAAATTAAGTTCAAACTAGGAGCCCTATGGGAACATGTGATCAAACACAAGTAAACATTAATAAAATTCAATCACAAAAGCAAAAGTGAGTTCAAAACTCAAAGGATAAGAAAAGGGATGAAGATAATGAAGGTGTCAAAGCAACACAAGGTATGGAGAATCCAACATCAATGCATAAATGTCACACCTCAAGATTAAAGTCAAAAGCATGCTTGTCAAATGAAAAGAGACATCAAAGAAGAATAAAGCACACCATAAACATCATTACACATCATGATTAAAGTGTTCACACTTCCAAGCCCAAGAGAAAAGATGAAGACAATCAAAGAAGTGCCCAAGCAAACTTGTTTTAGAACCAAGATTGAACACCATTAACCAACACACAAAGACAATATGAGTTTAAAAAGATGACAAAAAAGTGAAGTAAGAACTTTATCATATTATGATCAAATCAATTCAAAGATGAAAAGAGAGGCACCACACCATCCAACATGAACCACAACAACGACCATGCATTCATAAATCATCAACTCATAAGAACAAGTCAAACATGGTTCAAATAAATGAAATTAGGTCAAAGAATTAATATGGGCAGTAGCATGTAAATGAATATCACTTCAAACATCAAATCATGGATACCAAGAAGAAACATGAAAGATCAAATTCAAACATGCATCAAAACTAGGCAAGCATACACCATGATTATTTTCAAAGGAAAACATGTGTTCAAGCAAGGTGCAAGGTATAAATTTATCAAGTAATACACGCCATAACATGAAGGTAAGAAGAAAACTCAAATGATTCAATTCACATTCAACTCCAAGATATCAAACAAGTTCAAGAAAGATCATGTTCAAATTATGCTCAAGAAACCACTCAAATTATGCATACAAAGAAACAAAAGATCATGTGAAGAAAGAGATGAGAAATGATCATACAATGGACATCATAAAATGAAAATCAAACCCCCAGACATGTCATCCAAAGCATACAAGAGTCCACAAGAATCCATTAGACCATACAAGAAAGCATCTCAAGGAAATAGGTCAAGAATATCAAAGGAGCAAGTGTAACACCCCAAATTTTAATTGGAATATTTTAATTTATTTATTTGATTGAGAATATTCGTATTTTGGTGGTTTTCTGGTGGTTTTGTGAATTATTGGGAATTTATGCATTTTGTGGATTATTTATTTAATTAATAGTATGCTATATGAGAATATTAGTATTATTATTGATTAAAATGAATATAAGTGAAATAAGGATAAATTGGGCATTAAGAGGAATTAGTAAGGATACTATGGGAAAAGCCCAAATTGGGAGGCCCAAGACTAGGTTTGACAAAATAGAGTTCTGAAGGGAAATTGGGAGTCATTTTTGTTAACCGTGAAAGTTTTTGGCCAGAGCTCTGAGGAAAGGTTGGAGGCAGAAGATTTTCAGAGACAATCGTGAAAGCTTTGAATCGGCTAAGGTATGGGGAGTATAGCTTTCATGATTTTCCATGTATGCCTTTCGGTGTGTTTATGGTTGGTTTAAGATTTAAGAGATTTTGGGTTGATTGTGGGAAAATAGGGAAATTGATGATGAGACCCTGAGGGTTTGGTTAATGGTAAGTATCACTAAATATTTGATATGAGGATTAGGAAACCTTAGGCCTTTGTGGCCAAAACCTTGGATGGTTATATGTCTGACCATAAGGGATAGGAATATGTGATATGAGAAATTATGATGCCTTCAGGGCAATTGTAGGGAAATTGTAATTTAGGGTTGAATATGTTACAGGAATGGCCTAATAAACCGTAGGTTTTGTGCCTTTATCGCCGTATAACCTTATTGATGATTTAGGGACGTTTTGGGGGCATTGGGTAAGTGAATCGTATGAGTATTTGGGTGAAAATTAGTTCTGGTGCGTAGTAGATTTTTGTTGTCATCGCACAGTTCGCCTAGCAAAGAAATCTTTACCTAACGAACCATGCATTCCCAGACTCGCCCAGCGAAGAAATCTTCGCCTAGGAAAGGAACTCGCCCCAGACTGGCCTAGCGAACATGCCAGCGAATGTAGCAGTGTTTCGCGAATGTTGATTGTGTGCAGCGATGCCGTGATGCTTGATTCTGAGATTTCTGAGATGGGTTAACATAAGTATGACAGTGAGGTTTGTACGATTAATAGGTGATAGTATGAGGATTACCACGGGTATAATTTGATGAATTAATATGAGATAATATTATGAATTAATATGTGACAATATGTGATAACATGATGGGTTAATATGAGTATGATTGTGAGTGCTATGTGATTTGTACTTGATTATATGATGATTTCTATGATGTACGAATATGATTATTATGAAGAAATATGGTGACATGATGTATGATGATTATTATGATGAATTATATGATGACATGATGTGTGATGATGATTATTATGATGTGCCATGATGACATGATGTACGATGATGATTATTATGATGTGCTATGATGACATGATGTATGATGATGACTATGATGATGAGTTATGATGGTTTATGATGATGAATATGATGAATGATGATGCACCTATGATTTTATTATGAGGATAATTTGTGACGTGTGCATCATGCATTCATGTGCATCCAGACATCGGTTTAGGACCTCGATTACTTTGGCTTCAATCCCACTGTGCGGATGTGAAGTATTTTGATGTGCTCTGGTTCTCTAGCAGAATCGATCCTATTGATGGGGATCTATGGAGGGTTGATGGCCCAGTGTCCATTGAGCTATGATAATTGGTACCACATGCATTGAGTCTATGTTGCATTTGCATTTATGAGCCTTTTTGTATAAATTATGATGTTGTGGCCTTCGAGGCCTATTGCAGGATATGAATTTGTTGAATATGATTATGATGTCGTTTATGCATTAATTGTTATACATTGATTATTATGAACTGTTTTAATCACCTTTTCTGTTTGAATGTTACCTCCACGTGGGTAACGTGCAGATGACCAGGTTTAGCTGTGGATGTCGTCGAGGAGTTATTTTTGAAGTTTTAGAGTCGTTAGCCTTTATGGTTAACTGAGAGGGTCTTGCTCTGATATGTAACATCGGGTTGGGTTCCTTGGGTTAAACTTTATACCGTTGAGTTATTTTGCTAACTTTCCCTTATGAGGAAAAACCTTGATTCATGCTTTGAGTTCTGCTGTTTTATGTTGTTTGATTTATTTTGGGGAAAAACTGTAGTTACAAAGTATTGACCTATTTTGATGACATTGAGAAATGTACGCCCTTTTGGTGGCTTTTTACTGAGGTTTATTATTTTACTCTGAAATCTGTGTTATTTTGCCTTAATAATCGTGGGGTAAAAGAGGGTGTTACATTAGTGGTATCAGAGCAGGTCGGTCCATCTGGCCAAGTTGTCTAATGTTCTTTATTCCCTTGTATGTGACATGTGTCTGAAAACACTGACGGTACATGTTTGTGTTCTAACCTTTTCCTGCAGTTGTGGCGATGAAACAAGTGGGGGAGAAGTTGTGCTTCTCCAAGATGCTGCAAGTGTGGAGTGTTGGCGCAGTGCGTAGATGAACGCTCTTATAGTTTGGTGAAGATGGTTTATGCCCCATCAAGATTTTCGACCGTTTATTGACAACTTCAGGAACTGATCACCCTTAATCTCTTGTTGATAGTGGACAGAGTCATGTTGGATAGGATAGACGTGTCTTGCAAGCTTAGATGGCGTGAGCAGTGAGTTGTTTTGAGTTAAGCTAAGTGCTTACAGATTGTTTTGATGAGTCGGTGCAAGATGGTGCTGAGATGTTTATTTTGATGGAAACTTTGATTATTAATGAAAGAAGGGAAGTTGGTAGTCTGCCAACTAATCGTTATTGTCCGGAGGTTTTTCCTGACGAGATAAGTGATTTACCGCCGGAACGTGAAGTGGAGTTTACGATCGACTTAGTTCCTGGAACTAGTTTGGTAGCAATGGCTTCATATCGTGTGTCTGCATTGGGATTGAAAGAGTTAAAAAGTCAACTTAAAGGATTGCTTGAGAAGAGATTCTTTCGTGCAAGCGTGTCATCGTGTGGTGCACCGGCTTTGTTGATTAAGGAGAAAGAAGGTTCTGTGAGGCTTTGGGTGGATTATAGACAAGTGAACAAGGTGACTATCAAGATAAGTGCTCACTTTCAAGGACTGATGATTTGATGGTTCAGTTGGTTGTTGCAAGTGTGTTCAGTAAGATGGATTTGAGATATGGGTATCATCAGATTCGCGTGAAGGCTGAAGATATTCAGGAGACTACTTTTAAAGTAAGGTATGAACTTGATGAGTATTTCGTAGTGCCATTGGGGGTCACTAAGGCACCATGTGGGTCTGTGGAGTATACGAACGGGATTTCCTATACTTATTTGAGCGAGTTGATGGTTTTGTTAATCGATGATATTTTGGTATTATTCGAAGAGTAAAGAGGATCATGTTGAGCATCTGAAATTGTTGTTATTAGTGTTGAGAGGGAAGCAGTTGTATGCAAAACTGTCAAGGTGTGAGTTTGGTTGGAGAAATTAAGCTCCTTAGTCGTGTGATCTCGAGTAGAGTTATTGCGGTTGATATGTCGAAGGTTGGAGCGGTATCGCAATGGGAAGCTCCAAAACCTGTATTTGAGATTAGAAGTTTTCTTGGGTTGTTAGATTGTTATTGGAATTCATTGAAGGATTTTTCCAAGATATCTTTGCGATTTACGCGGTAGACTAGAAATGTTAAAGCTTTTGTTTGGATGCAAAGTGTGAAGAAAGTTTCAAGAGCTTTTGAGGAGGCTGATAGAAACTCGTGTTTTGGATTTTGCCGAATCCGGCAGAATAATTGTTGTATATTGTGATGATTTGTTGATGGGATTGGAAGATATGTGTTGTGGTGGAAATAGTATATCAAACTATTAATTAGTTTGAATCACAATTCTTGATTCACAACCGCTCTTTGATTTATTCGAAGGAAAAGGTCAAAAGAGGGAAAACCTATTTTTGCATCGTAAACACAATGTGGGGAGATACCTAGGTAAGGGGTTGGTTAAGTTTAGGGAAGGTACTAGCACCCTAAATTTCTGTAGTACTCTACAGGAACCTTTTGTTTATTGTATGCTTTTTTTATTTTATTATCTGCTTTAGTATATATTGAGCTAAGGGATAGAGTGACCTAAAAGACCTAAGGGTTAGTCCTAAGTTTACTCGGCAAGATTCGCATCTTGTGCACACGTATCCTGGATAAGGAATGGAATCAGAGTAATCGTAGTTCCCCTCGAAAGGAAGGTTAGAAACTTCTTGATTGTGGTCAAGGTTTCAAGGGGAGTAAACGTATCTTAAGGACACGCTTACGTGGAGTCTTAAAACTCCTATTTCTATGTTGAAAAGTTGAATTAAAATTAGGGTTGAAATTAGGGATTCCACGGCGGGAAACCCTAAACAGAGTACGGCGACTCTTTGACCTAATGCTAGGGTAAAAGGGCATTTTCATCCACGGCGGGACGCCTAAGCTATTAGGGTTTGAAATGGTCAAAGGAAAGGGTTATTGACTCGGCGGTCAAACGGTTAGACCTAATCCTTCAGAAGGGAAAAATAACGGTAAAACATGCAAACATGGCAAAATATCGTACGGCAGAATTAAAATGCAGAAAGTAAAGAAAGCGGTAAAGAAAGCGTCGCGACGATCACTTGCGTAAATTACAAGTCCCAAAAAAATGCGAAAAATAAATAACTGCGACGATAGCCTCGCATAAATTACAACCGAAAAAATAAACAAGAACAATAATTGCGACGATGGCCTCGCATAATTACAACCCAAAGAAAATAAAATGTGAATAGTACTGGATTAATACCCAAGGAAAAAAGATGAAAATTAAACGGGAATATTAATCATTTTTATTTTAGTATTTTTTTAGTTAGAAAATTGGAATGAAAGTGTGAAAGGTTAAAAATGTTGAAAATTTATTAAGAAAAAGTTTGAGTTAAACAGTTAGAGTTTTAATAAAAGTTAGAAATTTATGATATGAAAAAGAAATTAAAGTGCTAGGATCTTAATTTAAAAAAGAGTGTTAGAAATTTTAACTTAAAGAAACAATTAGAGTTTTAATTACATGAAAGATAAATTTTAATTTAAAAAGAAATGAGGTGTTGAAAGTTTTATTTTAAATAAGAAGGAAGTTAATTTTAATTTTTGAAAAAAAGAGTGGATTTTAATTTTATAAAAAACTAATTTTTTAAAGAAAGAGTTAGAATTGGATTTTTAACTAGAAAATCAAGTTTTATTTATTTATTTGAAAAAGAGTTAAGTTTTTTTAAAAAAAAAAATTATAAGTTTTTTAATTGTAACATAAAAAAAATCTTAATATTAATTATAACAAAAAGAGTTTTAATTTTTAATTATAACAAAAAGAGTTTTAATTTTTAATTATAACAAAAAGAGAAGTTTTAATATTAATTATAAAAAGAGAGTTTTTAATTTTAATCAAAAAGAAAAATTGTAGAACTAGTTACTACCTTATAATATCATTTCAAATTAATTAAAAAATGAGACAAACAAATGATAAATGAAAAAGAAAGAAAAATAGAAGACAACAAAAATAATAAGAGGGGATAAATTGGGGGAGGGCTATGGTTACTGTTGCCATTGTTGCCTGTTGAAGCTTTTTTCTTCTTCTTTGCATGGCCACGATCCCTTCTTTTCATGCAAAAAAAAACATCAAAAGAAAACATCCGTTAGAAACAAGAGTTACTCACCTTTCACGGGTTTGAAGTGGCTTTTCTACGATGGAGTTCATTGATGATGAACGATGATGGTTTTTTTAAAAATCTCTCCTCTTCTGATAAGTCGTGAGAACGGCCGCCATTTTTCTCTTTTGTCTCCTTCTCCCTTTTCTCAAATACCACTTATGTTTATATAGGTAATAAATTAGGGTTAACTCTAACCTAATGTCCATTTTAAAGTCCAACTTAAATTAATATTATTTAAAACTAAATAAAATTTAAACAAATTAAAATAAACTTAAAAATCTATTTATTTATACTAAACATTAAAAATATTATAAAAAGAATAAAATTTTTTCTAATATTTTTAATTTTATGATTTTTGGATGTTTTTTTGAATAATATGGAAAAAAGTGAAAAAAATAGTTTAAATAAAATACGAAAATAATAATTAAATAATAAAAAAACTATTTTTGTTATTTTTTATGAAAATAGAAAAGTTAGACTAAAAATAAAAGAAACAAAACAAAAAGTGAAGAAGGTGGGATTCGAACTCTCGACCTCCAACACTCACAACTCCTTACATAGGGTCTCTTATCAATTGTGCTATTTTATTCATTCAAAATAAAGTGGCACTAGAAACCCTGTAAACTAAAAGAGCGCGCCACATGATATTTTCTTGCAACAATCAAACAATTGCACAACCCGTTAGTGGTTAGTTTAAACGCAATGCAAAATGAAATGGGATGCAAGATGAAACGACTAATCTTATGGCAAAATTTGGGGTATTACAGTTGCCCCTATTTAAATAGCTTCACCGGATGATTTGAGCGACGTAGGCTCGAGAAATCATGGTGGAGGGATTTAAATATTGATAACCGAAAATTTTGCCCTTAGATGCAGTGATATGCAATGCTAATGGACAAAACGAACAGACTATAATGCTGATAATGCCATGAATCTAATATGATACGTATGATGGAATGATAAATGCAAGGATGCAGATGACACGACGACTCAGGGGACAGACGCGACAGACGAACCACACTGGGAGATATGACGCACTGGGTGACAGCACGACACTGGGGAATTCTAAAGTGATAGTCAACTGGTGCGAGTACGACCAATTATCACTTTAGGAAAAAGGAATAGTAGAATGGGATCCTCAATGGAGATGGCACCGGCGAGACGGCCTCCACTGGGGAATATGTAAGAGTAAATGATAAAAATGGATCTGCACGACTGTAGGATCGATTAACAAGATGCTGGAGCATTGAGCAAAGAATAACATCCAAGCTTCTGGAAACTCTCCCTCGTGACAGGATTAGACGGAATTTAGGAATCCGTAGAAAATATATAGGGTAAAACCGTCTGTATGCCAAACTAAATGGTCTTAAATGGGAAACGCCCTGATAAGCTTTCTCGAGAGAGAACTGCCACTTATCGATGGAAGGGGCTTAAACGCCAAACTGGATAAGCTCTCAAATAAAGAGACTGTCGCTTATTTGTGGATAATTGATGAAAATTTGATTGATTGATGAGCTCCGCTGGAGGGATTGTCACTCATATGATAAATAAACCTCTTCATATTTAAGGTCGGTGCCCGGAATACGATTCGGATTCTTCTTTTACTAAAGGATAAAATGAACTTCTTCATACTTCAAGGTTTTGTACTCTCTTGAATATGATTCATATCCTTCTTTTACTAAAGGATAAAATGAACTTCCTCATACTTCAGGATTTTGTACTCTCTTGAACATGATTCAGATCCTTCTTTTACTAAAGGATAAAATGAACTTCCTCATACTTCAAGATTTTGTACTCTCTTGAACATGATTCAGATCCTTCTTTTACTAAAGGATAAAATTAACTTCCTCATACTTCAAGATTTTGTACTCTCTTGAACATGATTCAGATCATTCTTTTACTAGAGGATAAAACGAACTTCTTCATACTTCAAGATTTTGGGCTCTCCTGAATATACTTCAGTTCAAACCTCCCCGCACTTCAGGATGAAAAGAAAGATGGAAACCAAACTGCTCGATGGAGATGGACATTTGATGCAAGTCATGACGAAGATAGGATAAGCTCCTCAGGTGAGAAATACCGCTTATTTGCAAGAGGCAATGATAAGCTTCTCGGGTGAGAACCGCTTGTAAAGATGGTAACAGGTAATGTAAATTATAATGAAGATTGTAATGAAGGTTGTAATGAAAGAACAGTGTAAATTGTAATGAAGTTTTGTAATGTAAATTGTAAGGTAAATTGTAATGAAGTTTGTAATGAAAGTTGCAATTTAAATTGTAATGAAGGTTGTAATGAAAGTTGCAAGGTAAATTGTAATGAAGGTTGTAATGAAATTTGCAAGGTAAATTGTAATGAAGGTGGTGATGAAATTTGCAAGGTAAATTGTAATGAAGGTTGTAATGAAAGCTGCAAGGTAACAGAACTGGGCTAGAAAGACCTGACAAACAAGTCTCCATTGAGGAAACGAACTCGAGTGGGACTATCTTACCTAACGCAGAAAGGTAACTGAAATAACCATTGTCCACGAGGGACGAACTCGGTGGGGAAACTGGAAATAAATGAGTATTTTGTGCTTAGGGCTGACGATCTACTTGGAGAGGGCGGACAAACCCAGTTACTCGGTGGTAACGATATAGGATGACGATAAATAGCAAGCATGCACATGCTAATGCGTATGCCAATGTGTATGCGAATGTGTATGTTCATGTATATGAACCTGTCATGCAATGAGTATGCTTATGCATATGCTGACAAAATAAACGAGGGAGGAGACATGATATGAAATAAACATCTCGACGGGAGTACCCTAGCGACCTCTGCAACAGTACATCCATTGGGGTATAGGAAAAGTTGATGGTAGAACCAAATCTTGTTTCAAAGTTATAACTTCCTTGGGGAGAAGATATCATGACTTCCACATGGGGATATGATACGACTTTACTGGAGAGTACGATATCATGACTTCAACTGGGGATCCATGACTTCTGCACGACGATACGATGTCATGACTTCACGGGAGGGATTGCTATCATGAACCATAATCAGCCAAAGAACTCTTGGGATCAGAGACTTCTGGGGATAAAATAAATATCCGTGGTATGGGGAAGATATGGAGCTAGGCAGCTTCATGAGTCATCTTCAAGGACTCAAACATGTCAAATGCAGTTTCTCTATTTGTGATCTTTTCATACTCAGTATGAGATATTGCATTTAACAAAATTGTTCTAGCCTTGTGGTGATTTCTAAATTCCTTCTTTTGGGCTTCAGTCATAGATTTTCTATCTACTTTCTTACCATTCCCATCAGTGGGATGAACATACCCATCTATGACCAAGTCCCATAAATCAGCATCATAATCAAGGAAAAAACTTTCAATCCTGTCTTTCCAATAATCAAATTTCTCCCCATCAAACATAGGGGGTTTAGTGCTGATTCTGTCCCTTTCTTCATATATGTTGTTAATGTTAGATGTTGAAGTATCAGCCATAATAACAACCAAATATATATCAAAGTTTTTCTCACTGGATCTTTTCTATCACTGTGAAGTGGTAACACACACAGAACCGGAGCTCTGATACCAACTGAAGGTGAGAAAATACTTGGAAGGGGGGTTGAATAAGTATGAAGATAAAACTAAGAAATAAAAACTCAAGAATATTTATCCTGGTTCGTTGAAATCAACTACTCCAGTCCACCCTATCAAGAGTGATTTGCCTTTCTCAAACAAGGACTTAATCCACTATTTAATCAACTGACTACAAAAGTAAGCACTAAGAACAACTGTTCAAAGTCTTCTCAAGAACTACTGATCCTAACTGGATCTTCTTAAGGTTCTCTTACAATCAAATGTAATAATAATACAAGTGTTAAAAATGCTTCTAATAAAGCTTTATCACAACTGTGATTTTCACTTAAGATGAAGAACAATGAAATAAATTCAGCAAATGAGTATAAGTTGTATGAGAGCTTGTAATGAATTCTTTCAAGTATATCGTCAATTGGAGAAGATGAATGGTGTCTTGCTTTTATAGGCACAGAGGTCCATGAAGTCTTTCACGTTGAGAGTTATGTACCAAAAAGGTCTGAGCCTTTTTGTCTTCACATCACATGACCTTTCCTAGAAGTAGAATGTACAGAAAAATTCTTTTTGTCTGTGTTCTTGTGTCTAGCATAAATAAGGAAAGAGTCATTTGGTTATTCCAACGGACATAACTTTGAATTCTTCTTCAACAAGTTTCAGCAAGAATCATCAGAGTCTGGATTGGTCAGAGTCTTCTGATGTTTATCAGAGTTTGCTGAATCAGAGTCTTTGCAGCAAGTGTGCTATCAGCGTGTAAATGTTCATAGCAGAGTTTGGGTTCAGATCCTCAGTACTGGCAGCGTTAGTACTATCAGAGTCTTCTGAAGTAACTGTGCTTGAAACTCTTCATATAGATTTCTTCATTGCTTCATATGCTTCTGGCTTCTGCTTCAGATTCTTCTGTAGGCAGCACTCAGAATCTTTTGGAGGCAGCGTTCAGAATCTTCTAAGAGATGCTTCTGACGCTTCAGAGCCTTGCATATTTCTCATGTTCAAATCTAATTTGCTTCTAGAGTAATATTCACTTTAACATCTGCATCAAACATTCTCAAACAAATTTTAGAGTATATAATTCTTGAATACAAAATTTCATAAGAGTTATCATCAAAACATAGATATATTATTAAGAACCAATATGTGTTCTAACAATCTCCCCCTTTTTGATGATGACAAAAACATCAGAAATTTTGTTTAATCAAAAATAAAATAATTATAACTCCCCCTGAGATGATGAATCTCCCCCTGAATTTAATACTAAGAAGGAATAGAAACTTCCCTTTTTGTATGAATATTCTTTTCAGAATCAGAGCCTGAATGTTCCAATCATTAGATCTTGCATGTTTTAGAGTCAGAGTCTGATAGGTTAAATATGATTTGGGAGTCTTAGAGTTTCTTTTAAGGAATATGTCAGAGTTATCAAATGTTTTGAAATACTAAGAGTTTACGTTAGTTAAAAATTGATATGTCTGAAGTTTCATTTAGGTAGAGTTTATTTGAACAGTCAGATCCATTTTCTCCCCCTTTTTTGTCATAATCAAAAAGTAAAAACTTTTAAAGGACAAATAAAAGGAAATACAGAAAAGATAAATCATGTAGAGGAACCATTGAGTCATTCATTCATTCAGAGCAAAAGATACAAAACATCAGATAAAAAAACAAGTACATGTACACAAACATCAGATGCAGAAAAAAACATAAACTAGGTTTGTTTGGACATAATCATCTTCAACAGGTTAGTGATCTCAGATGAAGACTCTTCTTGCTTTGTCATCCACTTAGCCATGTGTTCATTCTTCTGATCTTGTTTGGACATCCATTGAGCCATGTCTTCAGATTTCTGGTCTTGCTTGGCCATCCATGACTTAATCTCAGATTGTCCAGCTTCCAGAACTGCAATCTTATCTTCAAGATCTGGATTTTCTTTCTTGATCTCAGATGAAGAAGGTGGGGCAGAGTCTGAAGCAGGAACAAAGTCAATTTCCATTGGAGATGCAGAGTCATGAGCACCAGATCCAGAGGTATGTTCCACAACAGTCATAGCCAGAGGATTTTCTTCAGAAGCAGATTCAACAGTTACTTCTGTATCAAATACTCCAGAGGATGAAGGAACATCTTCAAGAAGCAATGGTTCAGATCTTTTAACAGTCCAGAGCAAGCTTCTAGCAGTCTCAGCAAATCTGAGCTTCGCATCATCAGAACATACATTCTTCAGATTTGAGGCTACAGTATTGAATCTGTTGATGAAGCTATTCCAGATAGCATCAGATTCATTTGCATCCATTATTGATAAGCACCTCTTCTGAACAGAGCCTAAATGTATCTTTATTTCTTTCATAAAACTTGTAAATAAATTATCAACATTCAGCCTAGGTTTTGGTTTCAGAAGGGTTTCCAAGGTGAATGGCTTGGGTTGAGGTGAAGGTGGAATGGTAAGTTCTGGAATGATGATCAGAGGACGAGGGTAGAAGGGAATGGATGGAGAGTCAGATGAAGTGATAGATTTTGATCTGATTAAGGCATTCAGCAAAAATGGTTTTGTATTTGATGCATAGGAAACAACATCAAATGAGGTGGAGGTGTAAGGAATGAAAGCAGATTTATCAGATAAAAGAGGTTATGATGAAACCATGTTTGGCAATTCTTTTATATATGTTTGGAGAACAGATGGTAGAATGATGGAAAGCTTAGGTTTAAAAGGTGTGATAGAGTCAGATGGTTCAATTCTGTGATAGAAATTTTTGAACTTGAAACCAGAGGGAAGTGTAGCAGAAGCGAATGGTTTATAAGAAGCAAAGGATACAAACTCAGATGTCCTTGGCTTAGGTTTTAGAATGGTGTTGGGAATGAGAATTTCAGATGAAATGGGTGGTTTTGGGTGGTTAGTTTCAAATACTCTGAGAGAAGGAGGTGAAATGAAATCTGGATGGATATCAGATTCAGATGAATTTGAGGATGTGGTTGGGGTACAAGACGTAGAAGACACTTCAAATACCGTCTTGAGAGGTGTAACGTTTAGAACCTCAGTCTCAGGTATATTTGTTTCAGGAGGATTGGTTGGTTCTGGTTGAATCTCAGAAGGCTTGGATGAAGGTTCAGATACAAGTGGTTCAGAAACAGGTGGTTCAGAAACAACTGAATCAGATTGAATGGGTTCAGATGCAGTTGGTTGTTGAATTTCTGGTGGTTGTTGTGTTGTAGGTTGTTCTGTTGGTTTTGTTATAGGTGTTTGAATTTAGTTTGCTGGTGTTGTTGTTGTTGGTTCATATTTTTGAGATGGAACAGGAATAGATTGTTTTTTAGTGGGAAGGGGTTTTGGAATAGAACTAAATGTTGATTCATTTATAACAATTTTAGAGAAAGAAGATACAGATGATTTAGTACCTTTAGTCTTGATACGCTTGGTGGGAACAGAGGGAACTTCTCCAGAAGCTTTTCTTTTGATCTGCTTCTATGGCTTGTCAGCAACTTTTGGCTTCTTCAGAGCAGCAGCTTCTTCTGCCTCTGATTGACTTATTTTCCTTGTGTTCTCATTATATACATCTGGCATTGGTTCTCTTGCTCTTTTCATAATATCTGCAGGAAGAGGCATTCCATCTGCTTTGCATGAATCAATATACCTAACAATGATATCCCTTGGTTCTTCAGCACCAAAAAGTGGAAAATCGTCAACAGGAATTCTCTTCTGACTGATTTCAGAAATATTCAACTTCTTGGGTGCAGCTGTGAGTTCATCTACAATCTTTAGTCTCTGAAGACTCTTTGCATTTAGTGATTTTCCAACAATGGATTCAAGTTCATCCTTAACTCCAGCTTCATAAAGAGCAGTTACCAGACCATTCTCTGTCAGAATGTCTGAAATCAATCTTCCAAAGGGAATCCATGTCCTGATCTTCTATCCCTTATCCTTTACAGATTCTCTTGAAGCATTAATATGGTTCCACAGATGCATAAAGAGGATGTAAGGAAGATCTACCTTTGTACTCTGACTTAAACAATACATGAAGTAGAGTTGTTCATTATTCACATAATCTAGAGAATTGGTAGATTTTCTGTGATGGATGCATCCCAGAAAAATCTTTGCCCAGATTTTATAGTCAGGCTTAAGATACTTAAATTTGTTAGAGGCCTATCCAGATGTAATGACTTCCTCATAAACTTCCTTCATGTCCACACGCCCAGCTGGCAGATGACATACTCCATCAGTCTCCTCATACCCTATGAGTTTCCTGATGAGATCTTCAGTTATGATGATCTCTTTTCCCAGAACAGAAGATAAAATGAATTTTGGATAAACAGAAGCATGTATCCAGAATTCCTTCACCAGATGAGGGTAAACTGGTCCAAACAATCTGTCAAAATATTTAACCCAGCCTTGTGCATCAATTATAGAACGAAATTCAAACCCATTTTCAGCTAAAGAGTCAAATTCCACCATGGATTCACAGAGAACTTCAAGTTTGTCTACATGGGTTAACAATGTCCTCTTAGGTACCGTGAATGGAGTCACACCCATATTTGCTGACGTAACTGCAGCCATAGTTGATTGAAATTGAGTTGCTGTAGAAGATGAGGTTGCCATTGAAGAAGATGAAGATGATTTGGATGAAGGTTTAGGGTTTTTGTGAAGAGAAAAGAGAAGAGAGAAATGCATAAACTTGTTTGTGAAGTGAAAAGTGTGAAATTGGTGTGAAATGTGGTATTTATAGAGAGAGCAATTAGGGCAATCAATAGACACACATAGCACGTTCTCACATAGCATTAAATGACAATTAATGAAAGAGAATAAAAATCATTTCAAACATTAATTGATTCTGACAAATTGGGGGGAAAATCAAGATTTTCACTATTCAAACCATACCTCAAATGTCTCTTCAGTAGTGTACACGCCATCTTTTCAGATTCAGAGTGACACGTGTTTGCTTGTATGTGATTCTGAATTCTCTTGAGAAATGAAATGTTAGCCAACGTTCAGATCCTCTAAGATTGGTTAGTTCAGATACACAAATAATAATAATTAAAAAAATCAAATAAACAACAGATGAAATACTTCAGAGTTTTAAACATTTTGCATCTGAGAAATTTGCTTCTGATAAATATTATTCTGGACAAAAATCCATACCAATATTTTTCAGAATAAATTTGAACCTATCTTCAGCAAGAGGTTTTGTGAAAATATCTGCCCATTGATGATCTGTATCAACAAAGGCTAAGTTTATAATACCCTTCTGAACATAGTCTCTAATGAAATGATGTTTAATTTCTATATGTTTTGCCTTAGAATGTAAAATAGGGTTTTTAGACAAACATATAGCAGAAGTATTATCACAGAATATAGAAATGTTACTTTCAAATATCTGATAGTCTTCTAGCTGACTTTTCATCCAGAGCATCAACATGCTACATCCAGCAGCAGCAATATATTATGCCGCTGTAGTTGACAGTGCAATTGTGGGTTGCTTCTTGCTGTACCAAGAGATTAGATTTCGTCCTAGAAATTGACAGCTTCCAGAAGTACTTTTTCTTTCCATTCTGTCTCCAGCGTAATCAGCATCATAGAATCCAACTAATTTGAAATCATCAGATTTTCTGTAACACAAACCCACATTAGAAGTACCTTTCAGATACCTTAGAATCCTCTTAACATATGTTAAGTGTGATTCTCTAGGATCTGATTGGAATCTAGCACACAAGCATACATTGAACAAAATGTCAGGTCTAGAAGCAGTTAAGTAGAAAAGAGATCCTATCATACCTCTGTAGAGTTTCTGATCTACTTTCTTACTTACCTCCTCCTTGCCAAGTGTACTAGTTGGATGCATGGGAGTCTTTGCCATCTTACTATCAGTCATGTTAAACTTCTTCAGAAGTTCTTTAACATATTTGGTCTGATGAATGTAAGTGCACTCTGGAGTTTGGTTGACTTGAATTCCCAGAAAGAATCTTAATTCTCCCATCATGCTCATCTCAAATTCTGCCTGCATACATTGAGCAAACTCCTTTCCTAGCATAACATTGGTAGATCCAACACTACAAGAAATATTGCATTTTCCCAAGTGATATTCACGTCACTAACATAAAAATCACTTCACTGGCCAATGGTTGCGACGTGGGTAAAACACGCCGGAAATGCAATGGTGGGAACTTTTTCCCACGTGGAAAACACGTCACAAAGTTGTGACAGAGTTCCCACGTCGCAAATAACAAAATAAAGAGGAAAAGTTCCCACGTGAAAACCAAGTCACTAATTAGTGACGTGAAAATCATGTGGGAACTTATATTTTTCCCATGTGATTCCCACGTCACTAATTAGTGACATGGGATCCACTTCACTATTAAATTTAATTATAAAAAAAATATTAACTGAAAACAACTATAAAATTAAAATAAATATTAAATATTAAATATATATTCATATTTAATACATATTCACTAATATTTAATACATATTCACTAAAATATTCATATTTAATACATATTTATAATAAATATTTAAAGTATAATTATATTAAATATAATATAAATTCACTAAAATAATATATTATACTAATAATAACATATTTAAAGTATAATTAATACATATTCATTATTTTTAAAAATCTGTTTTTCTAAAATAACACATTTAATATATATTCATTATTTACTAAAAATAACATATTTAATACAGATTCATTATTTTTAATAAATATACTTTTTCAAAAAGTAATACATTTAAAAATAACACATTTTAAATAAAATACATATTCTTTATGTTTTTAAAAAATATATTTTAATTTTTTTCTATTTACAATATTATTTACTAAAAATATTTTTAAAAATTCTATTTTTCCTAACATAATAAAAATTCTGTTTTTAAAAATTAAAAATACATAACATATTTAATTTGTTTCTAATATATAATAAAATTTAAATATTCTATTTTTCTAATAAATATTCTGTTTTCTAATACATAAAAATTTTCTAATACATAAAAATTAAAAATACATAACAAAATTTCTGTTTTTCTAATAAATATTCTATTATTCTTATTTGTTTATAATAACAATATATTTGTTTCTAATATAATAAATATTCTGTTTTTCTAATTAAAAATACATAATATATAATACATTTTATATTTGTTTCTAATTATTCTGTTTTTCTAATACATGCATCTTATAAATACATTTTATACACTTAATATATAATACATTTTATAAATATTCTGTTTTTCTAATTAAAAATATTCTGTTTTTCTAATAACAATATACACCTATACACAACACATTTTATTTTTTCTAATAACAATACATAATATTTTTTTTTTCAAAAATATATTCTAATAACAATATATTTTATTTTTTCTTTCAACAACAACAACACAATATACACTTCCATCTAATAAAAAAAATTCTAAAATTTTCTAATAAATATTCTAAAATAATATTCTCATATATCAAATATAACCAAATTTTAATGCATAAATACCTCTCAAGAGCTTCCAATGGAACTCCTAACTTAATCAATATTTAGATCTGGAAAAAAAAATTATCAGTTCATAAAAAAAAAATTAAAATAAATGGTAACTCACAACACAACATATAAATGTCTCACCTTAAATTTGCAAAATTTTCGTTACACTTGGAGCTGGAAGAATGAAGCTCTGGAAATGAAAATATGAGGGTGAAATGAAAATGAGAATGAAGCTGAGAGAAGAAAGAAGGTGAAGAAACGAAGAAAGAAGGTGGAGTGAAACGTTGTGGGTGAGGTTTCTGATGTTGAAAATATATAATGTCAGTTGCAACGTGGGGAACACGTGGGAAGATACCCACGTGAACTCCACGTCGGAAAGATTAATAATTCCAACAAGTTGCGACGTGAAAACAACTTCGGAAGTTTGCGACGTGTAAAGTGGGTCGGAACATTCCCCAATATAAAATTATATGCGTTGCTCCACTACACGCCAAGGCAACGGTTCATTCATGTAAACAATGTATCTGACAAATTAATGCAAAGCAGGTTTGCGACGTGAAAAGCATGTGGGTAATTTGTGACATGCTTCTCACGTGGGAAACAAAAGAACTTTTTTGAATTTAAAGTTCCCTTGTGATTTACATGTCACAACTGAATTTGTGAAAAATTCAAACTTCCCTCCATCTAAAAATTCCAAAATTTCGTTGAAAATTTTAGGGTAACAAAATTTATTAATTAAATAATTTAGTGACGTGGGAATCACTTGGCAACAAATTTTTTTCCCCGCGTGATTACCACGTCACTAAATCACTAGGGAAAAACAACATTTTCTTGTAGTGCAAATATAATATCATCTACATATATTTGAAAAATTAAAAGATCTTTCTTAAATGTTTTACAAAAGAGTGTTGTGTCCACTTTGCCTCTGATGAAAATTTTCTCTAGAAGAAAATTGCTTAATCTCTCATACCAAGCTCCGGGAGCTTGTTTTAAACCATAAAGAGATTTATTTAGTTTGAAAACATGTTCTGGAAAATTTTCACTCTCAAAATCAGGAGGTTGGTGAACATAAACTTCTTCTTCTATAATACCATTTAGAAAGGCACTTTTAACATCCATCTGATATAGAGTGATGTTATTCTATGCAGCAAAAGAAAGGAGTAAACGAATAGACTTTAACCTTGCTACAGAAGCATAAGTCTCTGTATAATCAATTCCTTCTTGCTGACTATACCCTTGAGCAACAAGTCTTGCCTTATTTCTTTCAACTTCTCCTTTCTCGTTAAGCTTGTTTCTGAAGACCCATTTAGTTCCAATTATGTTGAATCCTTTTGGTCTTGAAACTAAATCCCACGCATCATTTCTTGTGAATTGATTGAGCTCTTCTTGCATGGAAATAATCCAGTTATTGTCTTGCAGAGCTTCATCCACAGAAGTTAGTTCAATAAATGACACCAACCCAAATAATGATGCTTCAGAAGATCTGAGGAAGGCTCTTGTTCTAATGGGGCCATCCTTCTTTCCAATAATCACATCCTCTGGGTGAGAGACCTTGATTCTGGAAGATGACCCTCTAATAGTTGATTCTTTAGAAATGTTCAAGTTGTTCATCTGAGAAGCTACAAGAATTGCATCTGGCGTTGCTTCAGGTTCCTTCACTTGAGCTTTGTCTACCTCTGAGCCTTCAGAGTCTGTGAGAATTACTTCTCTATCTGCAGAACTTTTAACCTGCTTTGGCTTTTCAATGCCAAGCTTATCATCAAATCTAACATGTATAGATTCCTCCACAATCTGTGTTTCAGTATTGTATACTCTGTAGCCTTTAGAGCGTTCAGAATACCCAAGCATGAAACACTTCTGTGCTTTAGAATCAAACTTGTTAAGATTCTCTTTAGTATTCAGCATATAACAAATACATCCAAAAGCATGAAAATATGAAATGTTGGGCTTTCTGTTCCTCCACAATTCATAGGGAGTCTTTTCCAGAAGAGGTCTTACAAAAACTCTGTTCTGAATGTAACAGGCTGTGTTGATTGCTTCTTCCCAAAAATGCTTTACCAGATTAGTCTCGTTGATCATGGTTCTGGCCATTTCTTGCAGAGTTCTATTTTTCCTCTCTACAACTCCATTCTGTTGTGGAGTTCTAGGACAGGAAAAATCATGAGCAATGCCATTTTCATTAAAATATTTTTCAAAATATTTGTTTTCAAATTCACCACCATGATCACTTCTGACTTTAATAATTTTGAAATCTTTTTCATTCTGGACTTGTTTGCAGAAGTCAAAGAACACAGAATGTGACTCATCCTTGTGCTTTAGGAACTTTACCCATGTCCATCTGCTGTAGTCATCAACAATGACTAATCCATACTTCTTGCCTCTGATGGATGCAGTTTTCACTAGTCCAAACAGATCAATGTGAAGTAATTCTAATGGTCTTGAGGTTGAAACAACATTTTTAGATTTAAAGGAAGATTTTGAAAACTTTCCTTTTTGACATGCTTCACAAAGAGCATCTGAGTTGAACTTCAGCTTAGGAAGTCCTCTGACCAGATTGAGTTTATTAATCTGAGATATACGTCTCATATTAATATGCCTCAATCTTCTGTGCCAGACCTATTGCTCATCATTAACAGACAAGAGGCATTTAACATTTTGAACTTTAAGTTCTGAAAGATTTATTTTGTAAATGTTGTTCTTCCTCTTTCCATTAAATAGGATTGAGCCATCCTTCTGACTAACAGCTTTACAACATTGTTGATTAAAGATTATATCATAACCATTGTCACTTAATTGACTTATGGACAATAGATTATGCTTTAATCCTTCTACAAGAAGAACATTAGATATAGAGGGAAGGTTACCATTACCAATAATACCAGAGCCAATGATCTTGTCCTTCTGATTCCCTTCAAACTTCACTTCTCCTCCATATTTAAGCTCCAGGCTTTGGAACATAAACCTTTCTCCCGTCATGTGACGTGAGCAGCCAGAGTCCAGGTACCATGACTGGCGTCTTGACTTTTCTACTAAAAACATCTGCAACAGGGATAATCTTATCCTTAGGTACCCAGATCTTTTTGGGTCCTTTTTGGTTAGATACCTTGAAAGTTGGTCTGAACTTATGTCTTTTTACAACAGTATTGTTCTGACTTACTTTTGGCTTAAACACAGGAACGTTCTGATCAGAACGTGTGTGTTTAATGTCATTCAAATGACCAAACTTGAAATGAGAGTACAAGGGAGTTTTCTTGATAATAACTTTATCAACATGCATTAGATTTAAATCCTTTCCAGAGGAAGGTTCATATCCAATTCCTTTCCTGTTATTTCTGCTAACCCCATAGATCATAGAAGCTATCTTGCTTCTGTCTATGCTTTTAGCAAGAAATTTCTGAAAGCTGAAGTCATATTCTTCTAAAATGTTTTTGCATTTAGACTTACTTTCACATTCAGAGTTTTGTTGAGCTATTTCAAAATTGGCTTTCATTTTCAAATTATTTTCTTTTAGCTCAGCAATTTCTGATTTTAACAGATTATTCTCAGAGCCAAGATTGCACTTAAGCTTCTTGCATTTGAGCTTAATCTGATTATAGTTTTTCAGGACTTCAGATAAGACTTTAATAAGCTCTTCCCTAGTGAGATCAGAAAGTACCTCTTCTGAGTCAGATTCAGAACCAGACTCAGATCCAGATGATTCTTCATTCTGATCTTCAATGCCTGCCATCAGAGCCACGTTGGCGCATTCATCTTCAGATTCTAATGAGGATCCAGATTCATCAGAGTCATCCCAAGTTGCCATTAGAACCTTCTTCTTTTTGTCAAACTTCCTCTTTGGCTTTTCTTTAAGAAGCTTTGGACATTCACTCTTGTAATGGCCAGGTTCTTTGCATTCAAAGCAGACAACTTCCTTCTTTTCAGATCTTTTTGGTCCAGAGGACTCCTTACGCTGATCTGGTCTTTTGAAGTTCTTGAACTTCCTTTGCTTGTGCTTCCAGAGTCTGTTGATTCTTCTGGACAACAAAGATAGTTCATCTTCTTCTTCAGAAGAATATTCTTCAGAGCTTTCCTCTAACACCTGCAAAGCTTTCACAGATTTGTTAGATTTTAAGGCAATAGACTTACCTTTCTTTTGAGGCTCATCTTCCTCAAGTTCAATTTCATGACTCCTTAGTGAGCTGATTAACTCCTCCAGAATGATCTTATTCAGATCCTTGGCAAGCTTCAGAGTAGTGACCATAGGTCTCCATCTGATAGGCAAGCTTCTGATGATCTTCTTCACATGTTCAGCAGTTGAGTAGCCTTTGTCCAGAACTTTTAGACCAGCTGTAAGAATCTAGAATCTAGAGAACATAGTTTCTATGGACTCAGATTCTTCCATCTTGAACGCTTCATACTTCTGTATTAACGCCAGAGCCTTGGTCTCTTTTACTTGAAGGTTTCCTTCATGAGTCATCTTCAAGGACTCAAACATGTCAAATGCAGTTTCTCTATTTGTGATCTTTTCATACTCAATATGAGATATTACATTTAACAAAATTGTTCTAGCCTTGTGGTGATTTCTAAATTCCTTCTTTTGGGCTTCTGTCATAGATTTTTTGTCTACTTTCTTGCCATTCCCATCAGTGGGATGAACATACCCATCTATGACCAAGTCCCACAAATCAGCATCATAACCAAGTAAAAAACTTTCAATCCTGTCTTTCCAATAATCAAATTTCTCCCCATCAAACATAGGGGGTTTAGTGTTGATTCTGTCCCTTTCTTCATATCTGTTGTTAATGTTAGATGTTGAAGTATCAGCCATAATAACAACCAAATATATATCAAAGTTTTTCTCACTGGATCTTTTTTGTCACTGTGAAGTGGTAACACACACAGAACCGGAGCTCTGATGCCAACTGAAGGTGAGAAAATACTTAGAAGGGGGGTTGAATAAGTATGAAGATAAAACTAAGAAATAAAAACTCAAGGATTTTTATCCTGGTTCGTTGAACTCAACTACTCCAGTCCACCCTATCAAGAGTGATTTGCCTTTCTAAAACAAGGACTTAATCCACTATTTAATCAACTGATTACAATAGTAAGCACTAAGAACAACTGTTCAAAGTCTTCTCAAGAACTACTGATCCTAACTGGATCTTCTTAAGGTTCTCTTACAATTAAATATAATAATAATACAAGTGTTAAAAATGCTTCTAATAAAGCTTTATCACAACTGTGATTTTTCACTTAAGATGAAGAACAATGAAATAAATTCAACAAATGAGTATAAGTTGTATGAGAGCTTGTAATGAATTCTTTCAAGTATATCGTCAACTGAAGAAGATGAATGGAGTCTTGCTTTTATAGGCACAGAGGTCCATGAAGTCTTTCACATTGAGAGTTGTGTACCAAAAATGTCTGAGCCTTTTTGTCTTTACATCACATGACCTTTCCTAGAAGTAGAATGCACAGAAAAATCCTTTTTGTCTGTGTTCTTGTGTCTATCATAAATAAGGAAAGACTCGTTTAATTATTCCAACGAACATAACTTTGAATTCTTCTTCAACAAGTTTCAGCAAGAATCATCAGAGTCTAGATTGGTCAGAGTCTTCTGATGTTTATCAGAGTTTGCTGAATCAGAGTCTTTGCATCAAGTGTGCTATCAGCATGTAAATGTTCAGAGCAGAGTTTGGGTTCAGATCCTCATTACTGGCAGCGTTAGTACTATCAGAGTCTTCTGAAGTAACTGTGCTTGAAACTCTTCATACAGATTTCTTCATTGCTTCAGATGCTTCTGGCTTCTGCTTCAGATTCTTCTGTAAGCAGCACTCAGAATCTTCTAGAGGCCGCGTTCAGAATCTTCTAAGAGATGCTTCTGACGCTTCAGAGCCTTGCATATTTCTCATGTTCAGATCTAATTTGCTTCTAGAGTAATATTCACTTTAACATCTGCAGCAAACATTCTCAAACAAATTTTAGAGTATATAATTCTTGAATTCAAAATTTCATAAGAGTTATCATCAAAACATAGAGATATTATTAAGAACCAATCTATGTTCTAACATGAAAACCTCCGGGAGTACAATCCATCGGGTGCATGAAGAATGTCGTGACACGAAGCTAATTTTGCTCTCAATGGACTTGTGGTAGTCGCCATTTTGAAAAATATCATGCCCCAGAGTATCTGCCTTGTGGGAAATTCATCTCGAGAGGATTTTACAGAGAAACATGGAGTCCAGGTGCCCCACTGTTTTCAAACTCTTGGACAGATTTGTCAGATCTCGATGTAACTGACACGGATCAACCATGTTACGACTAAGTCTACAAGAAATAGCTCTTAAGTACATCTAGCTCACATTGGTAAGCAATTTAGAACCCACCTGCCCCTGTTTAGCAGGATCTTCAAGCTCCATTGATTATGTCTATATGTAAGTTTCTGAGATGTTAGGCAAAATCGACACGCGTGAAATGCTATTCTGAAACTATCAATGCAACAATATATTTGTATTGAAACTTTTGTTTTTGAAAAAGATATCGCTATAACTCGTGAACAAAATCACTAGCTAGGATATGAATTTAATTTATAATGCCAATATTAAATTGAGCGTAGCTCGTAGGAGTCAGGAAATGTTATCTCGTCGAGTATGCTTTCAAAAGAAGTCCTACTTCAATTAGGTCTTTTAATGGTTGTATCGTGGCTTGGTTCACAGTTTAAGAAACAAGGGATAAAGGCTCAAAGTTATTTGTACCCACCCATTCTTCGTGATGTTCTCCAATCCTAATTCAGTTAACTGGATACGGGTGCTCATACCTCAATCAGATTTGATAGGGTCGAGAACTCATCAAGGCTTTGGACAATGGCAGTCACTCACCTATTGTCTTTTTTTTTGTTAATCACACGACTTTGTTCTTTATTGGAGATTCTTTACGGTAATCCATTGTTTTTATTATATTTTTTCATCCCTAACTTTTTCTTGGGCGACGCCTTTTGGATTTGCCTTTGGAGTCCAGCGGGATGCCCCAGTTTTGCCTAAGTCTCCTTCATAGGTTGTGACTTAGCGGGCTATATTTTTTATTTTTGTTGAATAAGTCGTGTGACTCTTTTGAAGGTTTATGACTGCCTCACTCTTTAGGTAGTATAAGGATAGTCATTGACTTCTAAACTTCCTAAGATGTTAGGGATAGGTTCTCAAAGGTCCACTCCTCCTTTTTGAGAGTCTGAGCGATCGATCAATTTAGCTGAAGAACTACCCTGCCCCAGGTTAAAATAAGGGTTTTAATTTGGAAAAGAAGAAAACTCCTACTTCACAGCTCAAAGGGGTTAAAGAGGGGTTATCATCCTTATATCTCCATTGTTTGGAATTTGAAACATTGCCTTACATCATCAGCAGGTTTCAATTGGAAGCATACGACAAGAGATTTGATGTTTTTGGTTCATCGTCCTCCTCCCAATTCTCTATCAAAGCGAGAGATCGGGTAAAGTTGGCATTATAAGTTTATGAAAATATATATATATATATATATATATATATATATATATATATATATATATATATATATATATATATATATATATATATATATATATATATATATATATATATATATATATATATATATATATATATATATATATATATATATATATATATATATATATATATATATATATATATATATATATATATATATATATATATATATATATATATATACATATATATATATATATACATATATATATATATATATATATATATATATATATATATATATATATATATATATATATATATATATATATATATATATATATATATATATATATATATATATATATATATATATATATATATATATATATATATATATATATATATATATATATATATATATATATATATATATATATATATATATATATATATATATTTAATGAGTGAAACGAATGGATTTATTCAAGACAAACAAATGCGTTGCATTAATTAATCAAAATAACAAGTTCGCATATGCTAATTATGCTTAATCAAAGAAACAAAATATAAAGAAACAAAATGAATCGTATGACAAGTCCTTCAACAGGTGTTTATGAAGTCTTTGTATTCAACGCTGACACGGTATCAGTGGTTCCCTCTGGTGGAGCCTTACTGGAATGAGTCGTCTTACTTGCCCCAACCACGTTTATCTGAGCTACATCAAGAAGAAGACCTTTCAATGGACGAGTCGTCAACAGAGCTAACAGCCCCATGGTTAGGCAGAGGGTTGCTTTTGATATTAGGTTGCGAATCGTTGAAAGACAAAATCTTCTTTTCCATCAGATCCCTTATAATATTCTTCAAAGCATAACAGTTCTCCAAATCGTGACATGACGCACCCTCATGAAATAAACAATGAGCGGTAGCGTTGTAGTTGGCTGGCAAAGGATTTGGAGGTGGACCCACAGCTCTAGTGGTAATCAAACCTCGTTTCACTAAGTAAGAATATAACTCGGTGAACGTCATTGGAATTGGCGGACAAGGCTTGTATTCTCTCTTACTCAGACCATTCTGACGAGGTGCTTACTCCTTTGACGGTTGATTGGCAAAAGCATTGGACGCTCGCTGACAGTTGATAGGAATTTGTGCAGACTGATAAACAGGAGGTTGTTGATTAACCAGATGTTGATAGACCGGAGCTGGTGGCACGGGCTGATATGTAGGAAATTGCTGACTGAAAGGAGGTGCAACAGTAGCTACATAGGGTTGTGGAGCATACTGAACTGGATAACCTCGAACATAATTCTGCCGAGGTAGCCAAGGTTGGTGAGGAGCCATCGAGAGATTTCTCAGACGTGTAGGTCTTTTATGGTGGTCAACGCTCGGAGTTTTGCATTTCAGAGGAGTAACTCGCCGAACTGGTTGAGCAATGGTAGGATGCACCAAACTAGGTTGAAGACCATGAGGAGGTATGTTCTCAATGGTAACAGCTGGTTGAGAACCCACAACAATGTTGGTAATCTCAGAAACAACAGTAGGCTGATTATCCATCTTCACCTTAAGGGCTTGCAGCATCTCCATAATCTTCCCCACACTTCCTCGAAGATCTTCGAGTTCATGCCTGACATGGTCGATCTCTTGAGCTTGTTCTTCCATCCTTTTTCGAGCTTGGGCTCTAGTATTGTACTGATGCGGAGGACCCAGGGTGACGAAACTGGCAGGCGAGAGAACCAAGAATAAGAAACCGGGAGACACATGAAATGCAAAATATGATGCAAAATGCGAATGACATGACTTTATAGAATTCAAATATTTACGCATATTTCAGAATAGAAAAGAAATTTTATTTATTAATTAAAACTGGATTACAAATAATATTCTTAGAAAAGTCTTGGCATAATAGCTAAATAAAAGCTAATAATGACCCTAAGTTAGCTTCCTGTTTTGCCCCTTGCTCTGCTCTTCTAGCTGGGCCTTTTTTTTAGGATGCTCCTATCTTTAAAAGGTAAATCGAGAGTTAGAGGAAAATAAATCCTTCATCAAAACCAAGTAAGGGTACGTTGGAAAAGTCTTCACAATTGTTGGTGATTAGTGTTCTTGATGTCGGATGACTTCGAGCATATGGCTTTAGCAACGGTCTTGTCCTTTAGGGTTTTTCTCCAAGAAAGAGAACGAAGACTCCTTCAGAATAGGTAACCCCACCAATTGAGAGTACTCTTCTAGCTTCCATACTTGTTTCTGGATCCTTTGTTGATCTTGAACCAAAGCTCATAGATTCCTTAGGTCATCTAACTTAAGTCCTTTAAAAGAATATCTCAAAGTTTTTTCTTGTAATCCATGGTATCCTGCAATATTCATAAATAAAATTTGAATTCCTTGACATGTGATGCAATGTGATGTCTTATGGATGCAATGCATATATACAAAATCCTAGGTTAAAGGTATAAGGAGTTAGGATCTACCCATCCCAATAGGTATGTACTAAGGTTAGTTGTACCTGCAGAACAAGGTTCTAAAGAAGTGCCCAAATTCATCAGTCCATCTTTCGGATATTATCAATTTCCCAATTGACTCGGTGGTTGATAATATTCTCAAGAGAACCTCTTTTGAGTGTAGTATCGAATAACGACCATTTTGGAACTACTCCCTCATAGTTCCCGCACTACGTCCTAGATAAGGCCAAGGTGGTGTTAAGGTACTACGGTCCTCAGTATCATAGACTCCAATCGACAATAGTAAAAGTTTTCACGATTACTCGTTCAACCGAACCATTTTCGAAAGGGTCTCAACTGAGCGGTGATTCTTAAGTCATCTTGGTCGGGATTCCACTCCCTATAAGCCTCGTCGAATATATCACCTTCCTATAATAATGTCACTCAAGTCTGGGTGTAAGACTTATCTCACAACAAAATAGATACCTCCAAAGTAAGGTACAATATGAATATATTATATACAAGCAAACAAATAATAAAGCAGATAGCATGCAATAAACAGGGTAGGGATAACCCTTAAAATTATGGCTTTCCCCAGTGAAGTCGCCATTTTCTATTGCGGTGAAAATAGGATATCAAACTATTAATTAGTTTGAATCATAATTCTTGATTCACAACCGCTTTTTGATTTATCCGAAGGAAAAGGTCAAAAGAGGGAAAACCTATTTTTGCATCGTAAACACAATGCGGGGAGAGACCTAGGTAAGGGGTTGGTTAAGTTTAGGGAAGGTACTAGCACCCTAAACTTTTATAGTACTCTACAGGAACCTTTTGTTTATTGTATGCTTTTTTTATTTTATTATCTGCTTTAGTATATATTGAGCTAAGGGATAGAGTGACCTAAAAGACCTAAGGGTTAGTCCTAAGTTTACTCGGCAAGATTCGCATCTTGTGCACACGTATCCTGGATAAGGAATGGAATCAGAGTAATCGTAGTTCCCCTCGAAAGGAAGGTTAGAAACTTCTTGATTGTGGTCAAGGTTTCAAGGGGAGTAAACGTATCTTAAGGACACGCTTACGTGGAGTCTTAAAACTCCTATTTCTATGTTGAAAAGTTGAATTAAAATTAGGGTTGAAATTAGGGATTCCACGGCGGGAAACCCTAAACAGAGTACGGCGACTCTTTGACCTAATGCTAGGGTAAAAGGGCATTTTCATCCACGGCGGGACGCCTAAGCTATTAGGGTTTGAAATGGTCAAAGGAAAGGGTTATTGACTCGGCGGTCAAACGGTTAGACCTAATCCTTCAGAAGGGAAAAATAACGGTAAAACATGCAAACATGGCAAAATATCGTACGGCAGAATTAAAATGCAGAAAGTAAAGAAAGCGGTAAAGAAAGCGTCGCGACGATCACTTGCGTAAATTACAAGTCCCAAAAAAATGCGAAAAATAAATAACTGCGACGATAGCCTCGCATAAATTACAACCGAAAAAATAAACAAGAACAATAATTGCGACGATGGCCTTGCATAATTACAACCCAAAGAAAATAAAATGTGAATAGTACTGGATTAATACCCAAGGAAAAAAGATGAAAATTAAACGGGAATATTAATCATTTTTATTTTAGTATTTTTTTAGTTAGAAAATTGGAATGAAAGTGTGAAAGGTTAAAAATGTTGAAAATTTATTAAGAAAAAGTTTGAGTTAAACAGTTAGAGTTTTAATAAAAGTTAGAAATTTATGATATGAAAAAGAAATTAAAGTGCTAGGATCTTAATTTAAAAAAGAGTGTTAGAAATTTTAACTTAAAGAAACAATTAGAGTTTTAATTACATGAAAGATAAATTTTAATTTAAAAAGAAATGAGGTGTTGAAAGTTTTATTTTAAATAAGAAGGAAGTTAATTTTAATTTTTGAAAAAAAGAGTGGATTTTAATTTTATAAAAAACTAATTTTTTAAAGAAAGAGTTAGAATTGGATTTTTAACTAGAAAATCAAGTTTTATTTATTTATTTGAAAAAGAGTTAAGTTTTAAAAAAAAAATTAAAGTTTTTTAATTGTAACATAAAAGAAATCTTAATATTAATTATAACAAAAAGAGTTTTAATTTTTAATTATAACAAAAAGAGAAGTTTTAATATTAATTATTAAAAACAGAGAGTTTTTAATTTTAATCAAAAAGAAAATTTGTAGAACTAGTTACTACCTTATAATATCATTTCAAGTTAATTAAAAAATGAGACAAACAAATGATAAATGAAAAAGAAAGAAAAATAGAAGACAACAAAAATAATAAGAGGGGATAAATTGGGGGAGGGTTATGGTTACCGCTGCCATTGTTGCCTGTTGAAGCTTTTTTCTTCTTCTTTGCATGGCCACGATCCCTTCTTCTTTTTCTGCAAAAAAAAACATCAAAAGAAAACATCCGTTAGAAACAAGAGTTACTCACCTTTCACGGGTTTGAAGTGGCTTTTCTACGACGGAGTTCATCGATGATGAACGATGATGGTTTTTTCAAAAATCTCTCCTCTTCTGATAAGTCGTGAGAACGACCGCCGTTTTTCTCTTTTGTCTCCTTCCCCCTTTTCTCAAATACCACTTATGTTTATATAGGTAACAAATTAGGGTTAACTCTAACCTAATCCCCATTTTAAAGCCCAACTTAAATTAATATTAGTTAAAACTAAATAAAATTTAAACAAATTAAAATAAACTTAAAACTCTATTTATTTATACTAAACATTAAAAACAAAAAACTATTTTTGTTATTTTTTATGAAAATAGAAAAGTTAGACTAAAAATAAAAGAAACAAAACAAAAAGTGAAGAAGGTGGGATTTGAACTCTCGACCTCTAACACTCACGACTCCTTACACAGGGTTTCTTGCCAATTGTGCTATTTTATTAATTCAAAATAAAGTGGCACTAGAAACCCTGTAAACTAAAAGAGCGCACCACATGATATTTTCTTGCAACAATCAAACAACTGCACAACCCGTTAGTGGTTAGTTTAAACGCAATGCAAAATGAAATGGGATGCAAGATGAAACGACCAATCTTAGGGCAAAATTTGGGGTATTACAATATATTAGTGCAACATCAGCGAGTTTAGCTTATGCTTTAAGGCAACTTAAGGTACATAAGAGGAATTATCTGACGCATGATTTAGAGTTGGTTGTTGTTGTGGGTGTGTCAAAGCTTTGGAAGCTTTATTTGTTTGGTTCAAGAATTGAGATGTGTAGTAATCGTAAGAGTTCGAAGTACTTCTTTGATCATAATGAGTTGACTGTGAGGAAGAAGAGATGATTGGGACTTCTGAAGGATGATGGTTTTGGGTTGAATTACCATTCGGGTAAAACAGACGTGGTAGTTGATGCATTGATTTGGAAATCTTGCATATACCAATGACGATGGTAAAAGAGTTAGAACTGATTTAGCAATTTCGTGATATGAGCTTGGTTTTTGAAGAGACTTCTTATGAAGTTAAGTTGGGTATGTTGAAACTTACTAGTAGTGTGTCGACGAGATTTGAGGAGGTTAGAGATTTTATTTGAGTTGGTAGACCGATGGAATTCGATGAATCAGAATCGAAGAGCTGATTCTTAAATTAATGGAAACAATATCGTGAAGTGTCGTGATAGAGTTTGTGTTGCGGATAGTGTAAGTTGAATAAGAGTATTCTTGAGGAAGGACATTTAAGTGGATTGAGTATCCATACCGGTGCTATGAAAAGGTACCATAACTTGATGGAATTGTTTTTGTGGCCGAGTATGAAGGAAGAAGTGGTTGCATTTGTATATGATGGTTAGACTGGTCAGGGGTTGAAGATTGAACATCAGAGATCATTGGGTCTGATGCGACCGTTGAATATTCTAGAGTGGAAATGGGATAGTATTTCCATGGATTTTGTGTCGGGTTTGTCGAAGATTGTGAGAGGGATATGATTCAATTTGGATGATTTTGGATAGATTGACTAGATCAGCTCATTTCTCACCAATGAGGATTAATCGTTCTATGTTGAAGCTAGCTGAGATGTATATTGAGGAAGTCGCAAAGTTGTATGAGATACCGTCGAGTGTTGTGTCAGATAGAGATCGGAGATCTTCATCGAGATTTTGGGAGAGTTTACAGACGCTTTGGGTACCATGTTGAGATTGAGTTCTGCCTAATATCCGCAGGCGGATGGACAGACAGGGAGAACTATTTAGTATTTATAGGATTCGCTGAGAGCTTGTGTGTTGGATCAAAGTGGAACGGGGATAGTTATTTTCCGTTGGTTGAGTTTACCTATAATAATAGTTATCATTCTAGTATCGGAATGGCACCGTATGAGGCTTTGTATGGTAGGAGATGTAAGACTCCTTTGTGTTGGTATGAATCAGGCGAGAGTGTTGTACTCGGACCTGAGATTGGGCAAAAGACGAATGAAAAGATCAAAAGGATCCAAGAAAAGACGTGTTTTGAGAGTTACGATGGTAACTAGTGTTGGCCGAGCTTTGGAGTCTCGGGAGCTCACACCATGTTTTGTTGGTCTGTATCAGAGTAGCGCAGCGGAAGCGTGGGAGAAGTACCATGTTAGACTGTTTTACCATTGTGACTTATGAAATTGCATGATGTATTTCATGTGCCTAAGTTGAATAAGTACATTGATTCGGATGGATGGTGTACAAGTGAGAGATAATTTAATAGTGAGGAATTGCTTGTTCGGATTGATGAACGAGAAGCGACTTTGAGGTAAAGAGATTGCCTTGGAAGAGGTAGTTTTGGGAGAACCAACTGGAGAAAGTTGGAATTGGGAACTTGGAGATCGGTTGAGGTAGTCGTGTCCGACTCTGTCTCCTTGAGGTAATTTTCGAGGACGAAAATTCTTTTAAGTGGGGGAGAGTTGTAACACCCCAATTTTTAATTGGAATATTTAATTAATTTATTTGATTGAGAATATTCGTATTTTGGTGGTTTTCGGGTGGTTTTGTGAATTATTGGGAATTTGTGCATTTGTGGATTATTTATTTAATTAATAGTATGCTATATGAGAATATTAGTATTATTATTGATTAAAATGAATATAAGTAAAATAAGGGTAAATTGGGCATTAAGAGGAGTTAGTAAGGATATTATGGAAAAAACCCAAATTGGGAGGCCCAAGACTAGGTTTGACAAAATAGAGTTCTAAAGGGAAATTGGGAGTCATTTTTGTTAACCGTGAAAGTTTATGGCCAGAGCTCTAAGGAAAGGTCGGAGGCAGAAGATTTCCGGAGACAATCGTGAAAGCTTTAAATCGACTAAGGTATGGGGAGTATAACTTTTCATGATTTTCCATGTATGCCTTTCGGTGTGTTAAAGGCCTGAATTATAAGCAGGGAATGTAATTGTTATAAGCAGGTTTATCGAAAAATATATTAAAAATGTGATTATTTAAAAAAAAAATTAAAAATCGTGAAGAATAGACAGCGCTGCTAAAGGGGGCAAAAGAGAGGCCAAAAAAGTGCTGCTATAGGTTGGAAAATGGGGGGGGGGGGGGTCTAAAAAAGCGCTGCTAAAGGGGAGTCAAAGAAAGCGCTTTAAAAAAGTGTTGCTAAAGGGGGGGGGGGCTAAGACAGCGCTTTTAAAAAGCGCTGCTAAAGGGGGGGAGGGGAAAGCGCTGCTATAGGGTGAAAAAGCGCTGCTAAAAACGTTGCTGAAGGGAGGAGAAGGGGGAATAGGCAGCGCTTATAAAAGCGCTGATATAGGGTGACAAAAGCGTTGCTAAAAGCATTGCTGAATGGAGCCTTTAGCAGCGCTTTTTCCATAAAAAAGCGCTGCCTTTACCTTTAGCAGCGCCACTTTTGGCAGCGCTTTTAAGCGCTGCTAAAGGTCTTTTTTGGCATAGTGTTTCTAGTAAAATTAAAATTAGTTTTTTCTTTCCCAAGGTTTTCTTATCCTGGTCTTAAATGGTTATAATAATTTTGAGACTTCTCTGTCAGCAAATCATTCAAAGGAATTAAGACAAAATAAAAGGAGTATCTATGCAAAAAAGGAAATTGGTTAAACTTTCATTAAGTTGGAATGATATTACAAGATGCTTTAATACATTATTTTTTCTAAATCATTACCCCAACCTTGATCCATGAGGGAGTTTTCCTAGTCCACATCCCACTTTTCATCTACATTATAATCAAATTAGAATATTTCTACTAGAGTCTTCTTCTTCTTTTTCTCGAGCTTCTTCCTCGACACTGAAGTCGTTCTTGTCTTGAGTGCCTCAATGGAAGTGCTTGATCCAAAGGGTTGGATTCCCTCATGTTCTTAAAGATTGTGTTCCTCGAAAGTGTTTGTCTCCTTAAATGTAGTAGTCTCTGAAGAGACATTGATTCTAGTATTTTTAGTAGGTGTGCTCATCTTGAAGAAGAGAGAGTTGGATAAAGATTTGTGGTCTGAACCTATGGTTTCTTTTTTATATAGAGGATCTTGAGTGTCATATATGTTGCTTGTGAAAGTTTAACCACCTATGATCTTTACTGCATGCTACTTTAGGTTTACTAACTCTTAATTGTAATTATCACTTATGCTATTTCCAATACTCGGAAGCTAAAAATATTATGTCTGACCGAATCAAGAAGTGAAGAAATATTCTCAACCAATCTAACCATTTTTCTATCTCTTGGAAATCACGTTTCAATTTTTGGGGGATTGTAAAAGCTGTTTTTATTTATTTTTATTAGAATTTAATTTCCCACACATTTTTCTCTATAAAATATTTTCCTTCTATTGTATCATCTTTTTGTTGATTAAAAAGGGGGAGAAAGAGGTTAAGTGCTTTAGCATCTAAAACTAATTAATTGATATTTTTATGGTTAAATTCTGATGAATTGATCATTGTGCTTCAAGGACAATTTTAGTTAACATGGATAAGATTTTGGGAAGCTTACAAACCTCACACTCTGGACTATCAGACTCGGGGAGAGCTTACAAACCTCAGACCCTGAAATCAACATGTTAATTAAAAGTGATTTAATTAACCTAGAATAGGACATAGGGGGAGCTTACAAACCTCACCCTTTAGACTATCAAGCTCTAAGACTATTGTGTGTCATCATAAAAAAGATGGAGATTGTTGGAACAAAATTGGTTAATATCACATCTCTTGGGTTTTGATGATACCAAAGTATTTAAAGAACAATTGGACTTTCTAACATCTGTTCAAGTTTGCAGGAATGTAATCATTAAGAACAAATGAAGAGATGTTTGAGAAATCTGCATCTGGATTTCAGACTCTAGCTCTAAAGATCACTTCTGAACACTCTGCCTCTAATGAAGATCTAGACTCTGAATAAGATATCTCTGAAGAATGTCAGTCTCTTGTGACCCAAACTCTAAAGCTTCAGAAGCCCAAGAAGAGAAATTTGATATGATCGGCCTCTGAAGAGTGTAGTCTGGAGGAAAGTCAATCTCTATAGCAAAAGATCTTCTACCAAAGCAACTCTAACAGACTCAGAGACACTTTGATTAGATGAAGACTTAAGGAAAATATCTTTCTTGGTGTCTGAGCTTCAACGGATAAATCCTCTTGCAGAAAGGTGTTTTCTTGATGTGTTTAATCAAGTAAAAAGCTAGCCCAACCTATTTGGTGAAAGTATCTAACGTATCTTTTCTCCTTCACTATTTAAGGAAAAGAAGGGCTGAAGAAGAAGATCATCGAAGCGTGAATACAACTCTGCTATAAACTTTGTTCATTGACATTCAAATAGAATATACTTTGTCAAATTTACAAGACTTAGAACATCTTAACTTTGTGTATATTTTAGAAGTTCATCAGTCTTAGAGTCTTTCTAAGTTATATTATATCTACACCTCTTATTGTAGATCAAGTGTAGTTGTTACTGAAACTCTTAACAATCTGTTTAGAGTCTCAAGTCTCTTGCTTTAGTGCTTGATCATTTGTAGTATTAAGCGTGTGTGTTTAAGCAAGGAAGTCTCAGACTTATGTGTTTGAACAAAGAAAGCCTTTAGTTTGTGGGCTTGAGCGAGGAAGTCTCAGAGTTGTGTGTATGAGCAAGGAAGTCGTATACTTGTTGGTATAAGCAAACAAAGACTCTTGCTTGTGAGCTTGAGCATTTTTAATCAGATTTGGCTATTGTGAAACTCCCTTATAAGTGCAATAGGATTGGAGTACTCGCAGGTTTAGAGATGAACCAGGATAAACTTCTTGTGTCTTGTAATTTTAATTTATTGCTTTTGTACTTACTTATTCCACTACTGTTAACTCTAATAATCCAAATTAGATTCTTGTTCAGAATTTGATAAGATCCCTAAGCCCCCTAAAAACCTTACAAGTTAGACAGCTCCTACAGAACTAGAGATCGATACGAACACATTGAACACATATATAATATTCTTGGTTATCACAATGCTTAGAACATACCATATACAATAACATTCATCAAAAACATTCATCAACAACAAACTATAAACAACAAACACGATACAACAAACATATCAAGTCATAAAATGTTTCAGAAACATACAATATATGTCCCATAATGGTGTGTCAACAATAAAATAAGGATGAAGATAAATTTAGACCCGCAAACTTGTCTATATTTTGAATGAATGTCATTCTGGATCTTTGACACAAGTTTGCAATGCTAACTTTAACTTCGTCCTCTTTATTGAAACAAACATCCATACCTACAAGTCAAAACAAGAAGGAAGTTCAAACATCATGAAACAAGCTATTAAAATAGATTTAAAAAAAAACTATAGAGAAAACGAACCTGTAAATACCCATTGGTTAAGGTTTGATGTTATGGCTTCTTAGTTCTGCCGATCAGATAAACAAATTACTATTAAGTCTCATTGTCCTCTATATCAATTCTTCAAATTTTATAGACGATAGAAAACATTAAGTTTATATAAAAATGTATAATTAAAATAAAAAATCATTACAAAAACAATAACAAAATATTTTAATGAATCATCTAGAGAAAACCTAATCCAAAAGAATTATCTATTTTTTCTTATGAGATTCATAATTCTTACAATTGAAAAGCATAAATAAAGACTTAAAATAATGAAGAAAAAACTCCTAATGTTAGCGTTCATTTTCACTTTCCTTTAAATAAAGAAAAAAACACCTTATATACTCTCGAAAATCAAACCAAAATTCTAGACGGATGACTAAAACTTTTGCCTTGCTTCTCTTTAAATAGGCGTTCTAATAAGCTTTTAGCATTAAGAGATTATTAAAAAATAACCAAGTTTCCTAATTTACAATTGTAACATCGTTAGATTTTTACTAGATATTTTCCGTCATTTTACATATTTTCTGCCATTTTCATGTAGTTTCTTTTGTAGTCAATTTCTCCTCAATTAGAATCACAAAACTCCATATATAATTAAAAAATTGAACATAGGTAAAATTAGATATGTACCAACGTGTAGCTAATTTGCAATTAACCTGGCATGGCAGTTTGACATTGTAAAAATTTTGCCACTATGCCTTGTGGAACATCACTATTGTTTAAATTAATAACAATAATTAATAATGATGGATGTGTTTTAAAATGATAATAAAATATGCAAGTCAAGTGAATTTCTTTTAATTCATAAATAAGTAATATTTGTGAAGTATTACATTTGAAAGTTTTTTTTTTTTTTTTAATTTAAAAATAAGTAATACTTTGTAAAATAATGAAGTAGGCATTTTGTTTTTTTAAATTCAGAAATAAATAAGACTTGAGAAATATAATATTGAGAGAAATTAAAAACATGCATTGTATAGAGAAAAAACATGAATACAATCACAATATAAAAACATAACGTGAAAATTCTAAAAACGGAGAAAAAACAATGACTGTTGTTTATAGACAACCCAAAAAATAACACTATGTAAAAATTATTAATTAGAACACATAATTTATCCTCAATTAACCCAGACCTCAGGACACCGACACCCTCCAAAACAAATATTTAACTACATCTCACAACAATCTATAAGAGAACAAAGAAAGTCAAATACAAATTTAAAGTGATTTTGACTGGTCCATCTTAGAATAAAAAACTTGAATCCTATATATAGTCTTGGACTCCCTCTTCATATTAGAATATTAATAGTAATTCATATTTATTTAGTTATACTATTTTCTTAGCCCCTAAGTTTGTTAGAGGGTATTTTAGTATTTTATCTTATTCTAGTAACCCTAGTTTTAGCTTATAAATAGGGTGACAATCATTGTAACTTTTAATCATGTTTTGTAGCCGTCATTCTTAATAGAATATTTCCTTTCATCATCATTTATTCACCTTGCACCAACAATTGGTATCTAGAGCTCCGGTTCAGATTCATTGGGAAACACGGGAAACACGAGTGAACGTGAGGTCTTGTGTGTTTGATTTTGATTCTTAGATTCGTGTTGAATCTTGAACAAAATCTGATCAGAATTTTATTCTGTGGGTTGGGAAACACTGTGTGAGAAACATTTAGTGTATTGTGCAAGGTGAAGATGAACGGAAACGGCAACATGAACACCAAGCTTCCAGTATTTGACGGTAAAAACTGGAATCGTTGGATGATCCAAATGCGTGTACTGTTTGGTGCTCAAGATGTTTTAGATCTTGTCACTGATGGTTATGTTCCGGTAGCAGCAGATGCAACAGATGAACAGAAAAACGCGCAGAAGGAAGTAAGGAAGAAGGATCAGAAAGCATTATTCTTTATTCATCAATGTGTTGATGTAAATGTGTTTGAGAAGATTGCAGATTCAACGACAGCAAAGGCTGCGTGGGACACACTGGTTAGATGTTATGGTGGTGACGCATCAGTGAAGAAGGTGAAGCTTCAGTCCTTGAGAAAGCAATATGAGAATCTCAACATGAAGAATAATGAGAAAGTTTCTGAATACATCTCCAGAGTGATTCTGATCACTAATGAGATGAAGGCGTGTGGAGAAACTCTTTCTGAAGAAACAATCATGGAGAAGGTATTGAGATCCCTTACCTCTCAATTTGATTACATTGTGGTAGCAATAGAATATTCCAAAGATCTGAGTACCATGAGAATTGAAGAGCTGCAGAGCAGTTTAGAAGCGCAAGAGTTGCGTTTGACTGAGAGAACTTCTGAAAGGGAAGTAGAGCAGTAAGCTCTGAAAGCAGCTTCTGATAGGAGGTATCAGAAGTAGTCAGAAGCCAAGAGAAGATCTGATGGTGGTCAGAAGTCAGAAAGCTCAACCTCTGATAGACAAAAGAATGCTCAGAAGGGAAAAGAGAAGTATGACAAGAAGAAGATCCAATGTTACTGTTGTAAGAAGTTTGGTCACTTTGCTAGAGATTGTTGGTCAAACAAGGAGAAGAAATCAGAAGAAGCAAATATAGCCAGAAGTTCTGATGACGAATCTGTGCTATTGATGGCCTCTGAATCTGATGATCTGATAGACTGGTGGTATATGGACACTGGCTGTTCAAATCATCTTACTGGAAACAAGAAATGGCTGGTTGACTTTGACTCTGAAAAGAGGACAAAGATCAGATGTGCTGATGACAAATATCTTAATGCAGAAGGTATGGGAAATGTCAGAGTGACTCTGAACAATGGGAAAACAGCATTGATTCAGAATGTGTGGTATGTACATGGCATCAGAAGCAATCTGATGAGTGTGGGACAATTAATTGAGAAAGGTTTTTCAGTTACCATGAAGGACAATCTTCTAAAGCTGTATGACTACAATCAGAAGTTGATTATGGAGTCAGAACAGGGAAGGAATAGAACATTCAAGGTGAATGTCAGAACTACAGACTCAGAATGTCTTAGTGCAACATGTGCTGAGAAGGAGAGTGAGTTGTGGCACAGAAGATTTGGTCATTTGAATTTCAGAAGCCTAAAACATCTGAATTCAAAGAAGCTGGTACATGGAATTCCTGCAATTAAGAAGCCTGAGAAGTCATGCAAAGTTTGCATGGAAGGAAAACAACCACGTTTGCCATTTGCGTCAGAAGTTGCTCCAAGAGCAAAACATGCCTTGGGAGTTGTACATTCTGATGTGTGTGGTCCATTTCCAGTAGCATCAATTGGAGGGAATAAGTACTTTGTGTTGTTTGTTGATGAATTCACAAGAATGACATGGGTATCCCTTATTAAATTTAAACATGAGGTGTTTGATGAATTCAAGAAGTTCAGAATGAAGGCTGAGAATCAGAGTGGTCAGAAGTTGAAGATTCTTAGAACTGATGGTGGAGGTGAGTATAACTCCAAAGAGTTCCAGAAGTTCTGTGAGGAGAATGGAATTGAGCATGAGGTTACTGCTCCCTATACCCCTCAACACAATGGTCTTGCTGAAAGAAGAAACCGTACTTTGCTTGATATGGTGAGAAGCATGCTAAAGGAGAAGAAGCTTCCTCAGAAGCTCTGGGGAGAAGCTGTTGCCACTGCAACGTATGTACTCAACAGATGTCCTACGAAGAAGTTGAAGGAAATAGTTCCTAGGCAGAAGTGGACTGGAGACAAGCAAAGTGTTAGTCATCTGAAGGTGTTTGGTTCTGTTTGCTATAAACATGTTCCAGAATCCAGAAGACAGAAGCTGGATGATAGAAGCAAAGTGATGATTCTGATAGGGTACCACAGTACAGGTGCATACAAGCTCTATTGTCCAGAAACCAACAAAATTGAATTCAGCAGAGATGTGATTGTGAAGGAATCAGAAGTTTGGAATTGGGATAAGTCTCAATCTGATTTTGATGTTAGAACTTCTGAAGAAAGGTCAGAGTTAAGAATCTCTGAAGTTGAAGTAAACTCTGATGTTGATTCTGACTCTGATAGTGATTCTGACTCTGGAGAAAACTCAGAAGATGAAGGTGACTCTGATGATCCAGACTCTGATGGTAATCCAGATTCTGGTGGAAATTCAGACTCTGAAGATGGCCAAGGCTCTGGAGGAAGTCAAGCCTCTGAAGCTAGAAATTCTGAAGTTCAAGACTCTGGAAATATGCCAGATCCTGAAGTTGGTCAAAGCTCTGGAGAAAGTCAATCATCTGAAGCCCAAGACTCTGAACAAGTTCAGAGACCACAAAGAATCAGAAGCGTTCCCAGAAGATTTGCAGAATTTGACATGCTGCAAGACACTGAAGTAGACTCTGAAGGAGAAGTTATTCAGTGTGCCATGTTAGTAGACTCTGAACCCATAAGTACAGAAGAGGCTCTTAAGCAGAAGCTCTGGCTGAAGGCCATGAAAGAAGAACTTGATGCTATAGAGAGAAACAAGACTTGGAAGCTGACAGAACTTCCAAAAGACAAGAAAGCCATCAGCGTCAGATGGGTTTTCAAGCAGAAGTTAAAGCCAGATGGTTCAATTGGCAAACATAAAGCAAGGTTGGTAGCCAGAGGATTTCTACAAAAACCTGGGCTGGATTACTCTGAAGTGTTTGCACCTGTAGCAAGACATGAAACAATCAGAATGGTAATTGCAATAGCTGCTAACAGGAATTGGCCTCTGATGCATTTAGATGTAAAATCTGAATTTCTGAACGGTCCATTAGAAGAAGAAGTTTACGTGTCACAACCTCCTGGATTTGTGAAAAAGAATCAGGAAGGGATGGTGTACAGATTATACAAAGCTCTATATGGATTGAAACAAGCGCCCAGAGCTTGGAATCAGAAGATTGATTCATTTTTCAAGAAGCAAGGCTTTCAGAAATGTGAGATGGAGTACGGTGTCTATGTTCAGCATACTTCTGAAGGCAATATGACTCTGGTATGTTTATATGTTGATGATATACTGCTGACTGGAAGTTCTGAACAGGAGATAGCCAAGTTCAAGAAGGTTCTAATGAATGAATTTGAAATGACTGATCTAGGCAAAATGACATACTTTCTAGGGATGGAGTTCAGATATTATGAGAAAGGTATCATTTTGCATCAGCTCAAGTATGAATTAGAACTTCTGAAGAGATTTGATCTGAAGAATTGTAAGATGGTTGTCACACCTTCTGATACAAATCAGAAACTGGATTCAGACTCTGAAGGAAAGGATGTGGACGCTACAACCTTCAAACAGTTGGTTGGTTCTCTGAGGTATCTGTGCAATACCAGACCTGATATTTGCTACTCAGTTGGGATGGTTAGTAGGTTCATGAGTAAACCTAAGTGGTCCCATTACCAAGCTGCTGTCAGGATTCTGAGGTATATCAAAGGAACTCTGAAGTATGGAGTGTTATTTCCCTCTGGAGGAAATAATGAGTCAGAACTTCTGAGTTATTCAGACTCTGATTGGTGTGGAGACAGAGTTGACAGAAGAAGTACATCTGGGTACTTGTTCAAATTTCTGGGAGGTTCCATTTCTTGGTGTTCCAAGAAGCAACCTGTTGTGGCGTTGTCAACCTGTGAAGCTGAATACATTGCAGGTGCTGTTACTGGATGCCAAGCTGTGTGGATTCTGAATCTGTTGCAGGATCTGAAGATTAAAGTAGATAAACCTCTGAAGTTGATGATTGACAACAAGTCTGCAATCAATCTTGCCAGAAACCCAGTGTTGCATGGGAGAAGCAAACATATTGAGACCAAGTATCATTTTCTGAGACATCAAGTTCAGAGTAGAGTGTTAGAAGTTGTACACTGCAGCACTCAGAAGCAGTTGGCAGATGTTCTGACGAAAGCTATCAAGACTGATCAATTTCTCAGACTAAGGGATGGAATTGGTGTTACAAGTTTTGATGGAATATGAATTAAGGGATGGTATTAGAATATTAATAGTAATTCATATTTATTTAGTTATACTATTTTCTTAGCCCCTAAGTTTGTTAGAGGGTATTTTAGTATTTTATCTTATTCTAGTAACCCTAGTTTTAGCTTATAAATAGGATGACAATCATTGTAACTTTTAATCATGTTTTGTAGCCGTCATTCTTAATAGAATATTTCCTTTCATCATCATTTATTCACCTTGCACCAACACTTCATTCACAAAACTAAGCGAGATGGGACTTCAAAAAATTTGTATCTTATATATACTTTTGGACTCCTCTTCATTTACAAAACTAAGCGATTTGAGATTTGTTCAACATGTATATTTTCAACCAACTCCAAAAATCTCCACCTTAATTGAAAATAATACATATATTTTCATTGTCTTCACCGACAATCATACTTCACCATAAAGAATATCAACATGTATATTTTTAATCAACTCCAACAATCTCCACCTTGATTGAAAATAATACATAAAATTTCATTGTCTTCACCGACAATCATACTGCAACATAAAGAGTATAGTCACTTGAAGCTACATCACTCCACTCCAAGAATTTTCATATTGTCTTCACCGACAATCATAGTTTTAAAAACTATCATACTCTCTCATGAAATATATATTTCACTTGAAGATAAACCACTTCAAGAATTTCACAATGTCATCGCCGACAATCATATATTTTATGATGAAGAATAAATTTCACTTGAAGTTAAACCACTCCAAAAATTTTACATGTCAAAAATCAAGTTAAAACTTTATGGTGCAACTTCCCATTTGGCAGGAAGTTCTTCAACCACTGACATAATTTTGCACCTTGTGTAATCTTTGATTGTATCAACATATCTTTGACTTGAACTTTTCACACATCAAAATTCTTCCATCAATTTTCTCTAACCCAAACTATACAATAGAATTTGTGACTGTAACTCGACAACTGTTTCACTACACTATCTTTCTTCACTATAAATTTTAAATCTCACCTTCCATACATTCGAGTTTTCATCACTCTTATGCAAATTCGAAATAGACTACATTATTCTTAATATTTATACACGTTGACATTAAGACAATTTAAAAATACTTAAAATACTATAAGAAAAATTATTTGTTCATGATTCTGTCTTTGATCTATTTAATTTACAGTTAGTTTTTTAACAACTATTACTTAGCATAAATTTTGGATCGCACCGCTAAACATGTAGAAAGAAAACGACTAGATAATTGGTTATGTAATTCTAGCAGAATGTTTGAATTGTGCCGCTTTAGTCTTTAAAAGTTTAATCGTGCTGCATTATGATATAGGCACGCTGTTGTTACGTCTATAAAATTTAAATATACTATCATTTGTTAAAAGTTCAGGTATAAATTTTGTGACTCTATAATTTTTTTGTGGAATGAATTGAACACCCTATATTATTGTGAATCATGTAAAAATGACCAATAAAAGGAAATCAATTATAGAAATCGGTAAATAAATAAATAAGTTGATTCCTACAGTCTTGATAAGAAGCTGATGAAGATTAATACTGCATAATTACAAACGTGAGAGATATGAGTTAACAGGGAAATGATAAACTACAATTGGAGCTCCCTTAATTAACTTTTTCTTCTTCTCTGATTTCTCTGAAAATGAACTTTTAGATTGAGATGGTTTTTCTGCATAATCAGAAACTTGAAATGATGAGTTTGAAGATGTGCCAAAGCAGTTGAAGAAGGATAAAATCAAAGCCATAAAAAATTTATAAAATTTCCACTATATGAAGCCAAGCCAATGGAGCTATGAAACCAAGATTGATCAGGTGTGACTTGAAATTGAAGTGAGATTTATTTTGTCAACGTGTGCAAAGCTAAGATGAAATGGTTTGGCTGTTGTTATTATGGTTTAATTCATGTAATTGATAACTTGGTCTATTTATAGTGTCATCATATATTATGAAATAATAATACAAAAATTAGGAAGGTACAATGTTAGTCCAATTACTTGGGGACCAAGAACTTTGAAAATTCTTCCATGTATATATATTTTATAGCTGCTTTGAAATAATAATGATGTTTCCTTTGTCACTTTCAGAACTTTTTTGAGGCATATTGAAATTAGGAATATGTTCCATAAAAAGTTAGGCAATCAATTATTGTACAAATATAGTTTGGTAACACTATCTTATATTCATTTCTTTAGCCTCATGTTTTGAGGATTGTGAGAGTTGTGTGCATCTCGAATATTAGGGGGCATTGAACATTGTAGAACTTTCTTTTTAGAGTAACACTTTTCTGAGAGACACACCATATATTTACCAAAAACTTTAAGGTGGTAGGTGTGTAGGTTCTCCCACTTATAAATGTTCAAGTCACCACATTCCTATCCAATGTGGGACTATTACCCATACTACTCACACTTGTTATACTTAACACTCCCCCTCAAGTGTGAGTCTATCCACTATACTTCCACAATGACCCCCCTTAAGCGGAAGCTTCAACTGTGCAACTGCATTTTCTGATGTGTGTTTCTTGCTCACCACCCTTGTACCGCTATTGAACCTCTTCAACGGAACACCTCCTAACCACCACCTGTGAGGAATACTTTTGATACAAGTGAGTCAGTCCTTCACTCGAACCAAAGGCTCATGATACCACTGTTAGAGGAGTTCTTCAACTAGGGAGCATTGAACATTGTGGGATTTTCCTTTTCTATAGAAACATCTTTGTGAGAGACACACCACATACTCAACCACGATCTATGGTGAATTCTTCTCAATCTTGATCTCAAAATTCTTATGTAATGACAATGAACAAAAACAAGAACACATTTAAAGAAGATGAGCTTGAACTGCAGAGTAACTCTCTGCCCACAACTGCGGAATTTTATTATCACTTTGCAACTTCAAAACTGTGATTATCAAACTTGATTATTACAATGAAAAGGGTTCCTCCCTATTTATAGATTTAGGTTAACTTCCATCTCAAGCTAAAGCCCAAACTATAAAAGCCCAAAAATATATAATTTAATCTTTAAATCTGATCTTTCTAAATCAAGTCTAATATTTCTAAAACAATTAATTACATATTTAACACACCACCTAATTCATATTGTGTCTAAACTATCCACATTCATCATAAACCTTAACTTCTTGAACACTTCGACTGACACTTCCTTCGTCATGATGTCTGCAATCTGATTCTCAATTCTGCAGTATTACAAGTTCATCCTCCCTTCTGCTACCTGCTCACGAAGATAATGGAACATCATTTTGATGTGCTTGCTTCGACCATATGCTATTAGATTTTTATATAGGTTGATAGTTGACACTTTGTCGATCTTCATGGTAATTGTTCTGTGACTCTTCGTTGTGATCTCTTCGACCAGGTTCAACATCCAGGTTGCTTGACATGCACAAAGATAAGGAGCTATATATTCTGCTTCACATGATGACAATGCCACTACTGGCTCCTTTCTCGAACTCCAAGCAACTGGTGCACCACCTATCATAAACACATAGCCAACTGTGGATTTTCTATCCTCGGCATCACTACACCAACTTGAGTCAGTGTATCCCACTAGCTTGCATTCTTCTCTTTCATCAGCTGTAGAAAATAAAATGTCGTACCCACACTGTATGCTAAGTCAAGCCTTATATGATAAAGGTATCTAAGTGACCCAATAAGTCTTCTATATTGGATTGGACCGACATCATCTTCATCTGAATCTTTCGACAATTGCAATCTGGTCTCAGCTGGAGTCAAAGTTGAGTTGCAATCTTGCATCTCAAATCTTTTGAGTACTTCTCCTGTATATCTTCTTTGGTGCATCATCAAATCTCTACTACTCTTGCAGAATTCGATGCTAAGAAAATATGAGAGATTTCCCAAGTCTGAAATTTCAAACTCCTCACGTAGGTCATGTTTGAAATCTTCGATCTCCTTTTTGCAACTTCTAGTTATAAATAGGTCATCGACATAGATACATAGTATAAGCAATTCATTATTGCTTCTCCTTACATATACTCCATGATACGTTGTGAACTTCACAAATTCCTTCTCCCTTAGAAAGTTGTCGATCTTCTTATTCCAAGCTCTTGGAGTTTGCTTAAGTTCATACACGGCTTTATGCAGCATGTACACCTTTCTTTCTTTGCCTTGTTTCAAAAACCCAACTGGTTATGCGACATAAACTTCTTCATCTAAGAGTCCATTAAGGAATGCACACTTCACGTCCATCTGACATGTGTGTCAATTATTCATATTTGCTAGACCAACAACCAACCTGATTCTTTCGATCTTAGTGTTGACGCGGTAAAGCAGCAAGCAAAAAATATTAAGTACCCAGTTTTGTCGTCTCCACAGGGATTAGTGCGATATGAACGCCGTTCAATGATTTCTACATTTCTAAGCTTAATTTCAAAAGGTTTGGTTTAAAAGGTTCAAATAACCATAGATAAAAATAGAAAATATAAAATAAAGACTGAAATATAAACGAAGCCTTGTTGGGATTGGATTTCATCAATTGATAACACATGCATTCTTCTGATTAAATTAAACACAACGCAATCATTCGTTTAATATCATCATGTATCACTCACGACAAAGCTTATCTCTAACGCGGCGTCGAGAGAAAAACCATATTGTCTCATTTGTGATCTCTCACCCAACAAAAACACAACATAGAGCATTAAGATTTGATACTCACGCAAATGCTAAACTTAAACCTATCTCTAGAATTTAGGACCTAACAGGCAATCATCCTAGATCCAGATCTGAAGAGTATATCTCTATCACGGTTCAAATCAAAGATAAACAGGAAAGCAAAGATAACACCCATATAGGATAAACGATTATTTTGCATAAAATACAATGATCAGAATACATACACACGCTTAACCCTTTTTACATGTATTCATCTAATACGCCAAATGTCGGTGAACATCGTTCTTCATCACTATTATCACATACTCACACAATATCATGTTGATCCTACCCATGCTAGAAGAAGATCTGAGATCAAAGATGTGAAAAGGTTTTGTCAAGACCCACAAATACATAATCAAAGATAGTCAATCAATAGAGAATCCAAACTAGTTCACAAACATAAATTAGATGAAATACATAAGGTATCAAAATATTACATCCAAACCCCAACAAGAGATCAAGGATCTTACCTCCTCCCTCGTAGGGTTTTATGTTTCTCTCTCTAGAAGAAATGAAGAAAGATAAGTTTTGCTATCCAAAATGTTACAAAATGAAGTTATGACCTAAAAAAGCAAGAAAATCACTTAAATACACATTCAAGATCTGTCTTGTTCGCCTAGCGAACAGCTAGCGAACCTAGCACTTTTGGTACTTTTGGCACTGTCCAATTCTGGGCGCGTTCGTTGGCCTGGTCGCCTAGCGAGCAAGCTAGCGAACGCTCGCTGGCACGCTCGCCTAGCGAGCAAGCTAGAGAACGCTCGCTGGCACGCTCGCCTAGCGAGCAAGCTAGCAAATGCTCGCTGGCACGTTCGCTACCTCCTGGCCTAGCGAGCGTGACAGTATTTTGGTGGTTTTACATGTTGCCTTGGTTTCCTTGCCCATTTCTTGTGTCTTACTTTTCACTTGTTTTGTGCCTAATTCCTGCACAATCACACACAAATCAAAGGTACCAAGAGATTTTCTCATAATGTTGCAAACCAACCAAAACAAGAGTGGTTTTCAACACTTAATTGATGAAAATGAGTGAAAGATGCCAATGTTTGATAGATCAAATAAGTGAAATTTGGCATCTAACACCTAGCAACAGGTGCAAACACTTCGTCGATGTCGATTTCTTCCTTCTGTAGAAATCCTTTATCCACAAGTCTCGCCTTGTGTCGAGTTACCTCTCCTTTAGGATTCACCTTTACCTTGTAAACCCATTTCACATCAATTGCCTTTTTTCCTTGAGGTAATTCGATAAGTGACCAAGTGTTGTTGACTTTGATAGACTCTAGTTCCTCATTCATTTCTTCACCCACTTCGAATCTTTCAATGTCTCACCTGCATTGACTAGTTCGACATCTGCGTAGAAAGCATAATGTACTAGCTCACCCTCTTCATCGACCATATCATCTAATGTAATCACACATTCTTGCAACCTTGCAGGAATGTGTCTTATTCGTCAAGGTCTACTTAGGCATGTTTCATCTCTGACTTGTTCCTGTCCAACTTCTTTTTCGACTTCAGTGGTTGGTTCTTCACAAGATATTCTTACTGAATCTTTCTTGTCTAATCTCATTCTTTAAGCTCATATATGATCACGCCCTTGCTAATCACTACTTGCTTATTCACTGGGTCGAACAACTTGTAACCTCCAGTCAAATGATATCCTATCAAGATCATCTGATTTGACTTGTCATCAAGCTTCCTTCTTAACTGATCTGGCACATGTCTATGTGTTATAGATCTCACACCTCCAAGTGATTGAGGCTAGGCTTGACACCAGACTGGCATTCTTCTGATGTGGTTCCTTCAAGCTTCTTCATCGGACATCTGTTTAATATGTATGTTGATGTTGAAACCGCTTTACCCCATAATTCTTTGGGTAGATGCTTTTCGTTCAACATACTTCTCACCATGTTCATGATGGTTCTATTCTTTCTTTCTGTAATTCCATTTTGTTGTGGAGTGTAGGGTGGCACCACCTCATGCACAATCCCTTCTTTTTCACATAATGCATCGAACTCTTTCGACATAAACTCTCCACCATCAATCCTCAGAATTTTCAGCTTTCGACCACTCTATCTTTCGACCATAGATTTGAATCTTGAAAATACCTCGATCACATCACTTTTCTTCTTGATGAGGTAAGTCCACAACTTTCGATTGTAATCATCTATGAACTTGACAAAGTATCTGTTGCCTGCAATCGAATCCACCTGGATTGGATCATATACATCAGAGTAGATGACTTCCAGAATTGCCTTCGACTTCCTTCCTGCATCCTTGCTAAAGATATTCTTGTGTTGTTTTGACTAAACACACTCTTCATAGACTTCACTTGAAATGTCGATTTCAGGTAATCCTGAAGCCGTATTTCTTCTATTTAGCTCTCTAATGTCATTGAAGTTGAGATGGCCGAGTCAAAAATGCCATAACCACTCATCTCTGCTGGCTGGAGTTGCTAGGAACTTGTGCTCCATCACATTGCGTTCAATCTTGAAGGTCCTATTTTGAGACATTAGAGCCTTCAAGATCGACCTACCACCTGCGTCGAGAACTCTCATCATCTTGTCTTCGACAACTACCTTGTAGTTCCTTTCGACAAGTTGTCCTATACTGAGAAGGTTAATTTTCATGTCTGGTATGTATAACACATTAGAAATTATTGATTTCTTGCCATCCTTCCTCACGATCTGAACATCACCAACACCTTCAGTTGTTATAGTGTTGTCATTTGCAAACTTCACTGTGTTCTTTGACAAAGGCTTCAACTTGACAAAACAATCTTTCCATCCAGTCATATGTGATGAGCATCCTGAGTCCAAGTACTACTGGTCGTGGAATCTCTCTTCATCTCTTGTTGTGACCATCAGCAACATCTCTTCTTTTTCATGTTTTTCCAGCTTTGCATCGGTTTCTTGATTCTTATACTTTTCTAGACAATCACTAAAATAGTGATCATACTTCTAACAATTGAAACACAGAATGTGACTTTTGTCAGGCTTTCGACCACCACCTCGTCCTCTACCTGCAACACCACCTCTTTGGTTTCCCTGGTTCTAGGGTTTTCTCTGATTCGACCAGTTTTCTTCATGCTGATTTTGACCAGTCAAATTGGTGTAGCCTCCTCTACCTTTGTTACCATTCCAGCTTCCTTTGCCTTTCCTTTATTTTTCTGACTGCGCCTGCAAAGCCATATCAATCTTCGACTTTCCTACAACATTTTCAGTCATCCTTTGTTCATGAGACTCAAGTATCCTTTGAAGCTCTTCCTTCGTTAATACTGACAAGTCTTCCGAATCTTCTATGGCTACTACCACATGTTCGAATTTTGGAGCCAATGACCTCAAGATATTTGACACAACTGATCTTTATGTCAACACTTCTCCATATACCTTGATTTAATTCACCAACTTTGTAACCCTGGTGAAGAAATATGTTATACTTTCATTGTCTTCTATCTAAAGCAATTCATAAGTCCTTTCGTGAGTTTGTAACCACGGTCTCTTTCACCTTATTTGCGCCTCCAAACGATTTTTCAAGAATCTCCCAAGCTTCTTTTGCTGATTCTACATTACTAACCTTTTCAAAGTTATATGGATCAACATATTCATGGATTATAAAGAGAGTTTTATAATATTTCTTCTTCAAGTCTTTATATGTTACTTTCTCCTGATCTGTCGCAGTTTTTGCAAGCGGTGATAATCCATCCTTCACAAGATCCTAAAGATATTGGTAACAGAAAACCACCTTAATCTGCTTGCACCAATTCTCATAATTATCTTTCTTGAGGATTGGAAGATTTGATGGAAAGTGACCATTTTGGTGATTCATCGCCATCACAGGTGTTCTTCCCTTGAATCAAAATCGGATCTCTAGATACCAGATGTTGGAATTCAACCACGATCTATGGTGATTTCTTCTTAATCTTGATCTCTAGATTGTTATGTAATGACAATGAACAAAAACAAGAATACGTTTAAAGAAGATGAGTTTGAACTGTAGAGTAACTCTCTGCCCACAATTGTGGAATTTTATTATCACTTTGCAACTGCAAAACCGTGATTATCAAACTTGATTATTACAATGAAAATGGTTCCTATTAATAGACTTATGTTAACTTGCATCTCAAGCTAAAGCCCAAACTATAAAAGCCCAAAAACATCTAATCTAATCTTTCTAAATAAAATCTGATCTTTCTAAATCAAACCTAATCTCTTAAAAATAATGAATTACATATTTAACAATATAGTGGGCTAGATTTGAGCAGGTTCGAACTCCCATGAAGACACATCCTAGATTTGGGTTAAGATATATCATGAGAAGTTATACAAATTGCTCAAAGTTGTAGATATACTATGAAAGGTTGTACAACTTTCCAAGAGTCGAGATATCCCAGACACTCATTTACGGACATTTATTTTTGTGACGTCAACATGTCTCAAACACGTCTCTTAAACCTCGTAATGAATGAATAGTCGTTGTTTTGACCACTGAATGACATTCAATTTCCTCTTCCTCCATAGTCTCATATCAGGGTTAGGGGTCAATATAAAGGGAGAAACTTCAAATTAGAAAGGCAGTCTAAAATCTTTAAGTAGAAAAGTCATCCATTATGACTCTCTTGTAACTCTGTATGACTAGCTTCGGAAGGTTATAAAATTGGTGTTCTTTGCATGAACATTTTGTGCCCACCGTGGAGCTATGGTAAAATAATGCTCGGGCCACAAAAAATTGAGAACCAATGGGCTTGTCGTCCTTATATGATCAGGGAAGGCATGGAGGGCTACTCACTGCAGGGTAGGATTTATGCCCTATAGTAGAATCAACATCATCCCCAACTAGAAAACGTGGACTTAAAAGAGCCCATCGATTCAAAACTGATGACTGTGGAAATCTTGGAGAATTAGGTCTTAGAGAATTTTAAACCACCTCCGCTAACCATATTTGATTGGAAGAGCGATCTGCAAGAGCACATCACAATAGTTAACACTCAGATGGGCATCACCATAATTGTCAACTCGTTGAAGTGCACACTGATGGTGGGCATGCTAAAGGATGTCGCTCTACGTTGGTACATGATCCTTCTTATAGTCTCTACAACTAGCTACAAAGATATGGTGAGAAAAGTGAACCATCACTTTTCCACCAGTAAGCTTTTGAAGGTATCTACAAGGATCCTTTTCAATGTTTGTCACGGATAAGGTGAATGCCTCAAAGAATATTTGAATCGTTTCAACGAAGATGACATCAACTTTTCCCATCCCTATTAGGAGATGATCATAGGGGTTTTCATATAAGAGTCCTCCCCGAACCTAACCCCTCCCTAAGGGAACATGCTGATAAAGGATGCAGACAACTGGTGCAAGTATCACAAGGTGCAGGGTCACCATACAGAGAATTTTCACCATAACAAGAGATCGAAAAGTTGATACAGAGGGGACGTCTTCAGAGATAAGTGTAAGATGGCAGTCGAGGTGTTAACTGATTTTGATGCACCTCAAGAACCTAATGGAAGAACCTATTCGACAAATAGGGCCCGAAGGGTGCAACAAGAGCAAGGGCGGAGTATTCCACGATAGACCCTAAATGCGATCTTGTACGGTTTCGTGTGAGGCGGAGAATCTAGCTAGTCTTGTAAGAAATATTCATGGAAAGTAATGCATGTTTCCAACACTCCTCCCACCAAGTCAATGGCCTCCGCCTGAATTGTCAATTTTATGGAACTATTTGCTTGTAGGTGTAATCTGGAAGTGATCAAAGTTTAGCAAGATATGTTCCACCATGATAATGTGATAGTTTTGATGATGATAACACTTGAAGTTGTAATAATATTTGAAGTGGTTTTAATGACAACAAAGAATGAATACAAGAAAGTACTAAAGCTGGTTCAAGCGGTCAATGATGCACAAAGTGACTGATTAAGTCATTCCTTTTAATCAAGCTAAAAAATTAGGGTTTATGATCACCAATGATATATTTTCTCTCTATTGATGATAACTAACTCAAAGATATCGCATGCCTCAATAAGATTCATGTGAAGTTCTTATTTGATTGGTATACTTGGCAAAAGGACTCAAAGCTTCAGTCTATGAAAGAGAAGAAGTGTGAAAGTTCATCAGATCATGTTCTTCTAAGTTATTCAAGAATTGTAAATAAGCAAGGGAATTTATGGAAGCATTATGGATAAATACACACACATACTTAAAAAAAATATTTTTGAAGCCTCTCTTTTTCAAATAAATTTTCAAAAAATGATTTTGGAGCCTATCCAGTTGTTTTGGAAACCGCCAAATGATTATGACTAATTTTTGAATTGTATAATTGTCGCTACTCGAAAAACGCATCGCGCAACGACGGGGAGGCGAAAAAGAAAGGACAGAAGAGTCTTCATCGAACTTTATTTATCCCATGAGGGGAAAGGATATCGAGAAAACCTTAAGAAAGAAATGGATAAGAAGGTCTCGCGACCAAGAACAGGTTCGCAAGCCGGTTATGCGAGGGGAAGGTATTAGCACCCCTCGCATCCATCGTACTCGATGGGAACCATTTGCTTGTCGAAGGGTGAATTTATTTGCTTAAAAGAATATGCTATAAAAAGTGTTCCAAAAGATAGGGAGAAAAATAGTTAGAAACTAAGAAAAGAGGCAACGGGGAAGAAGAGAGAAAGAACAGACTCGGTAGGACTTTGCGGTCCTAGGCCTGCGTATTCTCAACGGGTGTGAGAAAGTCAGAGTCGACGTAGTTCGGGGAACTACAGATATGGGGGGAAAGTGCTCGGCAAGGATTGTGGCCCTTGTGCCTATGTATCTTTACTTAAAAGAAGTAAAGAATCAGAGCAGCCGTAGTTCGGCCTACGGTTTGTTGATGTTTTGTGGATGATGCTATCGTGCGTATTCTAGCAGTTTAGGTGTTTTTTCGCTCGCATGTGAGAAGACTTATACGTTACCTGTTTACGATAGAACGGACGTAACATATCCTTTTTGAAATGATTAGGTTTTCTCCATGCGAGGCAAGATGTCACATTTGATTTGTGAGATTGTTTTTTTAGGGGCGAGATAAGTCCTCGGATAGTAACCCCTTGCGGGTAGTACCCAACTCTTTATCTCAAAGTTTTTTGTTATGAAATGGTGTGGCGAACGTAGCATCTTCGTATTGAAAGACGAGTATCAAAACCACACACACTACAGTGAGTATCCTGATACTCGGAGAGGAAGAAGACTACACTTAATCCTCTCTCTTTAATTCAATGCAAAGAGAACTTCGTTCTCTTATTAAAGATGTTTTTGGTTTTGAATGGTAAGTACTTTGCGACAGAGAACCCTACGGTAAACGTCAGCACTCGGGATAGGAGAAGGCCTACGCCTAACCACTCCACGACCATTCAAGTTTTTGTTAAGAAAAGAGTTTGAAAAAGTACTCGGTATGGGACCGAGGTTTTAGATGGGAAAGGTTTCGGAAAGGAAGTTGTGAAAGTGAGAGATGGTGAATAAAGGCGCATCTTCGTATTGAAAGACGAGTATCGAGACCACCCACACTACAGTGAATATCCTGATACTCGGAGAGGAAGAAGACTACGTTCAATCCTCTCTCTTTAGTTCAATACAAAGAGAATTTGATTTACTGAAAGTGTTTTGAAGATGCACTCGGTACGGGGCCTAGGTTTTTTAGGAGAAAATCGTTTGAAAATGCACTTGGTACGGGCCGAGGTTTTAGGAGAGAAGGTGGATGGAAAGCGTCTTCGTATTGAAAGACGAGTGTCAAAACCACCCACACTATAGTGAGCATCTCGACACTCGGAGAGGAAGAATTATACACTTAATCCTCTCTTTTTAATTCAATACAAAGAGAATTTATTCCTTATTGAAAGGGTTTTTGAAAATGCGCTCGGTGTGGGGCCAAGGCTTTTAGGAGGAAAGGTGGATGGAAAGCGTCTTCATATTGAAAGACGAGTATCGAAACCATCCACACTATAGTGAGCATCTCGACACTCGGAGAGAAAGAAGTCTACACTTAATCCTCTTTTTTTAATTCAATACAAAGAGAATTGGTTTTTTATTGAAGAGATTTGAAAATGGACTCGGTACGGGACCGAGGTTTTGGGAAGAAAATGGTTTGAAAATGCACGCGGTGCATGACCGTGGTTTTTTAGGAGAGAAGGATGTGGATGAGTGCGGAGAATACAAGCGTCTTCGTATTGAAAGACGAGTATCAAAACCACCCACACTACAGTGAGTATCTCGACACTCGGAGGGGAAGAAGTCTACACTTAATCCCCTCTCTTTAGTTCAATACGAATATAACTCAATTCCTTTATTGAAGATGTTTTTGAGAACCTGCAAAGAGATGAAAAAAAGAGATAGATATATACAAGATATAGATAAATAAACAGTCCACCAATTAGGATTTTATGGTTTGATATTTATTAAGTATTTTAAAAGAATGTACAAGTTAGTTGAATATTTACATGATAATAATAATATACAGAATATATAATATGTACAAGAATATAAATGATTGAAAAATAAAGCAATTAGTATTTGACAGAAATTAAAGTAGTTGTATATTGACAGAAATTAAAGCAGTTGTGTATTGGTTAGTGTATCGAATCGGGACACAAAAGAATGGGATCTCGTCTTAACCGCAAACATAATGTCGATTAATCGAAGGTAGCCTATCGCGATCCCAAAGTAGGGAAGAAGACCCAAATGGTCATCCTCCATAGATTTAAAATCGGGAAGGTTATCGACTTCGAAAATCTGACGCTCACGGATACAAGACTTTATCGATCCATAAGTCAAAAATAAAATCGAATCGGAATAAGAAAAAAGGAGAGAAAAGAAGTGGTCTCAGATTCTTTATTTAACGTCAATAATTTGACGGCTAAACGATGGAAATTTCTTCATCAACCTAAACAAATGAAAAAGGGACAAAATGTCCAATAAAAGAGGAGAAAATGAAATTAACTCTAAAATAAAATATTATTGAAATTCTAAGTAGGAAATATTAAAAAAAAAATTAAATAAAACTCTTTAAAAAAATAGTATAGAATTCTAACAATATAATATATATAAAATTCTAAAAGAAAAATATTAAAAGAACTTCTAAATATAATATATACATAAGAAAAAACTCTAAAGAAAATTAAAACCAAAATATAAAATATTCACATAATGAATAATAATAATAATAATAATAATAATAATATACATGAAATAACAGTCTGTAAAACAATATATAATATATAATAGCCAAGAATATTCACATAATATATTCAAAAACTAAAATGTTAAAAAAAGTAATTACAAATTATTTCTTGAAAAAAACAAGACCGGGGGGGGGGGGGGGGGGGGTAATAGAATGAAATGCGGGGATGCTGAGGAATCATAGATGGGCTTAAACCAGCCCTCATCCGTTGATTTCCCGACACTCCTACTGAACTCGTGAGAGCTGTGAAGCGTTTGAAGCAAAAGGAGCATAGACGCCTTGAAGTGCCAGTCAGATAAATAAAGCAGAAGTAGCTATGCCAGAGAACGACCGCCTGAATGTTGATCCTCCACAAGGATTTACTGTGACGAATAATCCACTGTATGATCTTCCGCTGGATGGCCATCCTCCGCAAGTAAATGTTCCTACTCGACCCCAGAGGATGCCAACGACTGATCCCATGGAAGAAAAGCTCTGTGCCCTTGAGGAGACAATTCAAGCTATGAGAGTGTCTGATATGCCTGGCCTTGACGCTGCTGATATGTGTCTAGTGCTAGACTTGGTGATTCCTCCGAGATTCAAGGTACCCAACTTCGAGAAGTACACAGGCTTTAGTTGCCCGAGGCGCCATTTGGTGATGTATTGTCGAAAAATGACCCCCTACACTCACGATGATAAGTTGATGATTCACTGTTTTCAAGAAAGTCTGATTGGGGCATCATTAAGTTAGTACACAAACCTAGAAGGAAGTCATATTCAATCATGGAGGGACCTAGCTAGCGCTTTTCAAAAGTTTTACCAGTTCAACCTAGACACTATTCCCACCCGTGTGCAGTTGCAAAACCTATCTCAGAATGAAAACGAACCTTTTAAGGGATATGAACAGCGGTGGAGAGAATTCGCAGCAAGGGTGCAACCACCACTTTTGGACAAGGAACTGATTGACATGTTGATCAATAGTTTGCATGGCTCTTATCTTGAAAGAATGGCTGGTTGTACGCCATCAAGCTTCTCTGACCTTGTGATTATAGGAGAGCGCCTCGAAAGCTACCTCAAAAGAGGACAAATCCAGGAACGATTAGGCAGCCAGGCCAGTGAGATTGAATCTTTCAACGATTTCCATGAGGAAGAGAAGGATGAAACCAGCGCACTCATAGCAAATGTTGAGTATTCTCACGATGTACCAACAAAACTCTATGGTCCCTCGTCTGCTCAACAGGCATCATTACCAGTGCTATGTTATCCTCATGGACAATCGGCCATGCCTAAAGCTTCATCCCATAAGCCATGGGTCGCTCCTCATGCAAATCAACGAGCCCATGGCCGAGGTCATTCGAATCAGCGCCGTAATCAGAATAGGCCCAGCAATAACTTGGAAAGAAGGTTTGCTCCTCTTCATCCAGTCCCTATGTCGCACAGTCAACTTCTCCCACATCTTATTCAAAACTCATTGGTGGAGCCTAAAGCTCTCAAGCCTGTGCCAGAACCTTACCCTCCCGGGTACAATCCCAATGTTCAGTATAGATATCATGGTGGATCCATGGGGCACTCGACTGAAGAATGCAAAGCCTTCCAAGCCAAAGTGCAACAGTTGATTGACAAGGGGTACATCTCTTTTCCAGAAGGAATTTTGGTTGTCCATGTCAACCTCTCAGCTGTCTAAGCTCGAAAATTTCAAAGGGTCATTTCCAGAAGCCAGTGGTCCAGACAGGCAGACGTCCTCAACATTGGCAGTCCTTGGGCGCTTTTATCATTTGCATCTTGTAGTTTACTTTCTGTTAATTACTACTTGCTGTTTAAACATTGTTATTTTTAATGGTAATATTAATTAAGTGATTATGCATTTTCTGAATCAGTCACGTCGTATTCACTCATTATTTCCACTTATCACAGACACATACACTTTTATCCATTCCACTTCATCACTATTGTTTTAGCAAACATTGGAGGGAGGATGACGAAAACAAAATACCCATAATTGCAAATTGTATGCTTTCAGACAGAATCTCGTCAATGATGTACAGACATTGTTTCAAATCCCCTAAACACCGGAGTTATAAGGAGTTAATCCATAGTCAACCACTTCGAGCCTAGAAGTAGGAGTTTTCTTCGGATATTCAAATCCTTACACTCAACCTGGGGCAGGGTAGTGTTTAGTTAATCCAATCCCGCACTCGAATCAACAAAGCAAAATCCAGAAGACGGTTGTTCACCAATCACCTGTGACATAGCAGTCACGACCTTCCAACAAAAAAAAATCAAAAGCCTGCTAAGTCAAGCACCTCAAAGGGGACTTAGGCAAAAATCAAGGTAATCCCGATGGATCTGACAAACAAAATCAGTCCATGCAAAAGTTAGGGATCATAAAGAAATCAAAAGAGGTTCTCAAACCCTCAGAAAAAACAAAATAAGATTCAGTGGTCACCCAAAAGGGGCACTGACTTCCATCAAACATCAAAATAAGGTGGCTGCCATTTCAAGAAAACCTTGAAACATCAAGCTTACACCATCAAGATAAACATGCGCAGAATTAACTGAACATAGGTATGGAGATCATCAAGAAGAAGGGATGGGTACAAATTAAGTTTTAGCCTAATATCCTTTATTCTATAACCACGAACCAGACCATGTTACAACCCTCGAAAGACCTAATTAAGGCGAGGATTAATTTGAAAGCATATTATCACAAGGTTGCGTAACCCGACTCCTCACATATTTGCTAATCATCAGCATTGGTGTCAATATCCTTGTTATATCTTTCACACCAATCAAATTAGCACAACGTTTGGACTAACGGTCCATTCGTCTCACAATTACGACACGTAATAAAAGACAATTCTTTCAAAACTTGCATGAACTTTGCATTAAGATTACCATTCATGAACAAACAATTTCAATTGCAAGTCAGTAGTTGGCGTCGAGGAAATTCCAACACGAAGCAATCAAACAGGACTGGATCATTCAGTAGTCTGTATCAGAATCGAGCATGCCTTGTAGCCTTGTGATCTGGGGCATTGACATCCGAGGGCATGAAATTAGTCAGCTTGAGGCAAATCCCCATGCATCGGTTGATTATGGGGCAGATCATCAAGAAGAGGTTGATCAAAAGTGAACTACACCAATTAGGGGCAAGCCACCCAGAGTTTCTTTGACTTGAGGATAGATCCCTCCAATGTTCAATCAGGATAAGTCAAGTCGCTTCAACGCTCTTTCAAGGGCAAGCTACTCCAAAAGTATGTTGAAGCCAACCACAAGAATCAGTTAAACAATGATGAATCTATTCGTTGTACAAACTCTGGGGCAAGCCATCTTGAGGCCATCTCATGGCAAGCTACTCAAGCAAGTTCATCCTCATCAGCAACTGTTGAGTTCAAAACGAGTGTCGGGGAATCGTATCGTCACCTCACCCAATAACCTTAACCTTCTGAAAAGGCCTTGTTGTCATTGGATCCTTCATCCCACAGCCTAAACCTGTCACCCATCAAAACAAACCGAAACCTCCAATACCAGTCCCATCTGGTCAACCCTTCATTAAATACCAGTCCCATCTGGTCAACCCTCCGCTAAATACCAGTCCTATCTGGTCAACCCTTTGCTGAATACCAATTCTCGTTCGGTATGTGTCAACTTTTAAACCAGCTCCCATCTGGTCACCTTCCTTTAGCCTACCATTTAACCAGTTCTTGTCTGGTAAACCTCATCCCAAAGTCCAGCTCCCATCTGGCAAACCACAAAATTAGCCCTCCTTATACAGCTTAACCTTTCGCCAACCAGTCCCATCTGGTTTACCCTCCAAATACCAGCCCTCATCTGGTACTTCCAACCTAAAGTCCAATTTACATTGGCAACCACCAAAAGTCCGCCACGTCATCACCTACACTCCCAATCACGCGTCTGCAATCATATGCATCATATGCATTGCATTCGACTTCATAAGCATCCAGTATCATGTGCATACTCAAAATCATATCATACTTCCCCAGCTCTTGCATCTCTGCGCATTAGTATTTGCATTTGCATTTCCATTTATGAAACCTCATTATCATTAAGCATTCACATATGCGAGATCAAATCCAGGATCAATTTTGAAGATTTCCAAGATCATATTCAGCCCAGTCAGGGGAATTCTCCGCAAGACTATGGGTGTTCCCCACCAAGATTGTGCAACTTTTTTGTTGGGCAAATCCAAGAGCTTTAATGCAATCATCAGCCCAGTCAGAGGCATTATCTGCAAGACCGTGGGTCCTCCCACAAAATTCAAGATGACCAAAGCAAAATCCAGCCCAGTCAGGGGCATCTTTTCAAGACCATGGGTGTATTGCATGACGTATTTCAAACCCGTGGTTAATCAGATCTTCAAATCAACATTCAACCCAAACAGGGGCATCTTCAGTAAAGTCATGGGCGATCCCCAGTGCTTTGTCTCCAGCAGACTTGACTATCCGTCTTCGGTGATAAGTGGAAATCTCTTCAGAGAAACTTATCATTCATCAACTCTAAGTGGAAATCTCTTCAGAGAAGCTTATCCTTCATCAACGATAAGTGGCAATCTCTTGGGAGAAGCTTATACGTCTACATCCTTTTGGGTGTCAGGTTTGTTTGTATATCACTTCTCAAAACTTTTATTTTTCTTTTTCGGACAAATTCAGGGTCTTCTATATTTAATCATCTTCTACCTCGAAAGAATGAATGCCATGCCATTTCGTCTTACTAGGTTTAAGCCGATTAAATAGGGGCATCTGTCATATCCTAAATTTGCCTGCCAATTTTTGTAAATATTTTCGCGTTTTATTTTACATTTTTTACTTAATTTCATGCCATTAAAGACACGTGCCCGCCCCCGATTGGGCGTTTCTCAAATCTCGACTTTTTTTGCCCAATACGGACAAGACACGTGGCCTAAGGGTATTTTCGTAAATTTTAATCCTTTTTAATTTATCTTTTCCCTTGCAAATATCAACTTTGTATATTATTCTTGTTTTAAGATTTATTTAATTTAAATAGTTTGTTTTATTATTTTAAAAAAAAATAGGAATAGAGTTTGTATAGATTTAATTTTTGAATAGATTTTTATTTAATAAGTTTCTAGAATTATATAGTTTTTAGATATTAAAGTTATTTTAGAGATATTTTAGGATCTTAGATTTAAGTTAGTTTTTAGAATTATTTTAGGATCTTAAATTCAAGTTAGTAATTTTAGAGATATTTTAGGACTTTAAATTCAAGTTAGTAATTTTAGAGATATTTTAGGTTTGTAGAATTATTTAGTTTTTTTTAGTTTAAATAAGGATTTTAAATTTATTTTCTTTAAATAGCTTTTTTCTAATTGTTTAGATTTTTTTTAAATAGATTTTTATTAGAATTTTATTTTAATTTAGTATTTTTATTATTAAAAGTTAAATAGAGTTTTATATTTTTTTTGTTAGAACTTTTGTAAATAGTTTTATTTTAAATAGAGTTTTTTTTTATAGATTTAGTTTAAATAATTTGTTTAGGAGTAATTAGTTTTAATTATTAATTAGATTATTATTATTATTATCAAAATTATTTTTTATTAGTATTATTTAATTAGTTTTAATTATTTTTGTAACTAATTTACCTAAGTGTTGGAGTTTTTAGTACTGTTTATTGAGTTGAAGTATCCCTGTTACTCACCATTAATATATTATTGTTTGCTTATGAAAAAAAGTGATAAAATATTTGAAATCTACAGCTAATTTTTTAATACAAATTTAACACGTTATCTTTAGATAATCAGAAAATTTATCTGAACCGTTTAAATTTAATAATAAATAATTGTATTATCATAATTGGCACAACTCCATGGTGGAATCAGATTTCCCTCTCTCACTTAAACGCCACTCTATTTAACTACTTAAAATTGTTAGAGATTTTCTTTTCATTCTTAAGAACATCATTCTCTATTTTACAAAAAGACCACAAATTCTCGCAATTTCGTAAATCATCCCTAACTAAAGGTGGTTTCAAAACCTGTTTCATTAATTTCCATGCACAATTTTCTATTTAACAATAACTAAAGTTAATAGGAATTTTGGAGAAAAAATAAACCAGTAAATTATTAATAAAATAATAAAATAAATTAAAAAAATTGTATACGAATTATATAATTTTAATTTGTATTAATTATTTATACAAATCAAATAAGTTTTTTCTCACTAAAACAAGAAAAACCTAATAAAATGAAATCAAGTACCAAAATAAATAAATAATTACAAACGTGAGCAATTAGAGTTAATAGGAAAATAAGAAACTATAATTGGAGCTCCCTTTAATTTTTCTTTGCTCTTTGGTTTCTTCAATGAAGACGAAGATTTCGATTGAGATGATTTTTCATCATAAACTTGAGATGATGAGTTTGAAGAGGGGCCAAAACAATTGAAGAAGGACGAAATCAAAGCCATCAAAATAAAAGATATTTAAGTTGGAATAGGAAATCAAGATTGAGGCGTGACTTGAAATTGAATTGGGGTTTCTGTTTATGCAACTAGTTTTTATAGCTTCAACATATCATAGGAATATATATAATAATAGAAAAGTTAGGAAGATAGTAGAATTACTTGGCGACCAAGAAGAACATATTTGGGACCGTTTAGAAATTTGAAAATTGCATAATACACGTGTTGATTATGTATTGGAAAAAATATTGTTATTTGGAATGTCTTCCCATAATGGTGCAACCTATTTTTAAGTTTTTTGTTGGACTCAATCTTTTAAAACAACTCATTCAATTTTCACTCTAAAAAACTCATATTGGATCCCACCACTTTATTTAAAATATATTATTTATATTAAATTCATTTTATTTAAAATTATAATTTAAATATTTAAATTTTAATTAATATAAATACAAATTAAACATAAAATTAAAATTAAACATAAAATTGAAATTAATAATTAAAATTAAATTTAAATACACGTCACATAATTAAAAACAATAAAATGATAATGAGAAGAAATTGTTGGAAAAAAATTAAATATTTATGAATAAAATGATGAAATTGTGAGAGAGAAAATTAAAATTAAAGAGTAAATAAAAGTGAGAGAAAATAAGATTGGTATACAATTTTTTTAACAAACCTATATTTATAATAAATAAATAAAACTTAAAAAAAAAATAAAAATAAAGTCGTTGCACAACGGCTAAATGATTATTTTAATTAAAAAAATGAAGAACCGTTGGTTATGTTTGTAACGTTCACTCGCTGAAACAACTTTTTGTTGACAATTTCAATGTCAAACTGGCAAACCAATTTGAAAAACCACCGTGGGAGGTTGTCTAACATATTTGGTGCATGCATTTTTTCTTTATAAGTAAATTGGTACATGCATATTGAAATAAGGTTTTGTTCCATAAAATGTTAGACAAGTAAGTTTGGGTGATACTATGCCAATATTAGCATTATAAAATTGTAGCATTTGACACGGAACTATTAATCTTTCTGTTGTAGTTTCATTTCATTATCACTCCTTAAATATTAAAAAAAAAATAGTAGTGTTACTAAATGAAAATTTGAATTTTTTTAAATATAACATGTTTATTCAAAATCATTTTTATTAGTTCCATGGTTCTATGATATAGAATTGTCCATAGTTTTATGATTGACTAAATTTTGGTAAAACATGATCCTGCACTGATGTTAAGCAGGATGTTATAACATCTCCATTTGCTGTGGTGACAGAACTTTTGTGGATTGTTTTAATGTGAATGTCATGCTGAATATCATGACATCCATCACGACATCCATCTGCTGTCATGACAAAACTACTGTCATGTGTGAGAAACAGCAGGAGTAGTGGTGCAGCAGGAGCTGATAACAGCACTGCTGTCATGTGTTGTAAATAGGATGTCATTACCAATATCATGACATCTGGTGCAGCAGGAGCTAATAAGAGCAGATGGCAGAACTGCTGTCATGGATGCAGAAGGAGCTAGCAGGAGTTGATGACAGAACTGCTGTCATGGATGTCATACTGAATATCATGACATCAATGTCTGGTAAGCAGGGGTTGCTATGTTATATCTCTTGACATAAATGTTTTGGTCCTGTTGAATATTCCTCATCAGTATGTACAGGCCAAAGAGATTCATTAGAAACAAAGTGCAGATTTAATTAGTGTTCATAAAAAGGATCTTTGAGACTTTTTAGGGAACTATAAAACATTTGTTTCTACTGTCATGAAGAAAATTCTGCAGAAGTGTTCAACAGGGCAAGCTGGAAAGCAAGTTTAAATGAAGCTGAATGTCATGATCAATGTTATGACATTGATCGTATGACATCAGGCGTGCAGAGTTTGTTTTTCTGTTATGATACCTGATATATCTCAGGTTAGATTTCAGGAAACCTGTTAGGGTTCCTCAGTTATCTCAGACAAGATTCTAGGCAGTATCATGACCTAATTTGACAGCACCTTGAACTGTGGAAATTAGTTTTACTTTGTTAAAACTAATGTTTGTTACTTTGGAGCAGCCCAAGCCCAGTCTGCACTACTATTTAAGGAGGAGCAGAAGCAGAGGAAAGCTGTTATAACATCTCCATCTGTTGTCATGTGTTTTAACTAAGATGTCAAGACAGATGTCATAACATCCATCTGTTGTGGTGACAGAATTGTTGTCATGTGTTTTAATCAAAATGTCAAGACAGATGTCATAACATCTTTGTCAGGTACAACAAGAGCTGCTATTTTATATCTTTTGATAGAGGTGGTTTGGTTTGATGAGATCCTGTTGGATATATCTCGTCAGTGTGTACAGGTCAAAGAGATGCATTTGGAACAAAGTGCAGATTTAATTGGTGTTCATAAAAAGGACCTTTGAGACTATTTAGGAAACTCTAATATATTTGTTTCTACTGTTATGAAGAAGATTCTGCAGGAGTGTACTACATGGTAAGTTTGGTTAGCTAGAACAGAGTGCATTGGATGTCATACTGAATGTTATGACATCAGGTAGTTGACATCAAGGGCACATGTTTGTTTTTCTGTTATGGTTCCTGAGTTATCTTAGACTAGATTTCAGGAAACCTGCTAGGGTTCCTTAGTTATCTCAGGCGAGACTCTAGGCAGTGCTGAGCATAACATGAAACGCCTATGACATATTTGATAGCACCATGAATTGTGGAGATTGGATTAACTTGGTTAAACCTAATTTATACTGCAATTTATGAACATTGAAATCTTCTCTCCCTGTTGTTACTTTTGATCAACCCAAGCCCAGACTGCATTACTATTTAAGGAGGCGTAGAAGCAAGGAAAATCAAGCACTCACAACAAGAAAAACTTGAGTGTAAACTAAGGGTTTAAGGTTTTGAGAGTCTTTTGTATGTGACTTTGTAAGTCACCCTTTGTATCTTTGGATGCATAGTGGTAGACATGTTTAGGCTGTTATGTGTTAATTGTTAAGTGTTCACTCGAAGCTTTTAAGAAATAGTGTATTGTTCTTGATTGAAGCTGTTAAGAAAAATTAAGTATTGTGACTTTGAAGAGTTTCTTCTAAAGTCTTTCTTTTTGTATTGAATTGTTTATCACTACTGTGAGTGTGGGGAGTGAGAGGTGTCTCTTGTCTAGTGTGTTCTAGGCAGAAATTGCATTGGGTAGAGATTAAGTGAGGAGTTGTAAACTGGGAGGTTAGCTCTGAATTAATTCCGCTAATAATGGATTTTCTTCCTGGCTTCGTAGCCCCCAGATGTAGGTGATGTTGCACCGAACTGGGTTAACAATTCATTGTGTTATTTATCTTTCAGCATTTACAATTCTGCACAATTTAAATGGTTAGATAAATAGTTCTGTCAGTCTGCAGATGTTACAACAGATGTCATGACATTGTTAATTTTAAAGGAATTTAAAATGGCCATGTCATGTCCTTGTTCTGTTTTAGCACAGATCAATGTTCTTTGCATCTCTTAGGACATCTGAGATCTGCATACCAGAATTTCAATTGGTATCAGAGCAAGCATCCTGTCTATTCTGGATGAGATCCTGGGACATACTTTCTGGTGTTTTGAACAAGGAGATGTGGTAGCTGATTTGCTGATCTTACTAAATGTCTGAGCTGCTGCTTATGGGGTTAAGGGGGAGTTTGTGTTTACTTCTGTTTTTGAAAGATTCAGTGTATTTACTGCTGTGTTCTCTGATATAGGAGCCTTTGTGATTTGTTGAATGTTCTTCTTGGATAGATCAGATCATGTAAGTTCAGAGTATGCCTAAGAGGGGGGGGGGGGGGGGGGTGAATTAGGCTTTAGAAACTTTTTCCGGTTTTTCAAACCTCTTGAATTTTTCTTCTTTAAGTTCTTGGTGATGAAAGCAGTAAAGGCAGAAATAAAAATGAACACGGAGATTTATAGTGGTTCCCCTCACAATCCGAGAGTACTCCACTCCCCTTTCCACATGAAAGAGAGTTTTCACTATAGTTTTAAAAAGTACAACCTATCACACCATCAACCGGTGAGGCCTACAATCTAACAAATAATCAACACTTAGTGTGCAAGAACAATCCTCTTGCAAACACTACCCCTTGTGTCCAACAATCCTGGATCACAAGTCACAATAGTAATAACTTTGTATTTTTGTAATTTTGAAAGTGATACAATGATAATATCAATCTAATGATTGATCTTCTCCTTTTGATCAAAATCCACTCTTTAATATCAATACAAGTGTTCAAAAACTGGATATGAAATTGTATGAACAATATGAACACTTTTTGAAAATATTTGAAAATATTTGAAAAGTAGTGAATTTGATTCAATGAATATTTTGAAAATTATTGGAGGTTGTTTTTTTCAATTTGAAATATTCAGAGTTTATATGAGCAAAACACTATTTCAAAAAGGTATAATTAAGTCTGAATCAAAACATGAAAAGGTATAATATTCAAACCACATTTGAATTTTAACAGTAACAATTTTTCAAAATTCGTTCAGTGTTAATCGGTTAACCCTATAGGTTAATCGGTTAACACTTGAACGTTGGCCCACAGAATTCAAAAATTAAGGTCGTTAACCGATTAACCCATATGGTTAGTCGGTTAACACTGTTAAAACTCAGAAAAATGCTTGAGTTAAAAAGTGTTATACCAATTCAAACGATTTTAAAACCATGCAAATGCAATATGAAAATATGATAAGTATTTGAACACTTGTATATCAATTAAAGGAGTAAAAATGATATACCAAAGCTTGAGTCCAAATCTTGAAAGCTGTAGAACATTTGCACATGATGCTTCTAGTTTTATCTTCGGTGTATATACCCCCACGGGAATATAGTGCAAATAGCTTCTCAGTGCATATACCCTCACGGGTATATAGTGTAAATATCTTGATCATTTTGAAAGCTTTGACTTTTTGCTTGCAATCATGGAATGAGTTTGAGTCTTCTTTGTTGACATCATCAAAACTTTGAGATTGAAGTGTGCTTCTACAGATCATATACTCAATGAGGAGTGGCTTCTTCCTCTATATGGTGTCCTATAAGATGTTCTAACATCTTGTTCAGGGCATGTTGAAGAGGTTCTTTTGGTGGTTCCGCTGCATATTTCTCTGATGGAAGAACCCTGATATCAACGTTTCTGAAAGCTCTAGTCATTCCAACATCGGGAGAAATGGAATGAAGAGAGTTATTTGTTGATATATGTTATTGCTGACTTCATACATGGAAGATTGGATTTTTTTCTTTTACCTTGAAGTCAATTTGAAGAGAAGAGCTCTTTCAGGGAGATAATTTGGTTCTCATGCTGAAAAAGGATTTATGAAGCTCTCTGGTGCTGATAAATGATATAATGGAAGGTGATTTATTTTCACCATTCATGTTTTGCAAGAGCTCTATTAGCAAGAGGAAGTCATAGGCAGGTTGAGTCAAGGGTGGCAGCCTTGATGTTTCAGCATTAGAGATACCTATACTAAAGAATACTTCTGGTATTACTGAAGTGTAAATATCTATCAGATGGTCTTCTCAACAAGTTGTGTGGATTTAAGATCAGTTGCTATTTGTGGACTACACACGTATTTAATTGGTTATCCATGAAGTTCAGAGAAGGATTTATTATAAGGATTTAAAATTCATTGTTGTAATACCCCAAATTTTACCCTTATATTTAGTCAGTCATTTCGCATAGCATCTCATATGTACATTTGCTAACCACTAACAAGTTATGGAAGTGTTTGTTTTGCAGATTTGGTTCCAGGGGTATTTTGGTCATTTTACGCAAATTCTGCTAATTCCTTGAAGACGGGCTGTTATTAAGTTCTGAGGCATTTGATACACTATTTTTGAGGCATTTACCTATCACCAGGTCTGATTATATCAAGGTGCCAATTCGACGTGGTCGGTATTAAAGTTTGTCGAGCACAACTGGATTTAAGATCCATTTCATCGCTCATGGTTCATTTCCAAAGCGCTTCCGTTTCTGTTAATAAGGCGCAATTTAATTGGGTATTATCGGATTGTTGCTCAAGGTATTTGGTCAGTGGAATTCAATTACGACCAAAGTTATCATCGTTGAGTCTGTTGTGATTACGGCGCACATCTGTGTTTGGTTATAAAGTTGTTGGCTAGAATCTGAGTTGGAATGTAGTCAGGTGATGAAATTGAGAATATAAATGGGACAAATACATGGACAAGAACATCGCTCACGAATGTTTATGGTTTATGACTATGTTAATGAGTTTAAACGTTTGTGGATTTGTTCACAAATATTTATAATTTATAACTAGAAATAAAAATAAGTAAATTCAAAGCTGAGCAGGTCATGAATATATAAAGGAAGGTCTGACATTTTATTTCATAAAAGAGCTCATCATACAAAAGGGAGGAGATTGTTTCACATTTTCGAATTGCTGTTACAAGGAATTACATTAATTCTAAAGGTTCTAAGTCCTAAATCCTAAAGACTTCTAAGTGTCCTTCGCGGTGTCCTTTGAGCTTCTCCGCAAAATCTCCGATCAACCTGCACATCAAAAAGAAGCAAAACAGAATGGAAAAAAGTTAGAGTTTGTTTTCGACACTCTCAGAACAGTGTCATCATCGAGTGTCGGGAGTGGCACAACCGAAGCTGCGTCCTACCCCCGTTACCAATCCGCGCCGTTGGCGTCAGATCAGGTAACACCTGTTCTTATCGTTACGGGACATCCGAGAGATAGAAGTAATAAAAGAAGCGGGACTGATTCGTTCTGCCGCGATTGGATTGCCAAACTGATACGAGAGTAAGGCAACATGGTCAATCTAGATTCAGACCCGGATGCCGGCAGGTCAGAGTCATTTTGTTTTCGAAGTTTCCAATACCTGAAAATCCACCACAGCATCAGTACAAATTGATAACAGAAACTCAAAAGCAAGACAACTCATAAACTTCCCTAAAGCTGAACAAACATCCAACTCAGAAAGGAAAAAGAGGGACCAATAAGTCATGAGTGGCAAGTTCATGCGCAAGAGCACATCCTACAAATCTGCCACAAAAGTTCAGAATGAAAAGCAAGTTCAAACAGAACAAGAAGAATGAAGTACAAAACAAGCTGCATCAAGCTGCATCAAATAATGTACCAAAGGTCAGAATTGTCAGTTAGGGGCAAGCTTCAACCAGTTCAGATGGCAAGTCACAAAAATGTGAAATAACTACACCGAGTTGCAGCACAAATCATAGCGCAGACAAGGGCTCAGTCAGAGCATCATTGCCCCAACAAACAAGTCACGAAAATCAGTTCAAAGTACGAGGGTAAACCGCATCAGTTATCGCACATCATGGCTTCACAATCAATCTGAAAGCCAATAACCAATAGCAGCCCAGAACTCATGTTCTGAATCCAATCAAGCATCGAAAGTAACCGATCTCGAAGGCAACCGCGGCGTTTAAACTCGACTAAAGCATAGTAGCGATTCTGAAAAAAGAAGAAAGGTCGTGAAGATCAAACCAGATGGACATCCAAAACAAAATCTGTATCAGAAAGAGAAACAAGTGCAGAAAAAGCAAGAAATCGCAACAAGCCCAGAACTCATGTTCTGAACCACATTCCACAGAACACAACAGAAGGCAATCGCAGCGTCATCGAAGAATACAAGCGTCGAGGGCTCAGATAAACATCATCGCCGTATACCATTCTCAGCATCGTTTAGCTCAACCAAAGCCGTAGTAGTGATTCTGAAAAAGAAGAAGAAAAGTCGTGAAGATGGATATCCAAATTCGATATTAGACAGATAGCCAAATGAATCCACAATCAAAGAACGTGTCCTGATAAATCGCAAAACAAAATTTTATCAGAAAGGAACCAAGTTGTATCAGAAATAGGTCTCCAAGTTCCCTAAAATGCAATTGAATCCATATCTGCAGAAGTTCAATCAGTATATCAGAAATTGATCAAACAAAATCGAATCAAATGGAATCCGGGCGAATCCATCAAGGAGTTCTGAAAATGGAAAGTTTCGAATCAGTATCAGATGAATCTAATCCGTATCAGAAAACATCCAATTGAAACCCAATCAGATAAAATCAAATCAGACAAAATCAACACGAAATCAAATCTCAGCCAAGAGTAACGCAAATCCAACATCCAAAGGCCCAAAAGAAGAGAGTTAGAGAAGTTATAAAAGGAACAATTTCACCTGTGAGAAAACCCTAACGGGTAGCCGCGAGAGAGAGAGAGAGGAACCACCGTCGCAAACCCTAACGAGAAGTCGCGAAAGGGAGAACATCAAAGCGACGAAGCCGCAAACAAACCCTAAGCGATCGCGAGAGAGAGAAGAAGGTTCACCGGCGCCGTTTCGAACAACAACGGGCAAACCCCTTCGAGGCTCAGATTATAACATCTTCATCGCCGTCAAGATCACCGTCAAAATCATCGTCAGAATCTGGGTAGGGAGATTACTATTTCATGCATTTTTGTTGTTTTGTTCATGTAGGAAGAAGAAGTTTCGGTCGTGATCAAACAAAGGGGAGAAACATAGCGATCGCGAGAGAGATGAGAAAAATACAGGAGAAACGGCGCCGCGAAGACGAGGGTTCTGAAACCCTAAAATGAAGTTTTGGGGGTATTCACAACAACTGGGTTGGGTCCGGGGTGATGACCGGCCCAACCCCCTTTATTTATTATTTTTTTGTTTTGTTTTTTTAAAATTTGTTTTTATGTTTTTTAAATTGTTTTTTAACATTTTACTTTTATAATTCAAAAAACTGTTTTAAGAAAAAAAACCTTTTTATGTAAATATTAAGAATAAATAAAAACTCTTTTTTTAAAATAAAATCAGAAAACTTTTTTTAAAAATAGTAAAAAATAAAACCTTTTTTAAAAGAGTAAAACATTTTTTAAATTAAATCTTTTTTTGCAAGCTAATATTAAATTTTTTTAAATAAAACAATAATAAAATCTCAAATTTGCATCTTTTTTCTTCATTGTCTCGTAACTCATTTGATTGCCGCCTCACTCTGCCCACTAACGTCGTTTGTTCATTTTGCAGCTCATTACGTTTACCATTACTTATTTCATCTTATTTTTCACTCAGAGTTCATTATTATAGTGTAACTGTTTCTCATATGTAACCCCGCGAATCTAATAATCGCGCTTTAAATTTCTGCCTTTAAATTTCTGTTTGTATGGCTTTAACTTCTGTCTTTATTCCCTGTTTGCAATTCAATCATCTCACGTATTCATCAATTATTCCAGTCACACTACACACATCCGAAGGTTAGGTCTAGCTTTTGGTCGCCGCGCCAATAGTCCTCAACTTCAAATCCTTACAGCTCTTACAAACCCTAATTTTCACAAATGCCTCGCCGCAGGCAAGATTACAATTTTACCCCTAGCATTAGGTCAAAGAGCCGCCGCGCTCATTTTAGGGTTTCCCGCCGCGGAATCCCTAACCTAACCTAACCTAACCTAATTTAACCCTAATTACAACTTAACAATTCAACGTAGAGATATTGGAGTTTCTACACTCCACGTAAGCGTGTCCTTAAGACATGTTTATTCCCCTTGAGACCTTGACCACAGTCAAGAAGTCTCTAACCTCCCTTTTGAGGGGAACTACGATTACTCTGATTCCACTCCCGTAAGGATACGTAGGCACAAGATGCAATGTCTTGCCGAGTAAACTTAGAATTAACCCCTTAGGTCTCTTTTCTCACTTTTAATCCCTTTGTATATATACCTTAAGCAAATAAATAAAGCAAAAATAGTAAACATTTGAACAAAAGGTTCCCGTAGAGTACTACGGAAGTTTAGGGTGCTAATACCTTCCCTAATCTTAACCAACCCCCGAACCCTAGATCTTTCCCCGCATTGTGTTTACGATGCAAAAATAGGTTTTCCCTCTTTTGACCTTTTCCTTCGGATAAATCAAAGAGCGGTTGTGAATTGAATTGCGATTCAAACTCATTAATAGTTTGATATCCTATTTCCACCGCAACAGAAAATGGCGACTTCACTGGGGACTCTTAAACTTTTGAGGGTTATCCCTAATTTGTTCATATTTATTACTATTTGCTTTGCTATTCATTTGCATGTATATATTGTACTTTGATTTTGGGATTGTTCCTTGTGTTGTGAGATAAGTCCTACGCCCGGACTAGTGACATTATTATAGGATGGGGATATATTCGATGAGGCTTATAGGGAGTTGAATCCCGACCAAGCTGATTCGAGAATCACCGCTCAGTTGAGACCTTTTCGAAAATGGTTCGGTTGAACGAGTAATCGTGAAAACTTTTTCCATGGTCGATTGGAGTCTGTGATATTGGGAACCGTAGTACCTTTACACCACCTTGGCCTTATTTAGGACGTAGTACGAGAGCTATGTGGGAGTAGTCCTACAATGGTTGCTACGCGATACTACACTCAAAAGAGGTTCTCTTGAGAATATTATTAACCCCCGAGTCAGTCGGAAGGTTGATAATATCCGAAAGATGGGCTGATGACTTTGGGCACTTTTTAGAACCTTGTTCTGCAGGTACAACTAACCTATAGTACACTCCTTTCTGGGATGGGTAGACCTTAACTCCGCTCACGTACCTTTTAACCTAGGACTTTGTGTGTTTTCATGCATTGCATCCATAAAACATCATATTGCATTAAGACTTCATGGAATTCAAACTCTATTTATGAACATTGCAGGATACCATGGATCACCATAGAAGGCATACTTTGAAATTTACTTTTAAGGGTTTTAATTTGGAAGTCCTAGAGAAGCTAAGAGATTTGGTTCAAGATCAAGAAAAGTTCCAAAACAGATATGGAAGGCTATTGTCTTTGTTGAAGATTCAAGTAAACGAAGGACTTCTTGCAACTTTGCTACAGTTTTATGATCCAGATTATCACTGCTTCACCTTTCCAGATTATCAGCTTTTATCGACCTTAGAAGAGTACTCTCAGTTGGTGGGATTACCTATCTTGGATAAGTCTCCATTCCCTTTCTTGGAGGAAGACCCTAAAGAACGAGATATTGCTAAAGCCATTTGTCTAAGGATATCCGATGTCAAAAACAATATGATCACCAAGGGGGGGACCTCCGGTTTTCTCAGGGACTTCCTAATTAAGAAGGCCCAATCTTATGTCGATCATAAAGACATGTTTGCCTTTGAGACAATATTTGCTTTGCTCATTTATGGGTTGCTGCTTTTTCCTAGTTTTGAGGGGTTTGTGGACCTTAATGCAATCAAGACCTTCATGAGGAGAAATCCAGTTCCAACACTATTGGGTAATACTTATCATTCAGTACATCTCCGAAACTTTCATGGTGGAGGAATGATTACATGTTGTGTGCCATTACTATACAAGTGGTTTATTTCTCACTTACCCAAGTCCGGTCCGTTCTGGAAACCTAATCAAGAACGTTGGTCGCAAAAAGTCATGGCTTTAACTCACTCTGATATTGATTGGTATAATCGCATGTACGATGGGATATCGATCATTGATAGTTGTGGAAACTTCAACAATGTGCCCTTGCTCAGTTTCAATGGAGGAATTAGCTACAATCCAGTCTTAGCTCGCCGACAGTTGGGATATCCCTTGAAAGAACCGCCTAAAGGTGTTCATGTGGAGAAAATCTTTTTCAAAGACGACAAAAAGCTTCAAGATCAGATTCTATCTTCTTGGAACCATCTGCATAGGAAAGACAAAGAAAGTTTGGGAAGACCTAATTGTGTGTCCATGGAACCATACCTTCAATGGGTCCGAGGAAGAGATATTGAGTTGAAGATGCCCTACTCTCGCCAAGATCCTGTACCTCAAAGAGAGGAACCTGTCCAGTATTTCATGACCGAAGATCGCTTTGAAGAGATCACAACGCGAAACAGAATCATGGAAGAACAAATACCATGTGATGGTCAGCGAGTACGAAGAACTTCAAAAGCAGATTCAGTCGAAGAATGATGAGATACAATCCTACATGAAGAGAAGGCTCTACGAATATTTATTTTCCTCCGGATCTCCGTCTGCTCACTGAAGTTGTGGAAGATGCTTCTCTAGGATTTTCTAGGCTTTTATTTAGCTATTTTGGTTGCAAGAATATTATTTGTAATTTGTCTTCAATGAATTAAAAGTTTCCTTGGTATTCCGCAATATTCGTAAATATTTGAATTCCATGAAATCTTCATTTGCATTCACATTTTAGCATCTTACTTTTGCATTGCATGTGTCTCCCGGTTTCTCATACTCGGTTCTCTCACCTTCCAGTTTTGTCACCCTAAGTTCTCTGCATCAATACGACCCTTCAAAAAGATGGAAGATCAAAACCAAGAGATCAACCGTGTCAGCCATGAACTCGAAGATCTTCGAGGAAGTGTGGGGCAGATTTTGGAGATGCTACGAGCTCTTAGTGTGAAGATGGATGCTCAGTCTACTGTTGTTTCTGAGACTACTAATACTGTTATGGGATCTCAACCAGCTGTTACTGTCGAGAATGTACCTCCCCACGGTCTTCAATCCGGTTTGGTGCCTCCTAGTGCTCAACCAGTTCGACGAGCTACCCCTCCAAAGTGCAAAACCCCTAACTCCGACCATGGTAAAGGACCTGCACGTTCGAGGAACCGCAAAACGGCTACTCCTCAACCTTGGCGACATCAGCAGAGTTATGTTCAAGGTTATCCGTTTCCATATGTCCAGCAACCCTATGTAGCTACTGTTGCACCTCCTTTCGATCAGCAGTTTTCTACATACCAGCCTGTGCAGTCAGCTCCGGTATATCAAGCATCGGTTTATCAACAACCTTCCGGTTATCCGCCCATGCAAGTTCCTGTCAACAGTCAACGAGTGCCCAACGCTCCTGTTCACCAACAATCACAGAATCAGGTTCCTTATCCCCGTAAGAGGCAGTACAAGCCTTGTCCTCCAATTCCGATAACTTTCACTGAGTAATACCCCCATTTGGTACAACAAGGTCTGATTACCACCCGTGCTTTGGGTCCTCCGCCTAATCTGTTACCTGCAGGTTACAACGCTGTCGCTCATTGTTTATTTCATGAGGGTGCGCCCGGCCATGATCTAGAGAATTGCTACGCTCTTAAGAAATTTGTCAGAAATTTGCTAGAAATAAAGAAGTTGTCTTTTAGCGATGCTCAGCCGAAGATCGAAACTCCTCTCGGGGTTCCCCGCTTGTCAAGCTTAGATTCTGCAAAGTATGTTGACCTCTCAGCAAATCAGTCGAATCCAGTAATTATTCAAAGGCCTAGCTCGCTTCATTTCAGCAATCCTCAAGATGATATGACCGAGATCAACAAAGAATCTGGAAAAGTTATTTTGAAGCAACGACTGAAAACTGTTGAAGATGTGACCAGCGTAACTGGGGCAAGTCATGACGACTCACAGTGATCATGAACCAGACGTCCTTTCCATTGAGGCTCCGCCAAAGGAAACTGTTACTCTTGAATGCAAGATTTCATAAACATTTAGAAGGATTTTTCCGACCGTTCATTTGTTTATTTATATGTATTTCTCTTTGATTAAGCATATTTAGCATGTACGAACTTGCTTATCTTTGATTAATTAATGCACACATATGTTTGTCTTGAATAAATCCATTCGTTTCACTCATTCAAAAAACGTTTTCATAAATCCTAATGCCAACTTTACCCGATCTCTTGTTCTGATGGAGAATTGGGGGGAGGATGACGAACCCAAAACGTCAGATTTCTTGTCGTATGCTTTCGATTGAAACCCGCTGATGATGTAAGGCATTGTTTCAAATCCCAAACACTGGAGATATAAGGATGTTAATCCCTAGTCAACCTCTTTGAGCCTTGAAGTAGGAGTTTTTTCTTTCTTTTAAAAACCTTCATCCTAACCTGGGGCAGGGTAGGTTTCAGTTAAACCGATCGAGCGCTTAGACTCTCAAAAAAAGGAAGAGCAAACCTTCGAGAATTTATCCTTAGCATCTTAAGAAGTCCAATACGACGACTATCCCTCGGTTACCTAAGGAGTGGGGCAGTCACGAGCCTGTCAAAAGATTTACACGACTTGTGCATAAAAGAATATTCAAAAAAATAAGAGCCCGCTAAGTCAAAACCTATGAAGGAGACTTAAGAAAAACTGGGGCATCCCGCTGGACTCCAAAGTCAGATCAAAAGACGTTGTCCAGGCAAAAGTTAGGGAATAAGAACAACAAACCAGTAGTTTTTAGAATCCTTATAAAGAACAAGGTCGTGTGATCGAATTGCCATTAGAAATAGGTGAGTAACTGCCATGTCCAAAGCCTTGATAAGTTCTCGACCATAGCAAATCCGCTTGAGATATGAGCGTTCGTATCCGATTAACTGAATTAGGATTGGAGAACATCACGAAGAAGGGATGGGTACAAATATAACTTTGAGCCTTTATCCTTTTGTTTCTTAAACCGTGAACCAAGCCACGATACAACCTTTAAAAGACCTAATTGAAGTAGGACTTCGGTTGAAAGCATACTCGACAAGATCACGTTTCCTGACTCCTACGAGCTATGCTCAGAAAAAATTCATGTTGGCATTATAATTAAAACCTATATCCTGACTAGTGATTTCGGTCATAAGTTTTTGCGATATCTTTTTCAAAATAAAAATTCAAGACAAATATATGTGTACATTGACAAGCTCAGGATAGGCATTTCAGGCATGATGACTTTGCTTGATATCTTAGAGGTTTACATATGAACATAACCCTTGGAACTTGAAGATCCTGCTAAACAGGGGCAGGCAGTTTCCCAATTCGCTTACCAACGCGAGTCTGACGTTCTTAAGAGCTATTTCCCAAAGATTTCGTCGTAACACGATTAATTTGTGCCAGTTACATCGAGACCTGACAAATCTCTCAAAGAGTTTGAAAACAGTGGGGCAACCAGACTCCGTGTTCTCTATAAAATCCTCTTGAGATGACCATACCTCACAACACAAATATCCTAGGGCACCGTGTTTTTTTTAAAAGAAACAAATGGCGACTACTATAAGGCCTTTCAAGATCAAAACCATGTGGTTTCACAACTTTTCTTCATGCACCCGACGGATTTTACTCACGGCGGCCTTCATTCCCCAGTAAACCTCAGTGTTTGCAACAGGCTCCTAAAATATTGCCTCATCACAGTCCCCAGAGAGACTATAAACTGACAACCTTTTCTCGGGTAACTCGAAAGTGTCCCTCAGGTTTTCTTCTCCCCATGTGAAGACGTGATACTGTGCACCCAAGCAGATTAACTTCTCCCCAGAGAATTCAGAACTTTAAAACCAGATTTGGTTCTACCATTGATCTTTCTTACCCATGATTGACGTATTGGTTGCAGAGAACGCAGGGTATCTCCGTCGAGATATTTATTTCATCTCTCGTCCCGTCTCTAGTCTGTTCGTCAGTATGCGCAAGGGCATAAGCATCACATGCCTATTTCATTACATATTTCATTACATATTCATTACATATTCATTACATATTCATTACATATTCATTACATACTCATTACATACTCATTACATACTCATTACATACTCATTTCATAACATCTTGCATATTTAACTACATTAGACATTAACATACATTCACATTAACATATGCACTAGCATTCACAATTTCATTGTGTCTCGCCATCGTTGATTGTTACCGCCGAGTAACTGGGTTTGTCCATTCTCTCCGAATAGATTGTTAGCCCTAAGCATAAAAGACATATGTGTTTCCAGTTTCCCCACAGAGACTCGATCCTCGTGGATGACGGTTACTTCAGCTATCTTTCCTCGCCAGGATAAGATATTTACCCTTCGAGTTCATTCCCTCGACGGAGTCTTGATTACCAGTCTTCTTTCTAGCTCGATCCTAGATTGAATCTCAGTATTGTCGGTCGTCGAGCCCAACCGGACGTGCATTTATTTTGCACCATCTGAAGATTTTCACCATACCATGACAGATACGCGACTGTTCTCGCCCGAGAAGTTTATCACTGTACACGGATGTGCATTTATTTTGCACTATCTTTCAAGAAAATCAACCACAATCCTTTACAGATACATGCCAGTTCACGCCTGGAAAATCTATCGGCACAACACCTTACATCTTACAACATCGGTAAGCGACATTTCTCGCATTGAGAAGCCAATCCTATCTTCGTTATGACTCGCAGCAAATGGCCATCTCTATTGAGCAGTTGGGCTTCCATTTTCCCTGTCGTCTTGAAGCATGGGGAGGTTTGAACCAAATCGTATTCAGGAGAGCACGATCTTGAAATACGGGGAGGTTCGAGCGGAATCATATTCAGGAGAGCACGATCTTGAAGAATGAGGAAGTTCATTTACCCTTTAGTAAAAGAAGGAGCGGAATCATATTCAGGAGAGCACGATCTTGAAGAATGAGGAAGTTCATTTACCCTTTAGTAAAAGAAGAAACCAAATCATATTCAGGAGAGCGCGATCTTGAAATACGGGGAGGTTTGAGCGGAATCATATTCAGGAGAGCACGATCTTGAAGTATGAAGAAGTTCATTTACCCTTTAGTAAAAGAAGGAGCGGAATCATATTCAGGAGAGCACGATCTTGAAGTATGAAGAAGTTCATTTACCCTTTAGTAAAAGAAGGAGCGGAATCATATTCAGGAGAGCACGATCTTGAAGTATGAAGAAGTTCATTTACCCTTTAGTAAAAGAAGGAGCGGAATCATATTCAGGAGAGCACGATCTTGAAGAATGAGGAAGTTCATTTACCCTTTAGTAAAAGAAGGAGCGGAATCATATTCAGGAGAGCACGATCTTGAAGAATGAGGAAGTTCATTTACCCTTTAGTAAAAGAAGAAACCAAATCGTATTCAGGAGAGCACGATCTTGAAGTACGGGGAGGTTTGAGCGGAATCATATTCAGGAGAGCACGATCTTGAAGTATGAGGAAGTTCAGTTTACCCTTTTCGTACTCAGGAGAGCACGATCTTGAAGTATGAAGAATTTCATTCACCCTTTAGCCGAATCATATTCAGGAGAGCACGATCTTGAATTATGAGGATGTTCAGTTTACCCTTTTCATACTCAGGAGAGCACGATCTTGAAGTATGAAGAATTTCATTTATCCTTTATGTAAAAGAAAAATCAGAACCGTATTCCAGGCGCCGACCTTAAATATGAGAAGATTTATATATCAGATAAGCAGCAGCCTCTTTATTTGAGTGCTTATCCATTTTTGCACATAAGTCCCTTCCAACGATAAGTGACAGCTCTCCCTCGAGAAGCTTATCAGGGCATTTCCCATCAAATTCCATTTACTTTGGCATACAGCCGGTCTTTACCCTGTATATTTGATACGGATTTCCGAAAAGTCCATTCGATCCCATCACGAAGGATAGTTTACAGGAGCTTGGATGTTATTCTTTGCTCAATGCTCCAGCGTTCTGTAATCGATCTTGCAACCGTGTAGATCCAGTTATTATTGTACATTCCCTAGTGGAGGTCATCTCATAGGTGCCATCTCCATTTAAGGATCTTATTCTTAAAAGTCCATTTATTTTGGCATACAACCGGTTTTTTTTTACCCTGTATATTTGCTACGGAGTTTCGAAAAGTCCGTTTGATCCTGTCACGAGGGATAGTTTGCAGAAGCTTGGATGTTATTCTTTGCTCAATGCTCCAGCATTCTGTGATCGATCTTGCAGTCGTACATGATCCAGTTTACTTTTAGATTCCCCAGTGGAGGCCGTCTCATAGGTGCCATCTCCATTTGAGAATCTCGTACCCGCTCTAAAAATGACAATTGGTCGTGTTTGCACCAGTTGACCATCATTTTTAGAAGTCCCCAGTGTTGTACTGTGTCTCAGCGCGTCGTTTTCCCCAGTGTGTTCTTCTCGTAGCGTCTGTCCCCGTGTCGTCGTATTCGTCAGCATTTTCGCATGCAATCCATCATTCCATCATACGCATCATGTTATCTGCATTAAGCTGTTCTCGCTTTGTCCATAGCATTGCATATCGTCGCATATAAGGGCAAAATTTTCGGTTATCTATATTTAAATCTCTCCACCGCGATACCTCGAGTCTCTGTCACTCAAATCGTCCGGTGTAGCTATTTAAATAGGGGAAACTGTAATACCCCAAATTTTACCCTTATATTTAGTCAGTCATTTCGCATAGCATCTCATATGTACATTTGCTAACCACTAACAAGTTATGGAAGTGTTTGTTTTGCAGATTTGGTTCCAGGGGTATTTTGGTCATTTTACGCAAATTCTGCTAATTCCTTGAAGACGGGCTGTTATTAAGTTCTGAGGCATTTGATACACTATTTTTGAGGCATTTACCTATCACCAGGTCTGATTATATCAAGGTGCCAATTCGACGTGGTCGGTATTAAAGTTTGTCGAGCACAACTGGATTTAAGATCCATTTCATCGCTCATGGTTCATTTCCAAAGCGCTTCCGTTTCTGTTAATAAGGCGCAATTTAATTGGGTATTATCGGATTGTTGCTCAAGGTATTTGGTCAGTGGAATTCAATTACGACCAAAGTTATCATCGTTGAGTCTGTTGTGATTACGGCGCACATCTGTGTTTGGTTATAAAGTTGTTGGCTAGAATCTGAGTTGGAATGTAGTCAGGTGATGAAATTGAGAATATAAATGGGACAAATACATGGACAAGAACATCGCTCACGAATGTTTATGGTTTATGACTATGTTAATGAGTTTAAACGTTTGTGGATTTGTTCACAAATATTTATAATTTATAACTAGAAATAAAAATAAGTAAATTCAAAGCTGAGCAGGTCATGAATATATAAAGGAAGGTCTGACATTTTATTTCATAAAAGAGCTCATCATACAAAAGGGAGGAGATTGTTTCACATTTTCGAATTGCTGTTACAAGGAATTACATTAATTCTAAAGGTTCTAAGTCCTAAATCCTAAAGACTTCTAAGTGTCCTTCGCGGTGTCCTTTGAGCTTCTCCGCAAAATCTCCGATCAACCTGCACATCAAAAAGAAGCAAAACAGAATGGAAAAATGTTAGAGTTTGTTTTCGACACTCTCAGAACAGTGTCATCATCGAGTGTCGGGAGTGGCACAACCGAAGCTGCGTCCTACCCCCGTTACCAATCCGCGCCGTTGGCGTCAGATCAGGTAACACCTGTTCTTATCGTTACGGGACATCCGAGAGATAGAAGTAATAAAAGAAGCGGGACTGATTCGTTCTGCCGCGATTGGATTGCCAAACTGATACGAGAGTAAGGCAACATGGTCAATCTGGATTCAGACCCGGATGCCGGCAGGTCAGAGTCATTTTGTTTTCGAAGTTTCCAATACCTGAAAATCCACCACAGCATCAGTACAAATTGATAACAGAAACTCAAAAGCAAGACAACTCATAAACTGCCCCAAAGCTGAACAAACATCCAACTCAGAAAGGAAAAAGAGGGACCAATAAGTCATGAGTGGCAAGTTCATGCGCAAGAGCACATCCTACAAATCTGCCACAAAAGTTCAGAATGAAAAGCAAGTTCAAACAGAACAAGAAGAATGAAGTACAAAACAAGCTGCATCAAGCTGCATCAAACAATGTACCAAAGGTCAGAATTGTCAGTTAGGGGCAAGCTTCAACCAGTTCAGATGGCAAGTCACAAAAATGTGAAATAACTACACCGAGTTGCAGCACAAATCATAGCGCAGACAAGGGCTCAGTCAGAGCATCATTGCCCCAACAAACAAGTCACGAAAATCAGTTCAAAGTACGAGGGTAAACCGCATCAGTTATCGCACATCATGGCTTCACAATCAATCTGAAAGCCAATAACCAATAGCAGCCCAGAACTCATGTTCTGAATCCAATCAAGCATCGAAAGTAACCGATCTCGAAGGCAACCGCGGCGTTTAAACTCGACTAAAGCATAGTAGCGATTCTGAAAAAAGAAGAAAGGTCGTGAAGATCAAACCAGATGGACATCCAAAACAAAATCTGTATCAGAAAGAGAAACAAGTGCAGAAAAAGCAAGAAATCGCAACAAGCCCAGAACTCATGTTCTGAACCACATTCCACATAACACAACAGAAGGCAATCGCAGCGTCATCGAAGAATACAAGCGTCGAGGGCTCAGATAAACATCATCGCCGTATACCATTCTCAGCATCGTTTAGCTCAACCAAAGCCGTAGTAGTGATTCTGGAAAAAAAAGAAGAAAAGTCGTGAAGATGGATATCCAAATTCGATATTAGACAGATAGCCAAATGAATCCACAATCAAAGAACTTGTCCTGATAAATCGCAAAACAAAATTTTATCAGAAAGGAACCAAGTTGTATCAGAAATAGGTCTCCAAGTTCCCTAAAATGCAATTGAATTCATATCTGCAGAAGTTCAATCAGTATATCAGAAATTGATCAAACAAAATCGAATCAAATGGAATCCGGGCGAATCCATCAAGGAGTTCTGAAAATGGAAAGTTTCGAATCAGTATCAGATGAATCTAATCCGTATCAGAAAACATCCAATTGAAACCCAATCAGATAAAATCAAATCAGACAAAATCAACACGAAATCAAATCTCAGCCAAGAGTAACGCAAATCCAACATCCAAAGGCCCAAAAGGAGAGAGTCAGAGAAGTTATAAAAGGAACAATTTCACCTGTGAGAAAACCCTAACGGGTAGCCGCGAGAGAGAGAGGAACCACCGTCGCAAACCCTAACGAGAAATCGCGAAAGGGAGAACATCAAAGCGACGAAGCCGCGAACAAACCCTAAGCGATCGCGAGAGAGAGAAGAAGGTTCACCGGCGCCGTTTCGAACAACAACTGGCAAACCCCTTCGAGGCTCAGATTATAACATCTTCATCGCCGTCAAGATCACCGTCAAAATCATCGTCAGAATCTGGGTAGGGAGATTACTATTTCATGCATTTTTGTTGTTTTGTTCATGTAGGAAGAAGAAGTTTCGGTCGTGATCAAACAAAGGGGAGAAACATAGCGATCGCGAGAGAGATGAGAGAAATACAGGAGAAACGGCGCCGCGAAGACGAGGGTTCTGAAACCCTAAAATGAAGTTTTGGGGGTATTCACAACAACTGGGTTGGGTCCGGGGTGATGACCGGCCCAACCCCCTTTATTTATTATTTTTTTGTTTTGTTTTTTTAAAATTTGCTTTTATGTTTTTTAAATTTTTTTTTAACATTTTACTTTTATAATTCAAAAAACTGTTTTAAGAAAAAAAACCTTTTTATGTAAATATTAAGAATAAATAAAAACTCTTTTTTTAAAATAAAATCAGAAAACTTTTTTTAAAAATAGTAAAAAATAAAACCTTTTTTAAAAGAGTAAAACCTTTTTTAAATTAAATCTTTTTTTGCAAGCTAATATTAAATTTTTTTAAATAAAACAATAATAAAATCTCAAATTTGCATCTTTTTTCTTCATTGTCTCGTAACTCATTTGATTGCCGCCTCACTCTGCCCACTAACGTCGTTTGTTCATTTTGCAGCTCATTACGTTTACCATTACTTATTTCATCTTATTTTTCACTCAGAGTTCATTATTATAGTGTAACTGTTTCTCATATGTAACCCCGCGAATCTAATAATCGCGCTTTAAATTTCTGCCTTTAAATTTCTGTTTGTATGGCTTTAACTTCTGTCTTTATTCCCTGTTTGCAATTCAATCATCTCACGTATTCATCAATTATTCCAGTCACACTACACACATCCGAAGGTTAGGTCTAGCTTTTGGTCGCCGCGCCAATAGTCCTCAACTTCAAATCCTTACAGCTCTTACAAACCCTAATTTTCACAAATGCCTCGCCGCAGGCAAGATTACAATTTTACCCCTAGCATTAGGTCAAAGAGCCGCCGCGCTCATTTTAGGGTTTCCCGCCGCGGAATCCCTAACCTAACCTAACCTAACCTAATTTAACCCTAATTACAACTTAACAATTCAACGTAGAGATATTGGAGTTTCTACACTCCACGTAAGCGTGTCCTTAAGACATGTTTATTCCCCTTGAGACCTTGACCACAGTCAAGAAGTCTCTAACCTCCCTTTTGAGGGGAACTACGATTACTCTGATTCCACTCCCGTAAGGATACGTAGGCACAAGATGCGATGTCTTGCCGAGTAAACTTAGAATTAACCCCTTAGGTCTCTTTTCTCACTTTTAATCCCTTTGTATATATACCTTAAGCAAATAAATAAAGCAAAAATAGTAAACATTTGAACAAAAGGTTCCCGTAGAGTACTACGGAAGTTTAGGGTGCTAATACCTTCCCTAATCTTAACCAACCCCCGAACCCTAGATCTTTCCCCGCATTGTGTTTACGATGCAAAAATAGGTTTTCCCTCTTTTGACCTTTTCCTTCGGATAAATCAAAGAGCGGTTGTGAATTGAATTACGATTCAAACTCATTAATAGTTTGATATCCTATTTCCACCGCAACAATTGCTATTTGAGATATTCTCAAATATTTAATGGATTATCCTTAGTTGATGATCAAGTTGTCTCATCAGTTGTTGCACAAGTGTCATGCCCCTGATCTATTTGATCTACTTCAAAGATCTGATGTTCAACCAGATGTGGAGACATTCCATCAACAGAGATTGTGCAGAATTCTGTTGATTCAAGGAGTGAATCACGAGATCAAAGGAGATATAGTTGGATCTGTCTTTATTCTAGTAAGGTTCATGGCAAGAAACTAAGGCTAGAAGGTAGTGCTGATGGAAGTGAAGATGAAGACATTTTTCTTGGATCAGTTTATTGGAGTGCAACATATGTGTTCTAGTCTCTACTAGAAGCATCTGATATTTATCTAGAAAGTTTCCTGGCAAGAAACTTGTCTAGAATATAGTGCTAGTGATAGCACTGCTTGGGTCAGTTTATTTCTGATCTAAGTACATAGGAGCATGTGACCTTGCTCATCTTGGAGGTCAAGGATAAGTAGCAGTTATCTCTGACTTCCTGAAGAAGTCTCTACTTAAGGAAAGCGGGAGTCCTTTTGTAAAGATTTTTGTGACCCTTCTTCTCTGAAGAATCAAATTTTGGCATGTTTGGGTTCTCTAAAGAGGAGTTTCTGAAGCAAATGCATTTCAAGTGAAGCAGAATACAGGTTGTCTACTCAAGCTTGCTATCAGTAATTAAGTCTATGTGAACATGGAACTCTTGATGAGTTTCTTCTAAATAGCATACTGAAGGACTAAATTCACCAGCAGGATGTCTTATCCGATGTTGTGACATCAAGCACATTTCAGGACCTTAATTGATGTTGTGGCACATCATTGTAAGATAGGTTGATCTTCTCGGGTATGAACGGAACTAATACTATCTCATGCAGTTTACGGGAGCTGTGTGAAGGAGTAGATGTTACAGGTCCAAGTCTTGGTGTATCTAAGTTTCCTTGAAGCATGTAGGATATGAAGATCGCGTTTGCTTAGACTTTTTAGAGCTCTGAAAGAAGCTGAGTTAACCAAACTGTGGAATTTGGTTGGTCTTTAATGTGATTTCAAGCAGTGAACTTGGATCTAATTACTCTTGTGCAGAAGGGAAGTTGGTTGAAGATCAAAGAAGGTTCTGGTTCTGTTCATATATTGGAGCTTGTGGTAGAAGGCCTGAGTTGCTTATGGAAGATTACCTACTTTTAGAGATGTATGGTAGGTTATCTCTTTGGTTGTCTGAAGTTCTTATTGATCAAGCTGGTGGAGCTATGTTTACTGAAGATATCTAGTTGGATAACTAGGCAGTAGTAAGTCCAGTTGTGGGCATATCAAAAACCGTTGGATGTTGTGTCTGTGATATGTGAAGTATGTCCTAATTAATGTTAGAACATCATCTGGTTTGTGTTGAAGTTCTGTTGAGGAACTTGTGATTCACATCTTGACTAAGAAGTACTCTATCTTATCATACGGGAGAATGATGAGACAAAGACTGTCTTGGATTAATAATCATTTTGTTTGCTGAACTTGGGGTTCAGATTGTGGAAGCTGATATGCACTAGTTGAAACAAAAGTGTTCTAACTTATCATATGATAAGGTCAAGAATGTCTTGGATTATGAAGTGTCTATCTTACTCTCTGACTCAGGCTGAGGTAAGAGTACTTGTGGAAAAGTGGTTTCTTCTGAAAAAGTGGAGCAGTTTGATGCCTTCTCATTGTATGAGCATGCAGTTGGTCATGAGAGATAATATGGTGATCTTGGGTATTTCTTGCTGAAAAGAGCATCTTCTATAAAAGATAGGGGGAGAACTTGTGTTTGATGGGTGTACTATTTGCTTGTGGTTCGAGCAGTAAGTGAATGCGTTCAGCAGGTGTTTTGAACAAAGAGTGAGTTCTTGAAGACATGAAGATGAGTCTTATGTTTTCCATTCACTGTCGCTACTGCAAAAATCGGCGCCGGCTGACAGAAGAGTCGCCACCGTGCGTTATTTATCCCAACAGAGGGAAAGGAAACGCTCGAAGTAAACCTCGCAAAAACGGGGAAAAGGTATGGTCAACGCAACCAAAACCTGGGTTCGGGAGTCGGTTACGCAAGGGGAACGTATTAGCACCCCTCACGTCCGTCGTACTCGACGGGATCCACGCTTGCTTGGGTTGTCTAAAGGATGCAAAAACAATCTATCTACGGCTGCTAAATCTAAACGGAAGGGAATTGACTCGATAGAGCGTCGCACTCTATGCCTACGTATTCTCAAGAGAGAAAGTCAGAGTCAACGTAGTTCGGGACTGCAGGGAAAATTGGCTCGCCAAGACCTCGCGTCTTGTGCCTACGTACTTCCACTGCATGGAAGATCAGAGCTTTACGTAGTTCAGGCTAACTACGGCTAAACAACACATTCTCACACAGCAGTGAGAAAAACAACCTGGTTTCAAAGGTCGGAAACCTATGGGAAAAACTATGGCTTGGTCTCTAATGCACTCGGGCAAGAGAGAAAAAGGGTAACAATTAGTCGTCAGCGGGAAAGTCTCGATCGCACAGCAGCGAGAGAACAAAGGTTAATTGTTAGTGTGCTCGCTAGGATATCGCATCCTATGCCTATATATCCTCGTCTGGTACGAGGAATCAGAGCAGCTGTAGTTCGGCTACTTTCGGGACCACAGCTCAAATCTCGTTTTATTGATATTCTGAAAAATGATTACAATGAGCGAATACTGAAAAATAATCTCCTAGGAAAGACTATCCTATCTATCATGAAAAAAAATCGAATGGAAAATAGTCCCCTAACAAGTGGACTTCTAAACTATCCTAAAAAATGTAAAAGAAATTCTATGAAAAAAATACACTCTAAAAAATATTAAATCTACCTTAATATTTTTTTACTATTTTTTCTATTCTTTTTTTCCAAAGTCCTTTTTTCAAAATACTTTTCCATATATTTTTTCATATTTTTTCTATATCTCTTTTATATTTTTCTCTATATTTTTCACTATTTTTCTCCATATTCTTCATTTCTTTTTTAATATATTTTCTTTTCTCTTTTTTCATAATACTTTTTCTCTTTCAATATTGTATTCTTTTTTCATTATTTTTTCTAAACAAATGAAAGAAAGAAAAAATACAAAGGGGAGGGGGTGCAGATGGATAAAGGGAGTGTTAATAATCTGCAGAAAAAAATGAAACAAACAAAAAAGGAGGCCCAGCCCAGAAACTGTGGCTGCAAAAACGGAGGGGGGGAGGGGTACTGAAAGAAAACTGGGGGGTATTGGCAAGAGATTCGCTGGGCCTAGGCCCAGAATCCACCCAAAGAACACACACAGAATAGGGGGGGGGGGCGAAATAGGAAACAGGTGGAGGGTGCATGTGTCCAACAACGTTGTTGGGCTTAGGAAGGCCCAAACCACGGAATCCCTTGTCCACGTTCACACACGAAACCCTAATACCATCAGAAACCCCTTTCACTGTTCACTCTCCCACGCGGCGCCGTTCTCCCTTTCTTCTCCATCTCTCTTTCGTTCTCCAACCTTGTTCTTCTCTAATCTCCCACCAAGCCACTCTCCATGTTAGATCTGCTTCCGTTTTCTTTACCAAGATAGAATCCTCAGTTCCTGAAGATCTCAGCGATATTGTTTAAGAACGACGAAACCTGGATATTCGTGTTGAAGGTGAACGAACACTGTGAAGGCTTCTTAGACGGAGGTTGACGGAGCTTTGCCTTGATGAAGATCAAACGATCTTGGAGTTGCAATGGATCTTGGAAAACGGCTAAGATTGAACGGTTGAGGATCTGGACTTGGTCGAAGGCTGCTTGATGATGATGAACGTTTCTGGATGTTTTCTGGAAATGCTTGAAGATTGGATGAGGGTTGCATGTTGGTTTCTGGAGATTAAGGTGAACGCCGATGATCTTTGAAGATCTGGAAACTCTTGAGGATGAATTTCTGGAGAAACTCAAGATGAACACTTGAAGGTCTTTTATGGATCTTGAAAATTCTAGGAATCGATGAACAAAGCGAAGATTCCGGGAACTGATGAACCAGATGATGATGATGATTCTGGACAGAAACTCGTGATGAACAACCATGATCTTCAAGCGAAGAACACAACGGAATTTCTGAGGGGGTATGGATAAAGTTGATGGTGGTTGAGTGTTGATCGGAAGGGGTGAAGGTTGATCGGAGGAAGTGGAGAAGATGAATGTTGAGAGAAGAAGGATGAAGTTCTGGGTTTTTTGGTGTCTCTGGAGGACTTTGACGGTGGCCGGAGTAAGTTAGGTGACCGGCGGTTGGTAGTTGTGGCGGTCGGCGATGGAGGTTGGGGGGGGGGGGGGTTGCATGGCCGCCGGCCATGCAACCGGGGAGCCTTCAGACGGTGACGCGTGTTAGTGGTAGTGGGGGGAGTTCATGCATGCGCGCCACGTAGTGATAGCGTGGCAGAGAGATAGGGAGTGTGAGGGGTGAGGTGTCGCGTGGAAGTTACGAGATGTGGCCAGCCTCTGAGACTTACACGTGGCCTGATATTTATATACTGCAATTTTTCTGGACTCTTCTGGACTTTTCCGGAAATGGAAAGAAGGAGAACTGGGCCTCCGCCCTACTCATGGCCCAATACGAAAAATGAAAAAAACCCAAAATAAGATCTGAATAATACATAAAAAATGGTTAAAACTTGATTAAAATCTAATCCTAATTAGCCAACTAACTGATGATTAAACCTAGTTAACTCTAACTAAACTCTAAACCAATAAAACTCTAATACTTCCACTAATCTAAAATCTATTAAATTTCTATAATATCCTAAAACTGATTTAAATCTCTATTAAACTCTAATTAAAAAACTCTAATGGTTCTCTAATCTAAAAATTCTAATAAATCTCTAATAAAACCTATATTATTCAAAAATGATTTAAAATCTATTATTAATAACAAAAATCTATATTATTCTATTAAGAAAATGATAAAAGATCTATTAAAATTCTATAATATTCTAAAATACCTATTAATTCCATTAAACTTCTGTTAAAAAATTGCTATATTATTTAAAATAAAAGAAAATCTATCATTAATAAAAGAAAAAAACTATATTCTATTACTCTAAAAATGATTAAAAAATATTAAAATCCTAATAATATTCTATATGAACCTATTATTAAAAAGAAAAAAGAATGATTTAAAGCTATTTAAAACTATTAAAAAACAAACTATTAATATCCTAAAATGATTAAAATCTATTAAAATATCTATTAATAGCTAATAAAATCCAGAAAAATCACAATAATTCCCGAAGGAACAAAAATAGCACCGAACGACAAATAACACTGCGAGAGCGCACAAAAATAGCCGGTAAAAATAAACGGACACCGAAATATCCCTAAAAACAAACAGCACGAGCTGAAAACATCGGGAAGAGCACGACTTCCGAAAATACGATTCTACCTATCTAAACTGATTAAAAACACCTGAGACGCGAGACGAGGGCTGTGATCCCGATAAAATCAGAACAAATGAAATATGCACTGTATGCGATAGGCAGATGCGAATGCAGTCATGCGTCGAAACATAGAGCCAGATACGAGACCCGGTTGGTCAAATTTTGGGGTGCAACAGCTGCCCCTATTCAAGCGGCTTCAACCTGAATGGGTGAAGCGTGCTCAGCCTTCAAACATTCAAAGGTAGATGACGGTTGAATACAAATGAAACCCTGAAATTTGCCAACCGCAGAAAATATACTGCAAAATTGCTTGAGGAATAAAATTCAGAACCGAACCCAGCCGTCACGGCAACAAACTGATCAATCATCTGATAAAGAACTCCTGATTTTAACACCTGTTACTCGCGTGATACCCCATTTAACAAACCCGGGGGTTGCAACAAAACACCTGATCTTCTCACATTGTCTACTGATAGACAGGAAGAGAAATATACTCACATCGTCCGAAGATGGACGGAAAGACACCCTGTTCTCATTCAACACCGTCCCGAAGGAAAAAGTCAATACTCACATCGTCTAAAGGTAGACGGAAAGACACCCAAAATCCATACTCACATTGTCCAAAGATAGACAAGAAGAGAAATATACTCACATTGTCTAAAGATAGACGGAAAGACACCCAAAATCTCGAAGGAAAAAATCAATTCAATACTCACATCGTCTGAGGACAGACGGGAAGACACCCTGCGAACCAATACTCACATCGTCTAAGGATAGACGGAAAGACACCCATAATCCCGAAGGAAAAAAATCTCAATACTCACATCGTCTAAGGATAGACGGGAAGACACCCTAAATCTCGAAGGAAAAAATCAATTCAATACTCACATCGTCTGAGGACAGACGGGAAGACACCCTGCGAACCAATACTCACATCGTCTAAGGATAGACGGAAAGACACCCATAATCCCGAAGGAAAAAAATCTCAATACTCACATCGTCTAAGGATAGACGGGAAGACACCCTAAATCTCGAAGGAAAAAATCAATTCAATACTCACATCGTCTGAGGACAGACGGGAAGACACCCTGCGAACCAATACTCACATCGTCTAAGGATAGACGGAAAGACACCCATAATCCCGAAGGAAAAAAATCTCAATACTCACATCGTCTAAGGATAGACGGGAAGACACCCTGCGAACCAATACTCACATCGTCTAAGGATAGACGGAAAGACACCCATAATCCCGAAGGAAAAAAATCTCAATACTCATATCGTCTAAGGATAGACGGGAAGACACCCTAAATCTCGAAGGAAAAAACAATTCAATACTCACATCGTCTGAGGACAGACGGGAAGACACCCTGCGAACCAATACTCACATCGTCTAAGGATAGACGGAAAGACACCCATAATCCCGAAGGAAAAAAATCTCAATACTCACATCGTCTAAGGATAGACGGGAAGACACCCTAAATCTCGAAGGAAAAAAACAATTCAATACTCACATCGTCTGAGGACAGACGGGAAGACACCCTGCGAACCAATACTCACATCGTCTAAGGATAGACGGAAAGACACCCATAATCCCGAAGGAAAAAAATCTCAATACTCACATCGTCTAAGGATAGACGGGAAGACACCCTAAATCTCGAAGGAAAAAAACAATTCAATACTCACATCGTCTGAGGACAGACGGGAAGACACCCTGCGAACCAATACTCACATCGTCTAAGGATAGACGGAAAGACACCCATAATCTCGAAGGAAAAAAATCTCAATACTCACATCGTCTAAGGATAGACGGGAAGACACCCTAACGCACTTCAATACCATCCATCAACTTTCAGAATCCTTTCGTCTACGGGACTTGATGGAAAGAACAATATCCTTAAAGGGGCCACATCATCAGTAAGGACCGACGGGAAGAAAACCACCTTCGAAGAGCTATGTCGTCAATAAGAATCGACAATCACACAAACCAACTTGAAATATCATCTCATCCAATAAACAGAAAGAAAACCACTATCCGAAAGATCACTTTGAAACCCTGAACATCTAATGATAGCTGGAGAAGACTAGCTGGGGAAACACACCGTCTATATGATCTGACGATAAAAACCCGCTGAAAAATCACCTGCAACTTCACATCGTCTACTGATAGACGGAAAGAAAACCACTCAAAGAAACCCCATGTTGAAACCCCACTGGAACAAATTACCTGACTTCACATCGTCTACTGACAGACGAGAAGAAAACCACTTTCGAACTCAAGACGTCTAACAATAGACGGAGAAATCCACTTATTGGAGGAACATCTCGTCAATATGAATTGACGGAAAGAAAAAGCTTGTCGATACCAGATAACTGATTGATCAAAGCATAGCTGTTGTACGATCTGAAATATGAATAAACCGATGAATAGCTTGAACACTGCGGGATGAAAGCCCCTGAACTGATCACAGAGTAGTTCACGCGCCCTATGAGGCTGATAGAAAACCTGGCTTATGCTTCGCATGCATATGAGTATGCTTGAATTTTTCTATGACGTAATGCTCCATTCAAGATGGAAATGCTACGCATTTTGAAAATGAAATGTAAGTATGATGCAAATATGATGATGCATGCAATATGCTAATGCAGGCTCGAGCTGCTGGAGAAAGTCGGGTACAGAAAACCACTTCAGCAAAATAAATGCTGAAGACGAAGCCCACTTCGCTGGGGGTAAACCGGATATCACAGAATTATTCCAGCAAAATAAAGGCTGGAAGAGTGAACTCAACTCTGCTGGGGGATTTGGGAACTTAACCGAACACCTCGTTGAAGTAACACCCTGCTGGGGAATATAACTCTGTTGGAGAATAGCAGATGTGCCAAGTACGATTGGACTTCTCTGGGGGGTAGCTTACTCGTGCCACTGACAAATTGGACTCTGCTGGAGAAAATAGACGGAGTCTTTCTGCCTACCGACGAAGCTCGGATTCGGAAACTGATGCGCCAACACGGATGGGCCCCACAGTGATCGCCAACATGGGTTTGAACTTTTAGGCTATCTGCGCTGGGTCAGGTACAACTGACACTGGAAAGCACTCTATCCGAATGCACAGCTTTCTGGTTGAGGCGTCAAAGGAATAGTGACACGACCTCCCAACATTCGCCTTGCACTCGAAAATTGGATGACTCTGCTCAAATAACCCAGAATAACTCTGATGATGCAGAGAAGAACAACCCCTTCGCTTCTGATATGCCCCAGCCTGCGGGACCTCTGTGGGGATAGTCCTCGAAAGGAAACCTAAAAATCTGAGCCCTGATGGTCTGATATGACATGCCCCTGCGTTCTGAACTTCGGAGGGATGCTTCACATCAAATGCTCCTCGAACAAAGAAAAACCTCTGCGCTCTTAAGATGACCTGCCCCTGATTGCAACGACTTTGCTCCTGATTATCTGATTCAGAGTAGTGCCCCTGACTACGCCATATTTGCCAAATCTCTCACCTGATTGCCCCAGGATAACTGACTTCGAAAGGATGACCTGACTGGGGATTACAATAATAGCTTGCCCCTGCTCTCGGAACATTCGGGCGTTCTGTATTCTATCCTGACCGTACCTTTCCACTGTATGAAACTTTCCTGCCGTCAAGCGCTTACTCGCAAGTAAAACAAGTTGTTCTGCGTAAAAGATATACTAATGCAACACATATGACAGCTTTGACATCCAATCTGTTCACTGGGAAAAGGAAAAACAATTTATGGCATATAATGCACAAAACATTTATCAAGAATATCGACATCAGTACCAACATGGTAAGAGAACCCTTTTAGGAGTCAGAATCGACGCGACCTTTACCGAAGTATGCTTTCGAAACAACCTGCTTCAATTAGGACTTTTGAAGGTTGTAACGTGGTCAGGTTCGCGGTTTTGAAGGAAAGAATAAAGGCTCAAAGTTTATTTTAACCCACCCATTCTCCTTGATGTTCTCCCATCCTACGTTCAGCTAATTCGACCTTAGCGCTCACCTCTCAGAGGCTGAAAGATAGGAGTGATAGTTCGAGAAACTTTTGGATTTTGGAGCGACAGCCACTCACTTTTCGTCTTTGACACTTGAGGTCACACGACTCGCACTTCATTTGAGGATTTTTCTTTTTGTCCTCCTTTCATCTTTTTTCTTTTCCCTAACTTTTGCCTGGACTGACTCTTTTGAGTTTCTTTTGATTCTTTAAGTCCAGCGGGATGCCCTCATTTTTGCCTAAGTCATTTGTTCTGAAGTTTTCTTGACTTAGCGGGCTTTTGACTTCTTTTTTTTTTCTTTCGAACAAGTCGTGTGACACCGGTTGTCTGACTCTTTGGGGAATGATGTGACTGTCTCACTCTTGATTTAACCATTGTGGTTTTTTAGGCACGACCTCTAGAGGTGTGATCGATCCTCGAACGGACACTCATTTTGCAACTTGAACGCTCGGCCAAATTAGCTAACACCTACCCTGCCCCCAGGTTAAAGATTGAGGGTTTTTCATTCACAGAAAGAAACTCCTACTACAAGGCTCAAAGGGGTTGACAAGGGATTATCTTCCTTATATCACCGGTGTTTAGGGATTTGAAACAATTCCTGTACATCATCAACATGTTTTATTTCAAAAGCATACAATCGGAATTTTGCACGTCGTTCATTTTCGTCATCCTCCCCAGATTCCTCTGAACCAGGCGTTGGACGTTTATAAAAACATTTAGTGAACACGAATGGATTTAATCAAAACATGCATATTTATTTCATTATCATCAATTGAATGAAAACAACAAGTTTTACAAACAAGATTGCAATTTAAACAGGAAAGAAACTACAAATGCAAAGGAATGACAAGATAAAACACAGAAAAATGCTAGCTTCCGAGAACCGGGTTTTCACATCCGTCCTGCTGCTGAACCAGCTATCTTCACGATCAGTTATTAGAGGCAACCTGATGATGTCCTGATCTGCTTTCAACAACCCTACCAAATTATAGAACCCCCTCTCCTCATTCAGATGATTTTGGGACCTTCCTGCCCGAAGCTGATTGCTGCACTATCAAGTAGGTCATGCACTTTGTGCTTGAAGGCCAGACAATCTTCAATGTTGTGCCCCTGTGCTCCTGAATGAAAATCACAGCGCTCCTTGATATCATAACCTGCTGGAGGTGTCCCTGTCAGCGGGGCTAACTTCCTCTTCTCAACCAACTGCAATCGTAGCAACACCTGAAAAAGTTCGGCATACGGCATCGGAGGCACACTAAATACCCTCAACGGCCTCTGATTTTGAGCTCCTCGCTGATTGGGATGCTGTGGCCTCTTCCACTGTTGAGATCGTTGTTGTTGCTGCTGGTATCGGGTTGACTGTTGAACAACCTTCGTAGCAAATACAACATCGGTTTCTTGACTTTCACCGTACTGATCAAGGCACTCCTTATGCTTAGCCGTCTTCTTTCTCAAATCTGCCCCAGGAATAGGCAACAGTTGTGGGCATGGAGATTCTGACACCCTGGAATCTAGGATACGCTTCTGGCCTACTGCAGCTTTAGAAACATCTGTCATCTTAGCATCAACTGGAATAGGAGCAATACGCACAGCTACACCGTTTGGCGTGAATTCAATATCTTTCGAGTCAATCAGGTCTTGAACATTGTGCTTAAAAGCATGACAACCCTCGATGTCGTGTCCGAGTGCCCCGGAATGAAATTCACATTGCTTACTAGCATCGTACCCGTAAGGAAGCGCTCCTGTGGGTGGTTCCATTGTTCTCTTTTCAACCTTTTTGAACCTCAATAAAGTCTGCAAGAGCTCAGCATACGTTGTAGGCGGCGCCTCAAATATCCTCTTTGGCTTTCCCTCCTGAATCCTCCGTTGAGCCGGATGCATCTTTGGTTGTACTTGCTCAGGTTCCACGGGCACAGGTGGCACGAGCTTCTTCACTGCGGCTTCAAATAGCTGATCATCCTCTTTCCTAAGCACATTCTTGACTACTTCCATGATCAAGCTCATTTGGGTCTTCAGCTGACTGTTCTCCTCTTTGAGAATCTTCTGCTCCAGACGCATCTCTTGCATGTCTCTCATCATCTGCCCCGGCTGGCTTCGGACTTCAATCAATTCAACCTGATTCTGTTTCATATCTCTGAAGGAATTCCTGCAATAAACTGGACGATGAGGAAATAGGACCCACGGTTCTGATGTACCTGTTAAACGATAATGCAAAGCAGAAAGCCAGCACATATTCATAACAAGACAAAGAGAAACTCAAGCTATAAGCACACAGAAGAACATCTCCCACACATGTACAATCAACAAAAGCAGCACGTAAGCACAAACGAGTACGAATACAATGACCCCAACCAACAATCCTGGTGGTGGTCAGCCAACAATAGTGCACAAAAGCTAAATGGGTTAGGCAGAGAGAACAGATGCGACACCCGGCACAGAAACCTCTAGAAGCTTCTCCCATATTCAACTGAACTCTCCTATTGACATTCTTCAGAATACACACTTCCCGAGGAGTCTTCCATGACATTAACTGACGAACCCACACAACTGGATGACGGAGAATCATTAATCTGAACAAAACCCTGGGGCGTGATGAAGATCCGGTTAGAGTCTAACAGATCCTGAACCTGACTTCTAAGCACCTTACAATCATTTGTTGAATGCCCCCGTGCCCCAACATGGTACTCACAGCGGGCGCTGGCATCAAAACCTGGAGGATACGGTGGAATCACTGGATTAATCTCTTTCGGCACTATCAATCCACTTCTGACCAGATCTGGCAACAACTGACTGTACGGCACCAGTAGCTGAGTAAACTGCCTTTCAGGTTTCCTTGGTCTTCGTTGGGCGTGCTGACGCGATCGCCGACAGGACGACCGTTGACTTGAAGTGTCTGAAAATCGATCCTGAGATGCTAGAGACTCTGAGACGACGCCATTTCCTTCTTCCCATCCTTCTTGAGAACTGACAACTGACTCAATCTTATCAACTGTGACATAAGGAACATCTCGAAACTTTCCACTCTTGAGTCCTCTCTCAACAAGCTCTCCCATTCTCATCAGGCCCACAAAGCTTGTGCAACCGAACAATTTGTCAAAATAATGGCCTTTCAGAGTACCCAAGAAGATGTCAACCATTTCTCTTTCCGGAAGCGATGGTTGAACACTAGCAGCCAATTCTTTCCATCTTTGCACATACCCTCTGAATGATTCATTCTCCGCCTGAGATAATTCTTGCAGATGTATGAGACTAGGAGCCAAATCCAGGTTGTAATCGTACTGCTTCATAAAAGCTCTGGCTAAATCCACCCATGATCGAATCTGATTACTCCCTAATTGCACATACCACCTCAAGGATGCCCCAGTCAGGCTATACTGAAAGCAATGGACCATCAACTTGTCATCGCGCACAAACGCAGTCATTCTTCGACAGAACATCATCAAATGCAGCTTCGGACAGCTAACTCCCATATACTTCTCAAAGGGCGGCACTTTGAACTGATAAGGCAACACCAGGTCGGGGATCAAACACATGTCTGCAGCATTCAGGTTAACAGCGTCCTTCAATTCCAAGGCTTTCATTCCTTCTTCCAACGCTCGGAGTCTTCTACCATTTTCAAGAGCTCTTGGATCTACTATCCCGGCCATTGGAATATCTCTTCGGTAATTCATCACAGGGAAAGCAACACCTTGATTGCTAGCAGGAGGATGACATTCATTTCGGCCAACAAACTGCTCATGTCGATCTCGGTTCTCAACAGTCGGCTGTACAACTTGGTCTGCAGTCAGGTTGTTCGCTTGCGGGAAGTCTTCCGTAGAATCATACCGATGGTTGGACGTCATGGTAAACCCTGTCAAAGTGTTAGGAGACTGGAAATTGCCTTCAGACACAGCTATCAATTACCTTGAACTGACTACACTGCTTGATTATGCTCAGATCTGCTTCAACCCCTTGGTCGTCCTCTGATAATCAACAGTTTCTCAATCCAAACTCCGAGTACTCACCTGCAGGAAACAAAGGCTGGATCAGAACTCTGGCTAGCTGGAGAAATGCTATGCAATATGATGCGAAGATGCCTATGCAAATGCAATGCAATGCAACAAACACGGGATCACAGCCCCCACACAATCTAAATACTGCCGCACTGCTGACGGAGTACGTTTGCTCTGAAGAGAAGACCAAAATAATGGGTAGGTTGGAAGTCAAGTTTCCTGCACAAAAAAACCCCCCCACTCACAGGTGTGGACCTATATCTGACAAGGTACGACATCCTATGCGGTCGTTAGCGTCACAGACTTTCAAAACTGACAATACGATTCCCAGAAGGAGTGGCATCATCAAGTCTTGAAGAGGCCTCACTTAGCTAACTTCCAAATGATCGGTTCCCAGAGTCGACAATCCAACTAACCAGCAACCCGAGCCACCCAAAGGGTGGGACAAGAGGCCAACCAGAAGAACCTCGTCTGAGTGTAGATTTCGCGGGACACTAGGACATGCAAAGCATGTGCGCGCCCACTAATCTCTACTCTAAATCTAAGGTGCACTCAAGCCCAGGTCCGGCTTGTCTCTCATTCATAGAACACCCGTAACACCCCAACAGCACCATAGCAACAAATAACATAAATAAACCCCAATAGACAAGCAAACAAGCGCTAGGATTGACTCTCTCTTAGGGGACGTTGGATCCCACATGCATAAGGACTATCGCAATCCTTAGCAGCCAGGGGACGTTGGGTCCCCAGCAGAGTCGCCAGCTGTCGCTACTGCGAAAATCGGCGTCGGCTGACAGAAGAGTCGCCACCGTGCGTTATTTATCCCAACGGAGGGAAAGGAAACGCTCGAAGTAAACCTCGCAAAAACGGGGAAAAGGTATGGTCAACGCAACCAAAACCTGGGTTCGGGAGTCGGTTACGCAAGGGGAAGGTATTAGCACCCCTCACGTCCGTCGTACTCGACGGGATCCACGCTTGCTTAGGTTGTCTAAAGGATGCAAAAACAATCTATGTACGGATGCTAAATCTAAACGGAAGGGAATTGACTCGATAGAGCGTCGCACTCTATGCCTACGTATTCTCAAGAGAGAAAGTCAGAGTCAACGTAGTTCGGGACTGCAGGGAAAATTGGCTCGCCAAGACCTCGCGTCTTGTGCCTACGTACTTCCACTGCATGGAAGATCAGAGCTTTACGTAGTTCAGGCTAACTACGACTAAACAACACATTCTCACACAGCAGTGAGAAAAACAACCTGGTTTCAAAGGTCGGGAACCTATGGGCAAAACTATGGCTTGGTCTCTAATGCACTCGGGCAAGAGAGAAAAAGGGTAACAATTAGTCGTCAGCGGGAAAGTCTCGATCGCACAGCAGCGAGAGAACAAAGGTTAATTGTTAGTGTGCTCGCTAGGATATCGCATCCTATGCCTACATATCCTCGTCTGGTACGAGGAATCAGAGCAGCTGTAGTTCGGCTACTTTCGGGACCACAGCTCAAATCTCGTTTTATTGATATTCTGAAAAATGATTACAATGAGCGAATACTGAAAAATAATCTCCTAGGAAAGACTATCCTATCTATCATGAAAAAAAATCGAATGGAAAATAGTCCCCTAACAAGTGGACTTCTAAACTATCCTAAAAAATGTAAAAGAAATTCTATGAAAAAAATACACTCTAAAAAATATTAAATCTACCTTAATATTTTTTTACTATTTTTTCTATTCTTTTTTTCCAAAGTCCTTTTTTCAAAATACTTTTCCATATATTTTTTCATATTTTTTCTATATCTCTTTTATATTTTTCTCTATATTTTTCACTATTTTTCTCCATATTCTTCATTTCTTTTTTAATATATTTTCTTTTCTCTTTTTTCATAATACTTTTTCTCTTTCAATATTGTATTCTTTTTTCATTATTTTTTCTAAACAAATGAAAGAAAGAAAAAATACAAAGGGGAGGGGGTGCAGATGGATAAAGGGAGTGTTAATAATCTGCAGAAAAAAATGAAACAAACAAAAAAGGAGGCCCAGCCCAGAAACTGTGGCTGCAAAAACGGAGGGGGGGAGGGGTACTGAAAGAAAACTGGGGGGTATTGGCAAGAGATTCGCTGGGCCTAGGCCCAGAATCCACCCAAAGAACACACACAGAATAGGGGGGGGGGCGAAATAGGAAACAGGTGGAGGGTGCATGTGTCCAACAACGTTGCTGGGCTCAGGAAGGCCCAAACCACGGAATCCCTTGTCCACGTTCACACATGAAACCCTAATACCATCAGAAACCCCTTTCACTGTTCACTCTCCCACGCGGCGTCGTTCTCCCTTTCTTCTCCATCTCTCTTTCGTTCTCCAACCTTGTTCTTCTCTAATCTCCCACCAAGCCACTCTCCATGTTAGATCTGCTTCCGTTTTCTTTACCAAGATAGAATCCTCAGTTCCTGAAGATCTCAGCGATATTGTTGAAGAACGACGAAACCTGGATATTCGTGTTGAAGGTGAACGAACACTGTGAAGGCTTCTTAGACGGAGGTTGACAGAGCTTTGCCTTGATGAAGATCAAACGATCTTGGAGTTGCAATGGATCTTGGAAAACGGCTAAGATTGAACGGTTGAGGATCTGGACTTGGTCGAAGGCTGCTTGATGATGATGAACGTTTCTGGATGTTTTCTGGAAATGCTTGAAGATTGGATGAGGGTTGCATGTTGGTTTCTGGAGATTAAGGTGAACGCCGATGATCTTTGAAGATCTGGAAACTCTTGAGGATGAATTTCTGGAGAAACTCAAGATGAACACTTGAAGGTCTTTTATGGATCTTGAAAATTCTAGGAATCGATGAACAAAGCGAAGATTCCGGGAACTGATGAACCAGATGATGATGATGATTCTGGACAGAAACTCGTGATGAACAACCATGATCTTCAAGCGAAGAACACAACGGAATTTCTGAGGGGATATGGATGAAGTTGATGGTGGTTGAGTGTTGATCGGAAGGGGTGAAGGTTGATCGGAGGAAGTGGAGAAGATGAATGTTGAGAGAAGAAGGATGAAGTTCTGGGTTTTTTGGTGTCTCCGGCGGACTTTGACGGTGGCCGGAGTAAGTTAGGTGACCGGCGGTTGGTAGTTGTGGCGGCCGACGATGGAGGTTGGGGGGGTTGCATGGCCGCCGGCCATGCAACCAGGGAGCCTTCAGACGGTGACGCGTGTGAGTGGTAGTGGGGGGAGTTCATGCATGCGCGCCACGTAGTGATAGCGTGGCAGAGAGATAGGGAGTGTGAGGGGTGAGGTGTCGCGTGGAAGTTACGAGATGTGGCCAGCCTCTGAGACTTACACGTGGCCTGATATTTATATACTGCAATTTTTCTGGACTCTTCTGGACTTTTTCGGAAATGGAAAGAAGGAGAACTGGGCCTCCGCCCCACTCATGGCCCAATACGAAAAATGAAAAAAAACCCAAAATAAGATCTGAATAATACATAAAAAAATGGTTAAAACTTGATTAAAATCTAATCCTAATTAGCCAACTAACTGATGATTAAACCTAGTTAACTCTAACTAAACTCTAAACCAATAAAACTCTAATACTTCCACTAATCTAAAATCTATTAAATTTCTATAATATCCTAAAACTGATTTAAATCTCTATTAAACTCTAATTAAAAAACTCTAATGGTTCTCTAATCTAAAAATTCTAATAAATCTCTAATAAAACCTATATTATTCAAAAATGATTTAAAATCTATTATTAATAACAAAAATCTATATTATTCTATTAAGAAAATGATAAAAGATCTATTAAAATTCTATAATATTCTAAAATACCTATTAATTCCATTAAACTTCTGTTAAAAAATTTCTATATTATTTAAAATAAAAGAAAATCTATCATTAATAAAAGAAAAAAACTATATTCTATTACTCTAAAAATGATTAAAAAATATTAAAATCCTAATAATATTCTATATGAACCTATTATTAAAAAGATAAAAGAATGATTTAAAGCTATTTAAAACTATTAAAAAACAAACTATTAATATCCTAAAATGATTAAAATCTATTAAAATATCTATTAATAGCTAATAAAATCCAGAAAAGTCACAATAATTCCCGAAGGAACAAAAATAGCACCGAACGATAAATAACACTGCGAGAGCGCACAAAAATAGCCGGTAAAAATAAACGGACACCGAAATATCCCTAAAAACAAACAGCGCGAGCTGAAAACACCGGGAAGAGCACGACTTCCGAAAATACGATTCTACCTATCTAAACTGATTAAACACACCTGAAACGCGAGACGAGGGCTGTGATCCCGATAAAATCAGAACAAATGAAATATGCACTGTATGCGATAGGCAGATGCGAATGCAGTCATGCGTCGAAACATAGAGCCAGATACGAGACCCGGTTGGTCAAATTTTGGGGTGCAACATTCACGTGCTTCTGAAAAAGAGCACTAGTTATCCTTGATATGGGGAGTTATACTTCTAGGATCTGTTGTTGCAATAGTACAGTTTCAAGATTGTTTGTGGTTTCAAGCAGGTTGTGATTGTATGCCTCTATGAGGATGGAATGTCAGACAAGATGTTGTGACATTATGTTGCTGCTCTAGCTCATGGTGAACCTGATAGTGTATTTTTTGGTTCTGTCATTGGGTATCAATGGATCAAATCAGATTTTTGGGCCTCTATCCAAGTGTTTTGTCTTGTATGGCTGGTGAAGATGAAGATCAAGACATCATCAACTCTGATTTTGTGCATAAGGAAGGACTTTCACCCTGTCATCTTGGAGATTTTTCTAGCTGAATCTGAGTAATGTCACAAATAGTTATGTCTATCCTGGCAACTACTTCTGATATTTGTTCTAGTGTGGTTTGTGAATCAAGGGGTGTAAAGTTGCAGTGTGTGAATATGAAGATGATGAAGTGATTTTTCATGTGTTTGGGTTCTCTCTTTTAGGCGGAGTGCTAATTATGCATGACATGGGGAGTTATGTACCTGTCTGATGTGTAGCTGCATTGCTTGTGGCGACTTTGTGCTGATGTGGAGTTGTGTACAAAGTTTTTTGATTCTCGGGCAAGCTTGTGTTCTTGAACCACTGATGAGATTGTAATGTCAGATAAGATATCCTGACATTGTGTGGTCTGGTGTAATTTTTCTTGACAATGTGACTGTGGGTCTGGCTTTGTGAGACTGTTGGTTTGAACTAGGACTGTGCTTGCTTCTTATGACAAAACAATGCATCAAGTTGTCTAGGATATCACAATCATCAAGGTTATCTTCTTTGGTGTTAACATCATCACAAGGACACTAACATCATTTTCCACTTTTCTCTAATCACGAGTAACTCCGTTTCTCCCTGACTCCTCAACCAACCTCTCAATTTTCCTAATCTTTTCACCTGCAACAATATCTCCTTCTAGCCACCGGTTCAGTTCCCTAAGTAAATGCTCTAAAGTCTGCGTGTTCCACAGTAGCACCTTCATCGGAGGATTTGTTGCTGAAAAATAAACTAGGGCATTTCTTTTCATTAGAGAAAATGTTGGAAACGGTTCCTCCGATGATGATGGCGACAACGACGAACGTTGATTTAGAAATGCAGACATTCTAGACTGAATTCAAAATTATGAAAACTTGAGTCTATTGGTAAAAATTGTTGTGAAAAACTATATGAGTGTGTAATCTTATTTATAGAAAAATAAAATAGTACGAATTACATATGATATGCTTTAAATACCTTTACAAAATTTATTATTTTTTAGAATTATATTTTTTTTCAACAAATATCAAATATCAAAAATTAACAATGAAGGGTTTAAACAAATATCAAAAATTAAAAAATTAAAAAAATCAAGAATTATATTTATTATTTTTTGAAATTTATGATTTTTATAAGGTTTTTAAAACAAATATCAAAAATTAAAAAAAAATAAAAATAATCCTACATGAGATGCGTCATCCCATATGTCAACTCATTGTAGAGTTTTAGAGTATCAATTGAACTCATGCTCCATATAAAATGGAGAATCAGGTCTGAAAGACTTGAATAATTATTTCATATGACGAATCTTCATCTAAATCTAGTCATTTTCGTTATTTTTTGAATAAATTATTTATTTAAAAATTATTTTGAATAAAAATGTTATATTAAAAAAAATTCAAATTTTCACTTAGTAACACTACTATTTTTTTTTTTTAATATTTAAAGAGTGATAATGCAATGAAACTACAACAGAAAGATGAATAGTTCCGTGTCAAACTGCTACAATTAAAATTAGATTAGTTCTTCTTTAAAAATAAAATAGAAACTAAGGTAGTAAACTGTGTATTTTACACTATCGTTTCATAAAAACTTATTAAATTGATATGTCATTTTAAAATATAAGTGTGATTTAGTGGAATATACGTTATTTATTGATTAGTTAATAATAAAAAGTTATTTTATACTATTGATATATATTTATTTTTTTCAATAAATATTATATTAATAATTATAGAAGTTTATAATCAAAAATATTATGATGCATTGAATTAGAGTAAATTTTTAGAGTAAATCTTGAGAAAGCATCACAATCTTAGTTTTAATATTTAAGACCGTCTCTTTAAAAATATTTTTTTTGTCAAATAATTTCTCTTTTAAAAATGAATAAATAAAATATCAAATATTTGAATTCGGGTCTTTGCCCATAATGTCTATACATAACTATTATCTAAGATGATTTAACGAGATTAAAAATAATTTTTTTTTAAATAGAAAAAATGCTATTAAAAACACGCTGAGTATAAAGAAGAGTGTTTTATTAAAAAAACATTGATATTTCCGAAAAATAAAAGTTTTAAAAGTATTTTAAGATATAAACAATACTTCATAAAAAGCATCATAAATATGTTGTTAAAAGATATTTTCTTTTCACCGTAAAATCATACACTTATCTCAATCCCCTCTTCCTCGCAAATATCATCTCACAGAAAATATTGCGACGGCGATGAGCAGAACTAAAGGCATCATCTTTTTCATTTTTTTCTTTTTTCTCATTCGAAACTCTGTTATCTCCTATTATCACAAATTTTTAATTTTTCTTTCTATTTATCATGTTCATATAGTTTTAAGATTATGTTCAAGTTATCTTATGTAGTTTATGTATCTAAGGGCTGAATTTTTTATTATCTAAATTCATCCGGTTTATCTTTGATAATTGAATTTTGTGATTATTTAAGACTTGTATGCACACCGAATATATTTAGTATTTTGTTTTTTATTCTAACATGGTTTTGAATTTAGGAAAAGATGATCATTGATAGTTTTTCTACGACTTCAATTAAATTTTAAAAATTTTGTCACTAAAATAATAACAGGTAATGATAGAGAGAGAAAGTCTGTCTTCTCTCTAACTCTCGCTCATTCTATTCATATTCCTTCAACAGTTCAATAAGGAGTCGTAGCAGTCAAGACAGATGGACTAAGGTGGAGAGGAAAAGACAATCAGGTCTAAGCTCTAAGTGGGACACTACTCGTGTGCAGAAGGTTAACTGTGAAACGAAATCATGTACGATTTTTTCATGGAGTTTCCAGACTACTTCAGAGCAAAAGACCTTTACAGGTTGTTTGAAGAGTTTGGGGAGATTGATGAAGTTGGTATTCCTCCGAAAAGGGACAAGAGATGACACAAGTATGGGTTTGTGAGATTCTTTGAGGTTAGGGACGTGAGAAGACTGATTCTAAAGTTGGATAATATTTAGATTGAAGGCAGAAAGCTTCACGCGAATGTTCCAAGGTTCTTGAGAACAGTTGAGGGAGTTTTCTATAGAGGTAAGGAAGATGTATGAGGGTATTTAGGTGGAGCTAGGTCTGAGCATGTGGCTCCGGTTGATAATAGAACCCATAGATTTTCTTGTCGTGGTCCTACCTCAGGAGGTATGTCTTTTGCCGAGGCTACCCGTGTTAAGGGCTTTAAGTCTGGTGTCCATAATCAACAAGCTAGCTCGTCGCATCAACTAGTTTTCAACGTTGGAAATGAAGATCTCCTTAGGTTCTAGAAAGCGTACGTTGAAAAAGTTTTAAATCCAGAAGTAACTTATAACATGCAACGTATTTTCCACTCTGAAGGATATTTCACCCTTAAGGTAACACCGTTAGGAGCTAACTTATGCCTTCTGGAAGAAGATGAGTCTGGCAAGATCGAAGCTCTAGTTGAGGGTGCTAAGGACTTGTTGGGTCAATGGTTCTCTGAAGTGAGGAAATGGAAGTTTGGTGATGTGGATAGGGAAAGGATCGCGTGGTTGAGATGCTACGACATCCCTTGCCAAGCTTGGTCTGTTTCTTTTTTTTGAATTCATTTCCTCTAAAGTTGGAAAGTATGTTTGTTGTGATGACAACTCTTCTGATTTTTCTAAGATGGATGTGGCTTGTTTTATGATAAGGACTTCGTGTGCGTTTTTGATCAATGAGGTGTTTAACGTGTTGGTCAACAGGGGAGTTTTCAGGATTAGAGTTGTGGAAGAAATGCATGGTCCATCGATAAGGGTGGCGAAGAAGGTGGAACACTCTGATACTGAGGATTCAATTTCCTCATAATACCTAGGTGGCTCTCATTGGGACGATGATGGAGAGAACTGTGTTGGCATGGAGGAACCTGAGGATAACACTAATCGAGGTTTTAATGAGGATGTGACAGAGCATGCAATTTTTAAGGATTCTGAGTCTCTACTCTTTAATGCTCTTGGTACTAAGATAGATCAGTGTATCCTAAAACCTGGGAGAGGCGTTGACACTCTTAAAGCTGTTGTGGTAGGTTCAAGTTATAAAATAGGGAAGGAGGCGTGTAGCACCTCTTTAGCAACAACTAAGTCAAAGTCCATTGGGATTCCCGTTGGGACTTCCGTCTCTTTGGATTCTCAAGTGGGTCTTGTCCAGAAGCGTAACATTAGCTTTAACGATCTTGTGAAAGCCCAACAAATGAAGCCCAATACTCTTATACCAACAGTGGCATGTCTAGTCAGTAGTAGGGAAAACACATCTGGGGGAAGAGTTATCTCTAGAAGAAATAATTCTATAGTGGATCTTGGTCTTAATACCCTTTCTCATGGTGTTTCTCTTGTCTGTTCGCCTATTGATTCCATGGAAGTGGGGCGGGAAATGGTATTCTTGGTTCTAATCAAACTATTGAGGAGCCTAGTGACTCTGTCACGGGATGCTCTTTTTCTATCCTAAAGAAGAGGAGTGACTCAGGAAGATCGGTTTCTAAGTTTGGAGAAGGTGATTCAGCTCATGTTGTTGCAATCTCGAAGACATCTAAGTAAGTTTCACAATCCGGTAAGTCTTTTTCTAGATGTTTTCTATTACTGACTCTAAGATTAACCAAGGTAATAAGAGATTCTGGGAGGAAATGGATTCTAAAGTATCAAATAAGGTGTGGGAGATAGTGTCTTCTTTAGGGATTTCGAAGGAAGGACGAGAGGATTGTTATGTAAAGCAGATTGAAAAAATGGAGGCTAGGGATAAGAGAGGAAACAATGTAACACCCATTTTAATTATTTAGTCATTTTATTACTATTTTAATTATTATATGTTGGTGTGCCCTTTGGTGGGGGTGTGTTTGATGATGATTGGTGGGTGTCCCTGATATGGGAGGATTATTGGTGGTGAATTGGTGTGAATATAATAATAAAATAAATAGTAGTAATATGGTGGTATTATTATTATTATTATTATTATTATTATTATTATTATTATTATTATTATTATTATTATTATTATTATTATTATTATTATTAATTGTAGTAATATTATTAATATTGGAGAATATTATTATTATTATTAATATTATTACTATTATTATAACTATTAGTGGGAGAATATTATTATGATTATTATTATTATTAATAATATTATTGGTGGAGTATTATTACTATTATTATTAATATTATTATTATGGGTGAAATAATATTATTAATATTGCTATGTGTATTATTATTATTACAATGATTATTATAATTATTATTATTAGTAATATTATTTTTATTATTATTATTGAGATTAGAATTAAAAGAAAATAGAAGTGGAAGGGGTTATTAGGGATAGGAAGGAAGTAAGTTGAGAAGTCACGATAGGTAGAACGTGAGAAGAGGAAATTGAGAGAAGAGCGAAGAAAGGAGCGAAGAACGGAGAAGAAGAGGAAAGGTCAGAATTGGCCAATCTTGGAGGAATTTGTCACCGATCAGAACAATTATCCAGGTAAGGGGGGAGAAACTGATTGGGATTGGTATAATGCATGAAATTGGGTAGAGGGGATTCCTTAACCCCGTAGGAATTTGATGATTATGATTGATATATGATATTATGTCTGTGTTTATGAATGTTGCTGTGATTGAAGAGTTTTGTGCATACATTTTATGATGATTGTAGGATTTTGTGTAATTCCTGTAATATTAGTGATGAACACGAATTTATGACATTATGCCTGTTGCTGTTGTTGTTGATGGTGATGAAATTCATGCATTGTTACGATGTTGGTGAGTTCCTGTATAACCTCTGTGGTTTGGATAATGATCATGAGTATTGGTGAGATTTTGTGTAACCTCTGTGGCTTGGGTAATGACCATGATATAGGTTCTGAGATATAGTTTAAGGAACAATTGATTAGAGTAGAGTGTGATGATTGTTGTTGATACTGATAGAGTGGTGTATTTGCTGTTATGAGATTGGTGAAATCCGGTATAATTTCCATAGTAATAGCGATGAGTATGAAATAGGTTCCGAGAGGACAAGAGATAGAAGTGGAGAAATAGGCTTGAATTTGAGCAAGATAATAGTTCCGGGAAGTAATGGTGGGTTTTTGCATGATCATGGGGAGTGTGTGATAGTGTATGATGGGTAGGATCACATTTAGGATAGAAACCCCTAAATTCCATGGTGTTGAAAAGTATGGTTATATGAAATATGATGATATGATCTTTAAAAATATGTTGTTAGCGGTTATAATTGTCATATTATGGTAGGATTTCGAATTCTGAAACCGAGGCTTTTTACGGAATTGAAATAAGAGGTCCGGAAGGCCTCCAACGGTGGAAAACACAGAATTTTCTGCATTCTGCGCTGTTTGCGTCGACTCAAAGCTGTATATTGGTGAATTTTCTGTTTTGACGATTTTGACCATAACTTTTGATCCGTAAGTCGGATTTAGTCTCCGTTCGAAGCGTTGGAAAGCTCTTGAATAGATCTATAACATGGTATAAATAATATAATTATTTGCCAAACATTTTTATATCCAATATTTTTGGGGAGTCATTGTTTAATTAAATAGTAACTAAACCATGGATCGATTGAAATGATTTATTGATTATTTACTTGAGTTTAATTGTTGTGCACTTAGTGTGCTTGTGTTTATTGGTGGTGTAATATATATAACGTGTGGTGATGTGATCAGGAGGATCATGTGCACTTTGTGTGCCTGAATATAATAGTTGTGCATATCATGGTGTTTTGGGGGGATGAATCATATCTCAGGAGGAGCATAAGTGATTCATCCGTACTCCTTCGTGGAGAATGGTGGGGGATAGATCATATCTCAGTAGGAGCGTAATTGATCTGTCCAAGGTTCGATTGAATGAATCAATGAGTCGGTACCGCATGCATGGTGTTGTGTGGCATATTGCATTATTATATGTTATATGGATGTTTGAACAGTAGGTTCGTGATTGGTGTTGATGGGGTGAATATTGGTGTGTTTTACTACCTTTATTGCATGTATTAAATTACCGATATATTTCGATCATGTTTTCTCACCCCTTTGTTGTTGTTGTGGTCTGTGCTTCCTCGGAAGTACAGATAATCCAGGTACATAGATATCTTGGATAGCGGTGTGCAAGTCGAGTCTTAGGATGCTCTGATACGTAACACGGGATATGGGTGTTTTATTTATTTATGTTAAACTTGTTGAAAATCCTGTGACGTATCACATTTTGGTGAATTATAATAATAAAGATTTTATGTAAATCTGGCGGATGGCCGAGAATGTTGGAATAATAATTTCCGCTGTATTATTTTGAAAATAATGAATAAAGTATTTTTGATAACTATTGGTGATGTGATATCCCACTGTTTTTGTGAAAACTCTGATGTTTATTTATAATGTTTATATTTTATTTAATTTGGGAAGTGGGGTGTTATAAACAACAAGAAGGAGGATGTCATATTGGTGCCCAAATGAATGTGATGTCTTTCAATATCAGAGGGGAATGTAGCTCTATTAAGAGGAAGAGAGTTGCTCGTCATATGGTGTTGTATATATTCAGGAAACTAAAATTGTTGCTCTAAATGATAGTTGGTTGCCTCCTGTCGTATCGCTGCGAAAGGAGGGCTAGCGGAAGACAGAAGAGTCGCCACCATTCGTTATTTATCCCAAAAGAGAGAAAGGGAACGATCAAAGAAAACCTAACGAAAAGGGAGAAGACAGGTCATCGCAACCATGTCTCGGGTTCGGGAGTCGGTTACGCGAGGGAAAGGTATTAACACCCCTCACGTCCTTCGTACTTGACGGGATCCACGCTTGTTGTCTAATCTATGGGTGAAAAACAAACTATCTACGACTGCTAATGCTAAACGGAAAGAACTGACTCGATAGGACATCGCGACCCTATGCCTACATATTCCCTCGTGCAATGGGAAAGTCAGAGTCAACGTAGTTCGGGAAACTACGGGGGGAGGGGGGGGGGGGGGGGGGTTGCTCACTAAGACATCGCGTCTTGTGCCTACGTATTCTCGTCTGGTACGAGAAATCAGAGCAAAACGTAGTTCAGGCCAACTACGGGAAAACATGGTGTTCTCAATCGCACGGAAGCGAGAGAAAAGGTAGACGATACTAGCGCACGCATTCTAGTAGTTAGGTGTATTGCTGCTCAACCATTGGAGACTTAGGCGTTACCTGTTTGCGATAGAACGGACGTAGTATGTCATGGTTTAAAGGTACGGGTTACCTAAAGGGTTTAGAATAATAGGCTAGTCTCAATTGCGCCGTGCAAGAGAAAGGGATGTTAGTTGTTAGCGGGAAAGTCTCAATCGCACAGAAGCGAGAGAAAAGAGAGATTAGTTGTTAGTGTGCTCGCCAAGATATCACGTCTTGTGCCTACATATTCTCATCTGGCATGAGAAATCAGAGCAGCTGTAGTTCAGCTAACTACAGGAAAAGGGAGAAAAATGCTCGCTAGGATTGTTGCAATCCTATGCCTACGTACTCTCAACAGATATGAGAGATCAGAGCAGCTGTAGTTCGGCTTAACTACGGAAAACAGTCTCGATCGCACGGAGGCGAGAGAAAAGGGAGTCTCGATTGCACGGGGGCAAGAGAGGGGATCTCAATCGCCAGGATGCGAGGGAAAGGAGTCTCGATCGCACGGGGGCGAGAGAAAAGAGTTTCGATTGCACGGGGTGAGAGAAAAGAGGAACTAGACCAAGACACGCCTAAACGGGAAAGAACTCGGGACACACACGCTAGAACCTAAGGCGTAGGAGCGAATGCATCGCATATTGCCCAAAGGGTATACACTAAACACTCTAGACGAATGAGAAAAGGCCCCTCACTCATCATTTCCCACATATCTATTGCTTAGAACTCACAACGCTCGGCGGTTGATTAAAAGACTTGAATTAGAAAGATGTTACCGAACAGAGTGGTTCCGTTGACCCTTGACATTGTGCGCAAGCTCCATTCCAATCTTCTCCTCTTTTGATCCTTGATAATGCTTCGAATCTGGACCAATATGACGCTAAACCTTCATAGCTCGACTTATAAGGGAAGTCAAACTTTAAGAGGTCGCGTATTGATTTCCGTGCTATGGACAAGATAGAGAAACGATATTGAGAACCGTTCTCCAATTGAATCGTGTCGCACGGACCAAAAATAGTGGGATCTCGTCTTGTAGATACAAGACTTCATCGATCTCAGAAAGTCAAAATAAAATCGAAAAGATGAAAAGAAATGAGGAGAGAAAAGAGGTGGTCTCATATCCAACATTATTCATCAATAATTTGACTGGTAATGAATTACGGAAATATCGTCATGACCCAAAAGAGATGAAATGACATAAAGTCGAAAATGAGAAAGAAGAGAAAAAGTCGGTCTCGGGTCCTTCATTTCTCATCAATAATTTGACGGAGAATCGAAGGAAATCTCTTCATCGACCAAAATGAGAAAAATGGGATGAAAAACTCAATAACAAATGTGAAATAAAATCTATCTCTAAAATGAAATAAACTTCTAAATATAAATTGAAATGAAATTCTAAATATACAAAACTTCTAAAAGTAATATAATATATACATAAACTCTAAAAGGGAATATAAGAATTAAAATCCTAAAGGAAATTTGAATAAAAATATTATAAAACTTAGAAAATAATATATGTATATAAAATATAAATTACATAAACAAAATATAAAAGAAAATTATTAGGAAGTATTTACAAACCTAAAACAAACTTATACAAAATATATTACATAAACAAAATATACATATTAGTAATATTTTTAACAAAATACTAAATTTAATATAATACAAAATAAAAAAAAGAAATTGGGGTAGAGATAGAATAGGTGGGTATGAGAAGCCCAATGGATGAACATGGGCTTGAGCCTAAGATCAATCAGCAGTAAATAAATTAAAGAAAAAAACGCAAAGAGTTTCTCTTCCTCTGAAGCATCGACGCCTCCATGAAAACCAAGCTTCGCCACTCTCCACCTTTGTCACTCTCGCTCTCTCGCGAACTCCCTCTCTGCTCTGTTCAAGTTTCGCCTCTCTCTCTAACTAACGCCTACACACTTCTTCTTCTCAATCTCTCCGTATCACTTTTCACTTGTTACTTTGGTTTGAATCTGAGAGAGTTTTGGTTGGGTTTGGGATTTCGATCTGGGTGAGGTTCGAAGATGGTAGAAAGTTTGAGGGTTTGTGAAGTTTGAGTTGGAAATGGTTGGGGTTTCAGCGATGATTGTTGGTTGAAGGAGATGTTGTTGGTTGTTTCAGAAATGGGTTAGAGTTCGAAGTGAAGAAGACAGTTGAGGTTTTGATATGGGTTTCAACAATGGTGATTTTGTGTGGCTGTTGAAATAAAGAAGATGGATGTTTGAGGTTCTGGGTAGGTGATGTTGAAAGCTGGGTTGAGTTTCAAATCTGGGTATGGTTTGAGGGGTTTGTGTTTGAGGTGTTGTTAATGGTTTGCTTATGATGATCAAAGGTTGTGTTGAAAATCTAGAATTTTTGTTGGTGAGTTGGTTATCGGAACGATGATTAATCGAGTTTGAATTGGGCAAAGAAATTGATGGTGATGAATTCTGTTGCTGAAGGCGATTCTCAAATGAATGGTGAGTGATTTTTTGGGGTTTTAACAAGTGGTTGAGTGAGAGATTTGAAACTCGTCATGGGTTTTGGTGGAGTTCGAAGGAGAAATTATGGGTAACACTTTGAGGTTTTGATGTTGTTTTGGTGCGAATCGTTGGAAAGTTTGAAGATCTGGAGAATGAAGTTTGGAAGAGAGAGAAAGGTTGTTGGATATGGCGATTTGCGGTTGCTGAAAAAAAAAGTGAAGAAGAATGTTTGAGGTTCGATTTGCGTGAGGTAGATGAGTTTGAGGTTTGATTTTGCAGATGAAGATTATGGTGGTTTGAGGCTGTTTGTCGGTGAAGAGGTTTGGAGGAAGAACAAGGGTGAAGAAGCTTCGAAGGGTGAGGGTTCGAATCTGGGTTGAAATGAATCGAAAAGTGATTTTCTGAGTTTGCTTGAAGAAGTTTGGATGGAAGAAGGAGATGAAGTGATGACGATGATGTGTGTTTTCATGGTGGACTCGAAATGGAGTTTCGACATTGTGGAGGAAGTGGTAGGTTATGTTGTTTTCCAGAGAGTTTCTGTTTTGGTATTGTTTGGAAATGAAGATGAAGAAGATGAGTTGGGAGTAGCGGCGGTAGGGTTTGTGTCGTGAGGAAGGAGACAGTGAACAATTACATATATACTACAAATGTGACACGTGGCAGCTGGCTAATTGACTTGGTTAATTTGACTAAAATGCTGATAATGATGATTAAATAATGATTAACGTTAACTTAATTACATGCTGACAAGTTAATAAAATTAATCCTAATTAAAACTAAAACTGATTAATCCTAATAAAACTTAATTAAATTAAAACCAATAATAAAAAATTCGAATGATAAATTTAATAATCTAACTAATTAACAATCTAAATTTAATTAAACTTAATTAAATTAACCTACACTAATTAACTAAATAACTAATAAAATCTAATAGAATTCTAACAAACTATAAATAACTCTAATAAAAAAAACTATTTAAAAACTATATTAAAAACTGTTAAAATAAAAATAAAATCTATTTCTATAAAACAAATAAATTCCTATTCTATATCCTATTAAAAATTAAATTTTAAGAGAATAAAATCTATTTAATAAAACTAAAATGATAATTCTATTCAAAAGAAAATATATTTAAAGAAAAATCTATTAAATAAAAATATAATAAAAATAATAAAGTCTAAATCCTAATTTAAAATAAAAAGGAAATTATTTCTACTTAATTCAAAAAACAAATTATATTAAATATTCTATCTAAACTATTTCTATATAATTAAATACAAAGCAAAAATAGCAAAAAAATGCAAAATGCCATGAAAAAACAGGCGAACACTGAAATGCGGTGATATTATCGATACAGATTGAATCATAAAAAAGAGAGCGACTTTCGCTCGATTTCGACACTGAACTTATTGTTTGAATTAATTAGAATCGCCTGAAACGCGAGCAAAGCGGCTAAAATCCTGATAAATTTAATCCGACCGATAACACAGGCAAAATGCAACCTAAATAATATGCAGATGAAAACGAAGCAAAAACCAGTCAAAGTCGGAAAACTGGTGGGCAAATTTTAGGGTGCAACAGCTGCCCCTATTCAATCAACTTGGACCTGAAAGGATGAAAAGCAGCGGCTTTCAGAAATTCATGGTAGAAGGTGATTGAATACAAAAAGAACCCAAAAATTTGTAGTTTGTCAGGATGTATGCAATTGAAGCCCAACCATACGTCGCCAGAAAGAACACCATATCCAAAGATCACATCGTATAATGATAGACGGAAAGCAAACCATATCGAAAAACGCATTTCGCCTAATGATAGACGGGAGGTAATATCATATCCAAAGTCACATACTCTAATATAGACAGGAAGTAATATCATATCCAAAAATCACATCGTCTAATGATAGACTGGAAGAAAACCATCTCCGAAATCACATCGTCTAATGATAGACAGGAAGAAGACCATCTGAAATCACATCGTCTAAAGATAGACAGAAAGAAATCACATCGTCTAATGATAGACAGAAAGAAAATGATCTCCAAAATCACATCGTCTAATGATAGACAGAAATAAAATCATATCCAAAATCACATCGTCTAAAGATAGACAAGAAAAAAACCATCTTCGAAATCACATCGTCTAATGATAGACAGGAAGAAAACCATCTCCGAAACACACATCGTCTAATGATAGACGGGAGGTAATATCATATCAAAGCACTCACATCGTCTAATGATATACGGAGAGAAGCATCATATCCAAAACACTCACATCGTCTAATGGTAGACGGAGAGTAGCATCATATCCAAATCTTGCATCATCTAATGATAGATGGAGAGAAATACCATATCCAAAACACTCACATCGCCTAATGATAGACGGAGAGAAATATCATATCCAAATCTCACACCATCTAATGATAGATGGAGAAAAACATTATATTCAAAACTTGGATCGTCTAATGATAGATGGGAAGAACACCTGTTGGGGATGTCGTCATTAGAGGGTTGATGGACAAAGTACGGCCGACGTATGATCTGGAACCCAAAAGTAAGCAAGCATATGAGTTGACTGAACCAGGCCATTGGAGTTATGCCACTATCTTGATTGAAGAGTTGATTCAGGTCGCCACGGAAGGCTAACAAAAATCGACTTATGCTTCGCATGCACATGTTTGAAATTTTTTTTATGGCGTAATGCTCCATACGAAATAGAAATGCTACGCATTTGAGGATGAAATGCAAAGATGATGCAAATATGAACTATATGCAAAAATGCAGATGCAGGCTCGGGCTGCTGGGGGAAATCTGGATGTGAAAGAACCACTTCAGCAAAATAAATGCTGAAGAGGTGAATCCGCTGGGGTTAACCGGATGTGCCAAGTATGATTGGACTTCGCTGGGGAAGACAGGTGAAGGGTTACGATTTCCCGACATTCATCTTGAACCTGAAGATTGACCACACCTGCTTGAATAGCTCTGAGTAGCTCTGAAGATATGGAGAGGAAAAGTTCCTTTATTTCCAAACATGCCCCAACCTGTGGGTTCTCTATATAAACCTTCCTCGAAAGGAGATCTGAAAGTTCTGTACCTTGTAGGTTTGATATGAACTGCCTCAGCATCATGAACCTCGGAGAGGTGCTTCATATTAACTGCCTTCTGGATTAGGATAACTTCTATGCTCTTGGGGTGACCTGCCCCGACCTTGCAATGACTTTGCCCCTGATTGGCTGATCTGTGGAGAAGTGTCTCTGACTGACTTTGAGAGATTTACCGAATCTCGACCTGATTTCCCCAAATTAATTGACTTTGGATGACTGACTCCCTTGATGACCATTTGATATGGCTTGCCCCTACTCAACGGAGTATTCAGGCATTCTGCAGCTTATCTCGGCCAAACTTTCCACTGTAGGAACTCTCCTGATGTCAAATGCTTACTCGCAAGTAAAACAAATTGTTTTGCAAAGATAACATTAATGCAATGCATATGACAGTTTTGAAATCCAAGTCTGTTCACTGGAAAAAAGTTGTGACATTTAGTGAACGCATCACTTATCAGGTTTACTTGGTTCAACAGGGCGGGGACTGCTATGAGTCGTATCAACAGATTTCTCATTTTGGAGGGTATGGTTGCGGATTGTAAGATTGTTGGTCAACATGTTGGTGCTAGAGACATTTCCGATCATTGCCCTATTTGGTTAAGAGCTAATTCGGAGGATTGGTGCCCAAAGACGTTTAGGTTCAACAACTGCTAGAATTTATACACATATTTCTTCAATTTCGTTAATAACGAGTGGAAGGCGATGCATATCTCAGGGAGAGGTGATTTCGTGTTGAAAGAAAAGTTGAGAATCCTGAAGTTGAGTTTGAAGAGGTGGAACTTTGAGGTCTTTGGCTGGTTAGACTTGATAGTGGCAGAAGGCGTTAAAAAGCTTAATCTTTTGGATGTTTAAGCTGGAGTTTTACAAGGGACACTGGACGCTGCGATAGTTTCAAAAAGGGAAGATGTTTCTAATGCAATTTGGAAAAATCTGTACATGAAGGAGAATTTTTTGAGACAGTAGTCAAGGGTCATATGACATAAGGACGGTGATTTGAACACAACTTTTTTCCACAGAGTCATGCAAGGAAGGTGTATAAAAAAAACTTCATTCCTTTTTTTGATACTTCAGATGGAAAAGAGGAAGGAGTAGTGGAGGTTAAGAAGGCGGTTCGTGACTTCTTTTTGGAGAACTTCAAAGAGAATTTTGGTCATGGACCGACTCTCAACAATTTTGAGTTTGGAGGCTTGAATGCTAGTGAAAGACTTTCTTTGGAGGTTGAGTTTTTGGACGAAGAAATCAAGGAAGCGGTGTGGTGTTGCAATGGGTCCAAAAGTCCTGGAACAAATGGTTTTACTTTCTATTTCCTCCAACAATGTTGGGATATTATGAAATTGGATGTGGTTCGCTTTGTCCCAGATTTTCATGTTATACCAATTTTGACTAAAGCTGCCATGGCTTACTTTATAATGTTGGTCCCTAAAGTGGTTAACCCTCAGAAGCTTGCTAACTATAGACCGATATGTTTGGTGAATGTTTTCTAGAAGATATTTTTGAAAGTTCTGGCAGCCCGGCTGAAAAAGGTGATCAAAGGACTTATTTCTCCTGAACAAACAAATTTTGTGGCAGGTAGAAGCATGTCTGATGGGGTGGTGGTAGTCAATGAAATATTAGATTATGCTAAACATTCGAAGACCATGAAGATTTTGTTGAGCCTGAGATTGTCCGCAAACAGTTCAAAATCATAGATAAGAGACTCAAAGACGTTGAGGGTGTTAATTTCTTCAATATGGATGCAGACAACATGTGCCTAGTTTCTGGCCTTGTCATGCTTGCTAAGTTCAAAACTCCCAATTCGTAAAGTACAAGGGTCACTTTTGCCCAAGGGCTCATCTAGTCATGTACTTCTAAAGGATGGCAGCTTATACCAACAATCAAAATTTGCTCATCCACTGCTTTCAGGATAGTTTGAGTGGCGCCTCCCTCAAATGGATATGAACTTAGAACATAACAATGTTTGCTGTTTCCAGGATCTCGCCAACGCTTTTATGAAGCAATACAATATAACCTTGACATGGCTCCTGACCACCGCCACCTTTAAAATATGTCTTAGAATGAGAGAGAGTTATTCAAGGAATATGCTCAGCGGTGGAGAGAGTTAGCTTCCCAAGTTAAACCCCCTTTAGCGGAGAAGGAGCTAACTGGAATTTTCATGGATACTCTGTCCCCTTTCTATTGGGAGAAGATGGTTGGGAGTGTCTCTTCAAGCTTTACAGATCTGGTGACTATTGGCCAATGATGCAAAGAAATCCTTTGGGACCTTCCATAAGAAGAAAGAAGATCAGACCAATGTTGTCATGACTGATGTGAGAAGGCCTCGCCCTAGACCTCATTATATTGATCATCATGTTGTTGCTGTTGTTGCTGCTCCTCGACCAGCATAAGTTCCTTAACGCCCAGCTGTTGGACAAAACCAATATCGAAATAGGAATCAATTTGATCCTATTCCCATGACATATACAGAACTTTATCCTGTCCTAGTTCAACAAGGGTTGATCATTACAAAGACTCTGCAACCTCCTCCTAATCCTCTTCCAGCTGGATTTAGATTTTATCTCCACTGTGCATTTCATGAGGGTGCTCCTAGCCATGACTTGGAGAATTTGTATGCATTGAAAGCCAGAGTGCGTGATTTGGTTAGAAATGGAATCCTTGATTTTAAGGATATCCATCTGAATGTCTAGAATAATCCCTTTCCAGTGCATCAAAAGTGAAGCTTCAGTTGACTTCAGCGAACTATCTTCCTAAAAGCCAATGTTTTAGACAGGACAACTCATCCTTGTTACTGATTAGTCACTAGGCCCTTTTGTTTCTCGTTGTTTCTACTTTCCTTCATTTTTGTGTAAGTTGTTTGCTTTTAACTAGTGTTTGTACTTTCCTTCATTTTTGTCTATTATTTTCACTTTGATGCTTTATTTTTCAAATATTTACTTCTTGTCCAAACTTTTGATTATGCAAGTATTTGAGGGAGGATGACGAAAATATTGTACCCATAATTGTTGTTGGTACACTTTCAATCAATCTTTGCTGATGATGCAAGGCATTATTCTAATTCCCCAAACACTGAAGAAATAAAGAATTTATTCCCTTGTCAACCCCTTCGAACCTAGAAGTAGGAGTTTTCTTTTTACAAATAACCCACGATCTGAACCTGGGGCAGCGTAGTTCTCAATTAACTTGGTTGTGTGTTCATGCAAGACACCTTTCATATAAAGGTTGCATCCACAATTCTCCCTTCACACAACAAGCAAGTGTCGGAGATATTTTTCAATATGAAAGGCATTGATGGTTCACCGTAATCATTAAGCTAGGAAGTCTCCCTCTTTTTTTTCCAAAAATAAAAAAGCCCTCTAAGTCAAAACCTATGAAGGAGACTTAGGAAAAACTAGGGTATCCCGCTGACTGTAATCTTCGCAAGAAAAAGTTCAGGAAAAAGTTAGGGATAATAAAGATCTTTAAACACTTTACCCTAAAAATCCTCAATGTCAAAATAACCAAATGTTATAAGGAAGTAGTGATTGCCTTTTCAAAGGTCCCTTAACTTCTGAACCATCATCATGGCTATCATCAGTGAAATTTCCAACCTATGGAAATCTGAGCGAATAGTATGAGTTAACTGAGCGTAAGACTGAAGATCATCACGTACATTGGGTGGGCACAAACAAATTTTGAGTCTTTATCCTTTGTTTCATAAACTGTGAACCAGACCATGTTACAACCCTCAAAAGACCTAACTAAAGCAAGGTTATTTTGAAAGCATACTACAACAAGTTTACGCAAGCTGACTCCAAAAGATTTTTGTAAATCAATTATTTTGGCATTACACATTTGCTTTACACTTTGAGTGTTTTGAACCGCCGCGTTCTGACATGAAACTCTTATACTTTTCATATTTGAAAATAAATTTTGATTTCAAAAGTTTCATGAACTTTACATTACCATGTTTGTATGAACACTTTTTTTGCAAACTGGCTTCCCTCTCAAGAAATTTTCAAATAATTGAGAAACTTGGTCAGGTGATCCTATCAGGGGCAAGTTCCTTCCAAATCTTATTGAGAATCAGTTCGAGGTCTGTTGCTCATTGCAAGTCCTTCTCAGATTTGGTTTATCCAGAAGATCTTTCAAGACTCAGACTGGGGCAAGCCTTCTGAGGGCACAGTAAAGTAGTCATTTTCAAGAATCAGACAAGTTGAAGCAATTATCAGCTCATCTATAATAGTCAGCTAATATGGGGCAGTTTAATTAAAGAATCCCCAAGCAGCTCTCCATCCTTCCTCTAAGGATCAACTTATTATAGTTTACCATTGTGGCAGAGATATGCCCAGCGGTAGAATCTCTAGTCCTCAAACAAAATGACAGTGATCTCCGTGTTGAGGATTCAGTTCTCTAGTTTTGTCATCTCACCAAAAGAGCCGAGCCATGTCATTAACATTTGCATTTGCATTTGATCATATATCATTTGCATAGCTCATATGCATATGGATATCACGAGTGATTTTGATTTCAAAAGTTTCATGAACTTTACATTACCATGTTTGTATGAACACTTTTGTTTGCAAACTGGCTTTCCTCTCAAGAAATTTTCAAACAATTGAGAAACTTGGTCAGGTGATCCTATCAGGGGCAAGTTCCTTCCAAATCTTATTGAGAATCAGTTCGAGGTCTGTTGCTCATTGCAAGTCCTTCTCAGATTTGGTTTATCCAGAAGATCTTTCAAGACTCAGACTAGGGCAAGCCTTCTAAGGGCACAGTAAAGCATTCATTTTCATGAATCAGACAAGTTGAAGCAATTATCAGCTCATCTATAACAATCAGCTAATCTGGGGCAGTTTACTTGAAGAATTCCCAAGCAGCTCTCCATCCTTCCTCCAAGGATAAACTTATTATAGTTTACCATTGTGGCAGAGATATGCCCATCAGTAGCCTCTCTAGTCCTCAAACAGAATAGCAGTGATCTCCGTGTTGAGGAATCAGTTCTCCAGTCTTGTCATCTCACCAAAAGAGCCGAGCCATGTCATCAACATTTGCATTTGCATTTGATCATATGTCATCTGCATAGCTCATATACATATACATATCATGAGTGTTTCATCCTCATTAGTAAAATGAGCTCGATCGGGGGGTTAGAAAGATGTCTACATGCTTTTGAAACTACTCTCACTTCTTCACATAGTTTTTGGCATCTAGAAGACCAATAATACATGCCTTTGAGGATCTTCTTTACACGGTCCATAACTCTAAGATATTTCCCAAAAATACATTTATGTACTTAGAATAGCACATATGTGGCTTCTTCTCCTTCGATACATTTTAATAGATGGTTGGACAAACCCCTTACGTACATTGTGCATTCTAATACTGAATACGAGCTTTCTGTCCTTTTCACAAGGATGGTTTCGGTACATTTGAGTGGCACTATTGTGGAATCGATGCATGACATGATTGATAATATCCACGAAGGATGGGTGGTGCCATCTATTGCTACCATTATCATCTCTTGAAAGTTAATGCTAGGTCTACCAACAGATATTGTCGTGTCTGTCTGACGTCTTCCAGATATGACATTTTTTATCCGATTGTTTCTCCGGATATGTTTGTTCCTATATTACATCCAATACCATTCTCAGATATTGTGATTTTACCTTTCATTCAAAGGCATTATTGGATGACTGGTATCTTTCTTCCAATGACATTCTTGGATGTCACCCTCGTTTCTCTTTCTGATGTTTTTCCAGATTGAGTCTTTGTTTTGATGTTCTCCTAAAACTTATATAATGTTTTTCCAGATATTTCCCTTCGATTCTGATGCTTTTCCAGAATCTATCCGACATTTTTCCGGACTTGTTTCTTTCTCTGATGTTTTTCCAAATTGAGTCTTTGTTCTAATGTTTTTCCAAATTGAGTCTTTGTTCTGATGTCCTCCCAGAACTTATCTAATACTTTTCCGGATACGACTTTTATTCTGATGTTCTTCCAGAACTCCTTTTGTGTCTATCTGATGTTTTTCCGGATATGACTTTTGCTTCTAATGTTCTTCCAGAGCCCTTTTGTTTCTATCTGATACTTTTTTGGATATGACTTTTGTTCTGATGTTCTTCCAGAACTCCTTTTGTGTCTATCTGATGCTTTTCTAAATATGACTTTTGCTTCTGATGTTTTTCCAGAGCCCTTCTATGTCTATCTGATGCTTTTTTGTATATGACTTTTGTCTGATGTTCTTCTAGAACTCCTTTGTGTCTATCTGATGCTTTTCCGGATATGGCTTTTATTTCTGATGTTTTTCCAGAAACTCCTTTGTACCTATCTGATGCTTTTCCGGATATATATTTATTTTCTGATGTTTTTCCAGAACTCCCTTGTTGCTTATCTGACATTCTTCCAGATATGTCTTCAAAATCTTTTCCCGTACATTTAATGTTTTTCTAAATCTTTTCCCGTACATAGATGATGATTGTTGCTTCCCGAGTGCTGCTGCCTCTTCCCAGTGAGTGGTTACTCATTGTGTTGACTCTATCCCTATTTGCTTTCGTTTTTGTCTGCATTTTTCATTTATCTTTCCATCATTATCATCATATTAGAGTTTATGGCATGTCAGCATTGAATAGTTTTCTCTTGTCCTTAGCATAACATGTCATTGTATCTAAGGGAAAATATTTTTGTTATCTGTATTTAAATACCTTTCACCATGATTTCATGAGTATTTTCATTACTCATGTCATCCGGTAAGGATATTTAAATAGGGGCAACTGTCATACCCCAAATTTTACTCTTAGATTCTCTGATCTTTTTCATATCATCATAAGTCATCCATTTTTGCATTAACTTAGTTAAACATTTCATTGATCATTTAATCATACATTTTTATTCCATATCATTCTTGATTTGATTTATTTTCTTTTTATATTTAGTTAAATAATTATCTTGAATTATTTAGAATTAATTTAGTTAATTTTGTTTTTTAGTTTAGGTTATATTTTAATTTACTTATTTAATTGTTTTCTTTTGTTTTAAAAAAAAAGAATTTTTTTAAAGAACTTAGAGCTCAATTTATTTTACTACATAAAACAAAAATACAAGAAAAAAAAACATTTCATAAAAATAATTACATATTTAAGTCCATACAAAAGCCCATTCACTTTTCTTTATTACAACAAGAATAAAAAATACAATCCTACTTTTCCTGCTACCATCTAAATAAGCCATGAATTTGCAAAAAAAAACCTCTTGCAACTCATCTCCAAAGACCAAACTCGTACCATTGCAAACTTTGGCTATGCCTCAAACCTCCAAAATTATGCATTCCGTCAACAACCGTACTGATAACTTGTGCATATGCACACCACACCTACACTCCAGGCCATCCGTACCAAACCTGCAAACAGACAATGACCATACTCAATTTTCTCCTTGTACCTTCTTCTCCAAAGACCTGCAATATCATAATAGGACACCACTGTCCTTCAGAATTCCTGCACAACAAAGCAATAACCTGCTGCATCATAAACCTTGCTCTAAGCTAAAAACTACTGCACTTCAAACTTGCTCCAAATTGCTAAACACTCCAAAATATCTACACAAAGCAACATGTACAAAGATCTGCAATAAAGAAAATGAAAGTTCAAAAGACCTGCCCTTGAGAGCAACCACATGAGATAACAAACATATTCAAAAGGTTTTGTTTTGAATTAAAAAATGAGGGGGGAGACATTGAAAGAGGGAGGAGAAAAAAAAGGACTGACCACCAAAGGAACTTTTCATGAGTTTTATTCGGCTTCTTCAAAAAACAACCACTTGTGCTGCTCCCTAAAAGACCTCAACCAAAGCTTTCCTTTGGCTTCATCGTTCCATCCTTCAGGGCTCCACAAACCCAACCACAGTCACCTTCAATAATATTCAATCCAAACTTCCCCATCATCATTGCTCTACCCACATAACTAGTTTCACAAATCACCAAAAAAAGAAGAGCACACCTTCTAGAAAGACACGCTTCCTGTTTCGACGACAATAACCAAAAACCTTAGAACTACCAAAACCTCATACATTCCAGAAACAACTTCATAGAGATTTTAGAGGAAGCAAAGATTGAAGAAAAGAAAAGAGGGGAGTAGAACGATCAAAAATCAAAGTTTTACAAACTCACCGTTGGGGTTAATCGGAGCATCTCATTGGAGCCACCAAGGTTCATCGAGGTCATCTTTTTTCTATTCCATGTTACACTCTATTGAGCTCTTCTATTCATATGTATTGATTGTAGGATGGTGAAACTGCATTTCCTGAAATCCTTTGAAATTATGTGTTTAGGGTTTGATGTGTTACTGATTTGGGGTTTCAATACCAGGATTGGAGTGGTTTGTTGTATTATTGATTTGTAGATTGTGTTTTAAAAAAAAAAGAAAAATGAAAGTTGTATGTCTGTGGAGAGAGAAACGAGCAATGTTGGATTTAGAAGACGAAACACGTTGTTGAAAAAAGAGAGAGAGATCATGCTATTTTGGTTTTATTTTCCAAGGACTTTTAATCCCTGTTCAGCGTTCATGATTGGGCTGAAACGAGGTGGCAAGCTTTAATTCTTTAATCTTTTTCACATGGTATTTGTTCCATAGGCATGCTCGTTTTGTTTTTATGAAAATAAGAGATTTTTCCTTTATTTTTGTGTAGCACTCACATTTTGGTTCACCATGTTCCCTCCGTTCAGATCATTGGATTTTGTTTAACTAGGTCATATTTTAAGACCTGACGTTTGTGTCTGGGGCGCATGGTAGAGTCTTTTCAGACGTTACCCATTAGATCCATTTCACCAGATTTCTTTTTGGGTTTGGGGAAGAATTTGTTATTACCACTCCCCATTTTGAGCCCATCAGCATTTCCCTTGGATTTTCTTGCTGCATACACCCCTCTTTGTTTTTTATTATTTTTTTATCCTTCCTTTCCTATTTTAGTATCATTTTATATTTTCCTAATATTTCCAAATAATTCTATAAAAATTTATTTTGTGATATTTTTATTTAATTAATGTTTAATTAGAAATTATTTATTTTATTTTTAGATTAGAATTTGGTTTAGTTAGTTTAGTTGACTAGATTTAGTTAACTTGAGTTTTTTAGAATTTAGTTAGTTTTTAAAAAGTATATTTAGCTAGTTTTAGTTGTTGTTGGGTGTTTGGTGTTCTTTTGTTCATTCTTGACTGTTACTACTTATGCTTAAAGCTTCATTCCTTGTTCCTCTGTTGCCTGTGCATTCCAAAGAAAAGGATCCCCCTTGTTGACTGCCATGTTATACTTAGCCTAGCCTTAGGTCCTTACCCTTTATTTTAGCCTTAGGATTAGAGTCATTGTACTTTGTGCGAGTGTCCTACCATGTACATTTCTTCCTCGTTTAACCTAGCCTTAGGTTTAGAGTCGCCACACTCTATGTAGGTGTCTCACCGTAGACATTTACTTTCCCCCTGGAACCTTAACCATAGTCAAGAGTTCCTCACCCCTATTGAGGGGAACTATGAACACTCTGATTTCTCATTTATCGATGAGAATACGTAGGTACAAGATGCGATGTCTTGGCGAGCTCACTAACAACTAACTTCCTGTTAACATTTTCAACCTGGGATTGGAGTCACTGTGCTCCAGGTAGTTGTCCCGCTGTGGACATTTCCCATGTTTACCTTTGCCATAGGACTTGGAGTCGCCGTGCTCTATTTAGTCGTCTCGCTGTGGATATTCCCTTCCTTGCTAACTTAACCTTAGTTTGGAGTCTCCGCACTCCATGTAAGCGTCATGGTGATGAACACTTACTTCCCCCTTAGAATCTTGACCACAGTCAAGAGCTCCTCACCCCTTTTGAAAGGAACTACAGATGCTTTGATTCCATTCTCGTTAGGATACGTAGGCACGAGATGCGATGTCTTGGCGAACATACTTTGTATATACTTTAGGTCTTTACCTTAGCACTTTTCCTTTAGCAAGCAAAGTTTAGCATAACACAAATACTAACAAGAGGTTCTTGTAGAGTACTACAGATACTTAGGATGCTAACACCTTCCCTAGGTATAACCAACCCCCGAACCTTAGATCTCTTAGCTGTGTTGTTACATAGCGCACTTAGGTTTTTTTTCGATCTTTACCCTTTCCTTTGGATAAATCAAAGCTCGGTGGTGAACTTCATGATTTGTGATTCAAGTTAATTCAATAGCTTGATATCTGATTCTCACTGCAACAGGTATAATCTCTGCATACAATCAAAATTAAACTTCGAGGACCTTTGGTAAGCTTCAGCCAAATCCCACGAGTAATTGAAGGTCGCTTTCATCCTCGGGTCCCAAGTAGAGAAATCAAGAATTCAACAAAAATAACAACACTTGACAAATTCAACAAGAAAAACAATAATCCTATTCTAAAATTACAAAATCACCAAGCCTAATTGCATGCATCTAACCTTATTCTAATTTTTTTTTTACAAAAACGAACTTAAATAGAGATTAGCAAAAGCATACCTTGGATTGAGAGTGAAAAAATTCGAACTTGACACGGTCTTTTTAAGAATTCTCTTCACTTCTCTATTCGACACCTCAGCTTGACCATTTGTTTGTGGGTGGTATGTGTTGCACCCCAAAATTTGACCAACTACTCATCGCAATTTGGCTCATGTTTCGACTCATTCCATTTCGCATTTGCATACCGCGTACATTGCATTTTTTCCAGTCAGATCGGTTTATCGGAATCACGGCCCTCTGATAGCATTTCAGACCAATACGAGGACGTATTTGGAGAATCGGTGCTCGTCCCGGTGTTTTCAGCTCTCGCTGTTGTTTTTGAGGACATCTCGGTGTCCGAATTTTTACCGTTTATTTCGATATAGTTCGCTAATCGATTTAATCGGCTTTCTCGGTAGTTTTAGTTTTTTCCTTATTTTCTAGAATTTTTTAGGGATTTAATTCATTTTTCTAGGTATTAGATAGTTTTTAAATAGCTTTTAGATATTAATTGATTTTTTAATAGTTTAGTTTAATTTCTTTTTTTTAGAAATTCTTTAATCATTTAGATAATAGGTTTTTAGAATAAATCATATCATTTTAGATATTAAGTAGTTTTTTAAAATAGTTTAATATGATTTTCTTTTACTAGAGTTTTTAAATAGGATTAATAGAAATTATTAGAGTTTTTTTATTCTACTAGTTTAGAGATTAGTGGAATTAGTAGAGTTTTATTAGTTTAGAATTAATAAAGTTTTAGGTTAATTCTCTTTATTAGAGTTAATTAGGACTTAATAGAGATTAATTAGGATTTTAATCTTTTGTTTAGATTTTAATTGAGCTAATCAGTTTTAATTAGGAATTATATTAGTTTTAATTTTCATTTTAGGCGTTAATTGTAGTTTTAATTCTTAGTTAGTATTAATTGAATATCCATTAGTAATTAGGTCTTCATTTAGTCTTTAATCAGTTTTTTTAAGTGAGTTTAATGAGGTTTTTAATCAGTAATTAGTCCATTCCATTAGTTCAGTCTTAATTTTCATGGGCCCATTGTCTTGGAGGCCCAAACTCTCAGTCCAGTGCAGTGACATGTGTCACTCTATAAAGGAGGCCACGCGTCTCATTCAGAAGGCCCCACTTCATTTTTCCACTCACGCCACGTTTCACTTCCTCCACCTTCCACCTCATTCTCACCATCACCGCATGCATGCCACGTTTTCCCCTCTGCATGTCACGCCACTTGGCGCTCCCTCTCGCCTCCACCATTGCCACGCGTCTCGCTCACATCCTCCCTCTGCATGCGCTTCGCCACGTGCCCTCCCCGACGGCGAGTCCCCCGTCCGGCCATGCAAACGCCAGAGAAACTCAACGGCAGAATCATACGGAGGTCCTCATGGCCGAAACTCCGTCGGAAACCCTTGAATCCCACCGGAGAACTGCAAATCTTCATCGTCCTCAACATCAATGTTCTTGCAAACTCCACCCAGAAACTTAACCTTCAGCATTTTTTCCAGACGATAATCATCATTGATCTTCACCGATCATCATCAATAATCGTTCGATCTTCCTCATCATCACCTTCATCTTGTGATTCACAGGAAGTTTCCTCCAAGATCCATCCGTTTTTTGTTTCCAGAGACTCTAAACCAACAACAGTCTCCGATCATCATCAATGATCTTCTCAGATCATCAAGAAATCTCCAGAAAACCTCCAAGAACTTCATGTGTTCTTCAGTCCTTTTCCCAGAAATTAAGACGTTCATCAGACTCAAACTTCCAAGATCCACCTTAGTTCATCACCGTCTCGTAACTGATCGCTGGAAACGCAACGACCTTCAAGAAACCCCCAAACGTCTTCATCCTCAACGATCATCAAACCTCCAGCAATCTTCTTGTGAGTTCTTCACCAGATGCATTTGATTCACCATCGTCTTCATAAATCTGTTCAGGGAGATCTCAAACTCCATGGAGCTTCGCATGCAAACGCTTTTAAAGATCCTTCATCAATCTTGCAATGTTGTCCAGATCTTCATCGACGTTCCTCCATGGATCTTCAAGAACCTCAGAGGGTGGATCGCGTCGAAAAAGGTGATAGTTCGAATTGTTGTTGCTTCTTCATCTGTGTTGTTGATCTCAGGAAGGTTGAGAAAGGTGGAGTTTGAGGGGGGAAAGATTGAAGGAGAAGAAACGAGAGAGAGTGAAGCTGAGAGAAGCGGCGCAGGTGAGAGGAGCGTGAACAGTAGTCTAGGGAATTAGGATTCTGAGAAGGTGGAACGAGAAAGAGAGAAAGGAGTCCGCGTGTGGACTGGGCCGGGCCCAATTGTTTTCGTCCGTCCACACCCCCGTTCCCACCTACCCCTCCTTTTTTTGTTTGGTTGATTGGGCTGGGCCCTGAAGCTATTTCTGGCTATACCCCCCGGTTCACTTTCAGCACCCCCCTCCCAGCAGTTTTTTTGTTTGTATTCCTATTGGGCTGGGCCCAGTTTCTGTTCTGGTTTTTTTGCTGCATCACCCCTCCAGCTGCAGTTTTGCACCCCCTTGGGTTTTTTTTCTCTTTTTTTTTTCTTTATTTTCTTTTTATACTCTTTTGTTTAGTTTTTAAAGAAAGAAAAAAAGAATATATATAAGCATAGAAAAATAGAGAAATGGAAATATAAAAAAGAATAGAAATAAAATAATAGTATTTTTAGTATTTTCTTTTTTAGGATATAATTTCTCATAGAGTTTATTTTACATTTTTAGAAGTAGTTTTAAATGTCCATTTGTTAGGGGACTCTTTACACTTTTAGAAGTAGATTTAAAAGTCCACTTGTTAGGGGACTATTTCTCATTAGATTTTCCATGATAGTTGGATAGGATTCTTTAGGAGTTTATTTTCCTGTACTCAATCATTGTATTTTTTATGAATATTAATAAAACGAGATTTGTGTTGTGGTCTCCGTTCTACCCGTAGTTAGGCTGAACTACAGCTACTCTGACTTTCTATGATGAGAATATGTAGGCATAGGATGCGATATCCTAGCGAGCACACTAACAACTAACCTTTGATTCTCTCGCTGCTGTGCGATCGAGACTTTCCCGCTGACGACTGATGTTATCCTTTTCTCTTGCCCGAGTGCATTTGAGACCAGACCGTAGTTCTAGTTCCCGTAGGTTCCCATACCTCGAAACCCGACATACTCCGTCCGTTCTACCGCAAACAGGTACGCCTAAGTCTCCAATGGTCGAGCAGCGTCCACCTAACTGCTAGAATGCGTATGCTAGTATCGTCAACGTAATCTCTCACCCCCGTGTGACCGAGAACACCCTGTCTAACCGTAGTTAGCCTGAACTACGTCATGCTATGATTTCTCTGAAGAGAATACGTAGGCCCAAGACGCGACGTCTTGCCGAGCAACTAACCCGTAGTTTCCCAAACTACGTAGACTCTGATTTCTCGTTCTCTGAAGAGAATACGTAGGCATAGAGTGCGACGCTCTATCGAGTCAATTTCTTTCTCGTTTAGATTTAGCAGCCGTAGATAGATTGTTTTTCACCCGTCCAAGTAAACCAAGCAAGCGTGGATCCCGTCGAGTACGACGGACGTGAGGGTTGCTAATACCTTCCCCTTGCGTAACTGACTCCCGAATCCAGACAACAGTTGCGACGACCTTGTCTTACCCTTTTTCGTCAGGTTTTTCCGATCGTTTCCTTTCCCGCTCTGAGGGATAAATAACGAAAGGTGGCGACTCTTCTGTTTTGCCGGCACCTTATTTTCGCGCAAGCGACAGCTGGCGACTCTGCTGGGGACTTTGATAGTTCCCTATGCATTTGGGATCCAACGTCCCTTAAGAGAGTCAATCCTAGCGCTTGTGTGTTTGCTTGTTGGGTTGCGTTTATTTATCGCATTTTACTTCTCGCGCTTTATTTCCCGCCTTTTATTTCCAGTTTGATATGATTATTTGTGCTGTTGTGGGATGGGAGTTCTGATGAGTGAGAAGCCAGACCCAGGCTTGAGTGCACCATAGAATTAGAGTGGAAATTAGTGGGCGTATGCTTGCTTTGTAGGCACTAGTGTCTCATGAAATCCACGCTCAGACGAGGTTCATCCAGTTGGCTTCCCTTTCAACCCTTTGGGTTGAGACAGTTGCTGGTTTGGTGGATTGTCGACTCTGGGGACCGATCATTTGTGATTCAACTAAGTGAGGCCACTTCATGAGCTGGTGATGCCACACCTTCTGGGTATCGTATCACCCCTCTTGAAAGTCTGTGACGCTGATGAACGTATAGGATGCCGTACCTTGAGTCAGTTTAGGTCCATACCCGTGAGTGGGAGGGTTTTTGCAGGAAACTTGACTTCCAGCCTACCCGATATCTTGGTTTTCTCTCGTCAGAGCAGACTTATCCCGTCCGCAGTGCAGCAGCAATCAGAGCTTTGTGGGGGCTGTGATCCCGTGTTTGCTGCATCTTGCATTGCATTTGCATGAGCATTCCTGCATCATATTGCATGTCATTCGCCAGCTAGTCAGAGCTCTTATCCGGCCGTTGTTTTGATTCTGAAGGTGAGTGTCGAAGACGACCAAAGGGCTGAAGCAGATTTGAAGCAGACTTGATCAGAGTCAAGCAGTGAAGTCAGTTGATGGTAGCTATGTCAGAGAGCAGCTTCCAGTTTGGTGATACCTTGTCAGGTTTCACTGTGAAGTCCAATCATTTGTATGGATCTACGCATGACGAATACTTTCCGCAAGTGAACAACCTTACGGCAGCTCAACCTGTACAACCTTCTGTTGAAGACCGAGGTCTACGTGAGCAGTTTGTTGTCCGAGGTGAACGTTCTCCTTCTGTTGATATCTCAGACTACCAGGGTTTTGCCTTCCCTGTGCCAAAGTCCCGAAGAGAGGTCCCGATAGCAAAGACTGAAGACCCATTAGCTCCCGTTTATGCTAGAAGGTTTCGCGCATTGGATGAAAGATTCAGAGCCTTGAAAAGTAAAGACGCTGTTACCCCTCGTGCTGCAGACATGTGTCTGGTTCCTGGCCTAGTGTTACCTCCGAAGTTCAGAATGCCGAGGTTTGAAAGGTACAAAGGAGATAGTTGCCCGAAGCAACATTTGGTGACGTTATGCCGAAGAATGACTTCGTTCGTGCACAACGACAAGCTGATGATTCATTGCTTTCAAGATAGTCTGACAGGGGCATCTCTGAGTTGGTATATGAAATTAGAGAGCGATCAAATCCGATCATGGATGGATTTAGCCAATGCTTTTCTGAAGCAGTATGACTACAATCTTGATGAAGCTCCTAGTCGCATGCAGCTGCAAGAATTGTCTCAAGGGAACAATGAACCTTTCAGGAAGTATGTTCAGAGATGGAGAGAATTTGCTGCCAGAGTGCAACCACCGATTCTAGACCAGGAGTTGAAAGGAATGTTCGTAAACTCCTTGCAGAGCTTGTACTTTGAAAGAATGTTTGAAATCGCACCAAATTTCTATGAATTGGTAAGGACAGGAGAACGCATCGAGTATGGTGTAAAGACTGGAAGAATCCAGAATGTTTCAGGCGGTCAGGCTAGTGAAACCGAATCTCTCTACAACTTTCAAACTAAAGAAGGAGTTGTGATCAACGCAATCATGAATGATGTTGGGTATCCTCAAGACGAATCGGTGAAATCTGTTGGTTCTCCGTCTTCGCAGCGGTCAGTATCTTCTGTGTCTCGTTATTCTGGACAGACAATTGTGCCTGGGGCACCATATCGAGAACCCTATGTAGCTCCTCTTACAAATCCACGAGCTCGTGGCCGAGGTTATCAGAATCAACATCAGAATCAGAACCGACCTTGTAACAACTTGGAACGAAGGAATGCTCCTTCTCATCCAGTGCCTGTGCCGTATAGCCAGATTCTTCCACATTTGATTCAGAATTCTTTGGTGGAACCGAAAGCTCTTAAGCCCGTGCCAGAGCCTTACCCTCCAGGGTACAATTCCCATGCTCAGTGTGGATACCATGGTGGATCTCCAGGGCATTCAACTGAAGATTGCAAAGCTTTTCAGGCAAAAGTGCAACAGTTGATCGACAAAGGGTGCATTTCCTTTCCTGATGGAGTTTTGGTTGTGCATGACAACCTCTCAGCTGTCTGAGCTCGTAGATTCAGAGGGTTATTTCCAGAAGCCAGTGGTCCAGACAGGCAGACGTCCTCAGCATTGGCAGCCCTCAGACTTTTTATTATTTGCATTTGTAGTTTCTTTTCTGTTAGTTACTACTTGCTGTTAAACATTGTTTGTTTCGAATGGTAATATCAATAAAGTGACTATGCATTTTTCTGAATTAATCATGTCGTTGTCATTCATTTACTGCATTGCACTGACACTTGCACTTTATTCACTCCACTTTATCACTATGATTAGCAAAGATTGGAGGGAGGATGACGAAATTGAATACTCATAACCGATGATCGTATGCTTTCAGATAAAACCTTGCCGATGACGTACAAGGCATTGTTTCAAATCCCCTAAACACCGGAGAGATAAGGAAGAGAATCCCTTGTTAACCACTTCGAGCCGAGAAGTAGGAGTTTCTTTCGGACTTTTAAACCCTCACATCTTAATCCGGGGTAGGGTAGTTGTCAGTTAGCTTGATCGAGCGTTCAAGTCTTATAGAGGAGTGTTGCCTTTCGAGGACCAATCACATCGTATTTTTCCCCAGAGGTCGTACCTCGTCAACCACAATGGTTAAACCTCACCAATCAGGAGTGAGACAGTTATAAACCTCTCGGATGAATCCGGACAGCCAGTGTCGCACGACTTGTTCCAAAAGAAAAAAGGAATAAGAAAGCCCGCTAAGTAAAAAGAAAAAGCTGGAAAGCAAATACTTAGGCAAAAAATCAGGGCATCCCAATGGACTTCAAAAGAAAAATCGAAAAGAACTCTGAAGAGTCAGTCCAGGAAAAAATTAGGGAATCAAAAGAATGAAAAAGAAAGGATATAAAAAGAAAAATCCTCAAACAAGGACAAAGTCGTGTAGATACAGACACCGAAAACGAAAAAGGAGTAACTGTCACTCCGAAAAACCTTGTGAATTCCTTAGTTATGGTTCTTACCATTCAGCATACCTCTCGAAGAGGCGAGCGCTCGTGCTAAGTTAACTGAACTTTAGGATCGGAGATCATCACGTAGAAGGGGTGGGTACAAATCATAATTTGAGCCAAATATCCTTTGTTTCACGAACCATGAACCCGACCACGATACAACCCTTAAAAGACCTAATTGAGGCAGGGTTTATTCTGAAAGCGCATTGCGATAAGGTTGAGTAACCTGACTCCTGCATGATTTGCTAATCATATCCTTGTTGTATTTTTTCACTGATCGAATAAGCACTACGTCTGAACTCTTTGGTTCATTCGTCACTCACTAGCATGACACGTAAATGAGTGACAGTACATTTTTCAAAATCCGCATGAACATTGCATTAAAATTACCATTCGTGAATAAACAATTTTAATTGCAGGTCAGTAGTTGACACGAAGGAAATTCCAACGGAGAGTAGTCAATCAGGACTGAATCATAGCAGTTTGGATCAGAACGGTATGCCGTGAAACCCTGTGAATTTGGGGCATTGACTTCCAGTGAGTTTGGAATCAGTTTGTCTGAGGACAAGTCCCGGAGTATCGGTTGATTATGGTACAGGTTATTCAAGAGGCAGTTGATCAGAGATGAATCTTCTCGAGACCCAATCAGAGGCAGTTATCCAGAACTCTTGTGATTTGAGGGCAGATCCCTCCAGTGTTCAATCAGGGCATGTTGAGTCGCTCATCGCTCGTTCAGGGGCAAGCTACTAGAAGTATACTGAAACCAGCCATGCTGAGAGCTGGTCAATTGAGGATGAATCCTTCCGTTGTACAGATGTTGGGGCAGGCCATCTGAAGATTGTCTTGTTGCCAGCCGCTTTCTGTTCAGAATGAATTTTCCCAAGAGTCGGATTGGGGCAAGTTGAATTGCACTGGGGCAAGTTGTTCAAATGAGTTTGTTCACCCTATCAAGAATTGAGTGTCGGGGAATCATGTCATTACCCTGCCAAAAACCTGAGCCTTCTGAAGAAGCCTTGCTGTCATTGGATTGTTATCCTACAGTATAACCTGTTACTTGGCTGAACCTTGTAACCAAGCCGTTTTAAAGTCCAGTTCTCGTCTGGCAAGCCGGAGGTCAGTTCTCATCTGAAATCCAAACCAGAAACCATCCCCGTCGGGTCACCTTTTATTTAACCTATTGTTTAACCAGTTCTCGTCTGGATAACACAGTTTTAAAGCCCAGTTCTCGTCTGGCAAACCAGAAATCAATTCCTGTCTGACATCCAAAACCCGTAAGCCCAGTTCTCGTCTGGCAAATTCCCGTCTGGCAGTCCACTTTGAATGCTAGTTCTTGTCTAATATTTCCCTTTCAATCCACTTTTGTTGGTAACCAGAAATGAATCCCTATTACCATAAACCTATCTCTAAACAAGAAAAAGCCTAATTGTACCTGGCACGATGATTCCTAGTGACTCGTATGTTGTCACATTCCCCGACACAAGGCTCGAGTGACCTCAGCTCCATGATTGGTATTCTGTATTCCCCGTGTTGATGTTGTTGAATCAGGATTGTCTTCTCGGCAGAGGCGTACAGTTTGAGATTGTTTCCCCTGAGCAGTTTGAGATTGCAGCAAATTGAGATGGCATTCATCCCTTATCAGAGTAGGATCGAGATTATCCTCAGCAGGGCGAGATTGATATTCCTGGCAGAGTATGGCCATCCCAAGCATCGAACGTTGATTAGCCTGATGTGCTATTTCCCAAGCGGGTTGAGACTGAAGCTTTCCCTTGACTAGCAGATTTGGGTTTATTTCCCTAGCAGTGGGACTGATGCAATGTTGTATCCCCACAGAGTCCAAGTCTGACTCCTTTTCCCTCCGAGTCCAGGTCATTGACTCATTCCTCAAGCAGAGGTCGACGGTGATTCCCTTACTGAGTAATCTCCAGACGGGTAGATGTTGGTAGAGAAGAGTTATTTCTCAGCAGATTGCTTCGTACCCTATAAGGACTTAGGGTATTCAAAAAAGACCGTTCAGGGTTGTTTTCCTCAGTGAAGTGAGATTCAAGTTCAGTGATCGATTGTTATCATCTGCAGACGTCAGAGGTGTTTCCTTGATAGGATCAGTACGGCTCCGTTAGAGTCGTACAATGAGTAGCTAAGGATTGATATCCCCAGCAGTGTTGATACACACATATTCCTCATCAGACTTGATAGTCCAGCAGGTGTTACCTAGAAGGGTCAGTCTCCGTGAGGCGTATGCAAGATTATTCTCAGCAGATCAGGATTGATATCCCCGATAAAGTTCAGCAGTCTCTCCCCGCAGAGTCTGAACGCGAGATCAGGAGCATTGATACGTCTCCCCAGGCATAGATGATTCTCTCCCCAATCAGATGTACCCTGAAGGAACGTCATCTCCTCAGCTGAGTTAAGCGCCGAAGCATGAATCCATTCCCTAGCACCGGGTCACAAGTGCAGGTTTCATAGAAATGTTCGGGCGCCGAAGCTCGTGTTCTCCCCCAGCACCGGGTCACAAGTGCAGGTTTCATAGAAATGTTCGGGCGCCGAAGCTCGCGTTCTCCCCCGCACCGGGTCACAAGTGCAGGTTTCATAGGAAACTATTCGTACGCTGAAGTATGCAGCAACTGATGGTGCCAGACTGAAGTCTCCAGCGGAATTAAGATTCCCCTGCAGAGTTGTACTCTCCCCCGAAGTCGGATGATTCCTTCTTCCCCAGCGGAATTGAAATTCCTCATCAGAGTTGTACTCTCCAGTGAAGCAGTTGGGACCATGATTGGTTTTCCCCAGCAGAGCGTTGAACAGCTGATGCTGTACGCCCCCCAGAGTTGTACTCTCTAGCGAAGCAGAATGATTTCTTCTTCCTCAGCCAAGTTTGCAGATACCCCAAGAGAGCCTAATCCTTGGAAGTCGATCAGACCATGATTGGTTTTTTCTCCAGTGGAGTGTTGAACAGCTGATGCTGTAGTTCCCCATCGGGGTCGTTCTCCCAGGAAAGTCTTACCGCGAAGGTCGCGCAATTTATTTCTGTGATTGATATCGTTTCCTCAGCAGTTGTGGTTTGAATACCCAGATGAGCAGGTTCAGGTTCTCGTAGAGCTTCGTTCCCCTGCAGCAGTCAGCTGAAGATCATTTCCCCAGACGGAGTCCAATTGATATTGGCGTGACCTTGTTCTCCTCAGCAGGGTGATTCCTCTATCTGAGTAGTTCTTCTTCTTGACAGGAGGCTTCTCCCTTCAGCATTTATTTTGCTGACGGGGCCATCGCATCATTGTGCATGACTGCATAGCATTTACCCCGAAAACGCGTAACATTTCCACCGTGTGGAGCATTACGTCATTGTCAAAGCATATGCATACGAGACATGAGCCAGGTCGCCACCGTTCTTAGTTTGCAGATGTTCCTCCTCATAATGGTTTAATCAAGATGATTCTTGAAATTCTCCCCAGCGAAGTCTTCAGTTCAAGATGATTCTTGAATTCCTCAGCAGGGCCATTTGCTTAAGACGATTCTTAAGCTCCCCAGTAGAGTCCCCAGTGAAGGTTGCCCAGGATGATCCCTGAAGCCCCAAGAGAGCCGAATCCTTGGAAGCTGCAAGCCATGATTGGTTTGTCCCCGGCAAGAGTTGCCCAGGATGATTCCTGGAATCCCCAACAAAATGTTTGCTCAGGATGATTCCTGAAATCTCCAGAATGGTTATTGGTTCAAGATGATTCTTGAAGTCCTCAGCAGAGTTGATTCCTCCAGAAGGATTTCTGGACCCCCGGAGCGGAGTTGCTTGATAGTTCTCCAGATTCCCCAGCGGCGAAGCGTCATCCCCAGCAGGTTTCTAACGACGAAGTTGAAATCTCCCTTGAAGACTCTAGGATTGAAGTCTGACCGTGTTAATGAAGCAGTTCTCTTAGCTGATGCGGAGTTCCTGATGACAGAGGTTTAGATATTCCCAATTGGCTCTTGATTGACCAAGGATTCTGTTCCCGACTTGCTGATGAAGTCCGGCTGAGGCCCGACAGTGTTCTTTGAGTGCCTGATGGCATGGTCGACCATGAATTACCGGTTACTGTGTGACTAATTCCCCAATGGAGTTTCTTCACCTTGACGGTGAAGTCAGACGATGTTGAGTACTTGACGGCGATGTCAGACGTTTCTCAGAGTCATGTTGGTTTCTGGCGGCGATGTCAGGTTCTTTAGTTCTCCAGCGGCGATGTTGGATGTTCGTTTCTGGCGGCGATGTCAGATTCTTTAGTTCTCCAGCGGCGATGTTGGATGTTCGTTTCTGGCGGCGACGCCAAATTCTTTAGTTCTCCAGCGGCGATGTTGGGTATTTTGGTTGTTTGACGGTGATGTCAGATTCTTTGCTTTTCCAACGGTGATGTTGGGTATTTTGGATTTGACGACGATGTCAGATTCTCTATCTTTCCAGCGGCGATGTTGGGTGCTTTTGTCAGACTCTTTATCTTTCCAGCGACGATGTTGAGTGTTATGGTTGTCCGACGACGATGTTGGCTGTTTGTTTCCAGCGGCGATGTTGGGTATGTTGGTTTATGACGGCGATGTCAGATTCTCTAGTTCTCCAGCGGTGATGTTGGGTGTTTTGGTTGTCTGATGACAATGTCAGAAGAATTGAATGTGGATAACTGACGGCGATGTCGGATCAGTATGTCTCCAGCTAGTAGCCGTGCAGCTATTATTTCAGTGTTCGAAGATTCGTTCCCGTCAGAGTACCGTGTACTCGTGCAGTTGGCAAATTTCCGGGTTTATCGGTATTCAACCGTCTCGCACCTTTGAATGTTTGAAAGCCGTTCGCTCTTCAACCCTTCAGGTCCAAGCCGTTTGAATAGGGGCAGCTGTTGCACCCCAAAATTTGACCAACTACTCATCGCAATTTGGCTCATGTTTCGACTCATTCCATTTCGCATTTGCATACCGCGTACATTGCATTTTTTCCAGTCAGATTGGTTTATCGGGATCACGGCCCTCTGATAGCATTTCAGACCAATACGAGGACGTATTTGGAGAATCGGTGCTCGTCCCGGTGTTTTCAGCTCTCGCTGTTGTTTTTGAGGACATCTCGGTGTCCGAATTTTTACCGTTTATTTCGATATAGTTCGCTAATCGATTTAATCGGCTTTCTCGATAGTTTTAGTTTTTTAATTTATTTTCTAGAATTTTTTAGGGATTTAATTCATTTTTCTAGGTATTAGATAGTTTTTAAATAGCTTTTAGATATTAATTGATTTTTTAATAGTTTAGTTTAATTTCTTTTTTTTAGAAATTCTTTAATCATTTAGATAATAGGTTTTTAGAATAAATCATATCATTTTAGATATTAAGTAGTTTTTTAAAATAGTTTAATATGATTTTCTTTTACTAGAGTTTTTAAATAGGATTAATAGAAATTATTAGAGTTTTTTTATTCTATTAGTTTAGAGATTAGTGGAATTAGTAGAGTTTTATTAGTTTAGAATTAATAAAGTTTTAGGTTAATTCTCTTTATTAGAGTTAATTAGGACTTAATAGAGATTAATTAGGATTTTAATCTTTTGTTTAGATTTTAATTGAGCTAATCAGTTTTAATTAGGAATTATATTAGTTTTAATTTTCATTTTAGGCGTTAATTGTAGTTTTAATTCTTAGTTAGTGTTAATTGAATATCCATTAGTAATTAGGTCTTCATTTAGTCTTTAATCATTTTTTTTAAGTGAGTTTAATGAGGTTTTTAATCAGTAATTAGTCCATTCCATTAGTTCAGTCTTAATTTTCGTGGGCCTATTGTCTTGGAGGCCCAAACTCTCAGTCCAGTGCAGTGACATGTGTCACTCTATAAAGGAGGCCACGCGTCTCATTCAGAAGGCCCCACTTCATTTTTCCACTCACGCCATGTTTCACTTCCTCCACCTTCCACCTCATTCTCACCATCACCGCATGCATGCCACGTTTTCCCCTATGCATGTCACGCCACTTGGTGCTCCCTCTCGCCTCCACCATTGCCACGCGTCTCGCTCACATCCTCCCTATGCATGCGCTTCGCCACGTGCTCTCCCCGACGGCGAGTCCCCCGTCCGGCCATGCAAACGCCAGAGAAACTCAACGGCAGAATCATACGGAGGTCCTCATGGCCGAAACTCCGCCGGAAACCCTTGAATCCCACCGGAGAACTGCAAATCTTCATCGTCCTCAACATCAATGTTCTTGCAAACTCCACCCAGAAACTCAACCTTCAATATTTTTTCCAAACGATAATCATCATTGATCTTCACCGATCATCATCAACAATCGTTCGATCTTCCTCATCATCACCTTCATCTTGTGATTCACAGGAAGTTTCCTCCAAGATCCATCCGTTTTTCATTTCCAGAGACTCTAAACCAACAACAGTCTCCGATCATCATTAATGATCTTCTCAGATCATCAAGAAATCTCCAGAAAACCTCCAAGAACTTCATGTGTTCTTCAGTCCTTTTCCCAGAAATTAAGACGTTCATCAGACTCAAACTTCCAAGATCCACCTTAGTTCATCACCGTCTCGTAACTGATCGCCGGAAACGCAACGACCTTCAAGAAACCCCCAAACGTCTTCATCCTCAACGATCATCAAACCTCCAACAATCTTCTTGTGAGTTCTTCACCAGATGCATTTGATTCACCATCGTCTTCATAAATCTGTTCAGGGAGATCTCAAACTCCATGGAGCTTCGCATGCAAACGCTTTCAAAGATCCTTCATCAATCTTGCAATGTCGTTCAGATCTTCATCGACGTTCCTCCATGGATCTTCAAGAACCTCAGAGGGTGGATCGCGTCGAAAAAGGTGATAGTTCGAATTGTTGTTGCTTCTTCATCTGTGTTGTTGATCTCAGGAAGGTTGAGAAAGGTGGAGTTTGAGGGGGGAAAGATTGAAGGAGAAGAAACGAGAGAGAGTGAAGCTGAGAGAAGAGGCGCAGGTGAGAGGAGCGTGAACAGTAGTCTGGAGAATTAGGGTTCTGAGAAGGTGGAACGAGAAAGAGAGAAAGGAGTCCGCGTGTGGACTGGGTCGGGCCCCATTGTTTTCGTCCGTCCACACCCCCGTTCCCACCTACCCCTCCGTTTTTTTGTTTGGTTGATTGGGTTGGGCCCTGAAGCTATTTCTGGCTATACCCCCCGGTTCACTTTCAGCACCCCCCTCCCAGCAGATTTTTTGTTTGTATTCCTATTGGGATGGGCCCAGTTTCTGTTCTGGTTTTTTTGCTGCATCACCCCTCCAGCTGCAGTTTTGCACCCCCTTGGGTTTTTTTTCTCTTTTTTTCTTTATTTTCTTTTTATATTCTTTTGTTTAGTTTTTAAAGAAAGAAAAAAAGAATATATAAGCATAGAAAAATAGAGAAATGGAAATATAAAAAAGAATAGAAATAAAATAATAGTATTTTTAGTATTTTCTTTTTTAGGATATAATTTCTCATAGAGTTTATTTTACATTTTTAGAAGTAGTTTTAAATGTCCATTTGTTAAGGGACTCTTTACACTTTTAGAAGTAGATTTAAAAGTCCACTTGTTAGGGGACTATTTCTCATTAGATTTTCCATGATAGTTGGATAGGATTCTTTAGGAGTTTATTTTCCTGTACTCAATCATTGTATTTTTTATGAATATTAATAAAACGAGATTTGTGTTGTGGTCTCCGTTCTACCCGTAGTTAGGATGAACTACAGCTGCTCTGACTTTCTCTGATGAGAATATGTAGGCATAGGATGCGATATCCTAGCGAGCACACTAACAACTAACCTTTGATTCTCTCGCTGTTGTGCGATCGAGACTTTCCCGCTGACGACTGATGTTATCCTTTTCTCTTGCCCGAGTGCATTTGAGACCAGACCGTAGTTCTAGTTCCCGTAGGTTCCCATACCTCGAAACCCGACATACTACGTCCGTTCTACCGCAAACAGGTACGCCTAAGTCTCCAATGGTCGAGCAGCGTCCACCTAACTGCTAGAATGCGTACGCTAGTATCGTCAACGTAATCTCTCACCCCCGTGTGACCGAGAACACCCTGTCTAACCGTAGTTAGCCTGAACTACGTCATGCTCTGATTTCTCTGAAGAGAATACGTAGGCCTAAGACGCGACGTCTTGCCGAGCAACTAACCCGTAGTTTCCCGAACTACGCAGACTCTGATTTCTCGTTCTCTGAAGAGAATACGTAGGCATAGAGTGCGACGCTCTATCGAGTCAATTTCTTTCCCGTTTAGATTTAGCAGCCGTAGATAGATTGTTTTTCACCCGTCCATGTAAACCAAGCAAGCGTGGATCCCGTCGAGTACGACGGACGTGAGGGGTGCTAATACCTCCCCCTTGCGTAACCGACTCCCGAATCTAGACAACGGTTGCGACGACCTTGTCTTACCCTTTTTCGTCAGGTTTTTCCGATTGTTTCTTTTCCCGCTCTGAGGGATAAATAACGAAAGGTGGAGACTCTTCTGTTTTGCCGACACCTTATTTTCGCGCAAGCGACAGTATGGGGTTGCCATTTTATGTTTTACACCATAATGTTCCAAAACGTTTTCAAGTGGTACATTGCAAAAGTGCGAACCGCCATCACTTATTAACACTCGAGGCGTGGCAAAACGGGAAAAGATATTTTTCTTTAAAATTTTAATTACCATTTTTCCATTATCCTTTTGTGAAGCTATTGCTTCCACCAATTTTAAAACATAATCAACCGCTACCAGGATGTATTTGTTGAAAAAAGATGGAGGAAATGGTCCAACGAAATCTATACCCCAATAATAAAAAACTTCAACTTCCAACATACTTTGCAAGGGCATCTCACCTCATTTCCAATTCCGCCACTTCTTTGGAAAACATCATAATTCTTCGCATGTAGGTTTGCATCTTTAAACAAGGACGACCAATAAAGCCAGATTAGAGGACTTTCGTTGTCGTCCTCAAACCATTATAATGACCTCTATATGGCGAATTGTGACAGTGCCAAAAGATGCTTTTAGATTCCTCACTAGTAACATACCTTCTCAAGAGAGTATCACTACTAAGTTTAAAAAGGTAAGGTTCATCCCACAAATAAAAATTTACATCCGACAAGACTTTTCTCTTTTGGTTCCAAGTTAGATCTTCCAGTATTAATCTGGTTACCTTGTGGTTGGCCAAATCAACAAACTAAGGTCTAACTAGGACCATAAACAAATTTTCATCGGGATATTCTTCTCTTACTTAACTTTCTTGATTTGTCACTTCCACATTGACCAAGCGGGATAAGTGATCCGCCACCAAGTTTTCAGAACCCTTTTTATCGCAAATTTCTAAATCAAATTCTTGCAATAAAATAATCCACCAGATAAGTCTTTGCTTTGAATCCGGTTTGGAGAGAAGATATTTAATCGCCGAATGGTCAGTGTACACCACGACCTTTGAACCAATAAGGTAAAACCTAAATTTCTCAAGAGCATACAGTATCACAAGTAATTCTTTTTCAGTTGTTGCTTAATTCACTTAAGCTTCATTTAAAACCTTACTCACATAGTGTATACCATGAAATGTTTTTGTCTTTCTTTGGCCAAGTACCACATCAACCGCATAATCACTTTCGTCACACATTAATTCAAAATTGAGAGTCCAATTTAGAGCTATAATTATGGGTGTGGTGATCAATTTTTGTTTCAAAATTTTAAAAGATTTTAAACATTCAGCATCAAAGACAAAAGACTTATCTTTGTTGAGCAAATTGGTCAAAGGTGTTGCTATTTTTGGGAAGTCTTTGATGAATCTCCGGTAAAATCCCGCGTGACCAAGGAAACTTCAGATTCCCTTCACATTTTTTGGTGGTGGCAACTTCTCTATGACTTTAATATTTGCTTGATCGACTTCAAGGCCTTTGGAGGAGACTTTGTGGCCGAGCACAATTCCTTATGTAACGACAAAATTGCATTTTTCCTAATTAAGAACCAGATTAGTTTCCACACACCTCCCTAAAATGGTTTCCAAAATTTTCAAGCATAACTCAAAAGAATCCCCAAAAACGGAGAAGTCATCCATGAAAGCATCCATAGTCTTCTCAACAAGATAAAAAAATATGGCTTGCACTCACCGTTGAAAAGTAGCTGGTGCATTGCACAAACCAAATGGCATCTTTCTATATGCAAAAATCCAAACAGGACAAGTAAAAGCCGTTTTTTCATGATCTTTCGGATTAACTGTAATTTGGTTATACCTAAAATATCCATCTAACGAACAATAGAACTCTAGATCCGATAACCTTTCAAGCATTTGATCCATAAAAGGTAACATAAAGAGATCTTTTCGTGTTGCTTGGTTAATCCTCTGATAATCAATGCACATCCGCTAACCTGTTACGGTCCTTGTCAGAATCAATTCATTCTTGTAATTTCTTATCACGATAATTCCTCCTTTCTTTAGAACCACTTGCACAAGACTCACCCATGTACTATCAGAAATCGGATAGATCATCTCGACATCCAATAGTTTCACTACTTCCTTCCTCACAACCTTTTTCATTGTAGGATTCAAGCGGCGATGAGGTTGAGCATCCGACTCGAAATCCTCTTCCATGAGTATTTTATGCATGCAATAAGCCGGACTAATCCCCTTCAAATCAGAGAGAACCCAACCTATATCTCTTTGATATTTTTTAAAACTTGAATTAAACGATGTTCCTATTTTTTTTAGAAAAAATATTACTAAATAATAACCGGCTTGTTACAACCGTCACTAAGAAACACATATTTCAAATGAGGAGGCAATATCTTCAATTCAAGTTGGGATTTTTCATCATTCACTTATTTTTTTTCAACACTTCCACTTCATTTTCCCAAGGTTGCAATTCTTCCAAAGTCTCAAGTTCATTCAAGCATTTTTCAATTTCTCTTTCTTCCTCGTCGGTAAGAACCTCGAACGCATTACCAAGAGCTTTTTCCAAAGGGATTCATTGATATTACCGTCGTTCTACAGTTAGAATTGTTTTAAACATAGAACATAAATGATGCTTGTTTTAGTTTCGTAACGTAACGATTGCATAAAAAGTTATAAGCAACGGTAAAAGAGCTTCGGTAATCTATTTCGTATGTATCTTCTTAATAAAGCATGTGAAGTTATTAACAATAAATATAGTCACATATCCTCTCAAGATGTTTCATCTCTAAAACAAATTGTGAGTTTTATGATGTTGATCCTTAGATGATCTCTCAACCTAATTATCAATATGATAACATTAAACGATTGATATTAGTGAATATCAACTCACAAAACTATCTATAAACTTTGTATATTGATAGATTAAAAATCTAGGCTGAGAGTTGAAACATATCTCTCAATAATGATAAAACACAAATATAAACCATAAAAATAAGGTTTTTCACCATATATTCATCATCAACTTATTCACATAAAAATATTAAGAGAAATACATACAAAAGTGAGGGTTATCTACCTCTAATCTTGACAAAAGGAGAAGGTTAGCTACCTATAACCATGATAGCTTGAGCAACAAGTAACAAACAAAGCTTTTGGAACATCAAACTTGAAAGGATCAAAGATTGAAGCTTAAAAGCTTTGATTTCTAAGTGAAAATGAAGAAGATGACTTTTTCTCTCCACACAAATATTTCTAGGTCACAAAAGATTCTATCAAAAGTAAGTTATGTTCCAAAAAATATCAACAAGTGCTAAAATACACATGTTCAGCCTAGGAAAATACGTCGGGCGAGTTATATGCCTCGCCGGGTGAAACCCTTAAGTCAAGCCATGTGACAACAATAGTGCCAGTGAGCTGAAGAAAATATCTTCATTGATACAAGAATCACTTAATAAATAAGTTGTTTCGCAACAGAATCACGGAAAAGAGCTTAAAAATTCCGCAAATGGATACGAAAAGTATTATATACTTGACACCTATCAGAGTGCTCTGTCTACTGGTGTTGTTGGCAATTTCGATTGGCTGCTGAAAGATAATGCAATTTTCTCAGTGTGTTCTTGTTATGCATACTTATTACAGAATGCTAACAGTGTGGGAGACGTTGATATGGATGCGGCTGCTGCTTTGAATTCTTTGTGGAATTCTAAAATGAAATCCAAAATTCAAATGTTTTCTTGGAGAATTATTTTAGGAAGAATTGCGATGAAGGATCAGTTGGCGAAGCATGGTTTTGACTTCTCAGATTCTGACTCCCTTTGCGTGTTGTGTAGGGACTTTGAGGAGAATATTTCACACCTTTTCTTAGACTGCAGAATATCGATACTTGTCTAGAAAGGAGTGGAGAATTGGCTTGGCGTGGGTTTGAGCAGTTCTTTTAACTGCGTTTCATCTTTCAACTTATTCGTTTGTTTGTTAGCTAAGGAGGTTCGAAATGCAAAGGGGTCTTTTATTTGGTCGTACGTGGTGTGGGTGCTTTGGAAGGGAAGAAATAATTGTCTTATTAATAGCTCAGAGCTTGTAGTGGGTGGCATAGTGTATTTGATTAAGTACCTCGCGTGGACCTGGTTTTGTATATGTTTTAGGTTTGCTTCTTCTTGCTCTTTTTACGATTGGTTCAACTACCTGATTTTCTGTATGAGACGTTAGTTTTAGCTCTTGTTTGTAAGGGATTTTGCACCCCTTGTGCTTTTTAGTGAATCTCTTTGCCTATAAAAAAATAGTAAAGTTTATAATTTTCTTTAGTTAATTAGTTTCTTATATTCTTTTTATAATTGTAAAGATTTTACCATTTCACATTATAACTCTTGTTTAATTTGTTATCTTCTACATTGACTATAGTTTTTGTTTGGACTGAAATTTAAGTTTTGTTCTTGAATTACTAAGTTTTTTGATGACTTTAACGCATTTAAAGATATTTTTAGTAGTTAAAGCACAAATCTCATGTTTTATTGCATATTTATGTGTCTTTCAATTTCAATTCTTTGGTCTCAATTGTGTTTAGGACCCACTAGTATTGTATATACTAAATATCTCATATGCATTACTTTCTTTATAAATTTTTTCATTAAACTATTTTATGAAAGTTTTGTTATGCATTGTCAACATCAATTTTTATTTATTTGGGTGAATTTTTCCTTAACAAGACTTTTGTGAGTAGATAAGTAAATTTGAAATTTATCGACATTATTGAATATACACACACACACTTAAAGAACTACTTCTCGGTCTATTGTCTTAAAATTTAAACCTTGAGTACCTCTGCCTCCATATCTTCCATAATGATGAGATACATAAATTCCTATAAAGTTTTCTTTCGAAAAATAGTTTGTACAAAATTCAATAGTTTTTTCTATGAATTACCGTTCAAAGATCAAAGCTTCCAAATAGTGATGATTCATCATATAAACTTTAAATATCTCCATGCATCGCTCTACCATATACATCCACCTTAAAAAACTTGACCATAAAATCTAATTTCCCTTACTAGATGAAAAATTAAACAAACCATAATGTAAAAAAGTTTGGAGGAAAATGCATCTCTTATGTTTTTTTGGAATAAAAAGAATTTATATTAAATTCCAAAAGAGACGATACAAAACACGACGATCCGAAGACCCGACCAAGGCACTAAGACACCAACCAACAACAAAATCAAGCTAAGGCAACATTAAAACATTAATGTGCTTTCTAAGGTTGGGTCTATCCCAACATCTATAAACAATAATATCAACAATTTTAGGACCTATGCTTTCTAAGTTCAAATTCTCCCTCCAAAGCAAATTTGATTATGATACTGCCATGACTCATAAACTGTTTCTGCAAAGGCACACTTGAGGATTCTACTTCTCCAATTCTTTCCTTTACTGTTGTTAAGGACCCATAAAATCTCTTAGTCCCAGCCAAGGGGGGTATGAGTAATTTGCAGCCATTGTAACACATATTTCCATATACTTTGAATTGTTGCGCAGGAAAATAACAAGTGAGTTAAAGACTCTACTTCATTGCAGAAACAACATGTTGTATTCTCCAGCATCCCAAATTTGTGAAGTCGATCCTTGGTTGGCAACCTACCATTGCAAGCTATCCATAAAGCAAAAACAACCTTCAGTATAACAAGATTATCAAACCAAATTTTGTGCCATCCAACATTGTCACATTAGATTTAATGATTTTGTAAAAGTCCCTAGTTTTAGCTTTTTGTTTCTCCATAATACTTGTCCAATCTTGATTACCAACAATTCTTTTTATTTGTTTGAAGATGACCCTGCTTATCCAAGACCAGCTGCTCTTAACCACCTCTTCCATAATGTCTACTCCTTTCATATAATAAGTGAGTATGCACTTAATCCATAAACTATCCCTTTTACCCCTTATGTTCCATAACAGCTTGAGCATACTAGCAACTTTCCAGTCATCACAATTCACAATGTTGAGCCCACCATGGTTTTTTCCTTCACATCTCTTATTAACACAAGATAATTGCAGCCTCATGTTGCAACATATATAAATTTACAAGATCAAAGATTTTACTACATATAACATTGAACAATAACAATAATCTGGTTATAGTTACCCTTACACTTTTTAGTAAAATACCATGGATAGCCACTATTAGAAATTGTTGATCAAGAAATGAAAACCATGAAATTTTAAGCCAACTAACTTGAGACTTTTCATTGATACATGTTTCTTCACATTTGATGAGTACCATTGGAAAACCCAACAAACAATTGCATTTTTTTTTTCTTTTTAGATTGAGTGTGACATGCTAGGGGGAATATGCTTTATTTTCTATTTGTTTTGGGGCTAACTTTATCCTATATCCATCACCACTATATTTAAAAGGGATTTCTTACTAACTTTTTTCTTGCCATTAATGTTGAAAAGTGTCCCAATTAAACTATCATAATTTTTTTTGTCAACACATGCGTCACATTAAGGGAATGTCTTACATCAAGGTTAGACCCATATGGAAGATCAAGTAATACCAACCTCTTTTTTTTTATAAATATTTTTTTACACAAAGCCTTTTTGTTTCTTTCCAAAGACAACATTGATGTGTTGTTGTCTTTTATAAACTTCCATTCCAAGGGCTTTGGAGTGGCATCATACTCCAGCTCTCCATTAAAATCCATCTGCAACAAAACTTCTATCTATACACCAACTTTTTTCCTGGAGATTAAATAGTTCTAACACAACTGACAATCTTGTAAAAATTTTACACCCCGAAAATAAAGGCTCTTCCTTATCACTATGTAAAGTATCATACACGTGGAATTTCTTAAATAAATATAAAAACTCAAATATCAAATAGCATATCTTCAATTTTATCATTCATATCTTCATCAACTTTACCTCTATGTGACACAAGTTTTTTTTGTCACTTGTCCATGTCATACCCATTTCGTATAATTTTGAGTAGTTCCACAACCTGAATATTGAACATTTATTCCTTTGAATTATTTTGTGTTGTTCAACATATTTTACAAGGACAATGCAAACTCAAGAAATTGAATCACTCAATTCTCATACTCTTAAAATTTATTGGCTTTCATCCAACTATGATCGATAATCACGTACCTTCTAAAAATAAAATAAAATCGTACACAAAAATAACAATGAACATTCCTTCTCAACAAAAGAACAATAACACTGAACTTTCAATCTCAATACAAGAACTACAAATACTACACTAACAACAACATTATACTGTAAGTCTAAAAAATAACAACAACAACAACAACAAAATATTACTAGTACAATCCTGGTGAAATATTAATGTACCGAAAACGTGATGACAGAGTCAAAGAAATGTGTTGGTTTGAGTTTTAAATTTCCTATTTTGAGTTTTCTTCCTTCTTTGTTAACTTTGTTCGACTTGAAAGATGGATTTTGATTTATGGTTAAGTGGAGAATATGAAGAATGGTGTTTCATTTGTTGGTTGAAAAATATGAAGAAGGTTCTTTGTTTGCTAAAGTACAAAAAATTTATGAGAAATACAAAAGCAACGAGAATTATCATTCTGATGTTGAAATACAATATTGTTTGGAGTATATATCTCGGTTGACATTAAAAATCGAGAATAAAATACAAGTTTTATTGTAATAAAAAATTAATTATTCCATTTTGGTTATAAATAAATTCAAAATTGCATATGCTGATAATCGAAACACAGACTCTGAGTAACAATAGCTCTTGGTTGGCAAGAAAATCGAGGAAATAATTTATTTATATTGTTATTAAATGATTAAATTAAATTATGATGTCATTTTGATTCTAAATAAAATACAAAATTACAAAAGATGAAAATCGCATCTCGAACCATGAACAACATTTTTTGTCGGTTGAATCGAAAAAATGTGAGAATATATCTTGTGAATTTTATTAAAGTCTTCTCTAATAATTAGTTATAGCTAAAGTTCCTTGAGTCTCCTTGTTCTTCCTTTGTGTGGGTTGATAAACCTATTCCTTTCTTGTCAAAATAATTAAAGACTATTTTGGCTGTGGAACATTCATATGACTATAAATTATAAATTGTTGGATGCTTACTTTTTGTTGTGCTTTGTGGCCAGGCTCTTAAGAGTGTTAATATCTTATTGACTACCTAAATCATCCAAAATCAGATGTGGTTTTCAAAAGCTCCCATTAATTTGCATACAGAATTTTCAAATTAACACAATTTTTTTAAAAGAATCTAGTAATAGTATATTATTAATGAAATTAAATTAAATCATGAAAGTAATATTAATTATTGATACAAATCCTATTAAAATTTCTAGTAAAAATAAGAATAAAGAAACAAAAGAAAATCAAGTACCAAAATAGATAAATAAATTTCTCAATAAGACATGACTACAAAAGCGAGAGATTAGAGTTAACAGGAAAATGATAAACCACCAAAGGAGCTCCTTTTATTATTTCCTTGCTCTTTGATTTCTCCGATGATGAAGATTTTGATTGAGATAATTTTTTATCATAATCAAAAACTTGAGATAATGAGTTTGAAGAGATGCCAAAACAGCTGAAGAAGGATGAAATCAAAGTCATCAATTCAGTTAAAGTGATTTAATTGTGAGTGTGTAAGATTTTGAGGTGTGACTTGAAATTGAATGGGGAGCTTTCTGTTTAAGCAAGTATTTGAGTTGTGGATTGAATTAAGGTATATTTATAATTGTGTCAGCATATGATAGGATATAATATTAGAAAAGTCCAATTACTTGGCGACTAAGGAGAACGTGAATTGGACCACATAGATCTTTGAAAAGTCTTTCATGTATATTTTGTGAGTGCTTTGGACAAGTGTTAATTATGTATTAGAAACTACTATGTTGTTTCGTTTGTCCTTTTCAGAACTTATTTGGTGCATGCATGTAGAAATCAGGTTCTGTTCCATAAATGTTAGACAAGTAAAAAAACAATTATTACACAAATTAATGTTCGGCTATAACTATGTCATATTGGATAGTAGTGGTGTTGTAGGAGTTTGACACGAAACTATTAGACTGTGTTTTGGATGAGTCAATTTAAAATTAAAAAAAAGATTGAAGTTTTATGGCATTCCAATGTCTCGTTTAACTTCCCTTCATTTTTAAAATTTATTAATTAGATGAAGTATTTGAATTGCTTCATTTAAAAATGTATTGTTTGGATAAAGTGATAAATTATATTCATTTATGAAAAAATAATTATAAAACTAATTAATTTTATCTAAACAAGAGATTTGAGTTAAGTAATTTTAATTTACCTCAAAAAACTACATTTTCTCATAAAAATTTTCATGGGCCACACAATAACATTTTAAAACTATCAGTCTCAACCTTCCCATATGATGAGAGCAAACGGCAACAATTAAGAATCACATGCTTTTATGGAGGTATTACTATCCGCCATGGAAGACCTACGCCACCAGAAAGACCTATTGCAGGGTAGCATGCATACCTTGTAGAAAAATCAACATTAACATCCACGGGAAGACGGGGACATGGAAGATATGATTGACCCATAATCAGTGATAGTTGAAATCTCTGACGATCAAGTCAATGATAATTTCAAATTGACCACTTTTTTTTTACAGAAAGAGTGACCCTCATGAGCATATCAAACACGACAAGACTCAGATGACCATTATCAAAGCTAGCGACTCGCATAAGTGCATGTTGATGGTCGACGTGTTGAAAGTTTCTTCCTTACGCTGGTACATGAGCCTTCTCAGGTTCTCCGTAACATATGTGCTGGAAAATGATACACAAGTTCTTTGCCATCAAACACAGAAAGGTGTAGACGACATGCCTTTTCAATATTTGCCAAGGGCAGAGTGATTTATTGCGATAGTACCTGGATCATTTTAACGATAAAACCATTAAGGCAACCAACCATAATTAGGATATTTTGTCACTATGCCAAAAAAGACCTTTAGCAGCGCCTAAAAGCGCTGTCAAAAGTGGCGCTGCTAAAGGTAAAAACAACATTTTTTTTAAAGAAAAAGCGCTGCTAAAGGATCCCTTCAGCAACGCTTTTAGCAGCGTTTTTTTCACCCTATAGCAGCGCTTTAAAAGCGCTGCCTATTCCCCTTTCCCCTCCCTTCAGTAACGCTTTTAGCAGCGCTTTTTCAACCCTATAGCAGCGTTTTTCCCTCCCCCCTTTAGCAGCGCTTTAAAAGCGCTGCCTATTCCCCCTTCCCCTCCCTTCAGCAACGCTTTTAGCAGCGTTTTTTCAACCCTATAGCAGCGCTTTTCCCTCCCTCCCTTTAGCAGCGCTTTTAAAAGCGCTGTCTTAGACCCCCTTTAGCAGCGCTTTTTAAAGCGCTTTCATAAACCCCCCCTTTTCCAACCTATAGCAGCAGTTTTTTGGCCTCTCTTTGCACCCTTTAGCAGCGCTTTTTTTAAAAGCGCTGTCTATTCTTCACGATTTTTAAATTTTTTTTTTTTAAATAATCACATTTTATATATATTTTTTGATAAACCTGCTTATAACAATTACATTCCCTGCTTATAATTCAAGCCTTTAATTCAACAGTTTGGCCTTATATATAACAATTACTTTGGCCTTATTTATGTGTATTCATCACTTTGCCCATAACCATTTTAATACACATAAACCTGTTTAAATATAATACAACATCACAAAATACATTCAATCCTCCAATTATCACAAATACATTCAATTTACATATAATTACAAATCCGATAACTTTACAAATAGATACGTTATACAATTCTTCCAATCTTCCTTTCGAGTAAGTACCGTACTTGTATTCATCAAAGTACTACGTAATATAACAGAACATGCACGATTTAATTTTAAAACTAATTACTCAGATGAAATATCGGTTAATTATCAAAATGAATCATATAACTTATAAATTGATCCATACCAGGATTGGAATCTCTATTTGACCTGAAAGAATAATTTTCTTCATAAAGCGCAATACAAAATATCCGCAGTCAATCCCATTGCGCTGACGAGAACACTGTAAATGGAAAAAACAAACAAACATTTATCAGTATATATAGTTTAAATAGTTTTATCAAGTAGAACCACTATAACAGTCAAACATGGGAAAATATACCTCCACTCTGATCCAGTTGATGTTGTTAGCCTTCCTTTTTGGCACTGTTGCATCTCTTTATGCTCTGAATATTTGTATAACTCTAACATAATATAAACGCATATTTAGAACAATGTCACATAATAAATAAAGATATATAACTATTCAGAACAGTATATCTCATCACTTACGTATCAACCATGTTCTTCAGATCAGGATATTTTGTTATATCGCCATCCAATGAATCTATATAATACACTATTTCTTTCATCGGATTAATCGCGAGCAACAACCATTGTCCACTATAAAATAAGACAACAGTTTAGACGGAAATGTTATATAGATTAATGGCAAAGATAGAATAATTATAATAAATGAATTTAGAATAAAATCTAACCCATGGCCAGTATTATATGGCAACAAGAACAACTTCTCTGTAGTCGCGGCCATAAATCTTTGGACCATGTAATCTTTGACAGTATCTGGTGTGTGCTCTATTGCCTGTGCGTTGATACAGCTAGCAGATAAGAATGTGAATATGGAAGTTAAATCATGCGGGACCAACAACTTGTCATACAGGAGCCTAAAAGAAAAACATAATCAACATTAGAATATTCAGTTAAATGAGCAAATTTTAAAATGTTCAATTATTTAATTAAAATGGATCGGAGTACCTGATGTAGGAATGCATAACACCGACGCCCAATTCAGAATGTTGGAAAACCTGGTCAAAATCATCCTTAGCAAGTGTTTCGGGATATTCAAAATCGAAAATACCTTCCTCCATAGGTATTTGACGGATGCCACCCTCAACCACATCTGTTGTTCCTATATATGTTTCAAGACACATCCTAAATCGAGGAATAAATGCTTTTCTTGACTCGGTCTTTTTTTTGTTGGGCACCTTGGAAGTTTCAGGCATCTTACCCTTGCTGACTTGTTGCAACTGCTGATCATGAACCTAAAAGTTATATATAAGTTCAGTAATTAATGTATAATAAGATAACCATGTAACTGTATTAGTACTTGTTTCTTTGATGCAGCTGAATCGGTATCCCGCACAATAATTCTATCATCTTTTGATTTGGATTTTGTAGGAGTCTAAGATCATCATGTAAATAAGAAAATAAGAAAATGTAAATGTAAATAAGAAAATAAGAAAATCGAGGAACATTTGAATATGAGATTAGCTAGGTTCATAATGGTGTTCAACATACCTCATCATCTATGTAAATGAGATTTGTCGGCCATGCAACATACACTCCTATTGCGTCTCCCACCACTGTTGCGTCTGAAACTTCATCTGGTATAGGCAACAACGCACTCCCCTCTAACGCAATATGAATCGATACTTTTAAATATCCAGGAGTGAGCGGTTTATGGTGAAGTAATTCTCCCACATTGTTATGCACCTTTCCCTTGCCAACCAAGCGACAAGTCGGTGACGATAAATATAGCAGACAAGGTGAAATGCCCTAAACAAATAATGATGCCGATTAATGTGTCAATTAAGAAAATTGTGCTAAATTAATTAATTTCAATATAATATATACAATTACCTCTGGAAGCTTCTGCGGACAACCGATACTATCTTTTTCACTAGCATCTTTACCCTCTGGATCGCGCCTTTCTGCCATGTATCTTTCTTTGTCCTTCTGTAATTCCCAAATTTGGGCTTTCAATTCCTCCAACGTATCCATCACTTCTCTATTGGTAGGATTTTTTTTGTTGGCTTCTTATACAACTGTGATGGAGTGACGCCAAATCCCTTACCCCTCACACGCCCAAAATACTCAGGGATATTTAACACCCGACTCAATATGCTCTTGCAGTCCTCGTCCTCAGCTAGAGTTATACTCTGGGATAGAGTCTCCTAAAATATAGATAAAAGCATATATAAATATATTATACACTTTTGATCAGTTACTAACAAAACTAATGTTGTACTTACACATCGCTCAAACACTTGTTGAACTTCTTCCTGAACAACTCCATCTCTTCCCACACGGGCAGCCTTCCACACAACATGGTCTGGAAGAGATGTCGCGTCACTTTTCTCCTCTTCTATCTGCGCATTAAGACGGATAATAAACCATTTATATGCTATTATATATACTTACTAATTTTGGTAACTATATCATATTAAAGCATTTATATATACTTACTATTTTTTGTTCTAAGCGTGCATATCCAAACGCCCTTTTTTGTATGGATACGCTGATTTTGATGTCCGTTGTCGATTAACGCCACTCACAATCTGAAAAAACAAGTTTAAGTCATATCAGAACTCTTGTGGAAGAAGTATATATACTATACATTATTCATGATAAGTTGTACTTACTAACAATTCTTTGGTTCTTCGCTTCGCAACAAATGTCTCCCATTCTTCTTCCGAAATCAGATCAGCGTACTTCTTTGGATGCTTTGAGTCAACAAAGTTTCCATCAGAATCTTTGAGAAACTTATTCGTTAAAAATGCTCTGAAGAATCTCTTGAAGTAGGGCTAACAACTCTGTGAAACTTTTATCCGACCATCCATTACCCGCCTTTAAGTTGTACAGCTTTAATACAGCACACAATCTTGTGAAAGTAGTGCAACCTTTATACAACAGTTTCTCTGCATCGCTTACCAACCTCTCAAACATCTTGGGACAATCTTGAAGATCTTCTTCAAGTGCTTCTGCAATCTCTTCGACTCGATCACAATCATATGTATCTCTGCCATTGTCCTTTGAAGCATAGGTCGTATTATCCCCGGGTTCGACATTCTCGTTACTTATCTCACCATGTAATGTCCAACATGTATAACTTTGATCAATTCCATGTCTCATTAAATGAGATTCCAACTGAACGGCGTCAATTCGACGCCCATAACAGCAACCTAAGCAAGGACATGTGATCCCACTGGGGTCTTTGGCGTGTTCAACAGCAAACTTAACGAATTTCGATACCCCACTCTCGTACTCTTTAGACAATCGATTGGAAGACATCCATTTTTTATCCATACTCATTGAGTAGTCTAAACTAAACTATGAAAGTTAAACAAATATACAGAGAATACCTGTAAAGAAATCAATAACTCCTAAGAAAGCTGCACAGTAGGATGCTTGAAAACGATCACAACCTTGCTCTTCACAGGTAACCCCTATAACAGACAAAATTAATAACATCATCAACATTAAATAATTCTTGCAATAAAATTAATTAATTCGCAATTAATATGAACTCATATACAATTTTTACAATTTTTACTAACATATTAGTTATTTAAAATTTTATATAATTTTATATTTATCTGAAAATATCTATAATTTTATATAACTTGAGTTTATATTTATCTAAAATTTTATACAATTTTTACTAACATATTAATTTATACTATTTTGGTAAATTAAATGTTATTAAATTAGCAAGACGGTACAAAATGCAAATCTTCCCACATAATATTATTAATACTCAATATACCTGAGAAAAATTGACTATAACAGGAAGAATATGTGCCACACAATCTTGAGGCTCCAACAATTTTCCAAGAGCTGCACAACCCTCAACAGCAAGAAGCCGAACATAATCTTGACCTACAAGAACAAGAGTCAATAATCAATAAGTAATTATTTTCACTTCAATAAATGAGCATCAAATTTAAATTAGAAGAGACACACTCATTAATCATATTAAGAATTTACGTATACTATATGAATTTTATACTTGAATGTAAGACAAAATTGATGTAAGCAGAAAAATTAACAATGTTAGTCAACCGCAATCAGTCAATATCAACTTATAAGGCTATATGTTTATAATTCATATTATAAATCTAAAATTCGACACAATTGATCAAATAAATAGATATAAATAATTCTTAATACTAATATGTAATTTACTTTCACAATTTTCTTCATGTTTTGGAAGAAAAAAAATGTTGTAATTTGTAAACATATTCCTTATAATCATAAATACAGTCCTAGCTGTTTTTCATCATCATCATCATCATCACAGAAAGATTTACATACATATATCTAATTTATCAAAATGGCAATTTCAAATAAGATTTGTAGGCAACAATAAAAAGAACTCATATAAGGTGTGGCATTTCAACAAACACCTTGTATACGGCTAGATATAATGAAAGTTAACATAAGTAAATTCATTGTGGCATTTCAACAAACACCTTGTATACAAAACTCAAGCCAATATCAAAAGAGTAGTTCTCATCAACGGTATCAACAAAAACAAGTCAATAACTCAGAAAAGAAGTAACACTAACATCATATAATCCAGAAAAATGAAATACTAAGACAATAATCCAGAAAAATGAAAAATGAAATACTAAGACAATAATCCAGAAAAATGAAAAATGAAAAACTTCAAATACCGTAACAATGGCGGAAATGCGCTACAAAGGCTGTCGAAAACAGAAGGTCAAATGAAGGAGATATGCAACACAGGCTGAACGGAGGTGAGCGACGGAGGAACGACAGTTGGAAGGAGGAGGGCGACGACCGGTCGTGGTGAATAGGGTTCTGGTTCACAGAGAAGAGAAAGAAGAATGAAGAACGCGCGAGCTAGCAATGTGTTATGTTTCTTTAAAAAATTCTGTGATATTTTAATTTAATTATAATAACACCTATGGCAGCGCTTTTTAATACCTACAGCAGCACTTCTCAAAGCGCTTTCTTTATAATACCATTTAGCAGCGCTTTAGAAGGAAAGCGCTTTCTTTAAAATTATGTAATATTTTAATTTAATAATAATAACACCTATGGCAACGCTTTTTAATACATACAATAGCGCTTCAAAAGCGTTGTCTTAGCCCATGGATATAGCAGCGCTTTACATGGAAAGCGCTTTCTTTGGCACACACCTACAACAACACTTTAGAAAAGCACTTTCTTTGGCACACCGTACAGCAGCGCTTTAGAAAAGCGTTGTCTTAGCCCATGCCTTTAGCAACCCTTTAGCAGCGCTTTTCCTAAAAGCGCTGTCGTAGGTATGCTGTTTTTTTCTTTTGTTTTTATTACACTGTAGCAGCGCTTTTTTAGCAGCGCTTATTAAAATGTCTTGTCTTTGGTAGGCAATTTTTTTTCTTTTTTTTTTAATGACTCTTTAGCAGCGCTTTTTTAAAAAGCGTTGTCTTTGTATGCGCTGCTAAAAGTCAATTCTGTTGTAGTTTGTAGATGCTTTTTAGAATGGTCTCAAAGTCGGGCATTTCAACAAGTCCTGGCCCAGAAGTCAACGATAACAATGGAAGAGATAACGACACGGGGAAAAATGTTACATCAAGGGGTAAGAGAGTAATGTGAAGAAGAGGACAAGGAATGCGAAATATAAGGGAATTTCAAAATTAGAAATCCATGGGAAAAGAAAACATTGTGATAAAGCACCCCTAAAAGAAAGCATTGTTAAAAACCAATCGGAGGTCGTGTGAATATTTCACCCGTTAAACACAAACCAAAAAATGATTTTATAATATATCTGTCTTACAAAGATCCTCTCTAAGTCGAATCCTCCCAAGGAGAATGTGACGGGGATGAATACGAATAAATTGTGTAAATACGACTAGGTGCAAGGTCACCACACTGACGAATGTTACTACTTGAAGTAGGAGATCGAGAAACTGATATAGTGAAGAAGTCGTTAGAAATATGTATAGATGACGATCGAAGTGAAAATAGAAGAAGATCTTCATAACAAGAAAGCTTAGGGAAGAACCTTTCCAACTAAGTGAGTTTGAAGCGTGCAGGAATACTGCAGTCAAAATACAAAAGCTAGTGGATTTGCAGGCAGTGGTGAGTCCAACTTGTCTAGGAATAAGTATGCCCAACAGATGATGTATGTTGCCAACACTCCTCCCATCGAGTCAAGAGCCATGATCCTGACCGTCATTTTGTCTCACGCTGACATTGATGATTTAATTCCACATGAAGATGATCCACTAGTGATTAATCTCCAAATCCATGATTGAAATCTGAAAAGAGTACTGATTGATCCTAGCATTTCAACAGATTCCTCTAATGGGAGGCTTTCTAAGGATTAAAGTTGGACTCGGAACTCCTTCAACCATTCAAACGATCACTAGTAGGCTTCTTAGATGAGTAAATGAATGTCTTGGGTTATGTCACCATCAAGACCACCTTCGAAATGAACAGGAGTGCAAAGATGATAAAAATAATCTGACCTTCAACACTTTTGAGGTGGCCTTATCAATGATATATTTGACCATGAAGTGCTCGTTGAGCAACAAACATGTTGAAGTAATAAAGGGAAGCCATGAGTGAATAACGCAATGCTTTAGAGACAACCTAAAGTTTAAAAAGAATATCAACAAGGTGCCCATCCTGGAATCGTACAAAATCCACTATTTAGACTTAGATCCTCACACAGACCCCCTAGAAGATAGTCTAACTCCCATGGAAGAGCTAAATATTGTTCGAATAGGTCCTGAAGTATATCAAACTACCAAAATCATAAAAAAGTTTCTAGAAGACAGAGAGATCAAGATTATGCAGTTGCTATGTGAGAACGTAAATCTTTTCGCCTGGGCGCTCACATATATGCCTAGGACATACCAAATTATGGTTTGTCATCAGATGTCCATAAATCCAAGAGTAAAACTCATTACCTAGCCAAAACTAAATAAGGCAGAAAAGAAAATGTTGGTTGTGGAAGAAGAGGTAAAAAAATTGCTAGAGGCGAGATCCATCCAAGAAATAAAATATTCCACATGGTTGGCTAGCATAGTGATGGCAAACAAGAACTCAATGAAATGGAGAATGTGCGTGGATTTCATGGACCTCAACAAGGCAACCCTAAAGATCCTTATCCACTACCCAACATCTACATGCTCATACATGTCCTATTAGGTTTCAAGATGTTAAGTTTCATGGACGTTTACTATTGTTACAACTAGATTAGATTTAGCCCTAAGGACGACCCAAAAGCATTGTTCATTACAAACCAGGGCAATTATAATAATGGCGTCATGTATTTCCACTTAAAGAATGCAGGAGCTAGATAACAAAAGCTCATTGGCATTTAATTTTCTAATCATATAGGTCAGAACTTTGAGGTCTATATCGATGACATGATGATCAAAACCCCAAATGAAGAGTGAATTTTTAGTAATTTGAAGGAGGCATTATTTTCAGTTAGACGTTTTAACATGCAGTTAAATCCAAATAATTGTTCTTTCGAGGTATAGGTGGGAAAATTTTGGGTTTCATGTTAATCAAACGGGGAATCGAGACAAACCCAAATAAATGTCAGGAAATCCTTAATATGAGAAGGTGAACCACTAAAGGAAAAGATTGCAACAACTAAAAGAAAGGATCACAACACTCTTTAGATTACTTTCCTATACATGCAACAAGTCTATCCATTTCTTTGGATACCAAAGAAGTCAGAAAGTTTTCAATGGACAGAAGATTGTGAGAAAGTTTTTCAAGAGTTGAATAATTTTTTGTCTTCTCCACCCACATTATTCAAGAGTCTTTCAAGATTTTGAGTCTTTTGAGATAGTACATGTCCTGCATAAAGAAAATGTTTGCGTTGACCTATTAACAAAGCTCTCCAGTACCAAAAAGTTGAGTCTCAATATCATATAGGAAACTCTCGACATTCCAAGAATGGAAGTCAGGGAGATTATGATTATTGAGAGTGGTGAAATTTGGATGACTCCCATCGTCAAATACTTAAACAAAGAATGTTTTATCGAGGAAGAAAAAGAATCCCTGAAGATATGAAGGCTTGCTGCCCAATATGTCTTGGTGGTGGGTAAGCTTTACAAATTGGGGGGGGGGGGGGTCAACACCCATGTTAAAATGTATCAATGAGGAAGAAATAATTTTAGTGTTGACCGAGGTACACATAGATATATGTGAAAGCCACATCATATGGATATTAGATGATAGGATTTTATATAGAAGGGGGTGAACATATCATAAGTTATAAACTTTTGGCAAACACTGATTTGAAAAGTTTTATCGCACATCGAAGCAACTCAAATCAAATCGTCTAACCGAACCTCTATCGAAAAGCTCAGATACGCGTAAAGATACACAAACGTATGGTAATGAACACAAATTTTTCAACACTATTAATCACATCCAATTGAATGCTAATATATACGTAAAGCTTATTCCTAATGATCAAAACACACAAAAACACAATAAGGAAATTTATCGAACAACTTGTGTGCAATCGATATCGTTTGGAAATTTGTTTTGTTTTGTTGATCTTAAAATCCAATCATAATCAAACGGATTGCGATTAACTCAACAACACCTATTTAAAAATGTGATAAAAAAGTTTCCAAACGAATTGATCAAACGAGCAATGAATTAAAAAATTTGCGAACACAAATTAAAAAAGGCAAAAAGAGAGAGACAAAAATAGTACACAAGGATTTGTTTAGGCAGTTCCCTAATCGACCTCGTTATGGGTATGTCTGCCTTCAATTCAAATTCATATTAAGATAATTGCATTTAACCTTACTTTGCAAAATTATGTATACATGAGATGTAGAAATCCAACCCTACAAACCCTAAGTTTGATGTTGATTCTGACACCTCCAAAACTCTTGATCAAAGATAGGTCAAGTAACCAACAATGTCGCTTCAATTCACCGTCTCACGCTAATTATTTGAAAGAAACCCCTTGTTCTTCAAAGTTTTCACTTTTTCAAATTAATTCCAAGTGCACACTTGTTGAAACCCAAGATTTACCAATACGATCCACCGTCTCACACTACTCCCTTGCAAAGAACCCCTTGTCCTAAGGCTTTCACTCGATCGGATCTGAGTTGCATAGTCTTGTCTAAAACCTTCAAACCCCAAAGATCTTGAATGAAAACCCCAACTTGGCTTTTTGTTTTGAAATCCTCAAAGTTCTTAACGCAATATAAATGTTACAAACAATCTAATTGGATGTTATTAACCTTAGTCTAGATGGCACCCAATCAAAAAATGATTATGTGTAGTTTGATTGCGTGTATGCATAGAAGAGAGGTTGAAGATGATGAGAATGCTTTGAAATCCTGATTTCATATTTGTTTTACTCATTAGAAGCCTTTTTTAGATAAATATTATTTATTTGCATGCATTTGGGGAAGCAAAAGGAATGCAAAAGACTTGAAAAAATTTATGGATTTTTGAAAATTTTTGTCGCATAGGTCGAGCTACGAAAGTCATGTGTCGATCTGTTCAACGCATAGGTTGACCTATATAAGGTCATGTGTGATATGTGAATGTCATGAACTGCCTATGTGTTGACTTGATGAGCAACACATGGAACAAAAGATACAGACTTCAATACTGCGGCATGGGTGTCAACCAATGGGATGGATGTGTCGACCTATAGAAGAGAAAATATTTCTATAGGTCGACCTATAGACGTATGTGTCGACCTATGATGCGATTTTTTTTCCAAATATTATTTTTCATGCATTTTTTATGCATGCGACCATTTCCAAGTTATTTCCAAATTCTTTCATACTTCCTAATTCTAAGAGTCACACAAAGAATTAAAAGATATCGTCCAATATACATTAACGTTAAAATATCCTAGTTTTCACATCATATAAAATACATCTAACGAAAGTTGCACTCACAATGGAGAACATTAGCAAGAAAGCTCCAAAGAGCTGAATACTATTGGCCATAAATTCTCAGGGACAATTCCAAGTGTGTCAATCAGTGTGACAAATGTCAAAGGTATTCCCCATTCATCCAAACCCATGCCGAGCTTTTATACATAGTTATCCCTCATTTGTAAATTTATCTAGGGTTTCATGCAAAATTTTCACTTTCTTTCATTGAGACACAAGTCTCACTTATTAGCTTCGTTTCTAAAGTTAGCCATTTCATATTTTAATGCTTCATTAACATTTTCTAAAGACTCAATGTTCTTGGTTACACTCTTTAATTTTATCATTTTCTTCTATTAGCTGAGTGTTTAATTTAAACAATTATAGGTTGTTGAAATAAATTTGGTTCATACCATGTATCGTCTAAAGTTTTGATGATAAAAAAGTATTTGAAGAATAATTAGTACTCTAACTAGCTGGTTCATGTGTACAGAATTCAGTTTACTTGATGAAACAAGTTCTGTCATGAAAAAAAACTATTGTTCAATTCTAATCAGGTTCTTGTGAGAGAGTCTGACCATAAAGATATCTATTGCATATTTTAGAATCAGAAGTGTGCTAACCCCGCCTCTGAAACTTATGGATGTCAAATCAAGCTTAGAAATGATGGGACTCGAGAGTAGTTCACATTATCTTCAAAAGATTGTGTTGTACTTGTTTTATAGAAGACTTCTCCGGACAAATGACTTATTCAGTGGGTAATTCCTTGGCTACGAGTTCCAACACCTGCTTTATTGGAAAAGAAGATGTGCAAAAAGATTTGATTTTAATATAGTCGTTAGGTTGCTTTAAAGACTATATTTCTTCAGCTATAAAAGGAGCAGAAGAATTGATGATCAACAAAGAGAATAACACTACAACTACAATTGAAATAAATTCGCACTTCACACCATTTCTATCAGCTTAATAGAACCTAATCCTTTAAGAGTTCTTATTCTTGTATAGCTTAAGAATCTTAGTGTTAAATTGTGTTTTATTATATTTGAACACCTCTAATTGTTAATCAAGTGTTACAAGTTATTCCTTCTCTAAACAGTAAATTTAGATAAATTCTCTTATTGTATGCTTGAGAACTGAAGTCTTAGATTCGAGGAATCTGAACAAGGAAGTCTTGGACTATAGGTCAAAGCAAGGAAGTCTTGTACTCGAGGGTATAAGCAAGGAAGTATTAGGATCTGAGGATCTAAGAAGGAAGACTTGATCAGGTGTTGATCGAGCAAGGAAGACTTAGGTTGTAGGTATGAGCAGGAGAAAGTATTATACTTGATGGTATAAACAGTTGTAATTGATTTGATTATAGTGGAAAATCTCTTGTACTGCAAGGGGAATGGACTAATCTCAGTTGGAGAGGAACCATGATAACTTTTGTGTGCTCCTTTCCTTTTTCTGTTATTTTATTTGCTGCAATCAGATTCTAAACATCTGTTTAGATTTTGAACTATGGTTCAGAAGTAAAACACAATTTTTCATGCACAATTCAACTACCCTTATTGTGTATTTTCCCCACCTTCATTTGGCATCAAAGTAAGGTTTGTGCGTAACATTCAACAATCGTAGAGATAAAGATGCAAAGATAAAAATATGTCTTTTGAAGATCCTACTGTTAGTACTTCAGGAAGAGGAGTTTTCTATAATTACAGTCCTTCTGAGAGAAATCATTATTCTACTAAACCTCCTGTATTCAGTGGTGATTCCACTGAGTTTCAATGGTGGAAAAGCAAGATGTACACTTATATAATTGGACTTGATGATGAGTTGTGGGATATACTTGAAGATGGTATTTAGATCATCGTTGATAGTATTGGTATAGCATCTGACAAAAAACCTATGACTCTAGCTCAAAAGAAAATTTATAGAAAACACCATAGGGTCAGAGGTATTCTTGTCAATTATCTACCACATGCTAAGTATATGAAAATCCTTGATAAGTATTCTTCTAAGACTATCTTTTAATCATTGTGCTCTACCTATGAAGGGAATCAGCAAGCTAGAGAAGCAAAAGCTAACTTGTTGGTACAAAAGTACAAGTTATTCAAAATGAAGGATTATGAGGATATTGAAACCATGTCCTCCATGTTTCAGTTTCTTATATCAGGCCTTCAAGTGTTAAGTAAGAGTTACTCTGCATCAGATCATGTTAAAAATATTCTGAGAAGTCTCCCTTTAAAGTTTAGACCTAAAGTAACAACTATTCAGGAAGCTAAAGACCTGAATATGCTATCTCTTAAAAGTATAATAAGCAACCTTCAAGGCCATGAAATGGAACTAAATGGAGATGAGTCTTCAAAGAAATTTAATTCTCTTGCCTTGAGATCTGCATTGAAAATTCTTGGGAAAAATCCAAAAGGAATTCAAAGATCAGTAGACATGATGAAACTTCCGAAGAAGATTCTGATGGTAGGTCTGATGATGATGATATGGCATGCTTCATCAGAGGATATCAACAAATGGTCAGAAGGATCAAAAGATTTTCTATAAAAGATGGCTTTATAAAATTTGCTACAACTGCAACAAACCTAGTCACTTCAAAGGTGATTGTCCTGATCTTTAGAAAGATATTCAAAAGAAAGGAAGTCATCAGAATGATAACTTTAGAAAGAGATTTAAGAAGAATTTTATGGAAACATGGGAAGAGCTAGACGATGAAGACTCGCAAAAAGAAGTTGAAGCCAATCTGGCACTGATGGCTCACACATCTGAAGAAGAACTTTGATCTGAAATAGAGTCTGAAGACAAAGATGAGGTATTCTCTTATTCTTACTTTATTTTATGCATGCATGATCTGTTCGAACTGCAGTAAAGAGGCGAGAAGCAAAAATTTAGTTTTGGAAGGGTTCCCTTTGGGATTTATACCGTCTCCACATGGATCAGTGCGAGGGAAAGAACTACGTTCAACGGTCTCTACATTTCTAAGCTTATGGTTACAAAAATTTTGAAATATTAATGAGCCCATAAATAAAATCAGAAAATATAAAGACGAAAAATATAAAGTAAAGACTTAAAATATAAACGAAGCCTTGTTGGGATTGGATTTCATCAAATAATAACACGTGCATTCTTTTAACCAATTAAACACAAATCCATCATTCGTCTGATATCCTCACGTATCACCCGCAACTGAGCTTATGTCTAATGCAACGTCGAGAGAACAACCACATTGTCTCATTTGTGATGTGTCACGCAACTCAAAAACACAGAGCATTAAGAATTAATACTCAAGCAAATGTTATGCCTAAGCCTTTTTCTAGAATCTATAACCTAACAGATAATCATCCTAGATCCAGATCTGAAGAGTATATTTCTTTAACAGTTCAAATCAAAGATAAAAAGGTAAACAAAGATAACATCCATGTCATCTTCATGATTGATTAATATAAAACTCCATGATATGAATACGTACATACACTTAACCCTTTTTACATACGTTCAACTAATTTTTCAAATGTAAGTGAACTTAGTACTTAATCTTTATTATCACGTATCCTCACAATACCATATTGATCCTACTCATGATACTCATGCTATAATGAAATAAAAGATACAAGTGAATATCAACTTACAAGACTATGTTAAAAGTTTTCTCATTGATAGATGAATATCTAAGATCTAAGATTTAAAAAAGGTTTTGTCAAGACCCACAAATAAGAAATCAAAGAAAACATCAACATTGAATCAAAACTAGTTCACAATATATAAATTAGATGAAATACATAAGGTATCAAATGATTACATCCAAACCCAACAAGAGATCAAAGCTTTTACCTTCTCCCTCTTAGGGTTTGTGTTTCTCTCAAGAATATGCTTGGAATGAAGAGAGATAAAGTTTTGATCCTCAAAATATCTATATTACAAAAGTTATACAAAAGTTATTTTTCTAAAATCCAAGAAAAGTACATATATAGTAAAACAAAAATTTGTCCTATTCACCTAGTGAATACCTTCTTCGCCCAACGAAGACCACTTTTAGGCACTTCAAGTGCCTCAGGAACAGTTAAAATGCCCATGGAAAATATTTGATTTCCCAGTGCGAACACTTCTTTGCACAACGAACCTCTCCGCTACTGATTCACTCAACAAACTTTGGGCCCTTTTGCTACTGCCTCTAATCTGGGATGGTTCGCTGGGGCTTTGCCAGAACCTCACACAACGAGCATTCACTTTCACCTCACTAGTGTTCGCACAATGAACATGCTGATTCTTCTTCATTTTTTTGGCTTCCTTGTCCACTCCTTTGTGTCTTAATAATTGATGTTTTTTGCCTATATTCTGCATAATAACACACACATCAAAGAATCCAAAGGTATTTGCAATATAATTGAAAAATAACACAAGAACAAGAAATAAATCCACTAAAACATGAGAAATGAGTTGAAAAATTCCAAGAAAGATGGTTCAATTTAAGTCAAAATTTACACATAACAAACTCTATCCAACTAGATTTTTGGTTATCCTCAAGAAAAGTATGTCCCTCATTATAACAAGATAAATTTCCTCAAACAAGAGTATTTTTCCAAGCATAAGAGTCAACGAAGAAAGGATTAACAGTTCAAATTCAAACAAGAGAGATTTGCTCAAACAAGAGGATTTGCTCCAACATGAGAATGCACATAAGCAATGTTCACCACTTAATAGAATCGAACGATGATAAAGAATTTAGTTCTATCAAATAACAACTAAATTCTCATACTTGAATCACTCGAAAACTCCTCTTCAAAACAAGAATGAAGAAATTAACGCTTTTGCAACTGGAGGGCAATTTCACTCACCTGACAAACAATACAAATAACAATCCAATTCATACATTTATCTAATCAATCAAAAATGAAATCATGGAAGCAAAAATATCACTAAGGGATTTAAAGGTTGTATTTTGGTCGGTTCACAACAAAGGAAAATTTCTAAAGGTCATTGAATCAAAAGTGCCAATGCAAAAGTAACATTCACTATATAAGTTATTTACAAATCACAACTTCATTCACCACTTTCTTTCCTCTATTGTAAACCTTCTCAAAATTCCTTTTTCACAATTATTTCATTCTCTATTTTTCATTTTCATCTTTTTCTTTTGTTTTTCACATTCATCTTCACACCTTTTTTATGCTTGCTTGAAATATTTCAAAAATTTTAGCAACCTACCACTTTCCTTTTAATTCTCCCCAACTTGAAATCAACCAAACCTCAAGTGAATGCTCCTTGATTTTTCTGTCAAGGAAATCAATTTAAAATAATGTTCAATGATTCAATAATTATTTTTAGAATCTCACAAAAATCTATGATGAACTAAATCTTCAAATTTTGTACATAAACAAAGTTCATCACTAAAATGAGATGTAAACTATTTAGGATCAAATGGGGGTAACAAATTCTCTCTACTCACGGGTAAGTTACTTTTAGATACGGTTGTGATCAATATAAACAAATGCCTTGATCATATCTAATGCTTCCACAAAATCAAAATTATTACAAGATTAAGCATGAATAAAATGTATTAAACAAAGTTTATTAGTCATCCTATGCATATAGTAAATAATGGAAGTTTCTCACAATTTGTGGCTTTTGGATCTAAGTGAAACAAGCATTCAAACAAAGTTGAAAAATGAAACAAAAATACACATTTTCACAAAGCACAAAATTCTTAGATCATTCTAACATTCTATAAAGCGGTACAATTTAACTTGCTTGCATTCATATGTTCAACATCCTACCATCACTATCTAAATTTGGGAGAATCTTCATTAGATACTTTTATACAAATAAAAACCAATCTAGAAGAAGTTCTCATCATTATTCCCTAAACAACATTTAAGAAAATGTAAAAGGAAAAAAGTATATATACAACGCCATTTTGTTCGAATTGCAGTAAAGCGGCAAGAAGAAAAAATTTAGTTTTGGAAGAATTCCCTCTGGGATTTATATCGTCTCCATAAGGATCATGCGAGGGAAAGAACAACGTTCAACGGTCTCTACATTTCTAATCTTTTGGTTACAAAATGGTTGAAAGATCAACGGTACCATAAATAAGAGCAGAAAATATAAAGACGGAAAATATAAAGTAAAGACTTAAAATATAAACGGAGCCTTGTTGGGATTGGATCTCATCAATTGATAACACATGCCTTCTTCTAAAAAATTAAACACAAATCAATCATTCATCTGATATCCTCACATATCACCCATGAAAGAGGTTATGCCTAACACAACATTGAGAGAACAACTGTATTGTCTCATTGGTGATTTCTCACGCAACTCAACAACACAAAGTATTAAGAACTGATAATCAATCAAATGTTCACCCTAAATCTATGTCTAGAGTCTAGAACCTAACAAATAATCATCCTAGATTTAGATCTGAAGAGTATATTTCTATAACAGTTAAAGTCAAAGATAAACAGGTAAACAAAGATAACATCCATATCAGCTTCATGATTGATTCATATAAAATACATGATTAGAATACATACATACGCTTAACCTTTTTTACATGAATTCAACTAATTTTCCAAATGTAAGTGAACATAGTTCTTCATCTCTCTCATCATGTATCCTCACAATACTGTATTGATCCTACTCATGCTACTCGTGCTACTAATCACCAAAATAAAATAGAAGATAGAAGTGAATATCAACTTTCAAGAATATGTCAAAAGTTTTCTCATTCATAGATGAATATCTAAGGTGTAAGATTTAAAAAAAGTTTTGTCAATACCCACAAATAAGAAATCAAAGAAAACATCAATATTGATTCATAGTGAACATGCTGATTCTTCTTCATTTCATTGGCTTCCTTGTACAGTCCTTTGTGTCTTAATCATTGATGTTTTATGCCTATATTATGCACAATAACACACACATCAAATAATCCAAAGGTATTTGCAATATAATTGAAGAATCACACAAGAACAAGAAATAAGTCCCTTAAAACATGTGAAATAAGTGGAAAAATGACAACAAAGATGGTTCAATTTAAGTCAAAATTTGCACATAACATGATCTCATGAATCGTTGCAAGGATCAAGCTAGTCGTATCCTAATTTTAAAAAGAAACAACTTAATTTTAAAAGAGGAATTAGAAGAAATAAGCATATCTCAAATGAATGTTCTACTTTAGGTAAGCATGATAAAGCATTTCATAATTTCATAACATCAGGCATTAATATAATAAACTTGTGTCTATGATTCATGGAATTGGCAAAAGCAATAGAAAAGGTTTAGGGTACAAAGAGAACTACTCGATTTCTAATATGTCATTGTGTAAAGAGTCCCCAGATCCTTCTTCCTCTAGCATTGTTCAAACAGTGTTAAGAAACTATTTTGTTCCTGCTGCTGATAATGTAAACGTTATGAATCTAATAGGACCTATTGATCCGAAGTTGAAAGGTATTATAATATAAGAATTTGATAGTCCAAAAGTTATGCTTACATCAATATCTAAAACATCTTAATTGCAGGCTAAAGCATGGTTGAAAATCAGTTTCTAAAAAGGATTCAGAAACTAATATAGAATCTAATATCAACTTCTAAAAAGGATTCAGAAACTAAGGTTGAAAATTACTCCAGTCAATGTTTTTGGAAATAGAAAACATCGAGTGAAGCTAAGCCTTTTTACATGGAAAAAACACATGAAAAGACTCATATGTGTATGGGTATCGAAATCTCAAATTGTCTTTGCTACAAATATTCCTAAAGGAAAAGATGGAAAATCAATCGTGGTATTTGGACAGTGACTGCTCACGTCATATGACGAGAGAAAGGCATATGTTCCAAACCCTAAATCTGAAAGAGGAAGGAAATGTGGGTTTTAGAGGAGACTAGAAAGGAAAGATCATTGGTACACGTACCATTGGTAATTCTCTAACCCTTATCAATAATGTTTGGCTGGTAGATGGCTTATAGTATAATCTAATAAGCATAAGTCAATTGTGTGATATTGGTTATAAAGTGATATTTAATAAGAACTTCAGTTCAATTATTAATAGTGACAAAACCATTGTGTTCAAAGGGAAAAGGAAGGGAAACATTTATAAAATAAATCTTTCATAATTGGTTGATCAGAAATTCGTTTTCCTAATGACAATGAGTGATGAGAAATGGACTTGGCACAAAATGTTAGGTCATGCTAGCTGAAGATTAATCTCCAAACTTAGCAAGCAAAAACTTGTTAAAAGGATGCCAGATCTTGGCTATCACTCAGATGCTCTCTGTGGAGCATGTCAAGTTAGAAAGATTCTGAAAACCTCTTTTTAAACTAAAAACATTGTCTCTACCTCTAGACCCTTAAAATTACTTCACATTAATCTATTTGGTCCTATTGGGACTACTTTGATTAGGGGGAAGAAATATGGTTTGGTTGTTGATGATTTTAGCAGATGGACTTGGGTAAAATTTCTCCAATCTAAAGATGAAACGTATGGAGTATTTAACACCTTTTTCATTCAAGTACAATCTGAAATGAAAGTAAAGATCTTAAAAGTTAGAAGTGATCATGGTGGAGAGTTTGAAAATGAGCCATTTGAATTTTTTTGTGAAAAATAATGAATTATCCATGAGTTCTTTTCTCCTTGAACTCAACAACAAGATGGGGTTGTAGAAAGGAAGAACATATCTTTACAAGAAATGGAAAGAACCATGATACATGAAAACAAACTTCCAAAGTACTTGTGGATAGAAACTATTAATACGTCTTATTACATTCAGAACATAATCTATATTAGACCAAGTTTGAATAAAAAAATTGTATGAATTATTTAAAAGTAGGAGACCAAACATCTCTTATTTTCATCAATTTGGATGTACTTGTTACATTTTTAATAATAAAGTCTACCTAAAGAAATTTGATGCTAAACCTCAAAAGGATATCTTTTTGGGATACTCTGAATCCTCAAAAGCATACTGAGTATACAACTCAAAAACTAGAATGGTTGAAGAGTCTATGCACGTTAAATTTGATGATAAAATGTTTGACTATGAAAAGTCAGAGTCTATGGATTTGGATGATAATCTTGCAGAAATTCAGAATTTCGAAGAATAGCTTGTGGTATGTTTTCCAAAAGAAAAGAGTTTAGATGATGATCTATCAAAGTTTAATACTATAACCGAGGGAACACTAGAAGCTGCAGAAACTGAAGTAACTCCAAATAATCCTAATGCTACAAATTCAGTAATTATTCAAAATAGTTCTGAAGCTCCTGTTCCACCTAAGATATCATTTAAATATAAAGCGTCTCATTCAAAAGGTAAAATAATTGGGAATACATACGACTATTGAGAACCAGATCAACTTTCAGAAATGATCAATCAATGCTTGAACTTATCTCATTGACAGAGCCTACCTCTATTGATGACACCTTATTAGATAATGGGTGGACAGTGGCTATGTAAGAAGAACTGAATCAATTTCAAAGAAATGATATGTGGGATCTTGTTCTAAGACCACAGTTGAAGAACACCATTGGTACTAAGTGGGTTTTTTTTTTTAAATAAGTTGAATGAACAAGGAGAAGTTGTGAGGAACAATGCTAAACTTGTAGCTTAGGGATACAATCATCAAAGAGGAATTGATTTTTTTGAAACATTTGCTCTTGTGGTAAGGTTAGAGGCAATAAGACTTCTTCGCTCTTATGTTATTAATCACAACATTGTGCTTTATTAGATGGACGTCAAAAGTGATTTTTTGAATAAATTTATTACTGAAGAAGTGTATGTTAAACAACCCCCTGGATTTGAAGATTCAATCCATCTAGACTTTTTCTACAAGCTTAATAATTTTCCATATGGACTCAAGAGCTTGGTATGAGAGATTGAGTAATTTTATACTTGAGAATGGTTTTCATAAAGGTCAAGTTGACACTTAACTATTAAGGAAAACTTTAAAGGAAGAAATTTTGATTGTTAAAATTTATGTTGATGGCATAATTTTTGGTTCCACTAATGCATCTCTTTGCAAAGAATTTTCTAAGACCATGCAAGCTGAATTTGAAATGAGTATGATGGGTGAATTAAAGTACTTTCTTAAAATTCAAATCAATCAAAGAAAAGGAGGTATATACATTCATCAGTCAAATAACACAAGCGAAATTTTGAAGAAGTTCAATATTAATGATTGCAAAGTTATGACAACTCCTATTCATCCTACCTGCAACCTGAATAGTGAAGAATACAATGCCAAAGTGGATCCGACTAAATATCGAGGTATGATAGGTTCCTTAGTCTATCTCACTGCTTCCAGACTAGATATTGTATTCAGTGTATGTTTGTGTGCAAGATTCCAATCAGATCCTTGAGAAACTCATTTAACAGGTATTAAGAGGATCTTTAGATATTGGAAAGGGACGACTATCTTGGACTTATTTATAAGGAATCTTTAGGTTATAAGCTAGTTGTATTTTATAATACTGACTATGTTGGGGATAGAATTGAGAGGAAATCCACAAGTGGAAAATGTCAATTCTTAGGTGAAAACCTTATATCTTGGGCTAGAAAAAGACAAGCAACTATTGTTGTATCTATAGTTGAAGCATAATACATCTCAACTGCTAAGTGTTACACTCAACTACTATGGATGAAATATCAGATAGAAGATTATCATATTTTTGGAAACAATGTTCCTATCTATTGTGATAACACTGCTGCTATTTGTCTAACAAAGAATCCTATTCAACATTATAGAACTAAGAATATTGAAATCAAACACCATTTTACTATAGACTATGTTCAAAAGACAATAATAGATATTCAGTTTATTGATACTGATCATCAGTGGGCTGATATATTTACAAAACCCTTAGCTATCGCAAGATTTGGTTTTATAAGGAAAAAAATGAACATGGTATTTGTTGATGAATAATGCTTAAAGTCTGAATGGAGTACCAAAACCTATTGGAAATCAGAATTAGTCTGATTTAGAATTTGATAAATCATATTCTAATGATAGACGAGTTCTAAGGGACATCATTTTTTGAAACTCTAAAAGAAACATAGATTCTAATAGCACTCAGTTGGTATACAATATATCATTAAGTTTGAAATTTTTCTAAGTGTGCTCTACAAGCTTTTATTGTAGAGTTTGCTAAATCTCTTTCATTCTTGTTGCTTTATTACTTAAGCAGACAATACGTGTTTAATTCTATGCTTTGTGCTTTGAATTAACAATTGGACTAATTTTGAGTTCTCATAAAATATGAATCTTTGTCTTATATATCCTTTGAAAATTGAGTTTTTAAAGAACAAGTTTTGTAAAATATTGACTTGATGGTGGGCAGTAGTCTCAGAAACTCTTTTTCTAGTGAAATTGTTAAATACATTCGACAAGGAAAACTTAAAATTCATTTGAAAGTATGATGTACTTGCAAAAGTACCTTTAAATAATCACCCTCGGTTGTTATGTTTTCTCAAAAATAGACGTTCTCGAGACTGAAGGGACATTTCTATCACTCTTTCTTATTTTCAAAAACTCTTGAACTTTGGTTCTTATCAGAAGTGTACTGACAAAGATTGTGATTCTTTTTTAATCACACTCATTAACATCCAAAGATTTAATACATGCTTACTCATTTATCATAAATTAGCATTCCATGTGATATGTGATTGTATCTAAGATTTACTCGATATTTTTTTTACATATTATCTTCTATATAAGATAGTATTGTAAAATCATTGTTCTCTACTTGAACTTATTTATCTTTCAATACATCTTCAAAAACCATTAAAGGAGAAATATATGATCTAGATATTCTGAAGGAATATACAGTTGACCTCAATGAATTGACATTTGTTAACCTTTCTCGGATAGTCTCAGTTTAAAAATGAGATGGATATATTACAATGCTTAATGGATAAATCTATCCATATCTTGTAAAAGAATTTAAGCCAAATGCTCATGTTCATCAGAGTGACTTAAATGTTTGTCAGATTCTATCTATTGTCTATGACTTTCTTGTTGTCATCAGATATAAACTTATTTCTCAAGCAATAAATTGTGAAAAGGACGGAGTTACTAATCAAGAATACATACATAACAATAGATTTCTAAATCTCATTAACAACATCTATAGTAGTGAAGGCCCCGTTGCAAGTCTTTCTACTCTTACTACTATGGCAAAAGTTTGGTACCAAATATAGGAACCAATCTAAGTCCAATAAAAAAGGGATTAGGATGGCTTTCTCTTGAGGATAAATATTTCATTATATTCCTAGTCTCAAGAATTCAAATCAACCTACCTCAAACCATATTCAATTATCTGAAAGAAGAAACATTAGTATCTCATGAGGAATTATCTTTTCTAATTCCTTTTGGTAGGATTCTTTCTATGATTCTTGTCCAATAAGGTGTTGTTGCTCATATGCAACGAGCTGGGTTGATAGACAGGCTTGTTCCTGACTGGTGTTCAATGATGAATTATTCAGAAACCATTATTAATTGTTAGAGTCTACTTGTCTATTTTTATGTGTTTTATTATCTTTTCGTTGATGACAAATGGGGAGAAATGGATTAAGTATTCTACAAGATTAATCTTAGAGTGGATATGATTACTCTATACATGGGAAGCTTACAAACCTCACCTCTTAGACTTCACAGATAGCATTCAGGGGGAGTTTACAAACCTCACCTCTAAGACTGTTTGACAAGGGGGAGCTTACAAACCTCAGACCTTGAAAGTTGTTGAGTAGTTAATTTGAAACTAATTGTTTTAAAATACTTAATGTTGTCATCATCAAAAAGGGGGAGATTGTTGAAACAAATTTGGTTCATACCATGTATTCTCTAAGGTTTTGATGATAATAAAGTATTCGAAGAACAATTAGGATTTCTAACTAGCTCAAGAGAATCTAATCCCTTAAGAGATATTATTTTGTATAGCTTAAGAATCTTAGTGTTAAAGTGTGTTGTATTATATTTGAACAACTTTGATTGTTAATCAAATGTTGTTGTAAGTTATTCCTTCTTTGAACAGTCAATTTAGATAAAGTCTCTTGTTGTGTGTTTGAACACTGAAGTCTTAGATTCGAGGAATCTAAGCAAGGAAGTATTGAACTATATGTCTAAGCAAGGAAGTCTTGTACACGAGGTTATAAGCAAGGAAGTCATGAATCTGAGGTGTTTGAACAAGGAAGTCTTAAGATATGAGGATCTAAGAAGGAAGTCTTGATCAAGTGTTGATTGAGCAAGGAAGATTTAAGTTGTAGGTCTGAGCTAGAAAAAGTCTTATACTTTAGGGTATAAGTAGTTGTAATCGATTTGATTATAGTGTAAAATCTCTTGTACTGCAAGGGGGGTGCTCTCACTTGGAGAGCAACCAAGATAACTTTTGTGTGTTTTGACATACATAATTATGTTTGGATTTAAGAGGGGTTTTTAAAATATTAATTCGGTTAGCAGAATAATCCCGATGGACGAATCTTGATTAAAGCATCAATTACAAATCAAATACAAAATAAGGATTATGATTCTCTATTGAAGCATGCTTTAATTTTAATCACAAACGTGGAAAATACCATCGTCTCTAAAAAGTCCACGCGAGCACAAATTTGGACGCGGTGCTAGTCATATCTTGTTCTAAGAAAATTGATAATTTGCTTTGGCAGGGGAAAGAGCTTCTCTATTTATAGAGAGCTTCTAAACCCTAATACTTTTATTTTGGGCTTTTCCAAAATAAGCCCAATCTTATTCAATTAAAACTATTTTAATTAAATAGTAATTAAACTCTTTTAATAAAATAAAATAAAATATTGATTAAATTAAATCATATTTAATTTAATCAACTGTAAATTCTCATTTATTTAATAAAATCAAATTTAATCAAATAAATTATATATTTGTTGATGTATTAAACAATTTAAATACTATTAACACATAGTTGAATTAAATCTTATTTAATTTAATCGTCAATTCCACTATCATTACTATATGAGTGTGACCCTATAGGTTCTCACAACGTTGGCAATAATATTAAATTACCTGTTTAATATTATAAACAGTGAGCGGTATCTAGCAAGACATCACTACTACCCAAGTGACGAGAATATCGTGTGATCTGGCATAACCTTTATATGATAATGATCATATGTATAATTACCCTCTTGCCCTTATATCTATATTGAACACAAGACATAGAATGTGTCACCCTTGTATAGTTGATAACGACAAATAAGTCTCATATCTCATATTGACTTATTTGAGCACGACCAACCATTTTATAGTCATACTCTACCAAGGGGACCAAAAATGTTACTCCTGTATATGTAGGAGGGGAAAATCCCATCTAGGTCACTCATGTCCTTCCAATGATTTGTAAAGCACCCATCTATAGCGGGGAAATTTATGAGTGTAAGCTATTGATTAACTTAACTCAAAAATGCAAGAGTCGCCATCACACTTTTATTTTATCCAAAAGGAAAGAAAAAAGAGTGAACAAAACCTAAAGAGTTCTAAAACAAGAACAAATAAACAAAGATCTGGGTAAGGGGGTTGGTTACGCAATTGGAATATATTAGTACCTAAAACGTCTATAGTACTCTGTAGGAGCCCTTTGAAATATCTACCCTTTTTGATTTGAAAAAAAAAGGTTTGTTTGAAAAGAGATTGGGGAGATGAGAAGAGAATTATTTTTAAAGATTTTTGTGTTTGGAGAGGCATATCGCCTCATGCCTACGTAACCACAAAGTGCAATATAAGATCAAAACCTCATAGTTCGTGGTACAAATAACAAAAATGGTTTGTTTTGATTGATTTTAGATGTAAAGACAAGTCGTCATTTTAAGGAGAAAACTACGACTAGTCATCCACAAATATAAGACAACATTTGCATCACCTAAAGATGGAGGATTTTTGCTTGGAATAAAATCAACAACTTTATCACTCAACATCTAAGTGGAAAATGTCAACTTCTTAAATAATATGAGGAATAGGAGAATTATATCTCAACTATGAAAATGACTCATGTCTAAAGTTTACGAAAAGTTTTAAAAATGAAAAATGCACAAAGGCACAAAAAGTTTGAATGAGTTTTTGTACTTTTTATGTCATTTTTTGAAATTGGTCAAACTATGATTAACATTGATTGACATTTATTAAAGAAAACAAAGTTTGAAAATCAGTTGACAAAAGTCAAGGTTTTATTATGAAAGCGGTTTTAAGTTTAAAAACAAGAAGGTTTTTGAAAAAGGAAGAAGATTTTGAAATTTTAAGAAAGGGAGGAGATGAAGTGACTACCCTATAAAGCAAAATAAAAGTTAGAGATAAGAAGGATCTAACCAAATTGTAGCACACTCCATAGCAAGACAAATAAGAATTTCATCCATCTTAAAACAAAAGCAAATGAGAAAGCCAAATAAAGACAAAGATCCATAATACTCCAAGCATGGGGAAAGAGACCTAATTCTAAGTCCAAGGGTCCAAGAATTGTCCAAGAGGTCCAAGGTCTAAGAATAGTCCAAGAGCATAACCACAAAATTAAGAGCACCAAGTATTTTAGAGGTTTAATCCTTTATTAGTGTTTTGAACAATATATGGTACAAATGGACAAAAGAAAAATGGCGGAAACATAAATAATAATATGATATAAGATGATAATTATGGAGCATAAAAATGAAAGGGTGATAGGGAGCAAGAAGGAAATAAAAACAAAATTAGTACAATAATATTGTTAGTGAGTTAGTGATTAGTTGTTAGAGAAAATGATCAACGATGGTTAACTTATGCATTTAAGCTAAATTTAATGAAGAATCATTAGAGGATTGATAAAATTAAAGCCTCTTAACAACAAGTTTCATAGGTGATGGACTTAAGACAAATAATCAACCATACTTGGAATTTCAAACATAGGTTTGAACCAAGAATGATCACTTTCCGATTACGGGATAATTTAGCGTTATGTTAAGCAATCGTAATTGGGTTTATGTAGAAACCAAAACCATATGAGGCCAGTCAATAAAAATGTTAGTGCTAATGCATTCTAGAGAAGTGATATGTAGATCACTCTCAGAAAGCAATACTGGATGAAAATAAAATAGGTAACGATCTCATCTTCATGAAGAACTTGAAATATGTTTAAACGACATCAAAGATTTTCATCGATCAAAAGAAAAAAGAGAAGAGGATAGGGAGTTCCAAATTGGATTACAAGTTCAAAGTCATTCCATCGTTAAGTTCATCCACTCATCTTGGTGGATTAAAGCACTAAACATATCATTATCTCAAAGCACCCAAAATGAATTGAACAATTCACTTTAAAGATAGATTTGACTTAATGAATGTTTATCCAACTTCATGTACACCCTAAGTCCGATGAATATAAAGAGGAAAAGGACCTTTAAAAGTAAGTTCCAAGGCAAAAACCAAAAGAAAATGGAAGAAGAAGGAAGAACCAAAACAGTCCCAAAACAAAGCCAAAAATCCAAAATTAACACTGTATAATCGATTACCACCAGGAGGTAATCAAATACACTTGCTAAAACAATAACAAAACAAGTTAAAAATGAACAAAAACTTGATCAATCATTTCTTCAAACACATCATGATCAAGGGTGCAATTGAGCATGAAAATTCAAGTAAAATAACAACAATCAACACCAATAGAACACAATTTGCAAGACCCAAAGATCAAGCACAAGAATCAACAATAGATCATATTGTGAAGGATGTATCAAGAGCAACAATAATGGATCAAGAAATTACCACTTCAAATCTGGATATTCTTCAAATCAACTACACAAACCATACTCCAAAGCCTTGATCTAGTAAAATTGATGATGAAAAAGTGAATGGGTGAAGGTTTAGCTCAAAGATTAGTAAGTTCTAATGATGAACTTACTAACTTTCAAAGGAAGAAAGAGATTTGGTGAATTTGGTAGTTAGAAAAAATTGAGAGTCAAAAAGGAATTTGACAAAGTGATTTTGGCTATCAAAAGCTTGTGAAATGAGAGAAATGAGGCCTCTATTTATAGGAGTTAGGCTTGGAATATTTAGTGGATTGGAAATAAAATTAGGCTTGGAATTTGAATTTGGAGGGAAATTAATGATCAAGTGGTGATTAGTGAAAGAGTATGGTGGGAATTAATTATGATGAGTTAGGGGAATTAAAATGAAGTGATCTAGAATATTCTCATGATGAAAATTTTGAATTTGGTGCCAAAAATTCTTCAGAATTTGAATTTGGCCAATTTTTACAAAATGCTCACAAGGTAATCGATTATCCTAATACTGGTAATCGATTACCACAGTAAAAAATGGTGAAAAATTGCCTTTTTGATGTGTTGTCTTGGCTCTGGCTCGATTCTTTTTGCTTGTCAAAGAAGGCATGGAAATAAACACATGAACCTTGGAGTCTCTTGAATAAAAGTCAACTAAATCTTTAAAGACTCTTGATCAGATGATTTTAAATTGTTTGTAAATCAACTGACTTTTTCCAAATGAAATTCATTCGAGCTGAAGGACTGGTACTTGATATCCTTGATCCAAATTCTTCCCGAAAAAGTTAGTAAAGGAAAAACAAACATTTTTATGGATTTTGGATAATGGTTAGTAAACATAAACATAAATAAATATCAAACAAACAAGAAAAAAAGGGTGCCCGACGATCTCTCAAGAACAAACATACAGAGGAAGGAAAGAAAACCAAAGCTTACGGTCTTGTTTATGGAATGAGATGCAAATGATATGTGGGATCTTAGGGGTAAAAATTAGAGTATTACAGCTGCCCCTATTTACGTTTCTTCTATCCGGAGATATTAAAATTGACATATTTGTCTTGACCAGATAGAAGAGATTTAAATATAACAATAAACCCAATTTTTGGCCCTAAGAGGCCACAAAATGATATGATTATGCTAATGATATGTAGACACAAGACCTCTGTGGGGAAAACAAGCCACAAGAGACAAACAAACTGCTGGAGAACACAAGAAAAGAAAAGAGACTCCGCAGGGGAAAACAAAAGAGCAAGATCCTATTTTGATAAAGAAAATGAAACAAATCAACTGGGAAAGAGATACCAACTGCCGGTTACTTGGAAAAGATACTCAAACCATAAAGAAGAGGTAAAATACTTTCTACTAGTTACTGAGTAGAAAAATAAGGGCAATAAACACAAAAGAATTATCATCTACCGGTTACTGGATAGAAAATAAAGAGATGTATTACTTATTACCGGTTACTAGGTAAAAAGTAATCAACTTGTCAAGAGAATTAACTACCTATTACTGGGTAGGAAAAGAAACAATGTCAACTAATGGTTACTGAGTAGTTTAGCGATAATAATAGTCCTGAAGGAAAAGGTTACCAACTATTAGTTAATGAATAGGGTAAACAATATATCAACTACCTGTTACTGGGTAGGAAAAGGAATATTACCACAAGGAAAGATTACCGACTACTGGTTACTGGGTAGAAAATAATAGTAACTTGACCAAAAGAGAGACAAATGTTACCTGCTACCAGTTACCGGTTAGAAAAATAAAGTCAACAAGCTCGAGAGGAAGGATTACCTTTTACCAGTCACTGGGTAAAAACAAAGGATAATTGTCGCTACTGTGAAAATCGGCGCCGGCTATGACAGAAGAGTCGCCACCGTGCGTTATTTATCCAAAAGGAGGGAAAGGAAACGCTCAGAGTAAACCTAACACAAAGAGGGAAAGGAATGGTCATCGCAACCAAATCCTGGATTCGGGAGTCGGTTACGCAAGGGGAAGGTATTAGCACCCCTCACGTCCGTCGTACTCGACGGGATCCAAGCTTGTTTTCGATCTAGGGGTATGTTATCTATCTACTCTAAAGGTCTGGGATAAAAAGAAAAGAAACTGACTCGGAAAAGTATCGCACTTTATGCCTACGTATTCCCGTCTAGAACGAGAAATATGAGTCAACGTAGTTCTCCTAACTACGAGTAAAGGGGGGAAGGTTGCTCGCCGAGATATCGCATCTCGTGCCTACGTACTTTCATACAGCATGAAAGATCAGAGCAAACGTAGTTCGGGCTACGGAAGACACAAGTTTGTCTGACAGTTTTTTATCTCCTTAAGAAAGGGTTTTCCTGATTAAAGGTCCAAGAGGACAAAAACAGAGTTTGAATGTTTGTTTGATTTTTTTTACAAAAGAACTATTTTTTTAGGATGTTTGGAATCTCAGTCGCACTAGAGACTCTGACCCAGGAGTGAACGCTTCGTATGTCACCCAAAGGGTACCACACTAACATCCAGATTACTGGAGAGAGACCCTCCACCAACCTTTTCCCAGATGGCTTAAGGCTCGTAACATACGACTTCAATTAACCTTATTACTGTGTTTTTGAATTGTTCTGAGAGGAGAAGAGAAACACACCCTAAAACTATGGTTGAAAGGGAATCTACCTACAGTTATCATGCATGGGTCAAAACCTAATGTCTGTCATAATTCCCTCTTGCACAGAGGAATTCAGAGATCCTAGGGGAAAACAACAAAAGAAAGTAAGCAATAAACCGTAAACGGTAAAATGCATGCTATGCAACAGTACAAGCGAGGCAAGGGAGTCCGGCTCAACCTCAAACCTAAGAAAACAACAGGCAAGAGGAGACAAGATCCACCTCAAACCTAGAGGTAATCAACACAAGCAAACAGACAATACAACAAAAGAAAAGAAACAGAGAAAACAGCTCAAGCAACAACAACAGTCTTCAGCAGACAGCAACTTCAATACTCAACAGCAGCAGCTCTAAACAACAAATCCTCTTAACAGCAAAGTTGACAGCAAAAGGATTCATCCTCAAGCTAGCTTCTATCTTCAAGCTTCAATAAACTCCATCTTCAAGCTCTAGCAAGCACACTCCAAGCAATGGATTAATCACTAAGATAAAGGCTGCAATGTTGAGAACCAAATGAAAATCAAAGGAAATCATTAAGTACCAACATTGAAATGGAAGGGCATCCTCAAAGTTCTACTCAACTATGGGCATACCACACATCCCTCCAAAGGAGAGATGGAGTTTCCCTAGGAGGAATTTACATCATTGGATAGAATATAAGCACGCATTCTATGTTTGATGAAAGAATCAAAACTAGTCCTAATGGCTCTTCCTAAAACCCTAATTTCCTAAGCTCCTAAAAAAAACTCTTAAAAGAAAAGAAAGCTTCAACTCCAAGCTCCCATCTTCAAGCCACAGCAGCTACACCAAGTCTAGAAGACCTCCCAAGAAGTAATCCAAGCAAATCCAGCTCCAAAGTCACCAACAACACCAAGCAAGCAAAGGCACACAAAATAGAACACCACAAGCACAAGCAACTTGCAAAATTCAACTAAAATAGAAAACAAAGTTGTAAAATTCGAATAAAATTCCTAGGGGAACATACATGTTTGAACAACCTAGGGTTAAAATATTAAAGCCTAATTCAACTTCTAAGTCACCTAAATAATTTCTAAATTGAAGGGTATCAAGGTGATCCACAAGTTTGGGAAGGCTCTAATCTCAACACCTAAAACAGATCCTAAAGTTGTTCTAAAATTCTAAAAAAATTTCTAAGGGAACATGAATGTCTACCCTAACACATACTAAAAAATAAAAACCGATTTCATCACCAATTGGAAGAACAAAATTCAACAAAACAGATGGTTAAATATGCAAAATTAAAAGAATTAAACAAAATAAGAAAAATCAAATTAAAATTAAAAATGCATGAAAATGCATTTTATTGATTTCAGAAAATAAAAAATTCTCTCAAGATCATGGAGATATTTTTAAAATAATTTTTGGATCCAAATTGAATTTATTGTGATTTTTTGAATCAATAAAGCATTTAAAATAAACAAAATGAGTAAAAGAAAATAAAAACTCAGAATAAAACATGAGCCACAAGATGAGGGGACTTGGTAAGCAGATCCAAGAGCTATGGGCGTGTCCACGCAAGCATCCCAGTTACACGCTGACTGGGATTAATGAAACACAGTGTTTTGTGTTGAGAGTCAAATTTTCAGATCAAACCCGAGCCATCAGATGCTCCTACTAAGTCTTCTCAACAGACTAATCCAACGACATTGAGTCATTGTCTTCGTTCAAATCCTCAGATGGAGGGAACAATGTTCAGGTGGCCGGAGAAGACCTCCGGTCGTCTTCTCTGGTGAGCAGGTGATTGCAGCTGATCAAAAACTCCAAACCTCATACCAATCTCACTCAAAATTTTATGCTGATCACGATAATGAGCTTAGAATTTCTTAAATCCTTATGCATTTTCAAAACCGATACCAGATCTAAATTATGTCATACTCTTGAATGTCACTAAAGCCTAAACTAAAGGTATAGATGTCTTCCTCAAGTTACACTGATCACCCTAAACTATCACAATTGCATCGATTCCTCAAGATCAACCATAACTGAATCCAAACAGAAATCGTGACATCTTCTTGATCATCACCAAATGCTATCAAATGTATCCTAAATCGTTCTACAAGTCATAAGGAACCGAACCACATGCATAATATGAACTACATCTCCCTAAATCAAGAGGAATTTTGAATTATACCAACCTTGTTTCAAACTTCAAATGGAAGTGGTTCTGACTCGATCTTTGCTCCAAGAACTTCCAGAATCCTTCACTGATGATGATAGAAACCTCTTGCAACTTCAATTTGACCTGAAACATCCCTGAATCTCAAATGCGATTTTGAGTTGAAGCTCCAAAAATTCAATGTCAATCTCTCTGCTTAGCCTCAAATAACCGCCAACCCTTGCTCAATTCTCCTTCTGAGCATTTATAAAATGGTTTGGGACCTTCTAGAGTCCAAGCCCATGCCCAAATTGGAAGATCCAGTAAACCAACCTCTCCAGAATTTTCACATGGCAAATGCACGAATTTGCTTAAACAGCTTGCATCAGAAGCTTTGAATCACTTGCATACCACCTTTGGAGTGTATTCAGACCAATAAGAACCTCCCTATTGCCTTGGTGAATGAATTGCCATGAGGTTGCTTATATGTGAAGAAACAAATGAAAAACTCATGAATTAAGGGTTAGTTGAAAAATATAAAAGAACCAATGTTTCCAAAACATGATTTCTGATCAAATCAAGTACTCATTTGACTGGTTTTAGTCACTTAACCAATAATTTTGAATTTTTCAACTTTGAATCCTTTGAAAATCACCCTTATTCAAACCATTTCAAACCAAGTCTTGCTATGAGCCCAATCAATCCATCATGACCTCTTGGATAGCCTAAAAACTCCATTTTGAACAACTTTCATGTTGAACAAAAATCCATTTGACAAGTGCAAGTTGGAGATTTTGACCTATGATTGAAAATGACCTATAATCTCACTTTCCCAAAATACCCTTGACTTGTAAACCTCATAACTTGAGTTCTACCAATCATATGGAATACTTCTAGTACAATTTAGAAATCTAAGATCATGAGGAACAACTTTCATGTTGGCCAAAAATTCAGGTGAAAGCTCCTTCTAGGTCAAAAATAACTTTGAAGTCAGATGATTTTCACAGACAAATTTCAGAAGCATCTGAGGACTTGTAACTTGTCTGGACCATAACTTGAGTTCTATAAATCCCCTTGAGGATTTCTAGTACTCAAATTAAAGGTATTGAGATTCTCTACAAGTTTTATGTTGTTCAAAGATCCATTTGATACTTGTATCTTGACTTATGTGGTCTTGAAGTTAGGCACTAAACAGGGAATTTTACACTGAAACCCTAATTTAGCAACTTCCCACACTCTTGACTCTTCTTGATTTGATCTTGGCACAACACCACAAATGTCTCATAATATCATTCCATGAACTCCATGACCTAAAAGTATGCTTTGATACCCTTCAATTGCCCAGTTGACTTAGGATTAACCCAGATGAAACCCTAATTGCTTGCACCTCAATTGTGGCTCTTGCATCTGACACAATGACTTGATAGAGCTCTCCCATGGCCTTCTAGGCATTCTATGAGCTCCATGCACATTCTCTTCTCACATTCAACACTTCACAACCCTCTGATGGTCTTCAATTGATCCTCAAGTTAGGAGAAAAACTTCATGCAAACATCTAAATCCTTAGGCACTCAAACCACCTCCTGATGACTTTGACGACTTCTCAATCTTGAGTAAGGCCTCTGGCTAGGCTCCTCTTGATAAGAATCACACTTGATACCCTTCTATATGAATGATATCATGATATGCAAATGATATAACTATGCAAATGTTAATGCAAATGAAACATAAACCAAGTAACAAAAGGTTGAGCAAATTTTGGGGTACAACAATAACCAACCAAAAGGGGTGAGAAATATTACCTGCTACCTGTCACTGGGTAGAAAATAAAAGCAATATACTCACAAGGTGAATAAAAATTACCAGCTACCCGTAACTTGGTAGAAAATAAAGGCAATGAACTCACAAGGAAAGATTAGCGACTACCTGTCACTTGGTAGGATAAACAAAATCAACTACTTGTTACTGGGTAGGAGAAAGAAACAAAGGTCAACTACCTGTCATTGGGTAGGACGAACATAATTCAACTACCTGTCATTGGGTAGAAGAAGGAAATAAAGGTCGACTACCTGTCACTGGGTAGGAAAAACATAATTCAACTACCTGTTACTGGGTAGGAGAAGGAAAATAAAGGTCGACTACCTGTCACTAGTTAGGACAAACATACTCGACTACTTATCACTGGGTAGGAGAAGAGTTATATTATCAGCTCTCTGTCACTAGGCAGCTCAAACCACATAACAAACTTCTCGAATAAAGAGACAACCATTTGTTGGGGATGAAATATCAATAACTCTGTCCGGAATCTTCAAAGAGATACGGGCAGGTTAGATCATACAACTAACGTCTCAAATAAAAAGACAACCATCTGTATAAGGATTAATAATAGATTTCTGCCAAGGAAAATAAATCTTCAAAAGAGAGAAATAAATACCTTCTCATCATCCAGGTATCATAGCTCAGAGAAAATAAAAATAACCGTTGCAAGAGACCAAAGTTCAATCCAGGAACAAACTAGAGAGAAACGGTCAAACAAGACTTGACTTGATTAGGAAATATCTCATCAGGGATCAATTCCATCCAGATAAAAGTTGGGGAGGAAAGCTAAAACAAACATCTTCCACGAGGCATAAAATCAGTGGGCAATTAGAAAGAATAAGCATTTTATGCTTAGGGTCGACACTCTAATGGAGAGAGGACACACGCACTCCGTGGGGATAACAACACCAGAGAACAAGGAAGCACCAACAAAAACCAAGATGCACAATACAACAAAAACATGCTATGCTCAAACAAATGAATGCGCATGCAATGTATATGAGTATGAATATGCTGACAAAACAGACAAAGAAGGATAAATAGAGGGTGAACAAAAAATCACAACACCACTGAATATTTGGCTAATCTCAACAAGCTAGAGACGTCACTGGAGATTGTGTTGGGGATTTATTTGAAGAAATCCTGCAAGAAATAAATAAAAGCCATCAAAGGAAAATAAATCCTACTACAAGGCTCAAGTACCGTTGAGGAGAGGAAGATAATGCTTGGGGAAAAACCCAAAGATCAATCTTCAATAATCAACAATCCACAAAGGGGATAACAACATCAGCTCTGCTTCAAAGCTAAACAAATAGTTGATAACAACCCAAATCTTCTTGACTTTTCCTAGGGATAAGAATATAAATCAATTGAAATCCGCTTCAAAAGGGATGGAGAGATCTACTACAAAATATAATTGATCCGCTAGGGATTGTAATCATGTAATCAGCTACGCAAACTCCACTAGGGAATAATACAACTCTTATGGGGATACAAGAAAGAACTCTGAGGATTATCCAATTTTAAGTGAAACATCCTAGACTTTCCCGGGAAAATGAGAAGTTAACATCATATAAAAAAGTCAATTTGTGGGGGATTTTAAATCACCACTCAACGCAGGTGAGAGAAAACTCGACAAGTGAATGCTATATCAACAATTTTTAGAAGAAAGCAACATTGCTCTTTTCTTAGGAAACATTTAAAATAAGTAATGCATAAACTTTACTGGAAACCAACAAGGACAAATCTCTGCATGAGCATTAACATCAAGGAGAGATGGCCCTTAAACTGCTCAACTGTCTGACCATAATCTGGCTGGATGATGGAAACATACTCAACTGGAGAAAACTCGAATCAAGACTTAGCTGGGGAAAACTGAATAACACCCGTCTGGTTATCCATAGAAGCAAAACTCTGCTGAAGGGGATATCAACAAACTCTACTGGAGAAGCCTCAACACAACTCTACTGGGGAGATGTTAATAAATTCTACCAGAGGATCAAGAAATAACCCTACTAAGGAAAACATCAACAAACTCTACTAGGGGAGAGTATCAACAAGAACAAAATCCACTGAAAACAATACTAAGTTTTTGCGCTTTGAGATTTTACCATTTTTGGGATTACTGTTGACATTCTGTTTTATATTCATAAATCAAAGAAAAAATGTTTTTATAATTTTCAAAATTTTAAATCAATTATTCACATTTGTTTCAAAAATCATCCTAAAAAATAAAATGAAATTATGTAAACAGAAACAAAATGAGAATTGCAAACAAAGGGACAAAGGCCCAAATTTTATTTATAGAATGGTAGTCCGCAAAAAGGCGTTACTCCATAGAGCATTACAAAGTTTGAAAAATGGTAAATACAATGGAAGAGGCTACATTAAAATACAATTATCACTATTCTCCCTAACAAATTTGAATTCCAATTATGCTTGAGACTTCAGCTGGGGATGATCGAAGTAAAAGCCTTGATAAGAAATGTTGCTTCAAACGATCAAGACTGACCAAATGTAGTTACTTGCCATAATCCCTAAATTTTTCCTAGATTGCCCTCTCGGGTTTTCAATCTACCGGGACAATTATTTCTATTTTTGTGTATAATGTTTTTCTGGACCGCCCTTTCTGGTTTTCAAACCACTGAGATGCTCATTTTTTCCTAAGCCGCCCTTTCAGGTTTTCAACTTAGCAAGCTATTCTTTTACTTTTTTAGGCGAAGTATTTCTTGACTACATCGACATTCATAGGACGAGTGAAGTCTTCACCATCCATAGTTGTAAGAATTAATGCACCACCAGAGAAGGCTCTCTTAACAACATATGGGCCTTCATAATTAGGAGTCAACATGCCCCTAAAATCAATAATAAAAGTCGAGATATTTTTGAGCATGAGGTCGCCTTCTTTGAACATACGAGGTCGAACCTTCTTGTCAAATGCTTTCTTCATTCTCTGTGGATACAATTGGCCATGACACAAGGCCGTCATTCTTTTCTCTTCAATTAGATTTAACTGGTCATATCTACTCTGACACCATTCAGGCTCAGACTATTCAGCTTCCATCAAAACTCTCATAGAAAGGATTTCAACCTCTACCGAGAGCACTGCTTCCATACCATAAACAAGAGAAAAAGGGGTTGCCCCTATTAAAGTGAGGACGAATGTACAATACCCATGCAGAGAAAAAGGGAGCATATCATGTCAATCCTTGTATGTAACAACCATCTTCTGAATGATCTTCTTAATGTTCTTATTAGCAACTTCAATGGCCCCATTCATAGTAGGTCTGTAAGGAGAAGAATTATAATGCTCAATATTAAACTCATTGCATAATTCCTTCATCATCTTGTTATTCAGATTCAAACCATTATCAGTGATAATCTTGCTCGGAACACCATACTGACATATGATTTGGTTCTTGAAAAACCAGACCACTACTTGCTTGGTCACATTGGTATATGATGCCGCTTCGACCCACTTGGTAAAATAGTCAATAACTACCAATATGAAACGGTGTCCGTTCGACGCTTTAGGCTCAATGATTCCAATCATATCAATGCCTCACATGGAGAAAGGCCATGGAGAAGAGATAACATTGAGAGGAGTTGAAGGCACATGAATTTTGTCAGCATAAATATGGACTTTATGGCACTTCTCCACATATTTACAACAATCAGATTCTATTGTTATCCAATAGTAACCTGCCCTTAACATCTTCTTAGCCATTGCATGTCCATCGACATGGGTACCAAAGGATCCTTCATGAATTTCTTTCATCAACATGCCTGCTTTACGCTTGTCTACACATCTGAGCAAGATCATGTCATGATTTCTCTTATACATCACATCATCATTCAAGAAGAAACTACCATCCAATCTTCTTAAAGTTTTCTTATCCTACTTGAATGCCCCAAGTGGGTACTCTTGATTCTAAAGAAAAAATTTAATATCATAATACCAAGGTTTATCATCAACAACCTCTTCAATTGCAAACACATGAGCTGGTCTACTAAGGCGCATAACATCAATTTTGGGCACATCATTCCACCGATTTACCACAATCATGGAGGATAAAGTCGCCAAAGCATTTTCCATTTGATTCTCTGCTCTAGGTATATGGTGAAATTCAACCTTTTTGAAGAAAGTTGACAACCTTTTTGCATAATCATGATAAGGAATCAAATCAGGTTGACGTTGTCGCGACTACGAAAAAGGCCGGAGAAAACAACAGAAGAGTCGCCACCGAATGTTACTTATCCCAAAGAGAGGGAAAGGAAACGATTAAATAAAACCTAAAAGAATGGGAGAAGACAAGGTCATCGCAACCAATTCTTGAGTTCGGGAGTCGGTTACGCAAGGGGAAGGTCTGAGCACCCCTCACGTCTGTTGTACGTACTAAACGGGATCCACGCTTGTTGTCTATAAAAGGGGTAGGTTATCTAAACACTACTGCTAAACTGGGGGAGAAAGAAAAGAAAAGACTCGATAGGACATCATCGCCCTATGCCTACGTATTCCCTAGTGTAATGGGAAAATCAGAGTCAACGTAGTTCGGGAAACTATGGGTGATGAGGGGAAGATTGCTCGCCAAGACATCGTCTTCTTGTGCCTACGTATCCTCATTGGGTATGAGAAATTAGAGAAAACGTAGTTCAGGCAAACGAAACCACAAGTTGGTTGAGTGTTTTTTATGAGTGACGTTAAATTCTCATTCCAGCAGTTAGGATCGATCCCTGTTTGCGGTAGAACGAAAAAGTAGCGTACTCTTTTCTGAAAATGAGTTTGAAGGAACAATCCCGAAGGATAAAAACTTTGAATTTGGTTTGTTGGTTTTAGTGAAGTGGATTGAATTAGTTTGAGACTCACGTTGCACTAGAGACTATGACATAAGAGCGAATGTGTCGCATATCGCCCAAAGAGCATACACTAAACACTCTAGACAAGTGAGGAGAAACCCCTCAGTTATCATTTCTCATGTACTTAAGGCTCGTAGCGTACAAAATTTGTCATTCTTTATTAAGTGTCTTAGAGAAGTTTGATATGAGAAGAGAAGACACAAGAACATTAAAGGGGACTGAAAACCCTAATGTTATCATACAAAATGGTCCTAAGGTCAGGATGAAAGAGAAGTCTACCTAATGTTATCATACAAAATGGTCGGAGAGATAAAATGGACTATCCTAATTGTTATCATGCAAAGGATTGAAAGCCTAGTGTCTCTCCTACTCCCATCTTAAACAGAGGGACTAGGAATCCTAAGGGATCATGTGAGCAAGCACAAGTAAACAATAATCAGTTCAATCACAGATGAAAACAAAACTAGAAGAAGTCTCAAAAGAGAGATAGGAGGTGAAGAAGGAGAAAGGTGCACAAAGGACAAGATGCATATGCAAACTAAAAGATCAAACACTCAAGACCAAAGTCTTAACCACAATCATATCCAAACTCATGCAACATGGACAAAAAACCTCAAAGCATATCATAGGTGCACTATATGTCCAAACCACACTCAAAGTGTGCAAACCAAACAAAAGGCAAAGTAAATATGAAAGCAAGAGGCCTAAGAAACAAACATAGGGCAACAACACTACAAGATAAACAAATGGACGTCCACTCATGAATCCATAAGGGAGATCACTTAAGTTTGAACAAAGTCAAACTTCAAAGTGAATTCACCATCATATACATCCACAAATGATGTACCAAACCAAGTGAATATCAAAGATCCAAATGACTTGAGGTAAAGCCAAAACATCACCCCAACATAGATCAAAAAAATCATTTATTCACTTATTGGTAATAAAAATCAAAATTAAACCAAAAATAAAAAGGAAACAAAAACCCTAAAAAGGGAAAAGAGGAGATCAAGGCATGGGTGAAGACTCAAAGGAATCACCATAGGTCTAGGACCATCATAGGGTCATGTAAAAATTTCCTCAACATTTTAAACTACTGAAAAGCAATTTTAAACAAATTAAAGTCAAGCAAATAAATCAAAAATACATGAAATATACCAAAATAGAAAATAAAAATCCAAAAAAATCACCATAGGTTCAAAACCATCATAGGGTCATATGAAAATAATTTCATAATTTTAAATGGCTCAAAAGTTATTTTAAACCAATTAAAATCATGCAAAACAAATAAAAATCATGAAAAATACCAAAATGCCGAATAAAAATCCATAAAAATAAAAATCAGAAAGAGAAAAATAAAATAGAATTTTAGAAAAAAGTTTGGTATTTTTCTGATGAAAAATTAATTTAATATGGATTTCAGAAAATAAGATGAATTTAAAAACAATTTAGAAAAGAAAACAAAACAGAAAAAACACAGCGCGTTGGATCTTGTTTCCTTAAATGACGTGGCTGATCCAAGGATCAGAAAGCGCACATCCACAATGGACACAAGTCAGCTCACCCACACAGATCCAAACAAAGTCAAACACATTAAGATTAAAACGCGTGGCAAAGTGGACAGTTGGATCATCATCTTCAACCTCTAGCTCTTTGAAATTTGAATATGGGGTCTGTCATACCCCAAATTTTGACCCCTTAGATCCTCATCATCATTCTAGGAGCATGACCATTTTTTATCTAACTTAACCCAGTTCAAGTTTGTTTTGGTCAAGTTACAGATGAATCAGGTTTCCGCACAGGCAAATCGAAGCTTCTAGGGTTTGATCAATCAATGTTTTGGATTGATTCGACCATGGAACAAAGTCAAGGATATTATATGAGGTCAAATGAGAATTCAATTTGAAATTGTTACCCCAGAATCAAGAACAGTGTATTTCAGGGTACCCGATTAGGGTTTTTGACTAGTAAAAGTCAACTGTAGTTTGACTTTAGTGTTGGAAGGTGTTTTAATGGTGGGATCATGGTCCATGGAGTTCATATAGCTTAATAAAGTTCATTCAAGAAGTGTTAAAGTCTCAGGAGGTCCAGAGTGTCAACAGGCGACTCGGTAGTCACCGGTCGATCGTACGGTTGATCGAAAAGTCAACTCTTCAAATTTAAGGAATTGGACTTCAAGGTGTGAATCAAAAATGTTCCTTATGTCATATTGCACTTGCCTATCAATTTTCATGACCATTGGATCAAGGATGAAGGAAGTAATCGAAAAATCGGGAAAGTTAGGGTTGAAGAAAAAAGAAAAAGAACAAAAAAGGAGAAAAAGAAAAATAAAAGCTCGCTAAGTTAAAAACCCGAAAGGGCGGCTTAGGCAAAAATGAGCGTCCCGGTGGATTGAAAAACCGAAAGGGCGGTCCAGGAAAAAGTTAGGGACAAAGGCGTTTCACTGCATTAGAAGAGTTGTCACTACTTCAAAAGGGTTGCCCTCCTCAGGGGTCGAACCCAAGTATGCATGGTACAAGGCGCGCAGGTGACAAGTTGGTTACCACTGGGGTGGCTGTACATTTATTGATTATGCCACCCCAAAATTAAGATAAACATTCAATGTGTATTTTTCTAGGCTTGAAACAAGACAAACACCAGTGTGAATGTCAAATACGTTTTCACCACAACTTGCTCAAATCTTAACCTTTTTCATCAAAATTTAAGTCTAAACTGAATGTTTTTCAAAGAGGAACATGGTGGTATTGCTCTTTTTTCCAAAATATGTACACACAACAAAACTCGAATGCTTATGCAATTGGAAATTTGGAAATGCATTTTGAACTTCAAAACATAAACCAGATGCAAATCAAGGTAGGTAAAGGTCTGAGCAAGTTCCAAATGCATTACCAAATGAGTTTCAATAGGGGAAGCTGTTCAAAAATCAACTAAGCAGAATCATGGTGTGTGAGTTGTAAATGCCTTTTGGATGCTTTGAAACTTTTAAAAAATGGAAGTAGATGAAATTAAAGATAAGCAATGATTTGAACATGTTTTAAGTATAATATGGAAAAGGTTTTGACATCAAGTTTGATAGAAACATAAAAGAATGAGAAATTGGCATGATGAGTGAAAATTGATAAAATTTGCATTTGGAGGGAGATTTTGCAATTTGATAAACTCTAAGACTTTATGACAGCAATGATGAACTAAGAATGAATCATACCTCACACATACCAACTGTTTTAAACCAAATTAATTTCATAACAACAACAAAACTACACATGATATGGTTCTAGCAGTATGTTTGGAAATGGATGCTCAACAATAATATGCTGACAGTTTGAAAAGAAGGTATGCACATGTTTCAAATGCAACATAAATCAAATCAAGCTAAACCAAATTGTCATGAAAATGAAATGAGGCTTATGATATGCAATGATCACCACCGTTTTTTCTTTTTCAAGATCAAAAGTATTTTCAGGCAGATTTTAAAGGTAACTTCTACTGGTGGAAGTTTAGTGTAAAAAGTGACAAAAATCATTTTCATACAGTTTTTAAAGTAACCTCCACTGGTGGAAGTTTAGTGTAAAAAGTGACAAAAATCATTTTCATACAGTTTTTAAAGTAACTTCCACTGGTGGAAGTTTAGTGTAAAAAGTGACAAAAATCATTTTCATACAGTTTTTTAAACATGACATCAACATACAAGATAGAGATTGGATATTAAAGTGGTGGCAACATGGCATGAGTGAATTGCATGATGGTGTTCAAAACAGGCTTGGAGTATAAGTAGATCAATCAAGTTGTGCACACAAACTTTAAACATGTTGATGGATGATTTCAAATACATGGATCAGTCACAAAACAGTTGGAATGAGAATGACTTATTAGATGCAAAATGACATATTGAGATGCAAGTTGAAGATCAAAACAGGTTCTATGCATATTCAGACCAATCAAACACAACACATAAACTATATACATGTTAACAAGTGATTCTAGGCATATGGATCAGTTACAATACAAGTTGTAATGAAAATGGTTCATCCATTTCAATTTGGCATGTTGAAATGCATAAGGGAGTTCAAAGCAAATTCTGAGCATATTCACAGCAAACACTCATTGCACACAAGTTAGAAACAAGCTTATTGATGTTTCTACGATTCACAATTTGGCATAAACTGAGCAAAGCAGAATTTGACATGTTTGATGTTTAGGCAAAAGTTGTTTTGAAAGTGCAGCAGGTGTTATTTTTAAAAATGGTGAGATTCATGCTAACACAATGAGGTATACATGTCACAAACATGATGGCAGATGAGTTCATGCTCCAAATTTGATCACATTGTGTTTAGAACAGAATTTGGTATGATGATGGTATTTTTGATGATTAATGATATACATTGAACATGAAAAACCACAACAGGTATAAACAACTTAAACAAAACATCCACACACATCATAAACATTATAATAGGTGTGTTCAAACCAAGAAAACAAGCAAACTTCAAACAATGCAAAATTTGACATAATGGCTGCTATGCAAAACAATTTTTTTTTTGAGGCAGAATGCAAGTACAGTAGGGGTGTTTTTCAAAATGGTGAAGTTTAAGCCAAAACAATGATGCACACTCATCATATATGTAATAACAATTGGTTTCATGCTCATAATTCAAACACCTTTTCCTCAAAATTCTGACTGTCATGTTAATAGCATATTGGATGAGAAATGCAAAAATGATTCAAGATTTTGAATGCAGGCATAGCTCATACTGAGTGAAAATCAATAGCAACAATTTGAAGTAAATAAGAAATGACAAATCTAAAACCATAGCACAACAACTGTAAATCCACAAACAAGTTTATGTCAAAACCCTTAATGCTACTCTTATGGTCACTTTCTCAAAACACATTTTTAACAACAAAGAGCAAATCTTGATGGTATATCATCAACACACCTCAGAAGCATTATGCTTTTGACCAAAAGCAATAAGATTGTAATGAACACAAACTCTTCACAAAAGGAAATTTGGGACAGCATGACTATATTCTCACAATAAGCATTTCAAATTTTGTGAAACATGATAATGCATGAATAATGAAGAGGTTAAGCATCACATACCTCTTGTAGACAATCTTGAACAAGCAAAAAAGCCAAGAAAACCAGAGAAACTTCAAGCACCACCTAGCTAAACTTTTCTTTCTTTTGAAGCAAGACGCGATTTTTGTGACATTTGGAGAAATAAACTCCACCAATGGTCCTCAATGCTTTGGACAGTTTAGAAATGATATTTGTGAGGTGTTAGAGTGATTAGAACACCAAGCAACTGCCTAGAACAAGTTTTGACAAATTTTGTGGCTTTTGGTCAAAGTAACTTGGTATGGAAGTTGACTTTTTGAATGGTGAGGTTTTTGAGTGGTCTAAGGTCTTGGACACCTTCTATATCATATTTAGAGATTGTATGGATGATTTTTAGGGAGTTTGAGTGTGGAGAAATGGTTTTGGCAGCTGTTGTTGCAAGATAGATTTTGGTGGTTTTTGTGGATTTTGTGATTTTGATGGAAAGGGAGCAAAGTGTGAAAGAGTGAGAGCTTGAACTTTCTCTGGTTTTTAGAAGAGTTCTTGTGTTCTAAATGAAGTGGTGAGGGCCTCTATTTATAGGCAAATGAATGGAGGGGAAGATTTGGAGATTTCCTTCATATGAAGGAAAGATTTACCTTTTTGATCAAACCTCCACAAAGAGGTTTCCTTGGCTGATAGGTAAGCTCCAAAGTCAAGCTTCATGATGAGTTTGAAGTGGATAAATGCAGGCTAGAATGCATAGTTTGATGGCTGGTTCAGATTTGTCTTTCCACCTCATTTGGTAATGCATTTGGAACTTGCTCAGACCTTTACCTACCTTGATTTGCATCTGGTTTATGTTTTGAAGTTCAAAATGCATTTCCAAATGTCCAATTGCATAAGCATTCGAGTTTTGTTGTGTGTACATATTTTGGAAAAAAGAGAAGTACCACCATGTTCCTCTTTGAATAACATTCAGTTTAGACTTAAATTATGCTGAAAAAGGTTAAGATTTGAGCAAGTTGTGGTGAAAACGTATTTGACATTCACACTGGTTTTTGCCTTGTTTCAAGCCCAGAAAAATACACATTGAAGGTTTATCTTTATTTTGGGGTGGAATAATCAATGGATGTACAGCCACCCCAGTGGTAACCAACTTGTCACCTGCGCGCCTTGTACCTTGCATACCTGGGTTCGACCCCTGAGGAGCGCAACCCTTTTGACATTTTTTCCATTTATTTTACCAAATTTCAAAAAATCATATCTCATCCATTTTTAATCATTTTGAACCCATTATTTTTGCATTGTGTTTATTTTTATGTCTCCTTTCATTTCATAGTTTAAAATTCCATGGTTGCTTAATTTTTCATCCCTTTTGACCACTTGCAAATTTGTTACATTTTGTGATCGTTATCGCGTATACTGATGAATTTCTTTCTCACCATGCTTGTATATGTTTGTTGCCTTTGCTTATTCTCATTCCCTTTAACTATTGTCAACATTCTTCCCCTTCATCCTAGCCTTAGGATTTGAGCCGCTGTGCTCATGTTTACCGTCCCGCCGTGGACCACCTTTACCCTTTTATCCTAGCCTTAGGATTTGAGTCGCCGTACTCATGCTTAGCATCCCACCGTGGATATTCTTTACCTTAATCATCTCAACTTAGAAATAGGAGTCGCCACACTCCCTGTAAGTATTTCCTTATGAATGCTTGCATCCCTTTGGAACCTTGACCACAGTCAAGAGTTCTTCATCCCTAGCAAGGGGAACTACGATTTCTCTGATTCTATTCCTGTTCCCGTCTGGATACGTAGGCACGAGATGCGATGTCTTCGTGAGCAAACTTTGTACATACTCTTTTATACTTTAGATTTTTACCTTAGCACTTTACCCTTAGCAAGCAAACTTTAGCAAACACAAATATTAACAAGAGGTTCCTATAGAGTACTATAGATGCTTAGGATGCTAACACCTTCCCTAGGTATAACGAACCCCCGAACCTTTAGATCTCTCTTTGCTCAGCTTTAGGCCTTGCCTTTTTCTTTGCATCTTTATAGGTTTTTCTTTCTTTAAACCTTTCCTTTTTGGATAAATTCAAGTCCGGTTGTAAATGAATTAAGATTCAAGTTAATCAATAGCTTGGTATCCGGTTTTCACCGCAACAGGGTCAAATTTCATGGACCCCCCAAACCGTATCCATTGGTGCTCATAGTGGTATCATTTGATTCGTCTTTCTCAGACGATCTCAACCATATCATCGCGCCAAATTTATTTAAACCACAACTCAAGTAATTTGAAAAAAACCAGAACACGATTCAAATGCGATTTTGAAAATTCACCAACAAAACTTAACTACAGATGAAATTAAACTATCCATACAGCATCAGCACACCAAGGACTACATTTTAGCAACAAATTTGAGTCAAAATGGTTGAGAATTATACCTATTGAAGCTCAAACTTGAAGCTCTAAAAATGGATTTCCCTAGGTTGATTCAGGCCACGATTCTTCTAGCTCTTGATCTGGTTAGCTTCAAAGAATGTTGGTGAAGCTAACTGAGTGGAGAATTTGAGTGTTTAAGATGTGGAAATGGAAATTCAAGCTCAAGAGTTCAAATAGGATCTTGGCAAAGTGGTTTTGGCTATCAAAACCTTACCAAAATGAATGGAAATCACTCCCTATTTATAGGGGAAGTTATCTGAATCAAAATGATGGGTGAAAGAGGTAAAATGAGTGGAAATCATGCAAACCTGCAGCATGCCCAAAGTGTGACTTGAAATCTGTCAAAAACACACTCAAACCTTGCGTTTCAAGGCTCTAATCAAACCAGGAAAGTTGGTTAAACATGTTTAGCTTGAATTTGTGCCTTAATTTGGGGATTAGAGGCCAATTCAATTAAATTCAAATCTGATCCCAAGTGAAAATCCAACTTCCATATTCAAAATTTGCAGCCATGGTGCTCACAATTTAGGAGGCTTTTTGGGATGAATCTTCTTGTATTGGATAGAGGAAGATGCAATATTTGCAATGTGAAAAGAAAGTATTAATTTGGCAGCTTGAGTTAAGAGATATGATCCTTCAAAGTAGCCTCCATGACAGAAGTGAAAATCACAAAACACTTTGAAAATTTTCAAGTCCTTTAGGGACCAAAAAGATACCTATAATGTTTTGATTAAAACCAAAACCTTCCATGGGTTTTTAGCTCTTCCATGTTGAATCCAATTTGTAGAGGACATCTTTAAGTTTACACTAGAAAACGAATAGGCTCCAAATGATAAAAATCCACCAAGTTATGCCCTTTTGAAGTTGACTAAGAAAACCTTCCAAAACCCAAAATAACCTATAATGTCTTGAAACTTTTGATGACCTTCCAAGCATAATTTGTTCTTTCCTTGAAAAGAGGATTTGTTAGGGATGATGAGAAGAGTTCATTATAAAAAGAACCACCTCAAGATGTTTAAAATTGAAGGAGATATGCTCATTTGAGCATAGCATCCACAAATTGCCAAATTAGGTCAAACATCTTGCACGAAACTTGAATCCCTTGATGATTTCTTGCCTAATAAGCCATGATGAAACACATATGATATTGGAATGATGTTTCCTTGAATCACACTTGATGATGAGGAACTTCTAGGGTTGAGAATATCACCAAGTCACAGAGAACACCTTGCTTGAACTTGAAGAAACACAACCTACTTGCTTGAGAAACAAACCATGACACCTTGATCCTCTGTCAAGAACAAGTTCTATGCAAACATGAATATGAAAATGCAAAGAAACATAAGCCAAGAACGCAAGAGAAGATGAGCAAATTTTGGGGTGCTACAGACGTGTCTCCCACTCTCCTTGAATCTGATTATTCATCAGGGATGAATCTCCATATACATCAAGAGTCTTGGTTCTTAAATCAATAACTTCTTCCAAGCCCATAATACACACTTCATACTCAGTCGCATCATGTGTGCAAGTGAATACCAACCTTGCGATGAATGGAATATAAGAACCACGAGGAGTAAAAATAATTGCTTCAATACCATTGCCATACTTATTAATAGCTCCATCAAAAATCAAACCCCATCGAGATCCAGGCTCAGGCCTTTCTTCAGGTAATGGTTCCTCACAGTCTTTAACCTTTAGACACATCACATCTTCATCATGAAAACCTAGGCTGATATGTTAATAATCATCAATTGGTCGGTGTGCCAAATACTTAGCCAAAACACTTCCTTTTGTCATTTTTTGAGTTCGGTACTCGATATAATATTCTGACAACAACATTTGCCAACGAGAAATCCTCCTAGTTAAAGCATACTTTTCAAAGATATACTTCATTGGATCCTTTTTAGGTATCAACCAAGTTGTATGATTCAACATATACTGGCGAAGGGGCTTGGCAGCCCAAGCTAAAGCACAACATGTCTTTTCAAGCATTGAGTACCGAGACTCACAATTGATGAACTTCTTGATTAAATAATAAATGGAAAATTCTTTTCGACCAGATTCATATTTTTGACCCAGAACACAACCCATAGACTCTTCTAGCATGGTCAAATACATGATTAAAGGCATTATTTCCATGGGAGGAGACAAAATATGAGGTTCAAGCAGATACTCTTTCATTATTTCAAAAGCTTTATGACAATCTTTAATCTATACACAACCCTGATCTTTGAAAAAAAGCTTAAATATTAACACACATGTGGCAGTCATATTGGATATATATTGGGAGATATAGTTCAAACGTCCTAAGAATCCTCTTACTTGTTTTTATGTTTTGAGCGCAGACATTTCTTAAATAGCTTTAACTTTACCAAGATCAACTTTAATGCCTTTCTGACTGACAATAAAGCCTAACAACTTTCCAGAACGGACACCAAAAGTGTATTTATTAGGAGTCAGACCGAGCTTTAACTTTCTCAAACGTTGAAACAACTTTAATAAGTACTCAATGTGATCTTCCTAAGTCTTCAACTTACAAATCATATCATCCACATAGACCTTAATTTCTTTATACATCATATCATGGAACAAAGTTATCATAGCTCTCTGGTACGTTGCACCAACATTTTTCAAACCGAAGGGCATCACTCTGTAATAGAATGTTCCCCAGGGTGTAATGAATGTTGTTTTTTTCCATATCCTTAGGTGCCATCATTATTTTATTATAACCAAAAAATTCATGCATAAAGGAAAAGATATTGAACTTAGCAGTATTATCTACCAACATATCAATGTGTTGCAGTGGAAAATCATCTTTCAGACATGCTTTATTCAAATCTCTATAGTTAACGAACATTCCGACTTTTTTGTCTTTCTTTGGAACAGACACAATATTGGCCACCCATTGAGGATACTCAGCAGTCACAAGAAAACCAACATCAATCTGCTTTTGAACCTCCTCTTCAATCTTCATAGCCATGTCAGGATGAGTTCTTCTCGATTTTTGTTTCATAGGTGGACATTCAGGCTTCAATGGTAAATGGTGCTCCATAATATCAGTATCCATACCAGGCATGTCTTGATAGGACCAAGCAAACACGCCAATATATTCTCTAAGAAGCTCTACCATCCTCTTCTTAACATCTGACTGAAGTAGTGCCCTAATCTTGACTTCTTTCTTATCATCATCGAAACCCAAATTAACCAATTCAACCGGCTCTTCATGAGGCTGAATGGTCTTTTCCTCGTGCTCAAGCAATCGGGAAATTTCATTAGGAATCTCTTCAACATCCTCTTCTTCCGCTTCAAATACAGGGAACTCAAAGTTGGGAGAGGATATAGGTTCATTATTTTCAATGGGTTTAACAAACAATCTGCCTAATGATTTATGATTAATTTTAGAATATGAAAAAGAATGCAAATATTAGGAAGATAAAAGTGATTATCACATTAAATTTTGGTTCTTTTTGTTACCACTTTTTCAAAATAAAGAAAAAAGGGAAAACAAAATATGGATAAACAGAATAACATTTTATTGATGATGATAACAGTTGAAACAAAGCCCTCACAAATTCACTTTCACCTTGGGCAGAGTGAAAGGATTTTTGAAAGAAACAAAAACAAATTACTTTGAAACATGAACAACAAGAGGAATGTCAACAGCGATCCAATTCTGGCATGTCAATCCACGCGTCACAAAGTTGGGCATTTCTTCCTCTTGATAATTCTCAATGATGGCACTGACTTTATACTCAAGTCCCTTAAGTCTTGGCCGAGGAGAGTAAAAGGGTACATATGTATCTTCTGTCTAAGAACCGTATCCAGGATCTTCCAAGTAAGGCTCTCAGTCTTCAGCAGGAACAGAGTCATCTTCAAAACCATCTGAGATGTAATCTTCGGAGTCATCTTCAAGAATTGCAGTTGTATCAAAAGTAAGGTACGTGCTAGGAAAACCTTGAACCATATTGACAATTGTGTTACCATGCTTAGGCAACAAATTTGATTGCACATTAGGATTGGTGTCTTCAAAAGATAGAATACCACTTTTTACAAGCTTTGCCATTTTATATTTCAGAGGATAGAAATTCTTAATATCATGCCCAGGGGCGCCCTGATGGAATGCACAATGGGCCTCTGGCTTATACGACCATGGAATATCTATAAGAACATCTGGCGGATCACGAGTCTGAACCAAGTTCTTTTTTATCAAAGCCAGAAATAATTCAGCATATGACATCAGAATGGTATCAAATTGCACTTTCCTCTGCACGCGACTTTGCTGATTATTTTGATGTGTTTTTAGTTGGAAATGTGGCTGATAATTTGAAGCAACTTGAGCGGCAGGAGCAACACTGATAAGAGGCGTAACAGAAGCTACTTGTTGTTGACGATGACTACGTCTTCTAGACCTCTCTTGAGATATGAAAATGGTTTCTCCGTCCTTTTTCTTAGAAAAACCAGCACCAAACTTCTTCACACTTCCAGAACTACCTTCTTTTGTCAGGCGTCATTCACAGACAGTTTCCTCTAACCTCATTCCCATATTAACCATTTTCGTAAAATCACCAGCAGCACTCGCAACCATCTTTTCATAATAAAACAGATCCAAAGTCTTCAGGAAGATTTTGGTCATCTCTTTCTCTTCAAGCGGAGGGATTATCTGAGCTGAAATCTCGCGCCATCTCTATGCGTACTCTTTAAAAGTTTCCTTTTCTTTCTGAGACATCGCACAAAGCTGATCACGGTCCGACACCATATCCACATTATAGTTATACTGACGGATAAAAGCTTCTTCGAGGTTATTGAATGTCTTTTTTTTTAAACTATCAAGTCCCATGTACCACTTCAGTGCAACACCGGTAAGACTATCTTGGAAATAATGAATCAGCATCTGATGGTTGTCAGTATGGGTGGACATCTTTCTGGCATACATGACCAAATGGATTTGTGGGAAAGTATTCCTTTTATATTTCTCAAAATCCGGAACCTTGAACTTGGCAGGAATCTTCACATTTGGAACAAGACAAAGCTTGTGAGCATTCTTTCCAAATAACTCTTTTCCTCTTAAAGCCCTGATTTCTTTCTGCATCTCAGGAAACTTATCTTGAAAATCATCCATACGATCATCCAAACTCTCGCTCGGAGCAATGTGGAAAATTTGTTCTTCAGCATAAGGCATAGTTTAACCTACGGGTAGTGGCACATGTAAAACAGTAGGAACAACCAAAATCTCAGCATTATAAACAACATTAACCACATGAGGTGGTATAGTCATAACATCAGGAACTCTTGGACCTTCAGAAGTAGGAGGTCGATATCCCTCTGACACATAATTAAGAGGCATGCCTCAATGGAAACCAGGAGGTATATGATATTGAGAAGTATTAACCGGGGCCACAGAAATGGGCGTTGATCCGATATCAAAAATCACAGTCCTCTGCATAGGAGAAGCAGGAGGCGGTGGTGGCTGATTTTGAACAGCCACCAGAGCTTCCATTGCAGCAGTTTGTCTCTCCAAACTATCCTTCAAAGTTATTACCTCTTCAAGAGCTCGCGGTTCTCTTGTTGTAATTGATCCATCTTTCTCTTGAGATCAGCTCAAGTGTTATAGTGATGCAACAACTTGGCTGAACAAAGACCAAAAGAAACATAAGACACCTGGAAAAGGCATAACACAATGCATAAGATGCGAATGCAAATGCAAAAAATAAATGTTTCAATCAGTTTTCAAGGATTTTTAAGATATAAAGCAATTACGAGGATTATAAGGAGCATCTGATGACGATCTAAGTTGATACTTCCTTTGGAGTCTCTTAATCTCTCTCTCGTAGTTGTCTTTCATGGCGGTCTTATCTAACACGAGCTAATCCATAATACCTTTCCATGCACCGGAAGTAGGAGGATGTGATGATATAGTAAAGGAAAATAAATCCTCGCCATGTCTCTTCACAGCGTGTCGCTCAAGCAACTCAATCAAGTCATCTTTCTCCTTCATCTGCTTTTGCAACTCTGTCTTCTCTTTATCAGAAGCATGAAACTTACTTTCCAGCATCTCTTTCTCTTTCTTCATCTTGTCCTAAGCATCTTGAAGAGTCTTTACATCATCAAAAGAAACAACGAGTGGCGTAACAACCATTATAGTTATGGGTTTCTCAAAAGGATAAGGCATTTTAAGCTCTTTAGCTCTCTTTTTCACCGAAAGCGTATAAGGTTCCAAGGAAATGAAAACTTCTCTTCCAAGATCTCCTTTACCCATCCTATGAATCTTAGTCCAAGCATGAGGCATTCTTCTCCTTAAACCAAGAGAGTCATTCCCTCCTCTAATAGAATATTTTTAAGCTTATCCTTCAACATATAACCAAGCTGACGACGAGTTAAATTTGGGTTGTAGTTAATTACACCTTATTTTCCAAGAAGAGGAACATTAGAGAACTCTCCACAACTATCAATAATCTGGACATTCTCATAAATAGAAGAAGACCAAGTAATGTCAGCATGAGTAAGGGACATGATCCTCTGAGACCACCTTAAACAATTCTTGTTCTCCTTAAAAAGAGACAACTGTGGCATGTGCAAAATAAACCACTTGTGCAGCAGAGGTGTGCAACAAACAATGGTATCGTTCCCCTTAGAATTACTACTATGTATGGAGAAATAGGTGCCACCAAGTAAAGTCGGAACATGGTTCTCAATCAAGAAAATCCTAATAAAGTGTTACCAGTGTTAACAAATAAAATGGCTTTCCCAATAAAGAACTTAGAAGTCAAACCCTTGATGCCTCCCTTAAACATCATATTAGCATCTATATCAGATTTCTTCAAATGGTGGCTGCAACAATATCTTGAGGCTTAAGAACTTCCTTCAAACCATTATAAGAAACCTTATCAGAAACTGGTACTCCCAGTAGATAAGCATACTCCTTCAAGGTTGGCATGAGCTGATAATCAGGAAAAGTAAAGCATCAGTAGACAGGATTATAGAATTGCATAAGGGTGTTCAGAATTCTGTCTTCAATGTTGGTAGCAAGAACAAATAGAAGGCTGCGATGACAAGATCTGAAGCCTGCACGGTCAACTACCAAGGACACTAGCTTTCTCAAATATGTAAGATCGGGAGCTTGGAAACTTTACTTCTGAGTGTTTCTCCTTCCAATATCCATAACCATAATATATGCGATGTTTGCAAAGGAAAATCTATGAGATCCTTAAAAACTGACTGAAACAAAATGTCCATGAATGCATGAGTGCTAGTTGCAACACCCACAAACAAGATCACATAAAGCACACAGGTTCAAAGGTTCGGCACGAGCATGGGGCCAAAGGTAAGAACCAACCCATAATGGTATGTACTAAGGCTAAATCAGCACTTGTAGAACAAGATTCTAAAAGTTCTCATAGTCATAGTTCCATCTTTTGGATATTATTGGCTTAAACGACTACTCATTGGCCAACAATATTCTCAAGAGAAACTCGTCTGAGTGTGGTATCCCGTAACAACTAATTCAAGTCCACACCTGAATACCCACTGCACCACGTCCTAATAAGGACAAGATTGGTTAAAGGGTTCTAAGGTCCTTAGCTTCTCAGGCTCCCAGGTTGGAAAAAGTAATGCCAATTACGACTACTCGTAAGACATCAGTAATCCCAAAGGGGCCTCCACTGAGTGGGGGATCTCAAGTCAGCTTAGTAAGGACTACTCCATGTAAGCCAACAATACTATACCACCCTCCTATCATATGTGCACTCAAGTCCAGGTATAAGACTTATCTCACCATACAAATCACCAGACACCCAAACAGAACAAGCAATAACAAATAAATCAAACAAATAAGCATAAATAAATCAAAGTAGGCTAAACCCACTAGGGACTATTAAATCAATGTAAGTTATTGATTAACTTAACTAAAAAATGCAAGAGTCGCCAGCGCACTTTTATTTTATCCAAAAGGAAAGGAAAAATAGCGAACAAAACCTAAAGAGTTCTAAAACAAGAACAAATAAACAGAGATTGGGGTAAGGCGGTTGGTTACACAATGGAAAGGTGTAAGCACCCAAAACGTCTATAGTACTCTATAGGAGCCCTTTGAAATATCTACGCTTTTTGATTTCAAAAAAAGGTTTATTTGAAAAGAGATTGGGGAGATGAGAAGAGAATTATTTTTTAAGATTTTTGCGTTTGAAGAGACTTAGCGCCTCATGTCTATCAAAACCATGTAGTTCGTGGTACAAATAACAAAAACGGTTTGTTTTGATTGATTTTATATGTAAAGACAAGCCGTCACTTTAAGGAGAAAAGTATGACTAGTCACCCACAAGTATAAGACAACATTTGCATCACCTGAAGATGTAGGATTTTTGCTTGGATTAAAATCATCCAGTCTATCACTCAACATCTAAGTGGAAAATATCAACATCTTAAATACTATGGGGAATGGGATAATTATATCTCGACTATGAAAATGACTCATGTCTAAACTATATGAAAAGTTTTAAAAATGAAAAATGCACAAAGGCATAAAAAGTTTGAATTAGTTTTTGTATTTTTTATATCTTTTTTAAATTGGTCAAAATATGATTAACATTGATTGACATTTATTAAAGAAAACAAAGTTTGAAAATCACTTGATAAAAGTCAAGGTTTTATTATGAAAGCGGTTTTAAGTTTGAAAATAAGAAGGTTTTTGAAAAAGGGAGAAGATTTTGAAATTTTAAGAAGGGGAGGAGATGAAGTGACTACCCTAGAAAGCAAAATAAAAGCTAGAGATAAGAAAGATCTAACTAAATTATAGCATACTCCATAGCAAGCCAAATAAGAATTCCGTCCATCTTGAAGCATAAGCAAATGAGCAAGCCAAATAAAGGCAAAGATCCATAATACTCCAAGCATAGGGAAAGAGACCTAATTATAAGTCCAAGGGTCTATGAATTGTCCAAGAGGTCTAAGGTCTAAGAATAGTCCAAGAGTATAACCACAAAGTTAAGAGCACCATGTTTAGAGGTTTGATCATTTATTAGTGTTTTGAACAAGATATATTCCAAATGGACAAAAGAAAAATGGAGGAAACATAAAGAATAATATGATATGAGATGATAATAATGGATCATAAAAATAAAAGAGAGATAGGGAGCAAGAAGGAAACATAAACAAAATTAGTACAATAATATCGTTTGTGAGTTAGTGATTAGTTGTTAGAGCAAATGATCAACGATTGTTAACTTATGCACTTAGGCTAAAGTTAATAAAGACTCATTAGATGATTGATAAAATCAAATCCTCCTAACAACAAGTTTCATAGGTGATGGACTTAAGACAAATAATCAACCATACTTGGACTTTCAAACATAGGTTTGAGCCACAAATGATCACTTTCTGATTACGGGACAATTTAGCATTATGTTAAGCAATCGTAATCGAGTTTATGTAGAAACCACAACTATCTGAGGCCGGTCAATAATAATGTTAGTGATAATGCATGCTAGAGAAGTGATATGTAGATCACTCTCAGAAAGCAATACTGCTTGAAAAGAAAATAGGTAATGATCTCATTTTCATCAAGAACTTGAAATAAGTTCAAACGATATCAAAGATTTTCATCGATCAAAAGAAAAAAAAGGAAGAGGAGAGGGAATGCTAAATTGGATTACAATTTCAAAGTCATTCCATCTTCAATGATCAAGGGGTGATTATTGAAGGTGTATGATGGGAATTAATTATGATGAGGTAGGGGAATTAAAATGAAGTGATCTAGAATATTCTCATGATGAAACATTTGAATTTGGTGCCAAAAATGCTGTAAAATTTGAATTTGGCCAATTTTCAAAAAATGCGTAGGGTAATCAATTACCCTAATACTGGTAACCGATTACCACAGTCAAAAATGGTGAAAATTTGCCTTTTTGATGTGTTGTCTTGGCTCTGCCTCGATTATTTTTGCTTGTCAAAGAAGGCATGGAAATAAACACATGAACCTTTGAGTCTCTTGAATAAAAGTCAATCAGATCTTGGGAGACTTTTGATCAGATGATTTTAAATTGTTTGCAGATCAACTTTGACTTTTTCTAGATGAAATTCATTTGAGTTGAGGGACTGGTACTTGATATCCTTGATCCAAATTCTTCCTAAAAAAGTTAGTAAAATAAAAAAAAACATTTTCTTGGATTTTGAATAATGGTTAGTAAACATAAACATAAATAAATATTAAACAAACAAGAAAACAAGGGTGCCCGGTGATCTCTCAAGAACAAACCTGCAAAGGAAGACAACAAAACCAAAGCTTGCAGTCTTGTTTGCAGAATGAGATGCAAATGATATGTGTAATATTAGGGGTAAAAATTAGGGTATTACACTATCAACCATCTTTGTGGTCATCCTGTTACAAACAATGTTTGATTGACAATAAAGTATCCGACTCCACATCTAGGGGCCATAGTTGTTTCAGGTCAAAGGGTGGTATACACCACTATCACTATAAGAATAACTTATGATACTTAAATAACAAACTATATAGTATTTTCATGGTGGTTCAATCCAGTATAAATATTATTCCTAATATTTATACCTACGTGAAGACTTGACATCTCGTATCCATGACTTGTGAGATACAGTCATCAGTCCACTCACATAATAGTCTCTAAGCTTTATTGTTGTCCTATTTGACAGTAAAGCTTGACTACAGATACTTTAAGAATAACGTCCTTATATTTAATGAGCTCTCATGATTAAGTCACACTTAATAGGTCATTAGTAGACCAATTATTCTAGGGAATTTATTATGTCATATACAAATAATACAATAAATACAATGCTTAATAAATATTCTAAGGAATTTATTAATGTCATATATATATATATATAAAGATATATATATATATATATATATATATATATATATATATATATATATATATATATATATATATATATATATATATATATATATATATATATATATATATATATATATATATATATATATATATATATATATATATATATATATATATATATATATATATATATATATATATATATATATATATATATATATATATATATATATATATATATATATATATATATATATATATATATATATATATATATATATATATATATATATATATATATATATATATATATATATATATATATATATATATATATATATATATATATATATATATATATATATATTAAGGTCATGATACAAAAGCATATGCAACCAATACTGATTGGCTCTTAGGGCTTACTCCAAAAAATTTAACCCTCATTCTTTTGTATTTTTCTCACCTTCATCCGTAGTCGCCTTCAAGAAAATTTCATCTTCTTTGTTGGAAGAAGATTCTTCTAAGGTACTGCTAGAGATTGATTCTTAATTACTTTTCCTTGATGTTGAATTAATGAATGTGTTGTTCATTTAGACTTTCTTCTTATTTTTTCCGAGGATTCCACTGGATGATACTTCATTTTCGTATTCTCTTCTTGATGAAGTTCATTCGTTTGATGTTGAATCTTCTTAGGATCATTCAATTACCAAGACTTTTATTTAAAAGGACGATACTAGAGTTGATTTATATGAATTATTTGATGAAGTTGCTAGAGATTTTTCTAATACAAGCTCATGAATTCATCCTTCAACAGTTGAATCGATTCATTCAACTTCTCGACGATTTTTTCCTTCATTGATTTTTTCTGAAAATTGTAAACATTCACCACTTATGCAATGAGTAGTGATAAACAAAATGTTGAATGTTATTTACCACTATTCAAAATCATGACGTTGAATGAATATTTTAAATCTAGCTTTGTATAGTTCAAACCTATCACCATTAAACAATGGAGGTATATTCCAGAAATTTCTCTTGTCAAAAACAATGTTGGAAGTCATCTTCCTCCAGAGATGATTGGTCTTTAAATAGGGTTTCGAATTTGATTCCACTTGTTAAACATGTGACTAAATAAAAAAGAGGGGATGAATTGTGTAACGCGCCAATTTTATTTATTTATTTTCGTAAGTTTACTTTGAATGTTTTGCATTTTTATGTGCTGGTATGTGTGATGTTGTACCCTTGATGGGGATAGTTATCTTAAAATGGTAGAAAATTAAGGTGTTAGAGATGTGGGAGTAATTATGTAGAGATGGGGGTGTAGAGAGAATAGTTAAATAATTATTTTTTTTAAATAATTAGTTAATAATACTATATAGTAAAATATATTAATTAATTAATTTAAATAATTATTTAGGTTTAATATGTTTTTATTAAATCAGAATTTGAAAGGTTAGATTTTGTTTCATTGATTAGATTATTAGATAATAATAATAATAATAATAATAACAGTAGTGAAATAAAACAAAATAGAAAAAAAAATAAGGGGGGTAAAAGGAAGAAGAGAAACTATTTTTGCACGTGAATTAGAGTAAGAGGAGAAGGAAGAGGGAGAAAACCTAAGGTTGAAGAAGAAGAAGAATGAACCACTATTTGTGTAGGTTTAAAAAGCTCAATTACAAGGTAAGGTTGAGTTCTGATTCTCTATATGGAGTTTGGGGTTGAGGTTATTGGAAGGTAAAAACATGGAGTTTGGGATCTATTGTAAGGCTAAAATGTAAGAGAAATCACACAAAATCGGACAAAAAAGAGAGTTTTCTGGGCCCTGCTACGGGCCGTAGCAGCCCCCTAAACTATGGCTCCAAAGTTGATGGATCAGTGAGTAGTTCTGATCCTAGGAGGTGGGGATCAAAACGGTGAGCCTGGGTGTTCATGAAAATCGGTACGACATGCATATGCATTGAGTCTGGTTGTGAGCCTCATTGCTTTACATATTAACTATGTTACTATCTTTGCTAAATGTGTGGTGTTGTGTGAATGATGTGGACTTGTTATCATGTGATTTTCATAATGGTTGGGGAATAATTAGTAAGATGATGTTGGTTGATTAATATGAGATATTTTGCTGAATTGTTGTCGTGTTATCTTTATGCTTGGATAACTTAGTGTTGGTGTTGGGTGTGTTGTGTTGTAGAATGGTGATAATGCATGTATTAACCTAATGCATAATGTTTATCATGATTTCCTTTATATTATCATGATATATCACCCCTTATGTTTGAATATTGCCTCCACGTAGGTAATGTACAGATACTCCACAGTAGGACTCAGATGTGAGTTGAAGATGAAGATTCATTATCTTTCTTTTTAGTTTGGCGTCTTCTTTGATTGTAACACTAGGGAGTCTTGGAACGCTTTTATGTTTTATATTTCTTTGAGATTTGTGGACATCTCCTTTATAATGTTTAATTGTTGTTTTGATGAGTTATGTGATTCCATGTTAACTATTATATACCATGAAACCATAAATGATTTTTATTTTCCTCTACAATAAAAGAAATGCTCAGACATGTTCAGGTTTTTTTGATTATATTAAAAATACAAGTGTTACATAGTCTATCAGATGAGCAGGTTTTGTATGTTGACTCATAACATCCTAGGTTGTGTGTGTTTAATTTAATAAAACGGATGTTTATTTAAAAAAAACTTATAGGGGAAAATTAGAATGTTACATGGTGGTACCAAAGCAGGTCAGTCTATCCGGCCATGTGTTGCAACTGCGAAAAAGGAGCCGGCGGAAACAAACAGAAGAGTCTCCACCAAATGTTATTTATCCCAAAGAGAGAGAAAGGAAACGATCAAAGAAAACCTAAAAGAACAGGAGAAGACAAGGTCATCGCAACCAAATCTTGGGTTCGGCAGTCGGTTACGCAAGGGGAAGGTATGAGCACCCCTCACGTCCGTTGTACTCAACGGGATCCATGCTTGTTGTCTAATTTATGGGTGAAATTTATCTAAAAGCTACTGCTAAATGGGGGTGAAGAGAAAGAACAAAATCGATAAGACATCGTCGCCCTATGCCTACGTATTCCCTCGTACAATAGGAAAGTCAGAGTCAACGTAGTTTGGAAAACTACGGCTGATGGGGGGAAGGTTACTCGCCAAGACATTGTCGTCTTGTGCCTACGTATCCTCATCTGGTATGAGAAATCAGAGCAAATGTAGTTCGGGAAACTACGAGAAAGGTCTCGATCGCACTGGGGCGAGAGAAAAGGGATGTTAATTGTTAGTGTGCTTGTCAAGGATAGGAATCCTCGTGCCTATGTATCCTTATTAGGGAATAATCAGAGCGTCTGTAGTTTACGCTACTACGGGAAAATGGGACCTCGATCGCACGGGGGAGATAGAAAAGATCTTCGGCCTGAAATGCCTGAACGTAAGTGAATTGACTTCATTTGAGATGTTTACATCCCCCTGGAACCTTGACCACAGTTAAGAAGTTCATCTTCCTCCCTTTCAAGGGGAACTACGATTACTCTGACTCCATCCCCTACCCAGGATACGTAGGCACAAGATGTGAGTCTTGGCAAGTAAACTTAGGACTAACCCCTTAGGTCCTTCTCTTTACCTTTAACCCTTAGTATTACCCTTAAGTAGATAACTTTAGCAATAGAGCATTAAAACAAGAGGTTCATGTAGAGTACTACAGAAGTTTAGGATGCCAATACCTTCCCTAAGCTTAACTAACCCCCGAACCCTAGATCTCTCCTCGTATTGTGTTTATGATATAAAATAGGTTTTTTATTTCTTTAACCTTTCCTTCGGATAAATCAAAGATCGGTTGTGAATCAAGATTGTGATTCAAATTAATTAATAATTTGATATCCTATTCTCACCGCAACAATATTCTTTGAAAGTTTCTTTTTCCCTCTGAGACATAGCCCTGAGTTGATCTCAGTCAGGAGCCATATCCAAGTTGTATTTCTATTAATTTATGAAGGCTTCACCTAGATCACCGGAAGTCTGGATCTTTGCATTGTCCAATCCCATATACCACTTGAGTGCGGCTCCAGTTAGATTATCTTTAAATTAATGGATTAATAGCTGCTGATTATCTATCTGTGTAGACATCTTCCGTGCATACATAACCAAGTGACTTTGAGGGCAAGAATTCCCCTTGTATTTTCCTAAGTCAGGTACTTTGAATTTGAATGGTATTTTGACATGTGGATTCGATCTTGAAATTTATCCCATCTTTCATCTACTATCATAATTTTACTTGGAGGAGCATGGAAAATTTATTCTTCATGGTATGGAGTAGTATGTACCACGGGAGGTGGTATTGAAATGACCGTTGTGACTTTTGAAGCTTCAGGAACCAGAGGTTTGTAATCCTTCGATATAAAGTTGAAAGGCATGCCCCAAGGAAAGTCGACATGCATGATATATTATGGAAATGCAATAGATATTACATGGACGGATGCTGAGACAAATTTCGAGATGACAGTTCTTTAAATCGGAGTTGAAGGCTGATTCTGAGCGGCCGTCAATGCTTTCACCATGCTGCTGAGTCTTTCTATATTGTCTTTTAGAGAACTGACCCTATTTCTAAGCTCTTTGTTTTCTTGCTTAAGCCTGTCCATCTTCTTTAGACGACTGGCACGAGTATTATATGAATGATAAAGTTTGGCTTCAAAGTGAGAACACGAGTAAGTTTCTGTTAATGCAAAATGTTTTAATGAATGTATGATGTGCAAAAATGCAAATGAGTCTGTTTACAAGGAACTTAAAAGTTTATGTTGCAAATATCATAAAATGGATAACACTCTTGAATAATTGAAAAGATCTCATTTTATTTAATGTACTTAAAAGGTCACAACCATGAAAGTACAACTTCAAAAGATCTAAAATAAAGATGACAAAGTTAAACACACAGGTCCTGAGGAAATCTCGTTGATGAAGATCCAACCCCATCTTGTAGTTTCTTCTTCTGCCTCTTCAGTTGTGTATTTTCCATTGTAAGCTGATCGAAGATCTTCTTCCAAGCGCTAGAGGTTGGAGGAATATGACTAGAAAAAAAATCCTATTGTTCTTCTTGTCTTTCCACAGCATGCTGCTCCACGATTTCTATCAAATCTTCTTTTTCTTTTAGCTATCTTTTTAAGTTTCTTCTCTCAGCTCTTGTAGTGTAAAAATTATCTTCCCAAGTATCTCTTTCCAGCTTCATTCTGGTCAAGATTTCTTGATATTCCTCCCTATTCTCAATAGGGATTGTAAAGGATAAATCAATAAATTGTTGTGAAGGTTTCTTAAGAGGATAAGGCGTCTTGAGTTCAGAAGCTCTGGTATTGACCCACTGAGTGTAGGGTTTGAAAGCAACACAATTTTTATTTTCTAACTGATCTTTGTCTTTCATGTGTAGGATTACTCCAGACATATAACTTTTGAATATATCAACATCCTATCTTATTTATGTATACTCAAATTCGGGTTAGGATTTTATTTCACTCGTAGAGATCAACCAAAATACACAAACAAACATAATGAATACAACAACAAGAAAATGATATCAACAGTAAAAAAACACAGATATATGCAAGAAAGGCTTAATCCTTTTAGGGCGGGATTTTTCTTCTTTCGAAGGAGGTCGCCCTTTTTCTACATGTGAACTTTTAATTTATATCAAGAGAGGGAAGGGGAAAAACCTAAATAAACTCGTGGATGGTATGCAATGCAAGGCAGTGCACTAAGAGATTTAGGAATCGAGATTGGTTATACTAAGGGAAGGTATTAGCACCCTAAGTATCTATAGTATCATATAGGAACCTTTTGCATATATTTATGCTTATTTTTGATTAAGTCATCTACTTTGTATTGGGGATTTGTTGACTGTTTTGAGTGAGTGATAAGAGTTGGAAATGTTTTTGTTTATCTTTGTAGAGTAAGTTGAAAGCAAACTAAGACAAAGGTGTAGGAACCTAAAGGTTTTACTTATTGTTGTGCTTGGAAAGATCTCTCAATCTTATGCCTACGTATTTTCAAAAGGAAGTTGAGAAATCAGAGCACTCATAGTTCCACCTACTAATGGGTGGAATTGGGTTTTTTAGTATTGAGAGAAGAGACAAGTTGTCATCTTAAGGGATATATCTCACCTATTCACCACAAAAAATTTGAGAAAGATAATTAGGGAATAAGCTTTAAACTTGGATGTAGAGAATCTAGAGTAATGTCAGATCTTCCTTTAAATGAGTCTTTGCATACTAAGAGAGAGACTTTGACTTGGATATACAATAAACAAGTGTGCCACTTATATCACTTAGATGAAGTAAGTATTTTTGTACCATTATAAGAGAAGGACTCCAGCTTGGATTTTAAATCAATAAGTGTGCCACTTACATCACTTAAATGGAAAAAGTTTTAAATGCTTGATTTGTGTTGGGGTGAATAGAAGAGACAACCTTTCTATAGAGATGATTCATGTCTAATCTCCGAGGGGAAGGTTTTAATTTGAAGCCAAAGGTTGGCTAGGGTTTGACTTAAAGTTGAGTTTGAAGCCACAAAGGGGCCCGTGGTTTTGACTTGAAGGTTGGAGTTAAAGGTTTTAATGAAGTTGAAAACTCCAAGGGGAATCCTAATGTTTATTGAAGTATAGAACTTCAAAGGGGGGTCCCAAGGATTTGAACTAGGTTTTATTTTGAAGAGGATCCTAAAGTTTGAACTGAGTCTAAACTAAGGATGAGTATTCAAATGAAAAATTGCAAGTGTCACAAATGTTAAGAGAAACTTAACAAGACATAATTGTTCAAGCTTTTAACAAATGTAATCATCGTGAATGACATAAATAAGGTATGATCAAGCATGATATATCAACATGTGAATATGCATTCAGATAAGTAGATATGTTAATCATGGTGAGAGTTTATGAAGGAAATACTTGAATATGCGAGCAAAGTTTTAATCAATTGAAGCAATCACAAAGAATTTCAAGCAAGAAATATGTTCAAGATGATCATGGATCAGATGAATAAAGCAAAGGGTAAACAAAACCCTAATGGAAGTTCATGAAGATAAGCACTTGAGTAAGACATTCAACCATGGTTGAATCAAGGGTTTTGGCGAATCCAAACTCAAGTGGAAACCCAAGTCATGCATCAAGGATGATTTCAAAAGAGAAAGAAGTTATTTAAAGTAAAACCCTAAGGTTATAAAAGAAAAACCAAAGTATTTTAAAAAAGAATACAATACCTAAATAAGGTATGGATGGAGTATATGTCCATAAAAAATAAAGTTATGTGTTTTAAGTAAGCCTTAAAAAAAGTGTACTATGACCCAAAGGACATATATGTATAATTATGTTAAGGAAAAATCAAAAGAAATCATGGAAAGGTATGAAAAACACTTTAAAAAGTAATGGTTTTTGTCGCAACTGCGAAAAGGGCCAGCGGAAAAAAACAGAAGAGTCGCCACCGAACGTTATTTATCCAAAAGAGAGGGAAAGGAAACGATCAAAGAAAACCTATGAGAACAGGAAAAGACAAGTTCATCACAACCAAATCTTGGGTTCGGGAGTTAGTTACGCAAGGGGAAGGTATGAGCACCCCTCACGTTCGTTGTACTCAACGGGATCCATGCTTGTTGTCTATCAAAAAGGGTGAGTTATCGAAAAGCTACTGCTAAATGGGGGAAGAAAGAGAAAAAGAAGACTCGATAGGAAATCTTCTCCCTATTCCTACGTATTCCCTCGTGCAATGGAAAAGTCATAGACAACGTAGTTCGAAAAAATACGGGTGATGAGGGGGGGGGGGAGGAAGGTTTCTCGCCAAGACATCATCGTCTTGTGCCTACGTATCCTCATCTGCCAAGAGAAATCAGAGAAAACGTAGTTCGGGTTAACTAGACCGCAGGTTGGTTAAGTATATTTTTATGAGCGACGATAAGTTCTCATTCCAATAGTTAGGGTTAATGCCTATTTACTGTAGAACGGAAAAGTAACGTACTCTTTTCTGAACATGATTTAAGAACAATCCCGAAGGATAAAAAGGTTTGAATTTGGTTTGTGAGTTTTAGAGAAGTGAATTGAATTCGTTTGAGATTCATGTTGCACTACAGACTATGACATAGTGTTACACCCCAAAATTTGCCCCAACTTTTTGCTTTAGCTGGCTTTCATTTCATTGCATTCATAGCATTATCATTTGCATACCATAGTTGTTGCACCCCAAAATTTGACCCCTTAGATTCTCATAATCATTTTAGGAGCATACTCATAAATTATCTAACCCTAACCCGGTGCAAGTTTGTCATTGTCATGTTACAGATGAATCAGGGTTTTGTACAGTCAAATCGAAGCTTCAGGATTTGTGATCAATCAAAGTTTTAGGCTAATTCAATCATGAAACAAGATCAAAGGTATCATATGATATCAATTGAGTACCCAATTTGAGGTTGTTACCCCATAATCAAGGACAGTGCATTTCAGGGCACCCGATTAGTGTTTTTGATTGGTAAAAGTTAACTGTAGTTTGACTTTAGTGTTGGAAGGTGTTTTAATGGTGGGATTATGATCCATGAAGTTCATATAGCTTAATAAAGTTCATTCAAGAAGTTTCAAAATCTCAGCAGGTCCAGAGTGTCAACAGACGACTCGGTAGTCACCGATCGATCGTACGGTTGACCGAAAAGTCAACTCTTCAAATTTAAGGAATTGGACTTCAAAGTGTGAATCAAAAATGTTCCTTATGTCACATTTCACTTGCCTATCAATTTTCATGACCATTGGATCAAGGATGAAGGAGTAATCGAAAAATCGGGAAATTAGGGTTTTGAAAGGGGCTAAACCATTACTCCTTAACCACACATCCAAATGAAGTGGTTCAAAGATCATTGGAAAGCTTTTGACAAATGCTACAAAAGTCCCTAAGTGGTCCATGATCAGAAAATGCATAGATTTGGTGTTATGACCTAATTCATTTTGAGAAAGGAAAAAGACTTAGAAAAATTTCACTTTCAAGCTCATTTTTTAGCAACTTTAAGAGGTCTTTTGGCCATGTTCTTTGAGAATTTGAAACTCATGAAACTATGAATGTTTTAGAGCTATTTGAGGGCTTTCTAAAGAGTACTAGAACATCTCAAAAGGATTTGTAAGTTGAAAGTTATGGTCATGGCAAGTTGGTGGTTTCATACTTGAAGTCCCACATTGACAAACTTTCAAAAATCATTCCTTTCATCAATCTGACCAATCTCAGCTTGTGAATCAAGTTTTATCTGATATGTAGAGATTTTGTATCTTGGAAATACAATGAAAATGCAGAGGAAATAGAATTAGCCAAGTTTGCAAGTGGGCTTGCAAGTGGCTTTACAACTTGCACTTAAAAGTGAAAATGGCAAGCATGAGGTGGAAAGACAAATCTGAACCAGCCATCAACCTATGCATTCTAGCCTGCATTTAGCCACTTCAAAATCATCATGAATCTTGACTTTGGAGCTTACCTATCAGCCAAGGAAACCTCTTTGTGGAGGTTTGATCAAAAAGGTAAATCTTTCCTTCATATGAAGGAAATCTCCAAATCTGCCCCCTCCATTCATTTACCTATAAATAGAGGCCCTCACCACTTCATTTGACACACAATATCCACTCTAAAAAACCAGAGAAAGCTCAAGCCTTTTGCTCTTGCATACTTTGCTTCAAAATCACAAAACCACATTTTCACCAAAAACCACCAAAATCTGTCTTGGTACAATTGCTGCCAAAATCATTTCTCTAAACTCAAACTCCCCAACAATAATCCACACAATCTCTAAATATGATATAGAAGGTGTCCAAGACCTTAGACCACTCAAAAACCTCACCATTCAAAAAGTCCACTTCCATACCAAGTTACTTTGACCAAAAGCCAGAAAATCAGTCAAAACTTGTTCTAGGCATTTTCTTGATGTTCTAATCACTCAAACACCTCACATATATCATTTCTCAACTGTCCAAAGCATTGAGGACCATTGGTGGATTTTATTTCTCCAACTGTCTTGAAGTTTTCATTCTTGCTTCAAGAAGAAGAAATCTCCAAAGCTAGGTGCATTTGAAGTTCCTCTGGGTTTCTTGGTGTTTTAATCTACTCAATACAGTCTGCTAGAGGTATGTAGATAGTCCACTTCATCCTTTATCTCATAATACCATGTTTTTCATTTTTGAGCTTGTGGTAGTATTGAAAATGTCATTCTCATGTCATATGTCAAATCTTGTTACAACTGAGATGCAGCTGTTTGTTGAATTAGAGCACCTTTGAAATCATGTTTATGTTGGATATGTAAGGTTATTTAGAGATTTATCCATCTGGTTTGCTTATTCATTCACAAAAGGCCATATTTTGCATATTAATACCATAGACATGCTAGTTTTGGTTACAAGCTAGAGTTGGTTTAAGTTTGAGTTTAGAATCATCCATTTATGCATTTATGACTTGTGTGTGCAACTGATTTGGGTTAAGCATGACCAAAAACTGATTTGAATGTTTTCATGAATGTACAAAGCACAATATCACAACTTGCATATCATTTTCTCACAACAGACCTGCTTTGAACCATTCCCTTTGTTTGAACTCACTTGTTTACATGTATGCAAGATGTATGGGTGATTTATTTGGTGTAGATGTGCATAGAACTAATTTTGAAAATCCTACTGCATTGCAAAATCTCAAAGTGGCAGCCTGCTCTTCATTTTCTGCCTCAGTTTGCTTTGAAACCAAATCCATGCCTAAACATGTTTGTTATCATATTTAAGAAGTGTGTGCATAGTCTAACTGATCCAAAAGTGCCTGAAACTTAATTTGAATGTCTTCATGCTTTGAATATACCATAATTACAACTTGTTGGTCACCTTCCATGACAGTCTGTTTTGGACTTCAATTCTTGCTTGATCTCACTCAAAATCATATATGTAAGGTGTATGTGTGTTTGAAAGGGTTTGAAAGTACTTGGAATTGAAATTGGATAGTGCCCTGCACCTCACAAACACAAACTAACAGCTTGAACACCACTTTTTTACACCAGTTTGTTTTACATCAAAATTGTGGTTTAGACTCACTTACTAGCATGACTATAGTGTGTATGAATGATGTGTTTGACTTGAAAATGCTTGGAATTAAAATTGAACATCTTCATAAGCACATCAATACCATTTTTGCATATTGGTTGCGACTTTTCACCAGGGCTAGTTTTGAACTTATCATTGTGCCTGCATTCATTCATCAATGTATTTTCAAGGTGTGTATGTGATTTGTTTGGTTTGAAACTGTTTGGAATTTGATCTTCATCTCTTCATGCACCTCATTCATAACAGAGTTGCAATTCACATAGCACTTTTCACCACAAATTGATTTCATCCATATCTTGTGTTTAAATTCACTCATTAATGTTTATGTGGTGTGCGTGTATGATCATATTGATTTAGAACTGGCTGTAACATGAGTTTCATCTCAAAATGCATTCCAATCTTCAAAAATAAAAGTGCTATCGGGTTTTAAAATAGAGGAAGAATTTCAAAAAACTAAAAGTGCCATCTTGTTCCTCATGAAAAAATACTCAAGTTACACTAAAATTTTGTGAAAAACCATCAAGATTTGAGAGAGTTGCAATGAAAATGCAAATCATGATTTTTGCCCTTGTTTTGTGCCCAGCTAGGTTTGAAAGCATCCCATATATATTTATGGGGTGGCATTTGTACTTGGATGTAAAGCCACCCCAGTGGTAACCAACTTGTCACCTGCGCGCCTTGTACCTTGCACACCTGGGTTCGACCCCTGAGGAGGGCAACCCTTTTACCAATTTTTGCCATTTTCACCCATTTTTCAAAAATTCATATCTCCTTTAATATTCATCATTTTGCATCCATTCTTTTTTCATTATGTCTATTTTTATGTCTACTTTCATGCCATATTTTTAAATTCCATGTTTCCCTAAATTTTCATCCCTTTTGACTAAGTGCAAGTTAAATGCGTTTTGTGATCGTTCTCACGTATGCAGATGAATTTTTCTCTTGTTATACTTGTAATTGTTTGTGATATTTGCTTACCCCCTTTTCCTTAATGTTAGTCAACATGCTAGGATTTTATTTTTGGTTTTTACCATGTTTATTTTGTCCCCCCTGTTGCATTTACTTAAGCTCGATCTGTCGTCACACTTCCTGCTTAATCAACTGTTTTGATTGTCATCAATGCATCTTTATTTTTTCACATGTTCATTTAATGGTTGTCACTATGTATGTACTTTTATCATGTTGATGCTTTGCTTAATGTTTTCTTTCCCTAAGTGATGAAGCTTGTTAGCTCTCATCCCAGTTGCCTCCCCTCTCTCTCTCTCTCTCCAAAGGAAAAGATCTTTCCATTAACCCTTATGTTATGGATAACTCCTTCACCCATTCCCTTGACTTTGTTAAGTTACTTCAACATTAGTTTAGAAGCCATTAAACTTTGCTTTAAGTCTATGAAACCCACCTGTGCTAGGAGTGTTCTTCAACTAGAACCCTAGGATAGAGTTTGTCAACTCTATGTAAGAATTTCTTCCCTTGTGAGGTGAACTACGATTTCTCTGATTCTATCCTAGTTAGGATACGTAGGCAGAATACGCGACGTCTTTGCGAGCAAACTTAGTGTATATAACTTTAGGTTTCAACTTATACCTTTTCCCAATCCATAGCATATTTTCACAAATTTAGCAAACAATCAAACAAAAGGTTCCTGTAGAGTACTACAGATGCTTAGGGTGCTAACACCTTCCCTAGGTATAACCAACCCCTGATCCCCGAATCTTAAGCATTATCGTTACATCGCGAAAAAGGTTTTTCTTTCTTTAGACCTTTCCTTTGGATAAAATAAAGTTCGGTTGTAAAAGAATTAAGATTCAAGTTAATTTAATAGCTTGATATCCAATTTTCACCGCAACAATAGTCCATGAGCAGGGGATTGAGAGGTGTGTGCCTATCAAGAGAGGTCCAACAAAGGTCTAAGCTTATTCAAGGGGTTATATTCAAGTCATCAAGGTCTTATTATCCTCAGAAGAATGTCAAAGCTCATCAGAAGGAGTGGATTGGTTAAGAATGGTGTACCTCCTATCCTGGGGGTCATTTGAAGATTGTCAAATGAGTTTGAATCCATGGTTGTGGGTGGAGAACATTGTGAGAACTCATGGGAGACCTTGATGGTCATCTTGAAGCTTATTTCAGTCATTATATCAAGTGTGTGAAGCCACAGTCAAGATTCGTGCAAATAGGGTTTTTACCTGATCAACCCTAAGTCAACAGTTGAACTGAAGGAGATTAAGACTCAATTCCAAGTCTTTATGATCATGTGATGTTGTGTTAAGACATGACAAAGGTTATTTCAAGATCAATTCATCAATATTCAAGAGTGTGAGAAGTTGCTAGGCTAGGGTTGCTATGCTTGATAGTGTAAAATCCCCTGGTTTAGTGCCTAACTTCAAGACCACATAACTCAAGATGTGAGCCTCATCTCATCTTGATATCCACATGAGACTTATATAGAATGTTCATACCTTTAATTTGAGTATTAGAAGTCATCCATTGGATTTCTAGAACTCAAGTTATGAGGCAGACAAGTTACAGGTCCTCAGATGAATGTGATTTTAGTCAACAAAAGTCAACCAACTTCCAGGACATTTTTGACCAAGAAGGATGTTTCTCCTCAACTTCAAGTGAACATTAAAGTTGTTCCTCATGATCTTAGCTTTCTAAAGAGTACTAGAAGTCTTCATTTGGGTTTTTAGAACTCAGGTTATGAGACTTACAAGTCAAGGGTATTTTGGAAAAGTGAGATTATATGCCATTTTCATTATAGGTCAAATTCACGACTTTGCGCACTTCAAATGAAAATATTTCCAACTTCAAAGTTTCTCCAAATGGGGTCATTTTGACAACCAAACCTCAAGGGATCATTGACATAGCATGGAAATGAGAATGTATGGAGGAAATTTCACGAAAAGAAGTTTGAAAAGGCCTAGTTTGGATTTAGTGCCAATTAAATCAATTTATGTCATGTTGGTGTATTTTTTTAGTGCAAATAATGTTTTAAGAATAATGAGAATATTACCAATTAAATTTGAAGTCATTTACTTGGCCATTTTCATGGTTTCTTCATCTTTAAGCAACATAATGGAAATCCACCATCCATTCATGTCCAAGGGATTAATCCCAGCCCTACATGTTCCTTGTATCATAAGAAACTAATATGAACAAAATTGGAAGCTTCCACACACCATATTCATGGAAAACTCAAAGGAAAAAGTGAAGAAAAATGTGAAAAATAAAATTGGACTTTCAACCATTTTTGGGCCTCCATTGTAGCCCAAATCATTTGTATATAACACCATGGATGAATTCATTGCAAGGTTGGTGATGGAAAAGCTAAAATGGGGTAAGAAGCACTTAAAAAGAAGTTGGATAGAAGTGAAAACTGATTTTCTACTTTGAGGCAATTTCAGAGAGAATTAATCATTCAAGAAGCTTCTCCAAGCATCATGGAAGGATTTTGAAAACCTTTGATCAAGAATTTGTGCAAGAACAATCCAGCATTGAAGCTCCGAACAAGGTTCTTACTTCTCATTCATATGCTCTCTTTTTGATGAGTTATTGCGCCATTTTTACATAATTATGATCTTTGGCACATGTAGAAGCTTTTACGATTAGTTTGGTTAGATTCCATGAAACTTCAAGGATTGACACCCTAGGTTGTAGTTTGATTTTCTCTCTTGTTAGTGGATGAAAATGGAAAACAATTTGATATTCATGATGTAGGAAGTGAAAGGAAGAGATTAGTATCATCAATTTGGAGTTTTGTGAAAATTGATTTTCTTGAGTGATTCTTGGACGTCCATGGATTCTGAGTTTTAATGGATGAAAGTGAAAACAAATTACATATTTGGAATCTACACGAAAAATCATGCAGTTTTGGCTAAAGAAAATCCAATTTTGGTTAAGAAACAAGAAAGTTCCATTGTTGGATATTTGGAGAAGATGACCGGAAAAAAATTCTGGCCACTGCACCACCGTCTCTAGCCAGCAGCACCACCTCGTGCGGGCCCCTCTCCATTTCTCATTTGAATTTCCAGTTCATCCGTGGACCGTCCGATCGTGCATGAAGCCTTGACTTCGTATCTCCATCTCGTGGCTAGATTTCGTCCACGTGGCCGGTTTTTCTTCAAGTAAATGCTGAGTTTGTTTTTTATAACTCAGTTGGGCCCTGTGCGTGGCGCTATTCCCACCCCCATTTCGATGGCCCATAGTGGGTAGTACACAAACACCTTACTAGTTACACCACCCTTCCATTTCTTTTAATTGCCTTTTCTTTTAAATTTCTGTTTTGTTACTTGTTAGTTTTAATTGCCTGAAAAATAGTAATCTTGCTCCTAAATTCTTGATATTTTTACACCATAATCTTTGACGTGATTAGAGATTTTACGAATTGGAAAAACGTATTTTGGATTTATTTTCAATTTGTTTGATTTTTTCTGTTTTTAATAGTTTTTAAATATACGAAACTGTACCATCTTTCTTGTAGAATTTGGTTGAGGTACGAAAACAACAAATAAACTCCTAATCTTTTGTGGTATTATTGTGTACATCTGGAGAGATTTATGTGTATTTTTCTCTGGATTTTATTGTACCATTTTCATTGGTTTTGAGTGCCATTTTGTTCATGCTCTAGTTTGCCTTAGTTCTGGAGCAGCCTTTATGTTTGCCCTCTGTTTAGGCACTTCCTTTTGGATTCTTCCTCTACCCTTTGAACCTCTAATTACTAATACGTTCCAGGTCCTTGGAGATTTTATTTTCCATTTTTAGATGCACTTTACTATTTTTTCCGTATTTTACAAGTTGACCCATAATTTGGCTTTCCCACTCAGACACTTGTATTGTTTTGGCTCCAAAAGCCTTGTATTGCTTGTGTGATGGATATTATAGTGATTGCTTATTATTATGGACTCATTATAGGTCATGTGTACCAATTGGGGGCTGTTTATATTGTACATAGCTTGCCCATTTGATGTTATACTTTCATGCTTGTACATTGTGATTCTATATGGTGGTTTATGTACTCTCATTGTAGGTTTCTCTTGATCCCTTACCATTTTATCCTTGATATTCATTTGTGGCTTAGTTTGTATGACTAGAATATGCCACTCTCTGTCCAATGACCTTGGTGTGTCATTTAAGTAAGTTTTGGGGCCCTCCTTTGGAGGTCTCTAAGGCATGCCTAAAGTGGTGAATCCTTGAGGACTTCCCTTTGTATGTTTTGTATGACCTGATCTTGTTACATTTCCTTCTCCTATTCTCTTGCATTATTTCATACTTGGCTTGAGGTTGATATGAGCTTGTGGAGGCTCCAGCCTCGCACATATTTCCTCCCTCACTTGCATTGCATCCTTACCTTCCATGTTTGCATTTCATGTTCGCATTCTTATAATTGTTTCCTTCTTCTTCTTTTGTCTTCCTTCCCTTAGAATTTCCATTCCTTCTTGTTCAAGTTGGAATGTGATAGACATTAGGCCTTTAACCATGCATGAAAAAAATAAGTAGTTCCCTTCTAACCTTGACTATAGGATGAACTTTGCATGACAATTCTAGGATGGGACTAGTTTCCCCTTTATTGCGTCCTTTCTCCTCTCATCTTCAAACATTCTTAAAACGCTTAATAAAGGATAACACGTGTTGTACGCTACGAGCCTTAAGCACTTGAGAAAGGGTTGTTGGAGAGTTTCTTTTCAACAACTTGGGTGTTTAGTGTGGTACCCTTTGGGTGACATGCGACGCATTCACTCTTAAGTCCAAGTCTTTAGTGCAACATGAGTTACAAACAAAACTCAAAACACTTCTTCTCTAAAAGACTTCAAAAACAAACATCCAAATTCTTTTTGTCCTCTTGGACCTTTAATCCTTGGAAACCATTTTCATAAGGAGAGTTTTGTTAACTCTCGGTTCTTCCGCAAACGGTAAACGCCTAAGTCTCCAAAGGTCGAGTTGCATACACCAACTGCTGGAACCGTCGGTTAACCCTACTCGGATAAAAAAGACAAACATGTGTCTCTCGTTATCCCGAACTACGTAAGCTTTGATCTCTCAAGCCTGTTGAGAGTACGTAGGCACAAGATGCGATATCTTGGCGAGCAACCTTCCCCCCTTTTTACCCGTAGTTATCCGAACTACGTTGACTCTGATTTCTCGTTCCAAACGGGAATATGAAGGCATAGAACTGTTGTGTTCTGCCGAGTTATTTTCTTTTTCTTTTCAGACCAACCTTTAGCGTAGATAGTCAAACCAACCCGTCAGATAAACAAACAAGCGTGGATCCCATCGAGTACGATGGACGTGAGGGGTGTTAATACCTTCCCATTGCGTAACCGACTCCCAAACCCAGACATGGTTGCGATGACCTTGTCTCATACCTTTTCGTCAGGTTTTTACGATCGTTTCCTTTCCCGTTCTGAGGGATAAATAACGAAAGGTGGTGACTCTTCTGTTTTGTTGGCACCTTATTTTCGCAGTAGCGACAGCTGGCGACTCTGCTGGGGACTTATAGCTGCTGGGGACTTTTCCCATCCCCTACGCTGGGACCGTTTCCCATCCCCAAGGCAAGTCAGTCCTAGCGCTTGCTTGTTTATCTTGTGGGTTTTGTACATACATGTTTTACCCTAGCTTTACTTTCCCGCATTTTACTTTCCACACTTTGTTTTCAGTATGATATCATTATTGTGCTGTTGTGGGGAGGGGCTCTGATGAGTGATAAGCCAGACCCATGCTTGAGTGTATACTTTGCATGTACTAGTGTCCCACAAAATCCACGCTCAGACGAGATTCTCCCGGTTGACTTCTTTTCCAGCCCTTTGGGCTTGAGGGGTTGTTGGTTTGGAGGGTTGTCAACTCTAGGGACCGATCACTTGTGACTCAGCTAAGTGAGGCTGCTTCAAGAGATGATGGTGCCACACCTCCTAGGTATCGTATCATCGTTTCTTGAAAGTCTATGACACTGGGAAACGCATAGGATGCCATACCTTGTCTGTGATTAGGTCCATACCTGTGAGCGTGGTCGGGTTATCGCAAGAAACCTTAACCTTCAGACTACCTGGTTTTCTTGACAGTGAATCAGTATTGTTGGTATCAGAGGGTTCTTATCATCAGAGATATGTATGTTCTCGACAGTGTCTAATTATTGGTCCTCTTCAGGGTTGTATTATCAGAGCAATGTGGTGATCTTGTTGAAACAGGGCATTGGTATCCTCAACAGCCGCATTCTTGATCCCTTGCTACATGTTTGCATTTTCATCTGCATATCATTTGCATAACAGGTACTGCAGAACCATCGATCTTATTCCCTGTGCTAAACCAGTTAGTTACAGGATATCCGATCAGGAAGATCACTGAAATCCCCACAAGGCTATGGAACGGGTACGAGCAGAGCTGAGTGAGGTCCGAGGCCAGATGAGGCAAGTTATGGGGAACATGCAAGAGTTGTGTTCGAACCAGTAAGTACTCAGAGAGGAGAACCAACAGTTGAAAACTCAGGTGGGTTTGATCATGGAGGTAGTAAGAAAGGTGCTCAAAGAAGAAGGTGACCAGGTGCCTAAAGCTGCAGTAGAGATGCTCGCTCCGCTTTGTCAATGGAACCTGTCCCAAGGCGTGATGTGTCTCGAAGACCTGTGGCACGACTTGAGATCCCATATTTTCCATGTCAGCAACTAACTCTCACTCCCCAAGACACTTCTAAGGCCAGGAGGTATGCGCCGAAGCTGAAGCAGCCCGACAAAATTTTTGATAAGATCCCCATGACTTAAACTCAGTTGCTACAAGTCTTGCTTCAGCTTCAATTGGTCGAACTACGGAAGTTACATCCACTAACTGGGATCCCACCACCTGGCTATAATGCAAACGCCCGTTGTAATTTCCATGATGGGGCACCCGGACACCTCATTGAGAACCGCAAAGTTTTTAAGCACGTAGTTCAGGATTTGGTCGATTCAAAGGCCGTTAAGTTCGCGTCGGGCGACACGAGTATAGCAGAGGATCTCATTCCAGGCATTACAGAAAAGATAGACACTCCTGCTTTCATCCCCAAAGTTCCCCGAGAACGAAGGTTCAGAAGCCTTTCAGACTGACTTCGACGAGTAACTCTGAAGATGGCTGCCTCGGCGGCGAATCAAGTTCGAAATCCCAGTGCCTAGAAGCTAGCAATCTGCATTTTTCATGTCATTTCTTTACATTTGTGATTTCTTTCCTATTTAATTGCAAAATTAGTTTGTAAAGCTTGTTGTATTCAATTGATATTGATAAATGAAATAAATATGCATGTTTTTGAATAGATCCTTTCGTGTTCACTCTATTACTTTCTTTTATTTCAAACGCTTGTTTAAGTGGAATCCAGGGAGGATGACGAAATTTTGAGAAGCGCAAGCTTCCGAATGTATGCTTTTGAATAAAAAACCTGTTGATGAGGTACATGCATTGTTTCAAATGCCAAACACCGGAGATATAAGGAATGTAATCCCTTGTTAACCCCTTTGAGCCTAGTAGTAGGAGTTTCTTTCTAAAAATGAAAAATCCTCGATCTTAACCTAGGGCAGGGTAGGTGTCAGCTAATTTGACCAAGCATCCAAATTGCAAAAGGAATGTTCGTTCGAGGATAGATCACACCTATATAGGTTGTACCTAAAAACCACAATGGTTAAACCTGGCCGATCAGGAGTGAAACAGTCACAATCTCTTTAACAAGTCAGACGAGCCGGTGTCACATGATTTGTTCAAAAAAAATTAGAAAAAAACACAGAAGAAAAAAAAGAATCGAAAGAAAAAGCCCGCTAAGTAGAATCTTGAGAACAAGCGACTTAGGCAAAAATTAGGGCATCCCACTGGACTTCAAAATCGAAGAAACTCAAAAGAGTTAGTCCAGGCAAAAGTTAGGGAATGAAAAAACGAAAAGAGAAAAAGGATTACGAAAGAAAAATCCTCAAGCGAGAACGAAATCGTGTGGCTACCGGTGTCCAAACATTGGCGAAAAGCGAGTGACTGTCACTCCGAAAGCATGTGGTTTTCCCGAACCGTCGCTCCTATCAATAAACCTTTGAAAGGTGAACGCTAAGGTCGAATTAGCTGAATATAGGATTGGAGAACATCACGGAGAATGGGTGGGTTAAAATAAATTTTGAGCCTGTATCCTTTCTTTCTTTAACTGTGAACCTGACCACGTTACAACCTTCAAAAAGTCCTAATTGAAGCAGGTTTGTTTTGAAAGCATACTTCGGTAAAGATCGCATCGAAACCGACTCCCAAAAAGATTCCTCTTACATCGTTGTATTAATTTTGACATATTGATGAATGATTCATGCACTTTATGTCACAAATTTTTTCCAGTGAACAGATTGGATTTCGAAAATTGTCATATGCATTGCATTTAATGTCTTTTATGCAGAACAACTTGTTTTACTAGCGAGTAAGCGCTTGACAGTAGGGAAGCTTCCACAATGGAAAGTCTAACCAGAATAGAATGCAGAATGCCTGAATTTCGGTGAACCGGGGCAAGCTATGTCAATTGATCACGACATGGGAGTTAGCCATCCAGAAGTCAGTTAATCTGAAGCAGTCAGGTTGAGGTTTGATAAATCTCTCGAGGACAACCAGGGTATTTCCCCACAGATTAGCCAATCAGGGGCAAAGTCGTTGCAAGACAGGGTCATGCCACCCTAAGAGTGCAGAAGTTATTTCTTGCCCATGGGGCAATAAATATAAAGCACCTCTTAAAGGTTCAAGATGCTGAGGCAGATCAGGATGCAGAGATTGCAAATTTGCCTTCGAGGAATATCCCCACAGAGATCCCACAGGCTGGGGCAAAATATGGAAACAAAGGAATTGTGCCTCTCCGTATCGTCAGAGCTACTCAAGTAGGTTTGGTCAACCTTCAAGTTCAAAACGAATGTCGGGAAGTTGTGCTACTATCCCTCGACCCTTCAACCAAAACCTTTGAATCTAGACAGGATATCGGTGGTTGTCAGGAAGCCCAATCCGTGTTGACACATCATTCCAGAATCTAATCGCCATTGGTACGCAGGAAAACTTCGTTTGTTTTTCCCCAGCAAAGCCCGATCATCATTGGCACGCGCAAGCTATCCCCAGGAGAGTCAAATCATACTTGGCACCTCCTGTTATTCCCCAGCGGAGTCGATTTCATCTTTCCAGCATTTATTTTGCTGGAGTAATTCTGTGATACCCGGTTTTCCCCAGCGGAGCCGGTCTCTCTTCTCTAGCATTTATTTTGCTAGTGGAGATCCCTTTGCATTTTTCATCGTTGCATAACATCTTCCCAAATGCGTAGCATTTCCATTTCGTATGGAGCATTACGCCATCCTCAAACATATGTATCAAAGACATAAGCTAGTTTTGGTACCGATTACCGTTAAGAACAAAGATTGTTTGATTTAGGATATGGCTGGCAGCATTCCCGGCATTGGCCGTCTGGTCTTCTTCCCAATGGAGTCTTATTGATCCAAACTCCCTTCTTGTGATTCTGTTGATTCTCTTATTCCAACTCTTGGTCGGCATTCCCCAACGTAGTCCAATTCATGGTGACTGGTGTTTTGGTAAGTCGGGGTGTCTTGTCCTAGCTTTCAGTTAGTAATCTCTGGTTTCCCCTTCGCAGAATCTTTCGTTCCAACTTTTGGTTGGCAATCTTTGTTATTCTAACTCTTGGTTAGTAATTGTTATCCCAACTCTTGGTTAGTGGCCTTTTATTTCAACTCTTGGTTGATAATTTTGGGTGGTCATCTCAACTTTTGGTCGGTAGTCTCCTGTGGTGGAGTCAGATTTGTGTAGCGTCCCCTAGCTATCCTAACTCTTGGTTAGTAGCTTTTGTTCCGATTTTTCCCGGTTATCCTAACTCTTGGTTAGCAGCCTTTGTTCCGACTTTTGGTCGAGGAGGATCTTATTTTCCTGGTTATCCTAACTCTTGGTTAGTAGCTTTTATCCTAACTCTTGGTTAGCAGCTTTTATCCTAACTCTTGGTTAGTAGCTTTTGTTCCGACTTTTGGTTGATGAGGATTTATTTTCCTGGAGATCCTAACTCTTGGTTAGTGGCTTGTGTTCTGACTTTTGGTTAACTGCCTGGTTTACCAACTTTTGGTTGGATGTTATCCCTCGCAGTCGTTTTCCGACTATTGGTTGATAGTCCTTCTTTTACTCTTTCAACTATTGGTTGATAGTAGTCCTGTGGCGGTTTCAACTATTGGTTGTTAGTCCTCCTTGTTGTTCCAACTGTTGGTTGGTAGTCCTCCTTATTGTTCCGACTATTGGTTGGCAGTCTCCTCGTTGTTCCGACTATTGGTTGGTGGCTTTTATTCTACGATTTCAACTATTGGTTGACGCTTTGATTCTAACTTTTGGTTGGTGATTTTCTTCATTGTTCCGACTATTGTTTGGTGGTCTTTATTTGACGCGTCCAACTATTGGTTGGTAGTTTTCCTTTGGATGTTGTTCCCACTATTGGGTGGTAGTCCTGTTCCTCCACAGCAGAGTTGCTTGTTTCCAACTTTTGATTGTAGTTTTCAGCCGTTGTAAATTCATCTCCGGTCAGTAGGACCCGTTGATTCTAACTATAGGTTAGCAATTTTAGTTCCGGATTCCTAGTCGGACTTTATCCCCTGCAGTGTTGTTATCCTAACTCCTGGTTGGTATTCCTTGTTTCCCCAGCAATCCTAATTCTTGGTTAGCAGCTTGTATTTCGATCTTTGATCAATGGTGTTCCATGGTGATTCTAACTATTGGTTAGTACCTTTGTTTCCCAACTCTTGGTTGGTATCTGTAGTAATTTTCCAACTCTTGGTTGGTATTCCCGAGTTTGTTTTCCAACTCTTGGTTGGTATCCTTGGTTGTTTTCCGACTCTTGGTTGGTATTCCTTGGTTTGTGTTCCAACTCTGGATTGGTATCCTTCGGTTTGTTTCCCAACTCTTGGTTGGTATCTGTAGTAATTTTCCAACTCTTGGTTGGTATTCCCGAGTTTGTTTTCCAACTCTTGGTTGGTATCCTTGGTTGTTTTTCGACTCTTGGTTGGTATCCTTGGTTGTTTTCCAACTCTTGGTTGGTATCCTTCAGTTGTTTCCCGACTCTTGGTTGGTATTTGTTGGTTGTTTCATCCCGACTCTTGGTTTGTAGCCGTGGTTTGTTTCCAACTCTTGGTTGGTATCTTTGGTTCATTTTCCAGCTTTTGGTTGGCATCCCGAGTTTTCTTCCAACTCTTGGTTGGTATCCTCTAGTTGTTTCCCAACTCTTGGTTGGTGTACCTGTTGGACGTTATCCCGACTCTTGGTTGGTATCCGTTGATCTTTGTTCCAACTCTTAGTTGGTATTCGAGGTTTTGTCACCCCAACTTTTGGTTGGTACCCTATTTGTTTGTTGTTTCTAACTTTTGGTTGGTATCTGTCGTTGGTTTTATCCCAACTTTTGGGTTGGTATCTTTGGTTGTTACCCAACTCTTGGTATGTATCCGTTGGCCTTTGGTTGTTCCAACTCTTGGTTGGTGTCCTCTGGGCGTTTTCCCGACTTTTGGTTGGTATCTTTTGGATGAATTTCAGATTATATTGGATTATTATCCTTGGCATATCGGTATCCCATCTATTGGTTGGCATTTGCTGCTTTGTATTCGTGCAGGTTGCAAATTTTCGGGTTTGTCGATATTCAATCGCCTTTTACTTCGATTGGATGAAGGTTCTTCACCTCTCATCCAGTCCGATCCAAGTCGTTTGAATAGGGGCAGCTGTTACACCCTAAAATTTTCCCCAACTTTTTGCTTTAGCTGGCTTTTGTTTCATTGCATTCATAGCATTATCATTTGCATACCATAGTCCATGAGCAGAGGATTGAGAGGTGTGTGCCTATCAAGAGAGGGCCAGAAAAGGTCTAAGCCTATTCAAGGGGTTATATTCAAGTCATCAAGGTCTTATTATCCTCAGAAGAATGTCAAAGCTCATCAGAAGGAGTAGATTGGTTAAGAATGGTGTACCTCCTATCCTAGGGGTCATTTGAAGATTGTCAGATGAGTTTGAATCCATGGTTGTGGGTGGAGAACATTGTGAGAACTCATAGGAGACCTTGAGGGTCATCTTAAAGTTTATGTCAGTCATTATATCAAGTGTGTGAAGCCACAGTCAAGATTGGTGCAAATAGGGTTTTCACCTGGTCAACCCTAAGTCAACAGTTGAATTGAAGGAGATTAAGACTCAATTCCATGTCTTTATGATCATTTGATGTTGTTTTAAGACATGCCAAAGGTCATCAATTCATCAATATTCAAGAGTGTGAGAAGTTGCTAGGCTAGGGTTGCTATGCTTGATAGTGTAAAATCCCCTGGTTTAGTGCCTAACTTCAAGACCACATAACTCAAGATCATTCATTGGATTTCTAGAACTCAAGTTATGAGGCAGACAAGTTACAGGTCCTCAGATGAATGTGATTTTAGTCAACAAAAGTCAACCAACTTCCAGGACATTTTTGACCAAGAAGGATGTTTCTCCTCAACTTCAAGTGAACACTAAAGTTGTTCCTCATGATCTTAGCTTTCCAAAGAGTACTAGAAGTCTTCATTTGGGTTTTAAGAACTCAAGTTATGAGACTTACAAGTCAAGGGTATTTTGGGAAAGTGAGATTATAGGCCATTTTCATTATAGGTCAAGTTCACCACTTTGCGCACTTCAAATGAAAATATTTCCAACTTCAAAGTTGCTCCAAATAGGGTCATTTGGTCAACCAAACCTCAAGGGATCATTTACATAGCTTGGAAATGAGCATGTATGGAGGGAATTTTACAAAAAGAAGTTTGAAAAGGCCTAGTTTGGATTTAATGTCAATTAAATCAATTTATGTCATGTTGGTGCATTTTTTGAGTGCAAATAATGTTTTAAGAACAATGAGAATATTACCAATTAAATTTGAAGTCATTTACTTGTCCATTTTCATGGTTTCTTCATCTTTAAGCAACATAATGGAAATCCACCATCCATTCATGTCCAAGGGATTAATCCCAGCCCTACATGTTCCTTGTATCATAAGAAACTAATATGAATAAAATTGGAAGCTTCCACACACCATATTCATGGAAAACTCAAAGGAAAAAGTGAAGAAAAATGTGAAAAATAAAATTGGACTTTCAACCATTTTTGGGCCTCCATTGTAGCCCAAATCATTTCTATATAACACCGTGGATGAATTCATAGCAAGGTTGGTGATGGAAAAGCTAAAATGAGGTAAGAAGCACTTAAAAAAAAGTTGGTTAGAAGTGAAAAATGATTTTATACTTTGAGGCAATTTCAGAGAGAATTAATCATTCAAGAAGCTTCTGCAAGCATCATGGAAGGATTTTGAACAACTTTGATCAAGAATTCATGCAAGAACAATCCAGCATTGAAGCTCCGAACAAGGTTCTTACTTCTCATTCATATGCTCTGTTTTTGATGAGTTATTGCGCCATTTTTACATAATTATGATCCTTGGTACATTTAGAAGCTTTTAGGATTAGTTTGGTTAGATTCCATGAAACTTCAAGAATTGACACCCTTGGTTGTAGTTTGATTTTCTCTCTTGTTAGTGGATGAAAATGGAAAAGAATTTGATATTCATTATGTAGGAAGTGAGAGGAAGAGATTAATATCATCAATTTGGAGTTTTGTGAAAATTGATTTTCTTGAGTGATTCTTGGACGTCCATGGATTATGAGTTTTAATGGATGAAAGTGAAAAAAAATTACATATTTGGAATCTACACGAAAAATCATGCAGTTTTGGCTAAAGAAATTCCAATTTTGGTTAAGAAACAAGAAAGTTCCATTGTTGGATATTTGGAGAAGATGACCGGAAAAAAATTCTGGCCACCGCACCACCGTCTCTAGCCAGCAGCCCCACCTCGCGCGGGCCCCTCTCCGTTTCTCATTTGAATTTCCAGTTCATCCGTGGACCGTCCGATCGTGCATGAAGCCTTGACTTCGTATCTCCATCTCGTGGCTAGATTTCGTCCATGTGGCCGGTTTTTCTTCAAGTAAATGCTGAGTTTTTTTTTATAACTCAGCTGAGCCCTGTGCGTGGCGCTATTCCCACCCCCGTTTCGATGGCCCATAGCGGGTAGTACACAAACACCTTACTAGTTACACCACCCTTCCATTTCTTTTAATTGCATGAAAAATAGTAATCTTGCTCCTAAATTCTTGAGATTTTTACACCATAATCTTTGACGTGATTAGAGATTCTAGGAATTGGAAAAACGTATTTTGGATTTATTTTCAATTTGTTTGATTTTTTCTATTTTTAATAGTCATTAAATATACGAAACTGTACCATCTTTCTTGTAGAATTTTGTTGAGGTACCAAAACAACAAATAAACTCCTAATATTTTATGGTATTATTGTGTACATCTTGAGGGATTTATGTGTATTTTTCTCTAGATTTTATTGTACCATTTTCATTGGTTTTGAGTTCCATTTTGTTCATGCTCTAGTTTGCCTTAGTTCTGGATCACCCTTTATGTTTTCCCTTTGTTTAGGCACTTCCTTTTGGATTCTTCCTCTACCCTTTGAACCTCTGATTACTAACACGTTGCAGGTCCTTGGAGATTTTATTTGGCATTTTTAGATGCATTTTACTATTTTTTCCTTGTTTTGCAAGTTGACCCATACTTTGGCTTTCCCACTCGGACACTTGTATTGTTTTGGCTCCAAAAGCCTTGTATTGCTTGTGTGATGGATATTATAGTGATTGGAGGTTGTTTATATTGTACATAGCTTTCCCATTTGACGTTATACTTTCATGCTTGTACATTGTGATTCTACATGGTGGTTTATGTACTCGCATTGTAGGTTTCTCTTGATCCCTTACCATTTTATCCTTGATATTCATTTGTGGCTTAGGTTGTATGATTAGAATATGCCACTCTCTGTACAATGACCTTGATGTGTCATTTAAGGAAGTTTTGGGGCCCTCCTTTGGAGGTCTCTAAGGCATGCCTAAAGTGGTGAGTCCTTGAGGACTTCCCTTTGTATGTTTTGTATGAATTGCTCTTGTTGCATTTCCTTCTCCTATTCTCTTGCATTATTTCATACTTGGCTTGAGGTTGAGATGAGTTTGTGGAGGCTCCAGCCCCACACATATTTCCTCCCTCACTTGCATTGCATCCTTACCTTCCATGTTTGCATTTCATGTTCACATTCTTATAATTGTTTCCTTCTTCTTATTTTGTCTTCCTTCCCTTAGGATTTCCATTCCTTCTTGTTCAAGTTGGAATTTGATAGACATTAGGCCTTTAACCATGCATGACAACAATACGTAGTTCCCTCCTAACCTTGACTATATGATGAACTTTGCATGACAATTCTAGGACGGGACTAGTTTCCCCTTTATTGCGTTCTTTCTCCTTTCATCTTCAAACATTCTTAAAACGCTTAATAAAGGATAACACGTGTTGAACGCTACGAGCCTTAAGCACTTGAGAAAGGGTTGTTGGAGAGTTTCTTTTCAACAGCTTGGGTGTTTAGTGTGGTACCCTTTGGGTGACATGCGACGCATTCACTCTTAAGTCCAAGTCTTTAGTGCAACATGTGTTACAAACAAAACTCAAAACTCTTCTTCTTTAAAAGACTTCAAAAACAAACATCCAAATTCTTTTTGTCCTCTTGGACCTTTAATCCTTGGAAACCATTTTCATAAGGAGAGTTTTGTTACCTCTCGGTTCTTCCGCAAATGGTAAACGCCTAAGTCTCCAAAGGTCTAGCTGCATACACCAACTGCTAGAACCGTCGGTTAACCCTACTCGGATAAAAAAGACAAAGTTGTGTCTCTTGTTATCCCGAACTACGTAAGCTCTGATCTCTCAAGCCTGTTGAGAGTACGTAGGCACAAGATGCGATATCTTGGCGAGCAACCTTCCCCCCTTTTCACCCGTAGTTAGCCGAACTATGTTGACTCTGATTTCTCGTTCCAGACGGGAATACGTAGGCATAGAACTGCTGTGTTCTGCCGATTCATTTTCTTTTTCTTTCTAGACCAACCTTTTAGCATAGATAGTCAAACCAACCCGTCAGATAAACAAACAAGCATGGATCCCATCGAGTACGATGGACGTGAGGGGTGCTAATACCTTCCCCTTGCGTAACCGACTCCCGAACCCAGACATGGTTGCGATGACCTTGTCTCATACCTTTTCGTCAGGTTTTTCCGATCGTTTCCTTTCCCGTTCTAAGGGATAAATAACGAAAGGTGGCGACTCTTCTGTTTTGCCGGCACATTATTTTCGCAGTAGCGACACATAGGAGCTAATGCATCGCATATTACCCAAGGGGCATACACAAAACAATCTAGACAAGTGAGGTGAAACCCCCCACTCATCATTTCCCACATACTTAAAGCTCGTGGCGCACAATGTTCATCGTTATTTATTAAGTGTCTTAGAGTTGTTTGAGATGAGAAGAGAGGATACAAGAGAAAACTAAAGGGAAACTGAAAACCCTAATGTTATCATACAAAATGGTCCTAAGGTTAAGATGAAAGGAAGTCTATCTAATGTTATCATACAAATGATAGACCTAAAGTTGAGATGAAAAGGGACTATTCTAATTGTTATCATATAAAGGATTGAAAGCCTAATGTCTCTTCTACTCCCATCTTAAACAGAGGGACTACAAATCCTAAGGGATCATGTGAGCAAGCACAAGTAAACACCAATCAAATTCAATCACAAATGAAAACAAGAATGGATCTTAAACAAGTTCCAAAAAAGAAAAGAAAGAGGATGAAGAAGAAAGTAGAAGAAGAATGGACAAACAAGAAGTCAATATCAAACAAAGATGAAGACAACAAGCACATTCATTTCAAACTCAAGTAAAGAAGGCATCATCATCAAACAAACATGCACATTCACAAAGTAATATGAGATTAAGTCAAGTGGCACAAGGAACATGGTAGGGCAGCAAACACAACATAATATACTCAAATCATATCAATGATCAAAGAGAGGGCACAAAGCAACAAGTTATGTATACCATCCATATACACATCAATACCACACCAAACAAACATACATACAAGCAATCCCCAAAGGGAAAAGCACATGAACATGACATGACAACAAAGTGAAGCCATACATCAAAACGGTCAACAAGTTCAACTTTCAAATATGCACACACAAGAGAGATCATACAAATGGAATCATACAAGTGGAAACCAAACATGCCTCAAGGAGAATCAAACTTCAAAATCAACCATAAAAAGCAAACCACAATCAAGTAAGCATCAAGTTCTCAAATGGCTTGAGGAAAAACAAAATGGTACTCAAGAAAGGATTAAAAACTACATCACATCAATCTTGCAATTTAAAATCAATAAAGAACAAAATAAAAGGAAAATAAAACCTAAAAGAAGGATGGAAAATAGTTAGATTACCAACAAAAATCCAAGAACATCCCCATAGATCAGAAACCATCATAGGATCATGTGCTAATTTCCTCATAATTTTAAATTGCTCAAAAATAATTTTAAACCAATTAAAATTAACCAAATAAATCAAAATACATGGAAAATAGAAAAACCAAAAATAAAAATCCAAGAAAATCACCATACATTCAAAACCATCATAGGATCACATAACATTTATCTCATAATTTTAAAATGCTTAAAAACAGTTTTAAACTAATTAAAATTGGCTCAAACAAATTAAAATTCAAGAAAAATAGCAAATGTAAAAATAAAAATGCACAAAAATAAAAAATAGAAAGATAAAAATAAAAGGAAATTTTAGAAAATATTTTGGCACTTTTATGATTAAAAATGAATTTTCTATGAATTTGTGAAAATAAAATGAATTTAAAAATAAATTAGAAAAAGAAAATAAAACAGAAAAAACAAGATGTGTTGGATCTCAATTCATTAAATGACGTGGCTAATCCAAAGACCAGAAAACGCGCATCCATAGTGGATCTGAGTCAATCTCATCATTTCCAACCAGCGAAAGTCAAAACCACCATATTAGAACAAGTGGCATGATGGATGGTAAGATCATCATCTTCAACCTCCAGCCACTAAAAAATCTTAGAGATTTGCAGAAATTCGAAGTTCCATCAAACAATAACCATTGGAGCTCATAATGGTTTCATTTGACGTGTCTTTTCAAGACGATCTTAACCATATCATCGCGCCATATTTCTTTTAACCATAGCTCACTCGATTTGAAAAAAACCCAGAAAGAAAAGCAAATAAGGATTTGAAAATTAAGCATTAAAACTCAACCAAAACTAAAATCTAACAATCCTAACAGCATCAACACATCAAGGACTACATCTTAGTGTCACACCTCGAAAAATCATTGAGAACACGACCCTTGCGCTAAAGGCGTAAAATGCGGTTCGACAGAGTCGCCATCGAAATTTATTTATCCCAAAGAGATGGGAAAGGAAAATATCAAGAAAACCTTTTAAAACGAAAGGACAGGAACAAGGTCGTCACAACCGATGTTCCGGGTTCGGGAGTTGGTGTCGCTACTGCGAAAATCGGCGCTGGCTATGACAGAAGAGTCGCCACCGTGCGTTATTTATCCCAACGGAGGGAAAGGAAACGCTTAGAGTAAACCTAACGCAAAGAGGGAAAGGAATGGTCATCGCAACCAAATCCTGGATTCGAGAGTCGATTACGCAAGGGGAAGGTATTAGCACCCCTCACGTCCGCCGTACTCGACGGGATCCACGCTTGTTTTCTGTCTAAGGGATTGTTATTATATCTACTCTACAGGTCAAGGGACAAAAGGAAAGAAAAGAGAAAAGAGACTCGATAGAGCTTCGCTGCTCTATGCCTACGTATTCCCTCGTGCAATGGGAAAGTCAGAGTCTACGTAGTTCGGCTAACTACGGATGAAGGTGGGAAGGTTGCTCACTAGAATACGGCATCCTATGCCTACGTACTTTCATACAGCATGAAAGATCAGAGCAAACGTAGTTCGGGCTACGAAAGACACAAGCTTGTCTGACTGTTTTTTATTACCTTATGAAAGGGTTTTTCCTGATTAAGAGTCCAAGCGGACAAAAATGACACTTTGATGTTTGTTTTGAATCTTTTACGAAAGAAGTGTTTTTTAGTTTGTTTGCAATCTCTGACGCACTAGAGACTATGATTTGAGAGTAACTACGTCGCGTGTCACCCAAAGGGTGCCACACTAAGCAGCCAGACTACTGGAAAGAAGCTCTCCAGCAACCCTTTCTCAAATAGCTTAAGGCTCGTAACGTACGACATCGATTAACCTTATTACTGTATTTTTGAGTTGTTTTGAGATAAGAAGAGAAAGAAGCTCTAAAAAGTCTAGGGTTGTAAAGGGAATAAAAACTAACCTAATGTTGTCATGCATGGATAAGAATCCTAATGTCTGTCATAATTCCCTCCTGCACAGAGGAAATCAGATATCCTAGGGGATAAACAGAAAAGAAAGTAAGCAAATACAGTAAAATGTATGCAATGCAGCAATACAAGCGAGGCAAGGGAGTCCCGCTCAACCTCGAACCTGGGAAAACAATAGGCAAAGTGAATCAACATTCACTTCAAACCTAGGGGGCAAGCTGCACAAGCAAACAAAATACAGAAAAACCAAAACCAAAGCAGAGGAGGCAGCCCGAGCAGCAACTCTGACAACAACGATTGATTAAACAGCAAAAGTTGACAGCAACAACCTTCATCTTCATGAATAGCTTCTATCTTCAAGCTCCACTAAACCTTCAATCTTCAACAAGCACCAAGCTTCAACAAGCTTCCAACTTCAACAGGAAACCAGCTTAAACCAGCAAACTTCAACCAGTAAACAGCTTCAACAAGCTCCTAACTTTATCTTCAACAAGCCGCAAAACCCTAGCTTCAACAAGCAACCAGCTTCATCAAGCAAGCAACTCCTAGCTTCAACAAGCTTCTAGCTTCAACAAGCACAAAATTCATCTTCATCAAGCTTCAACAAGCAACCTCATCTTTACCAAGCTTCCACAAGCACCTCCAAGGGAGAATCAAGTAATAAGATCAAGTTGGAATGTTAAGTAACTTAATGACAACCAAAGGAAGCCACTAAGAACTTAACATTATAGTAGAAAAGTACCCTCAAAGTTCTACTCTTAAAGCATGCCATTCATCCCTCCAAAGGAGAGATGTGACTTTTTTAAGAGGACTTTATGTCATTAGATTGAATGGAGATGAACAATATACTCCCTGTTTGAAGAAACAAGCAAAACTAGTCTAATGCTCTTCCTAAAACCCTAGTTTCCCTAAGCTCCTGACAAGCATCCACAAGATGAGAAATTCTCCACATTCAAGCTCCTTCAAGCTCTCCAAAGAATCTTCAAGTTGTCTTCATGTTCATCCAAAAGCAAAGGCACCACCACTTAAGTCTAAGGGGAACTATTGAGTTGAACTAGTCAAGTTAGTGTGTTAGAAACACCTAAATGTTAGTCTTAAAACTAAATCTAATTAAAATACCAAAACTGATTGTAAAATCCTATGAAAAATTCTAAGGGTTCCTAAACCTCTTAAGAATATCTCCATACAAAAACCAGGGGGTTAACCATTCATTAAATCCTAAAACTATGTCCTAAACCTAAGGGTACTATCTTAAAACCCTAAAACTACAACACCTAATGTTCAATATCCAAAACAGCCTAAAACTCTCTCACAAAAATGTGAAAACATTTCTAGAGGTACATGCATATCTAAGCTAATCCTACACAAAAAATCAACTCAAAGATCAACACCAAATGGCCATACAAAAATCAGCAAAACCAGGTATCAACCATATTCAATATAAAACCAATTAAAATTCCAAAAATGCAATTAAAAAATAAAATGCATGAATTAATAAAATTCTAATCCAATTAAATTCTAGACTCTTTAAGGAGTCAGGGGAAAAAAATCTCACCTAAAAATGTTAATTTTCCTAATTGTTGTGAATTTATTTCTAACTATATGCAAAACATAAAATAAAAGAAAAACAATAAGAAAATAGAGAAAAGCGCGTGCTGAATAACAATATAAACCAGTTGTTCTATCAGGCTGGGCCTAAATGGGGGTGTGGATAGCAAGGAAATGGTTAAGCCCACCCAATGGAATAAATGAAACGCAGAGTTTCATCAACCCAGCTTCTCTTCAGAATTCAAATCAAATCCTGGCCGTGTATTGGTAGTTCCAGTCAAGAGTCAACCTTAATCCAACGGATCCTGTTCATCTTCTCGAAATAATTTGAAAATGAGAGGGAAGGAGGGACGGTGGCCTGAGCTGCAGCTCCACCGTCGTCTCCAGTGATGGCCAAGCAAAATGTCACTAATCCATAAAACTTAACATCCAATCCTACTCGTTTTTCTCTCCTGAGCATGAATATGATCTTCAATTACGTTGATTCTTCCTCTAAACCAACACACGAGCCAATACTCAGAAATGGTGTCTAACTTCAAATGTCACGATTCTTGCCAATAATGATCCTATTCTCATCTACTCTCCTCAGGCTTCAATTCTACCCATCCTATCACCCTTACAACTCCAAGAATCGTGAGATATAGGCTTCAACAGAAATGGTGTCATGATCTAGAGTGTCTCTAATTGTTCCAATTTTGTACTGAAATCCATCTAAGCATCATCACTAATCTATCCCCCTATCAAATTCTAATCAACTTCCTATGAATTATGCTGAAACTTGAAAGATGCATACCTGGAAAAAATGGATGAACAGAAGGTGTTATTGCTCGATTCAAACTCCAATCTCTTCTAGATTCACTCAAGAACACACTCTGAAGCTACTCCAATGATCAATTTGCTTTGAATCCTCTTCAATCTCCAAAACCGATTATGATATGCAGTTGAGAAATTTCAATGGCTTCCTCTCAATTCTCTCCAACTCTTGCCCAAAAAATGATCTGAATGCATTGTATTGAATATATAGAAGTGACTGAAACACTCTAGAAAGTTCTGGAACTGCCCAAAGGAGAAATTGAAAATCTCATGCTCCTTGAAAAACTCATATGCCACAGTCAGGTTTGGCTCTGCCACAACTCTTGATTTTACTTGAATTTCTCCTCTTATGACATTTAGAATTGAACGGGGATGTTAATTGCCTTGCTTTTGATCCAAGGATGTGAATTGCTTGTGTTACTTCAACCATAAGTCACAAAATGGAAGTGTGTGTAAATGACCTCAAATGAAAAATGTAATATTTCCATCCTTCTCAAAATGTGTTTTTTGATCAAAATGACATATAACATGACTTTGTTTGGCCATAAATCAAGAAATCACATTTTTTGGCCTTTTAATGACTTTAATTTCTTCATTTTTAAGCCATTTCAAGCAACTTTGTGTTCCAAGCCAAAACAAACTCTCATGACCACTTGGTTGCACTCAAAACATCATTTTGAACAAGTTCCATGTTGGACAATTTTCCATTTGAAGCTTGCAAGTTGGAGTTATGGACCTATAATCCAAAGTGACCTATAATCTCACTTTCCCAAAATACCCCTGGCTTGCAAAGATCATAACTTGAGTTCTACAAATCCTATCAAGGACTTCTAGTACTATATGGAAATATAAGAGGATAAGGAACAACATTCATGTTGACCAAAAGTCCATTTGAAAACTCCTTGAAGGGCAAAAGTTGCTTGGAAGTCAAGTGACTTTCACAGATAAATTTCATAGTCATCTGATGACCTGTAACTTGTCTGGACCATAACTTGAGTTCTATAAATCCTCTTGAGGAGTTATAGTACTAAAATTAAAGGTATTGAGATTCTCTATAAGTTTCATGTTGGCCAAAGATCCATTTGAAACTTTTATCTTGACGTATGTGGCTTTGAAGTTAGGCATTAAACAAGGTGATTTGCACTGAAACCCTAATTTAGCAACTCCCCACCTTCTTGATTCTACTTTGCTTAACCTAGGAACAACACCACACATGTATCAACATACCATTCCATGAACCCCATGACCTCAAAGTAGGCTTTGATGCTCTTCAATTACTCAATTGACCTAGGATTGACCCAGATGAAACTCTAGTTGACTGCACCTCAACTGTGGCTCTTGTACTTAAATCAATGACTTGTATCAGCTTCAATAGGGCCCTCTAGGCATTCCATGAGATCCATACACACCTCAAATTCACATTCCATGTTCCACATCCCACTGATGATACTCAATATTCCTCAAGATAGGAGCAAAACCCACATGTAGGCACTCAAACTTCTCAAGACTTCAACTCATTTCTTGATGGCTTGGATGACTTCTCATACTTGGATAAGACCTCTTGCTAGGCTTCTTCTGATAAGAATCACACTTGATCCCATGTTGGATGAGTGATATGCTATGATATGCAAATGATTAGAACTATGTGAATGATGTACCTATGCAAATGAAATGTAATGAAACATAAATCAGGCAAGAAAAGGTTGAGCAAATTTTGGTGTGCAACAGCTGCCCCTATTCAAACGGCTTGGACCCGACTGGGTGAAGAGCGAATGGCCTTCAAAAAATCTAGGTACGAGACGATTGAATACCAGGAAACCCAGAAATTTGCCAACCGCAGAAATAAACAGCACTGCTTAGGGAGCAACATCCCCTATCTGAATCCGGTTGTTACGGCAACAACTGATCCAACGTCTGATAATAATTCTGATTTCAACTTCAACCACCTATGTAACGCCACAGGTACTGAACAATTTTTGCAAAATAAGAAGAGAAACAAATTCGTCAACACGAATAGAGATTTTGTCGTCACATGAGTAACCTTGTCCACATCTGGACCCAAATTTCGTCAAATCACGAATAAATACAAATCTGTCCATGTCAGGACTCACATTTCGTCAACCCGAAGAAATCTCAACAACACAAGAATAGAACTTTGTCCATGTTAGGACGCTTGTTTCGTCAACACGAAGAAATCCCCTCAATAAGAGCAAAACTTTGTCCATGTTAGGACGCATACTTCGTCAACACGAAGAAATCCCATCATAAACTTGTCCACGTTAGGACTCAAATTTCGTCAACCCGAAGAAATCCTATCGTCATAGGAATAAAACTTGTCCTCATCAGAACTCCACATTCCGTCAACACGGAGAAATCCCGGTGACTTCGCTGGGGATGAGTTGTCTGCATCTCGTCAACACGAGGAGATCCTATCAACATAGGCAATAAAATCTTATTTGTGTCTCGTCAACACGGGGAACTCCTATCAACATAGGAATAAATTGTCCATGTCAGGACTCACATCTCGTCAACACGAGGAAATAAACCCGTCACCATGAAGAGGAATAAATTTGTTCACGTCAGGATTCCATCTTGTCAACACGAAGAACGGTAAACTTGTCCACGTCAGGACTCGCATCTCGTCAACACGAGGGAAGGTAACTTGATTTGTCCACGTCAGGACTCACATCTCGTCAACATGAGGAAATCCTATCAACATAGGAGTAAATTGTCCACGTCAGGACACCGTTTCGTCAACACGAAGAAAGATAAATTTGCCCAAGTCAGGACTCGTGCATCTCGTCAACACGAGGAACTATAAGCTTGTCCACGTCAGGACGTACATTTCGCCAGTACGAAGAAAGATATCTGCTGGGGATAAATGGTCCACATCAGGACACCATTTCGTCAACGCGAAGAGTAATCAATTTGTCCACATCAGGACTTCACATTCCATCAACACGGAGAAATCAAATCTTCCCACGTTAGGACTAGCACATCTCGTCAAAACGAGGAAATAAATCTGTCCACGTTAGGACGCACACTTCGCCAACACGAAGAAATCCCGTCAATACAGGAATAAATTGTCCACGTAAGGACTCATATCTCGTCAACACGAGGAACTCCTATCAACATAGGCAATAAAATTTTGGCGACTTTCGGGGAAATACTTCTGTCAACCAGTAGGAAAATACATCCGTTTATCCATACGGGAAGATACTATGAATACAGTTTCTCTGCTTATCTCTGCAGTAGCTAACTCCATTGGTCCGAACCCACAAACCTTTTAGCGCTGACGTGACAACGACTTTGAGGAGGACTCTACTGGGGATATTTGGAAACCAAACTGCCGGACACCTGTTTCGATAACCGACGACAGCTTTTGAAATTTTGATTTATGAAACCCTTTGACGCTGACGTAACAGCAAATTTGAAGAAAATAATCTGCTGGCCGGATAAGAGAAACTTCAACAAGCAAATCTGTGGGGAAAATGGTAAGATGAACCGTATCATCACACGTCTCACGGCGAGACCTCGAATACCTGGTAATAGATCTGAGCTAGAACTCCATACTCATGCTGAGAAAACACACCTGAAAGCAAAAGGGTAACCAACCTGATTTATGTTTCAAAATGCGTATGTTTGAAAATGGCGTAATGCTCCGTACGGCACAGAAATGCTACGCGTTTGAGTAGATGCAAATATGACGATATATGCAAATGCAGATGCAGGCTCAAGCTGCCGGGGCCACTCTGATAATGCTGTCTCAATAACATGAATGCTGAGGATAAAGCCAACTCCGCTGGGGAGAACAAGTATCATAAGGTATTCCGGTAAAATAAATGCCGGAAACACAGTCAACTTTGTCGGGGAGAGATTAAACATTAATTTCCACTGGGAGGAAAGGACAAACACCCTGCTGGTGAACAAACTTAGCTGGGGGAAGAAGCGACACTTCTGGGCAAAGCACACTGTCTGGGCACAGTTTACACATTCAGAGTTACCACTCCGCTGGGGACAATCATCCCGATGGAGGCAAGACGACCTGTGGGGAGCAAGAAAACCATCCTTCGCGGATATAAACCTTTCGAACCAACAACTTGGTTAACTATTGCGGGAATCTCCCATGCTGGAGATTGAACGTGCACATCTTCGATTCGCTGAGGAGTGCAACCTCTGCAGGGGACATTGATTTTGACTTGCTGGGGTTAATCCTATGGACGGCTTTCCATGAGGACACTCTTCTAGGGAAAATAATTCCCTCCTTCGGGAAGGGATAAATGTCATTTCAACTCTTTGGGGATAAGCTGCGACTAGCTGAGGAATGACATCAACTGGAGTCAGGTCTTACGTCAAGCGACCTTGGTTGGGGAATACAATTCCTAACCGTTTGCTCCAAAGGTAAGAACCATGCAAAACACAAACGAGACAAAACACGCCTATACAACAGAATCTATCCGGGTTAGCATCTGTGACATTACTTCAGTCAATTCGAAGTTTTAGCAATTATTGGCAAGGGCCAGCAAGATTATGTAAGTGCAAGTTTATCAAAAACATTGGCGTCTTTCACAAACAAAACAGTAAAGAACAAGCATCAAGTACTGAATAACATGTTTTATTGATAACGAGCCTCTGAATAGGCAAAGTTTTGTACACTGGATGCAACTCCTGAAAAGAGGAAGTTACGCACAAACACACATAAATATATGCACAAGAAGCATAAAGAAAATACAAAACAATATTTGTATACATGTCGGCAACGTGGCACAAACAACCACCATGAGCTGATCCTCCTATGACTCGCCTGACTCTGCGCTTTCCCGGTACTCGATCTTCAGAAGAGATTGTTTTTGGATAGACGGCCCCCAGGTACTCCCAAACCACTAAGCAATGCCGTATCAAATCCAGACCGCAGTCATTTGCTTTTTCAATCCCCAACTTTTGCGTGAACCGCCCTTTGCGGGTTTTCAATTCACCGGGATACCCTTTTTTTGCCGAAGTCGCCCTTTTCAGGTTTTCGACTTCGCGGGTGTACGTCTTTTCAATTTTATCCCTAACTTTTGCCCGAACCTTTTATTCATTTTTTATGGTTCGCCGGGATGCCCCATTTTTGCCTGGACTCTCTTTTTACTGTCCAGCGGGTCACTTTCAAGCAAAGTATTTTTTAACTGCGTCCGAATTCACAGGAGACGTAAAGTCCTCACCATCCATGGTAGATAGTAACAAGGCTCCTCCAGAGAAGACTTTTCTGACAACGTAGCGACCTTCGTAATTGGGAGTCCACTTGCCCCTGTGATCTGATTGTGGTGGGAGAATCTTTTTCAAAACAAGATCGCCCGTCTGAAAGCTTTGAGGGCACACCTTTTTGTCGTAAGCTTTCTTCATCCGGCTCTGATACAACCGACCATATGCTAGAGAAGCCAGTCTCTTCTCATCCATTAAGCTGAGCTGATTCAGTCTATCTTTAATCCATTCTGCCTCGTCGAGTTGGACATCATGTAAAACCCTCAGAGAAGGAATCTCGACCTCCAACGGTAACACCGCCTCCATCCCGTATACCAATGAGAAAGGGGTTGCCCCGATTGATGTGCGTACCGTCGTACGATAACCGTGCAAAGCGAAAGGCAACATCCCGTGCCAGTCCTTATACGTCACAACCATCTTCTGAACAATCTTATTTATGTTCTTATTGGCCGCTTCGACAGCGCCATTCATCTTGGGCCGGTAAGGAGAAGAGTTGTAATGCTCAATCTTAAAATTCTGACACAGCTCCTTCATCATTTTATTATTCAAATTTGAATCGTTGTCGGTAATAATCCGCTCAAGGATTCCATATCTGCAGATAATATCTCGTTTGATAAATCTGGCTATCACTTGTTTGGTCACATTGGCATATGACGCTGCTTCCACCCATTTGGTGAAGTAATCGATTGCCACCAAAATGAACCGGTGTTCGTTTGATATCGTAGGCTCAATCTTGCCAATCATGTCAATTCCCCACATCAAGAAAGGCCACGGTGATGACATCACATTCAGAGGACTTGGAGGCACATGGATTTTGTCTGTATAAATCTGGCATTTATGACACCTCTTTGCAAACTTGAAACAGTCTGTTTCCATTGTCAGCCAATAATAACCTGCCCGCAGCAGTTTTCTCGTCATAGCATGCCCACCAGCATGCGTACCAAATGCACCATCATGTATCTCTTCCATGAGCAACTTCGCCTCTTTCTCATCTACACATCGTAGCAACACCAAGTCGTGGTTTCTTTTGTACAGGACACCGTCCGGGTTCAGATAGAAATTTCCAGCCAACCTCCTGAGAGTCTTCTGATCTCGACTGGATATCCCAGTCGGATACTCCTTGTTCTTCAGGAAATTATGGATATCAAAGTACCAGGGTTTACCATCGGGAGCCTCGTCAATGGCAAATATAAATGCAGGCCTATCGAGCCAAGAGATAACAATCCGAGGAGCCTCGTTCCTGAAGTTAACTTTATACATTGAAGACAATGTCGCAAGGGCGTCAGCCATTTGATTTTCTGCCCGTGGTACGTGATGCAATTCCACCTTGTCAAAGAAAGGCAACAATCTCCTTGCATAATTCATATAGGGTATCAAATTGGGCTGACGTGTCTCTCATTCTCCTTTAATCTGATTCACCACTAGAGTTGAGTCTCCGTATACATCCAGGTTTTTGATTCTCAAATCAATAGCTTCTTCCAGACCCATGATGCAAGCCTCATATTCAGCCTCATTATTGGTAACAGGAAAAGTCCATCGGGCAGTAAATGGGATGTGCGACCCATGAGGAGTAGTGATAATTGCACCTATTCCGCTACCATAGGAATTTACAGCTCCGTCAAATATCAACTGCCATTTGGAACCCAACTCTGGTCCTTCGTCCGGCAACGGTTCTTCACAATTCTTCATTTTCAGGTACATGATATCCTCGTCAGGAAAATCAAACCTCAACGATTGGTAGTCCTCAACCGGCTGCTCAGCAAGATACTCTGACAGAACACTACCTTTAATAACCTTTTGCGAGACATATTGGATATCGTATTCTGTTAACACCATCTTCCATCGGGCAATTCTTCCGGAGAGTGCTTGCTTCTCAAACACATATTTGATTGGATCCATCTTTGAAATTAGCATGGTTGTATGATTCAGCATGTATTGCCTCAAACGTTTGGCGGCCCAGGCTAGCGCGCAACACGTCTTCTCGAGCATTGAGTATCTGGACTCACAGTCGGTAAACCTCTTACTCAAATAGTAGATCGCATGCTCTTTACGTCCGGTCTCGTCGTGTTGACCGGGAACACAACCCATACTTTCCTCAAGAACCGTCAAATACATAATCAAAGGTCTCCCGGCCACTGGGGGTATCAAAACAGGAGGTTCCTGCAAGTATTCTTTTATCTTGTTGAACGCCTTTTGATAATTTTCATTCCAGGTCAACACCTGATCCTTTTTCAACAACTTGAATAACGCTCGCATGTCGGAGTTAGGTGAGATATAAACCAAGCAATGTAGTTCAACCTCCCTAAAAACCCACGCACTTCTTTTTCTGTTTTAGGCGTCAGCATTTCTTGTATAGCTTTTATCTTTGCAGGATCAACCTCTATTCCCCTTTCGCTCACAATAAACCCCAGCAGTTTACCCGATCTCACCCCAAAGGTGCACTTGTTAGGGTTCAGTCTCAACCTGAACTTCCTAAGTCTTTTGAACAGTTTCAGCAGATTAACCAAATGCTCCTCCTCTGTCTGAGATTTGGCAATCATATTATCAACATAAACCTCGATCTCTTTGTGCATCATGTCATGAAAGAGAGTCGTCATAGAACGTTGATATGTTGCCCCAGTGTTCTTCAGTCCGAAGGGCATCACTTTGTAGCAAAATGTTCCCCAGGGAGTAATGAAGGTAGTCTTCTCCATGTCTTCTAGTGCCATTTGATCTGATTATAGCCTGAGAAGCCGTCCATGAAGGAGAATACGGAGAACTGAGCAGTGTTATCAACCAGCACATCAATGTGAGGAAGTGGAAAGTCGTCTTTCGGGCACGCCCTATTCAAATCACGGTAGTCTACACACATTCGCACTTTACCGTCTTTCTTCGGCACTGGTACTATATTAGCGACCCATGACGAATAAGTTGTAACGGCTAGGAAACCAGCATCCCACTGTTTTTGAACTTCCTCTTTGATTTTCACAGCCATGTCTGGTCTGGTTCTTCTGAGTTTCTGCTTAACAGGCGGACATTCCTCTCGCAACGGTAGACTGTGCACAACCATGTCCGTATCCAACCCAGGCATACCCTCGTATGACCAAGCAAATATATCACTATACTCTCGCAGTATCTCAATAAGCCTTTGCTTGATGTCGCTCTGCAGCGCAGCCCCTATACGGATATTTCTCACAACTTCTTCTGACCCAAAGTTGATAATCTCAATTTCCTCCTGATGAGGCAGAATGATTCTCTCTTCCTGTTTCAACAAACGAGTAAGCTCCTCTGGCAAGTCGTTATCCTCAACAATCTCTTCCTCTGCTTGGGATACCGGGTGCTCGAAGTCAAAACGAGTCATAGGTGGTTCGTAGAAGATGTCATCTGAAATATTAGTCCTGCAAAGGAAATGGTTAAATGTTTCAAAACGCAAACAAAGCAAATAACCACGTTGCCATTTATTGTTAAAGTAAAAACAAGAAAAACAGGGACCACAATATTTGTATATGAAAAACGCCTTTATTTCATGATTAAAACAGTGCAATACACATAATAAAGTAGCCCTAAGGTAAAATCACTATGCCCCGGGTAGGACATAGGATTATTCAACAATTGTCAAAACAAATCATTACTGTTTAAGAGTCACTGGGACAGTTTCCCGGATGGACCAGTTGCAGATACTTTGTCCTGGCACGCTTGGCTTGATCCACGTGTCCATATCGTAGTCACTATCTCCGTCTTCAGCATCAGAAATAGTGTTGATTGTCTCAAAGCACACCCCACTTGGCGTAATTGTTATCGGTCCCTTGAACCTGGGCGCTCCTGAAGATGACGCTGACGACGTCGGTCGATACCCTAGCCCAAACTTGTCATTCTTCACGGGAATCTCCAGTACCTGCCCCCAACCTTTAGTCTCACCAATCTGCACTAAAGCCTGAGCTTCCTTGTAGGATGACACTGCCACCTCTGGCATTTTGCTGGGACCCTGAGCTTTGTCTTTAATTCGCAACCCTTCGAAGGCTTGACAAGGTGTCTCGTGTATTTCTCCGTCGACCTCAACATATCTGAACGAAGACAGGTGACTGACCAAAATGTCCTCCTCCCCGCAAACGGTAACAACACAATCACCCACCATGTACTTCAGCTTCTGATGCAATGTGGACGTTACGGCCCCTGCAGCATGAATCCATGGGCGCCCAAGAAGGCAGCTATAAGCCGGATGAATATCCATGATGTAGAATTCGGTATCAAAAATTTCTGGCCTCACCTGAAGCGGTAATGTTATTGACCCAAACACTGATCTTTTCGTCCCGTCAAACACCTTCACAACCAAATCGCTGGGTGTGCAAATAATTCCCTGTATGTCCAATTTCATCATGGCTTTCTTTGGCAATACATTCAACGACGATCCAGTATCCACCAATACACGCGACATTACGGTGCCCCGGTATTCCACCGATATATGCAAAGCCATGTTGTGCTCTCGACCCCTGGGTGTTAGATCAAAACCTGTGAAACCCAGGCTATGTCCAGCATTGACATGCGCCATTACCCCCTCTAACTGATTTACAGAAAATTCTTGAGGCACGAATGACGTATCCAGAATCTTTAGCAAGGCGTTCCGGTGGGCCTCGGAACATAACAACAACGACAAGATAGAAATCTTCGACGACGTCTGCTGTAGGTGTTAAACAATTTTGTAGTCGCTTTTGCGAATCAGTCTCATGAACTCCTCTACGTCCTTGAGTGACGTATCCTTTTCTTTCAACTGAGTAGGCCCGCTTTCATTTACTTTGGCTTTGCCTTTGGCTAATCTCTCTGCTTCTATTTCTGGTGAGGTAAAGATCCTTCCGCTACGGGTCATGCCCCCCGTTCCAAAGACATTATCAACAGCCCCAGCTGGCTGGCTATTCACCACAATCTTTTCACCGTTGCAATATGCTTCTAATCCGTATGTCCACGGGACAGCTTTCGTACTCTCAAAGGGAACAGGCCCTGCTTTGGTAATCGTAATAGTTGGCTGCTGGACGGGTGCCGTTATCGTTATAGTCTTCCTCGGGATCGTCACCGTTGTAATATCATTCTGCTTATCACATAATGCCTCCGCAGGCTTCTCAACCGCAGTTCGATCGAATTGCAAGGTCCCTTCGTCGATCATGGCCCGAATGCCCTGCTTCAAATCAGTACAACCCTCAGGCTGGGTCCATCACTCTAAACAGTATTCATCACAACCAGGGAATACTCCCCCTCTGAGAAACCTGCTTTTCACCTCACTCAATGGTGTCTTCAGTTTGTTAACATCCATCACCAAGTTCAAATTTTCTTCTATCAAGATGGCATTTGCCCCATGATTAGGCATAGGCTGTTGTACAATATTAGGCCCCACCTGGCCAAAGTTGATGGCTTTACTGTCCAAAAAGTCTTGAACTTTATGCTTGAAAGCATGACAAGATTCTACATCATGTCCGGGCGCCCCGGAATGGAATTCGCAATGCTTATTAGCGTCATACCCATAAGGAAGTACCGGTCCTGTAGGTGGTTCCAATGTTCTCTTCTCGACCAAATTCAACCCCAACAGTGTCTGAAGAAGCTCTGCATATGTCGATGGAGGCTTATCAAATACCCTCTTCGGCTTTACATTCTGAAACCTTCTCTGACCCTGATTCTGCCTTTGCTGCTGCTGTGGTTGTTGTTGTTGTTGTTGTGGTTGGATTGGAATAGTAACACTGGCTATTTGTTGAGGTTGAATGTACTCATTTCTGCCTCTACCCCGGCCTCTGCCACCAAATACAACGCTTGTATCACCCTGTCATCTTCCGCCGAACGCTTTTCTCTCACTCCCAGCTGAAGTAGATTCGCCTGCCTGAATCTTTCCAATTTTAATTCCATTTTCGATCCTTTCTCCCATAAGGATCATATCGGAGAAGCTACCCATCGAAACATTGAGTAACTTGTCATAGTACATTCCTGTAAATGTCCCCACAAACATGTCATTCATCTCCCTTTCAACCAAAGGAGGGTGCACCCGAGCTGCCATATCGCGCCACCGCTGCGCGTACTCTTTGAAACTTTCACCACTTTTCTACGACAGACTCTGCAACTGAACTCTGTTTGGCGCCAAATCGCTGTTATATTTGTAATGCATAATGAAAGCATCAGCCAACTGCTTCCAGCTCCTAATCTGAGTGGGCTCCAGTCCCATGTACCATTCCAATGATGGTCCCGATAAGCTATCCTGAAAGAAATGCATGAGCATCCTTTCATCATTGGAATATGCAGACATCCTTCTATAATAAGAACGTACATGGACCTTTGGGCAGGTATCCCCTTTGTATTTGTCGAATGTTGGAGCCTTGAATTTTAATGGCACCCTCAGCCCTAGTACCAACCCCATAGTAGTCATATCTAACCCAGCGGAGTTCTGATTAACCACACCTTTCATCTGCTCTTCTAGCATTCTGATCCTCTGAACAGGGTCAGAGGGCCCCTCAGGTCCCATACCTCTTCCCGAAAAAGCGTCGTCCTGGTGATCCACATTCCAGTCATTGCCATACCCATCGTAACCCACGTTACGGCCAAATCCTTGCTGATTGAACATAGGACCCTGTCCTCGATTGCCGAACCCTTGATTGACCCCAGCGGGTCCAAAACCATTGTTGAAAGGAAATGCTCCAGCACCGTTGTTATTCACATTACCGAATCCACTATTACCGTGGCCATACCCCTGATTGTTGTCGTAATCGTCATTACCTAAGCCTTGATTGTTGAACCCGAAGTTCCCGTCCTGATTGACATTGCCATACCCATTGTTTCCAAAGCCAGCATTATCACTGAATCCTTGATTGGCATCCCGAGTGATGCCATTGTTGTTAACAACATGCCCATCACCACCATTTCCAGTATTGCCATTACCAGCGTCAGCACCTGCACCAGTACCAGTGTTTCCGTTGACAGTCGCAACAGGTGGAGTAACTGCCGGTATCTCATCCTCCCAGCGAGGAGTTCCAACAAAATTGTGGTCCGTATTGCCATTTCCGTTTGTCCGCGTCAGCAGCGGCTGCACCATGGTCTGAAGGCTCTTCTGGCCCTTGGCCACGCTCTCCATAGCTTGCATGAACAGAGTCAGCTTCTCACGGATTTCCTGCATCTCGACTTAAACTTGATCCATTGCTTTCTTGCAGTTGTTTCTGGTTGAGTAGCGGTGGATTCTTTGGTCGTCAATCTTGAAAAACCTGTGAGATGCATGAAATAAGATACAGATTCAACAAGCAATTGGCAATGCAAAATGAATATGCAGATGCAATGCGTGTCTGTGCGTTAGGGAAATCACCCCTGATTCTAGTGCTAATGTGCCAGTGCAGTGACAGTGCTAAGAGGCTTGGATTCATCCACGGAGAAAACATCTCATATATTGCTGCAAAGAGCCCAACAAGGCAGAAATACAATATCTCTGAGTGTACACAATAACAAGAAGGCATGACCTCAACCAACAAGCCTGGTGATGGTCAGCACAATACAAATAAAGCATATACAACAGTCAAGTGTTACAATGAGCACGGTACTCTTCTAACAACTTCTTGGTCTCTAGATGATCTGGTTGAGTGAGCAACCCTTCGACGAGCAACTCTAACTGTCGTATAGTGAACTGGAGGCCTTCGTTGGAGTTTTCCCAAGCTCCCTTGCCAAAACAGTCTTCTAACTTCCTCTTTTTGGCTTCAAAGTTCTGTCTGTGCTCCTTCAGGTTTTTGACAGCTTTGTTCAACGAGGCTTGAAAAAACTACGCACAGCTTCTTCCTCAAACTTCCTCTGACTAGCTTTCAACTGATCCTCTAACTTGGAGATTCACAACTTCAGGTTATCTTCTCTCTCCTTGTTGTTGGTCAATGTAGCGTTCCAAGTTTTGTTGAACGTAGAGATCTCCAAGTAAGCTCTATCCAAAGCTTTCTTCTTAGACTCCAGCATATCATGAGAGCTCTTGAAATCTATCCCCAAACGTTCACGCTTCTTTCGTTGTTCAGTCAGTTCTATACCTAACTGGTTCACCAGCTTTGTTTGCTGCTTGAAGGAATATACGACTTCATTTCTTTCGCTTCTGAGTTGAACTAGCTCTTCTTCCAACTTCTCGTTGGCTTTCATCAAAGCTTCCTTCTCCTTCACAACCTATTCATATCTCTCAATAGACACCGTAGTTGGCTCCTCAACCACGAGGGGAGCAGGAGGTAATACTGCAGGAAACGGCATCAATGCCTGCTTTGCCCTATCTTGGATCCAGACTTGGTACGGAGGATAGGCTTGACTATCATTCTTACCCAACAACGGCTTACCCTTCTTGCAGATGTTATTCCAAGCATGCTGAAGCTTAGATAACAATTCTCCACTCAGATCACCTGTGAAGTACAGAGATTCCTGCACTTCCTCCTCTTTTGGCGGGCTTCTCAAAGCATAACCGAATTTCCTTATCAACAATGACGGATTGTAGTTAATGCACCCTTTCCTCCCAATCAGAGGAACGTTAGGATATCCTGTGCAGCTGTAGATAATCTCAAATCCCAGTAAATCCCTATCAAACCAGACAACATCTTCTGAAGAAAGCCCCATCAGACGCTCAGACCATTCCACCGTAGCTGCAGACTCAGCAAAGATACCCTTCTTGGGCAGGTGACTATCAAACCACATATACAACAAAGGCACACAACAAGAGACGTTCTTTCCCCTCCTATTCTCGTTCTTATAATGCAGAGAGTGATAGAAGTCTCCAATAAGTGTAGGCACAGGATTGCCTAAAGAAAATATACGGAATGCATCCAAATCAACAAAGTCAGGCATATTAGGGAACAATACAATGCCATAGATACACAAAGCAAGGATAGCATTAAACACAATCCAACAGCCACTCTTGGCATACTCTTGTGCTTTCCCAACCAAGAACTTGAGAGAAAAACCAGAAACGCCGTTCCACTTGGTTAACAGCAACTCTGAAGAGTCTAGATGTAAAGCCATAGCCAAGTCCTCCAGTTTGGGCTCAGCATCCATGTAAACGAAAGGCACCTTGTTCCGAATGGTTAACTCCAAGATCTCAGCATATTCCTCCATGGTCGGAGCCAAAATGAAGTCAGGGAAAGTAAAACACCTCAGCGGGGGATCATAGAACTGCATCAGCGCGTACAATCCGCTCAGCTCATACGTGGATGGTTTGCAAACCAACCTAAGCAGTTTCCCATAACTCTTCCTGAAACTTCTCTTCACATCGTCATCAGCCAAGGATATCAAACCAAGCAAAGAAGAAACATCTGGAGTAGGCAACTTGTATGCCACAGTCTTCTTCAAAGCATCCATAATAGCAGCCAGAAATCCGGGAAACTAGAATCAGAAGGTATGAAATGCACCTGCAGCACAAACACACGTTAATGATATGCAAAATGAGTATGCCACAATGCAATATGCAAACATGCAACAGGGATCAAGTGATATATTGCTGAAGAAATCTATCCACAATATCTGTCTCAACAGACCCGTAATACTGCTCAAACCTGGTCTCAACAGACCCATAACAATGCTCCACTTTGGTCTCAACAAACCCAAAACGATGCTTCAGCTTGGTCTCAACAGACCCATAACAATGCTCCAACCTAGTCTCAACAGACCCATAACACTGTCCTAATGAAGAACCCCAAGTAACCACACATACTGATCCAATATTAAGAAAACCGGGTAGTCTGGAGGTCAAGTTTCCTGCATGTCCCAATCCCTCTCACAGGTAGGTGTCCTATCAACTGACACAAGGTACGGCATCCTATGCGGTCGTCGGCGTCACAGACTTTCAAGACTGATGATACGATACCCAGAAGGTGTGGCATCATCATGTCCTGAAGAGGCCTCACTTAGCCAACTTCCAATTGATCGGTCCCCAGAGTCGACAATCCAACTAACCAACAACCCCCTCAACCCAAAGGGTTGAAAAAGAAGTCAACCAGAAGAACCTCGTCCGAGCGTGAATTTTGCGGGACACTAGTACATGCAAAGCATGCACGCGCCCACTACTTTCCACAACTAATTCTAGGTGCACTCAAGCCCAGGTCCGACTTATCTCTCAATCTGAACCCCTGCCCAGCATAACAACAATAATATAATGCTGAAAGTAAATACAGAAAAGTAAATCCATACAAAACCCACGACGGGAAAACAAGCGCTAGGATTGACTCGCGTAGGAAACCATTGGAGTCCCCAGCAGAGTCGCCAGCTGTCACTACTGCGAAAATCGGCGCCGGCTATGATAGAAGAGTCGCCACTGTGCGTTATTTATCCCAACGGAGGGAAAGGAAATGCTCAGAGTAAACCTAACGCAAAGAGGGAAAGGAATGGTCATCGCAACCAAATCCTGGATTCGGGAGTCGATTACGCAAGGGGAAGGTATTAGCACCCCTCACGTCTGCCGTACTCGACGGGATCCACGCTTGTTTTCTATCTAAGGGATTGTTATTCTATCTACTCTACAGGTCAAGGGACAAAAGGAAAGAAAAGAGAAAAGAGACTCGATAGAGCTTCGCCGCTCTATGCCTACGTATTCCCTCATGCAATGGGAAAGTCAGAGTCTACGTAGTTCGGCTAACTATGGATGAAGGTGGGAAGGTTGCTCGCTAGGATACGGCATCCTATGCCTACGTACTTTCATACAGCATGAAAGATCAGAGCAAACGTAGTTCGGGCTACGGAAGACACAAGCTTGTCTGACTGTTTTTTATTACCTTATGAAAGGGTTTTTCCTGATTAAGATTCCAAGCGGACAAAAATGACACTTTGATGTTTGTTTTGAATCTTTTACGAAAGAAGTGTTTTTTAGTTTGTTTGCAATCTCTGACGCACTAGAGACTATGATTTGAGAGTGACTACGTCGCGTGTCACCCAAAAGGTGCCACACTAAGCAGCCAGACTACTGGAAAGAAGCTCTCCAGCAACCCTTTCTCAAATAGCTTAAGGCTCGTAACGTACGACATCGATTAACCTTATTACTGTATTTTTGAGTTGTTTTGAGATAAGAAGAGAAAGAAGCTCTAAAAAGCCTAGGGTTGAAAAGGGAATAAAAAATAACCTAATGTTGTCATGCATGGATAAGAATCCTAATGTCTGTCATAATTCCCTCCTGCACAGAGGAAATCAGAGATCCTAGGGGATAAACAGAAAAGAAAGCAAGCAAATACAGTAAAATGTATGCAATCCAGCAATACAAGCGAGGCAAGGGAGTCCCGCTCAACCTCGAACCTGGGAAAACAACAGGAAAAGTGAATCAACATTCACTTCAAACCTAGGGGGCAAGCTGCACAAGCCAACAAACAATACAGAAAAACCAAAACCAAAGCAGACAAGGCATCCCAAGCAGCAGCTCTGACAGCAACGATTGATTAAACAGCAAAAGTTGACAGCAACAACCTTCATCTTCATGAATAGCTTCTATCTTCAAGCTCCACTAAACCTTCAATCTTCAACAAGAACAAAGCTTCAACAAGCTTCCAACTTCAACAAGCAACCAGCTTAAACCAGCAAACTTCAACCAGTAAACAACTTCAACAAGCTCCTAACTTTATCTTCAACAAGCAGCAAAACCCTAGCTTCAACAAGCAACCAGCTTCATCAAGAAAGCAGCTCCTAGCTTCAACAAGCTTCTAGCTTCAACAAGCACAAACTTTATCTTCATCAAGCTTCAACAAGCAACCTCATCTTTACCAAGCTTCCACAAGCACCTCCAAGGGAGAATCAAGTAATAAGATCAAGTTGGAATGTTAAGTAACTTAATGACAACCAAAGGAAGCCACTAAGAACTTAACATTATAGTAGAAAAGTACCCTCAAAGTTCTACTCTTAAAGCATGCCATTCATCCCTCCAAAGGAGAGATGTGACTTCTTTAAGAGGAATTTATGTCATTGGATTGAATGGAGATGAACAATATACTCCCTGTTTGAAGAAACAAGCAAAACTAGTCTAATGCTCTTCCTAAAACCCTAGTTTCCCTTAGCTCCTGACAAGCATCCACAAGATGAGAAATTCTACACATTCAAGCTCCTTCAAGCTCTCCAAAGCATCTTCAAGTTGTCTTCATGTTCATCCAAAAGCAAAGGCACCACCACTTAAGTCTAAGGGGAACTATTGAGTTGAACTAGTCAAGTTAGTGTGTTAGAAACACCTAAATGCTAGTCTTAAAACTAAATCTAATTAAAATACCAAAAGTGATTGTAAAATCCTATGAAAAATTCTAAGGGTTCCTAAACCTCTTAAGAATATCTCCATACAAAAACCAGGGGGTTAACCATTCATTAAATCCTAAAACTATGTCCCAAACCTAAGGGTACTATCTTAAAACCCTAAAACTACAACACCTAATGTTCAATATCCAAAACAGCCTAAAACTCTCTCAAAAAAATGTGAGAAAATTGCTAGAGGTACATGCATATCTAAGCTAATCCTACACAAAAAATCAACTCAAAGATCAACACCAAATGGCCATACAAAAATCAGCAAAACAAGGTATCAACCATATTCAATATAAAACCAATTAAATTTCCAAAAATAAAATTAAAAAATAAAATGCATGAATTAAAAAAATTCTAATCCTATTAAATTCTAGACTCTTTAGGGAGTCAGGGGAAAAAAATCTCACCTAAAAATGTTAATTTTCCTAATTGTTGTGAATTTATTTCTAACTATATGCAAAACATAAAATAAAAGAAAAACAATAAGAAAATAGAGAAAAACGCGTGCTGAATAGCAATATAAACCAGTTGTTCTATCAGGCTGGGCCTAATGGGGGTGTGGATAGCAATGAAATGGTTAAGTCCACCCAATGGAATAAATGAAACGCAGAGTTTCATCAACCCAGCTTCTCTTCAGAATTCAAATCAAATCCTGGCCGTGTATTGGTAGTTCCAGTCAAGAGTCAACCTTAATCCAACGGATCCTGTTCATCTTCTCCAAATAATTTTGAAATGAGAGGGAAGGAGGGACGGTGGCTTAGCTGCAGCGCCACCGTCGTCTTCGGTGATGGCCAAGCAAAATGTCACTAATCCACAAAACTTAACATCCAATCCTACTCGTTTTTCTCTCCTGAGCATAAATATGATCTTCAATTCCGTTGATTCTTCCTCTAAACCGACACACGAGCCAATACTCAGAAATGGTGTCCAACTTCAAATGTCATGATTCTTGCCAATAATGATCCTATTCTCATCTACTCTCCCCAGGCTTCAACTCTACCCATCCAATCACCATTACAACTCCAAGAATCGTGAGATATAGGCTTCAACAGAAATGGTGTCATGACCTAGAGTGTCTCTAATTGTTCCAATTTTGTACTGAAATCCATCTAAGCATCATCACTAATCTATCCCCCTATCAAATTCTAATCAACTTCCTATGAATTATGCTGAAACTTGAAAGACGCATACCTGGAAAAAATGGATGAACAGAAGGTGTTATTGCTCGATTCAAACTCCAATCTCTTCCAGATTCACTCAAGAACACACTCTGAAGCTACTCCAATGATCAATTTGCTTTGAATCCTCTTCAATCTCCAAAACCGATTCTGATATGCAGTTGAGAAATTTCAATGGCTTCCTCTCGATTCTCTCCAACTCTTGCCCAAAAAATGATCTGAATGCGTTGTATTGAATATATAGAAGTGATTGGAACACTCTAGAAAGTTCTGGAACTGCCCAAAGGAGAAATTGAAAATCTCATGCTCCTTGAAAAACTCATATGCCACAGTCGGGTTTTGCTCTGCCACAGCTCTTGATTTTACTTGAATTTCTCCTCTTATGACATTTAGAATTGAATGGGGATGGTAATTGCCTTGCTTTTGATCCAAGGATGTGAATTGCTTATGTTCCTTCAACAATAAGTCACAAAATGGAAGTGTGTGTAAATGACCTCAAATGCAAAATGTAACATTGCCATCCTTCTCAAAATATGTTTTTTTGATCAAAATGACATATAACATGACTTTGTTTGGCCATAAATCAAGAAATCACATTTTTTGGGCTTTTAATGACTTTAATTTCTTCCTTTTTAAGCCATTTCAAGCAACTTTGTGTTCCAAGCCAAACCAAACTCTCATGACCACTTGGTTGCACTCAAAACATCATTTTGAACAAGTTCCATGTTGGACCATTTTCCATTTGAAGCTTGCAAGTTGAAGTTATGGACCTATAATCCAAAGTGACCTATAATCTCACTTTCCCAAAATACCCCTAGCTTGCAAAGATCATAACTTGAGTTCTACAAATCCTATCAAGGACTTCTAGTACTCTATGGAAATCTAAGAGGATAAGGAACAACATTCATGTTGACCAAAAGTCCATTTGAAACCTCCTTGAAGGGAAAAAGTGCCTTGGAAGTCAAGTGACTTTCACAGATAAATTTCATAGTCATCTGATGACCTGTAACTTGTCTGGACCATAACTTGAGTTCTATAATTCCTCTTGAGGGCTTCTAGTACTCAAATTAAATGTATTGAGATGATCTACAAGTTTCATGTTGGCCAAAGATCCATTTGAAACTTGTATATTGACTTATGTGGCTTTGAAGTTAGGCACTAAACAGGGTGATTTGCATTGAAACCCTAATTTAGCTACTCCCCACCTTCTTGATTCTTCTTTGATAAACCTTGGCACAACACCACACATGTATCAACATACCATTCCATGAACCCCATGACCTCAAAGTAGGCTTTGATGCTCTTCAATTACTCAATTGACCTAGGATTGACCCAGATGAAGCTCTAGTTGACTGCACCTCAACTATGGCTCTCGTACTTGAATCAATGACTTGTATCAGCTTCAAGAGGGCCCTCTAGGAATTCCATGAGATCCATACACACCTCAAATTCACATTCCATTTTCCACATCCCACTGATGATACTCAATATTCCTCAAGATAGGAGCAAAACCCACATGTAGGCACTCAAACTTCTCAAGACTTCAACTCATTTCTTGATGGCTTGGATGACTTCTCATACTTGGATAAGACCTCTTGCTAGGCTTCTTCTGATAAGAATCACACTTGATCCCCTGTTGGATGAGTGATATGATATGATATGCAAATGATTAGAACTATGTGAATGATGTAACTATGCAAATGAAATGCAATGAAACATAAATCAGGCAAGAAAAGGTTGAGCAAATTTGGGGGTGCAACAGTTGGTTACGCAAGGGGAAGGTATTAACACCCCTCACGTCCATTGTACTCAATAGGAACCTGTTAATTTGAATTTTGATGAACGTTAGCTAATCTTGGTTATTTTCTTCTTAATAATAAATGTGAAACGGTAAAATAAAAGGAATAAGACGCTAAGAGTAAATGGATGGTTTAGGAGTAGGGTGCTCACCAAGGATTGGGGCCCTTGTGCCTACGTATGCTCATTCAGACGATAATGAGAAATCAGAGCTCTCGTAGTTTGACTACGGGAAAGGATAGGGGGAACGAAAGATGGAGGGAAGGTAGCTCGCCAAGATCATCGCAATCTTGTGCCTACGTATCTTACATTTAGACAAGAATGAAGAATCAGAGCGTCCGTACTTCATGGAGACGACTACAAAAATATGGGGTTGAATTGGTTGAAGTTTGGATTGGATGACGATTACTCGAAGCTTAAGAAAGGCTCCTCGGGCTCAAGTAATCGGAAGAGTGAGTCAAAGAATTGACTCTCTCTCTTTTTCATCTTAAGAAAAGGTTGTGTTTTAATGGCGTTTGGATAATGACTGATTGGAAAATAGGTAAATGTTATCGAGTTGGAAATGTTTTAGAGACGTCAATTGCTCACACACGAGTAAGATAACTCACATCCATACAACTGAAGGGAGATTAAAGGCTCAATCCCCCTATTTTCACCTTGAAAGAGTTAAATAATTGTTAATTGTTTTGATATTTTAATTGAGAAATTCCACTTGACGTTGGATCAAGGGTTTGACTTATATTTGCATGAAAAACCGTGGTGGAATGGAAGTTGGTTTGAAAAATGTCTCGACGATGAGTCGAGGATTTGGTTGAAAATGGAATCGACTTGACGATGAATCAAGGGTTAGGTTGTGAGAAACGATACTAGTCCCTGAGGGTGCTCCTAATAACAAGACCACGATGAAATGTGAAAGTGTATGCAATAGGTTGATGGAGAATGTGAACGAGCACTTAACTTACGAGGGGTGTTTGAAAATGGCTCGATGACGAATCGAGAATTAGTTTGAAAACAGTTTAGTGTCTGCTAGTCCCTATGGGTGCTCCTAGAAGATAAACCACAATTAAAGAAATACGAATGCATACATCAGAATGGGAGAGGGATACATGTAAATTACATGGGATTGCACGAAATAAAATGGTTCATTGTCAGGTAGCCCAAGTGGAAGCTATGTGTATGTGAAATATCCTAAACTAAGCCTTGAGCAAGAGTCTGATGAAAGCTCTAAGTTAGGGTTTCTGATAAAGTCAAAATTTCATTGATTGGAAAAATAACCAACAGTCCACAATTTAGGATTTTATTATTTCGATGATTGTTATGTGTTTTCGAATATGTGAATATGATGAACAAGATGAATATGAATATGAACAATATGAATAATATGGCAAGATATATAACAATACAATCAAGATAATAATCATAATAGTATAGTCAAGATAATATTAATGAGTATATGAACAAGATAATAAAATAAAGATATAAATGACTAAAAATAAATCAAGAGTATATTGACAGAAAGTAAAGTTAGTCGTTAGTTGATTTGAATTGAATTTGGATAAGATGTAGCGCTAAACCGTTGTAGCTCGACCTATGACGAAGATCAAGCTATAGGAGGTCGCACAAGTTGATATCTGTGTTAAAAACACGATGGAGAAATGATATTGAGGATCATTTTCCAATGTAATCGTTGTTAGAACACAAATTGGTTCTTAATTATATCTCTATGTTTTGATGATAACTCTTATGAAATTTTGTATTAAAGAATTATATACTCTAAAATTTGTTTAAGATTGTTTCCTGCAGATATTAAAGTGAATATTATTCTGGAAGAAAATTAGATCTGAACATGAAAAAAATGCAAGGCTCTGAAGCGTCAGAAGCATCTCTTAGAAGAATCTGAACGCTGCCTACAGAAGATTCTGAGCGCTGTCTACAGAAGGATCTGAAGCAGAAGCTACAGAAGAATCTAAAGCAGAAGCCACAAGCATCTGAAGCATTGAAGAATTCTGTATGAAGATTTTCAAGCTTAATTTATTTCAGAAGACTCTGATAGTACTACGCTGCCAGTACTGAGGATCTGATCCCAAACTCTGCTCTGAACAATTACACGCTGAAAGCACACTTGCTGCATTACTCTGATTCAGAAAACTCTGATGAACATCAGAAAGCTCTGATCAGTCAAGGCTCTGATAATATTTGCTGAAACTTGTTCAAGAAGAATTCAAAGTTATGTCTGTTGGTTTGGCCAAACGACTCTTTTCTCATTTATGCTAGACACAAGAACACAGACAAAAAGGATTTATCTGTGCATTCTACTTCTAGGAAAGGTCATGTAATGTGAAGAAAAAAAGGCTCAGACCTTTTTAGTACACAGCCTTCAACGTGAAAGACTTCTTGAACCTCTGTGCCTATAAAAGGAAGACTCCATCACTCTTCTTCAGTTGACGAAATTATTGAAAGAAATTCATTACAAGCTCTCATACAATCTATACTCTTTGCTGAATTTATTTCATAGTTCTTAAATCTTAAGTGTAAAATCACAGTTGTGATATAGCTTATTAGAAGCATTTAAACACTTGTTTTATTCTTACATTTGATTGTAAAAGATCCTTAAGAAGATCCAGTTGGGATCAGTAGTTCTTAAGAAGACTAAGAACAAGGTTCTCTTAGTGCTTGCTATTGTAATCAGTTTGATTAATAGTGGATTAAATCCTTGTTGAGAAAGGAAAATCACTCTTGATAGGGTGGACTGGAGTAGTCGAGTTCAACAAACCAGGATAAAAATCTTTGAGTTTTTATTGCCATAAGTTTTTCAATATACTTATTCAACCCCCCTTCTAAGTATTTTCTCACCTTCAATCGTGTCACACGGACCGAAAAAGGGGTGATCTTGCCTTAATCACAAACTCGTTTTAATTAATCAAAGGTAACCTATCACGATCTCAAAGTATAGAAAATGATCCCAGTGATCATTTTCCACAGATTTGACATAATGAAGGTTATCAACCTCGATAAATCAATGTTTACGAATAAAAAGACTTTCATTGATTGAAATTGAAATAAATGAAATAAAAGAAAATGAAAATAGAAAAAAAAGTGTGGTCTCATCTAAACCACTATTTTATCGATAATCGATAATATTGATTTTTGGCTTCTTCATTGACCAAAAAATGAAATAAAGTCAAAAGGAAAATAACATGGAAGCAGAATTAATCAAAAAGACAGATAAAATCGAAATAAAAACTAACATTTTAAAGTTTAGAAACTAAAATTTTTTTTTCTAAAAAAAGTTAAAGCAAATTGAATTAAGAAAAGATAAAAAAAAGAGGGGGTTGAAATTGAATAAATGGTTGAGTGTGGGGAATGGGTCAAGGAGGATCACATGGGCTCCCAAGGCCCATCACCTCCACACGGCTGTCACAAAAGGGATGGTGGAAAGTGGAAATCATGTGGGCTAAACCTTAAGCCCATCATTCCACACAAGCACAAAAAAACAATAAAAATAAAAGGGAAAAAAGTGAACACGAACCAAGAACGGCGGGTACACTAGAAAAGGAGTCCCATGGGCTTAACGCCAATCATCCATCCAAAACAAATTTATAAAAAAAAAACAAATAACCCATCCATTCTTTTAGGCAACGCGATTCAGAAGAAATTTTACCTCGGTCAAACAACCAAAGCGAAATAAGAACAGATCATTTCCATTGCTCGAAGATTAAAAATAAATTTAGAAGTAGAACATTAATGCGAAGAAGGAATTTGCCTTTGTTCACCTTTCTTGTTGCGTCTCAGGCCTGACTTCGTCTTTAAACGGTTTGCTAGCTTTCTTTCATTCTATTCCACTCAAGTTCTCTCTTCTTTGATTTTTAATTTTACTTTCAGGTCTCACCCTCTCTATTCATCTTTATTTTTATGGGTTATGATTTGATTGGGGATGTGAAGATTGGGTTCTGAAATGAGTTGGGGGTTAAATGTTGTTGAAGGGAGGATGTTAAGTTTGTTGAAGGATTGGTTATGATTTGGAACAGGTTAGTGGTTATAGGTTGAATGGGGAAATACGAAGAGAAGGTGATACATATGTAAGGATGAAGAGGATCAGTGTTGTTTTTGAAAGGGGAAGAAATGGTGTTGGTACGGCTTTGGTTGAAAGAATAAATCGTCAAAGGAAATTTCACAGCAGTGTCATTGTTCTCCTCCTTTCTGCAAAGCTTCCCCCCTTTTAAGGAGTTCTTGAAGGGTATTTTGAAGAGAAATTGAAGGGAAAAGTTTGAAAGAATCATGATGAGGTGTTGTGTCATACGCGGATTTTATGCGTTGTTTTGCAGGATTCATTTGGCATTGTTATACGAGTAATTCGTGATGGTCATGATGTATGTTATGTGGTATGTGTAAGAACGTGTTGTGATGCATATTATTTTATTTTTTTTCATTTTTTGAAGTCTCTATTACGTCTGCAGGTGCTTGCAATTTCAAGGCATGATATTTGGTTCATGAAGATAAGGGTGCGTGTTGTATTAAAGGAATGGTTGGTGAAAGAGGCTGCGGAAATCATGGTCGAATTGAAATGAAAAGTTTAGCAAGTGGATCATGTGTGGGTGAAGGACACGGGACATGGCTTGCATTATATTGAGCTGCTTCTTCTCTTTTTTTTAAAATAAAAAAAATCAAGGTTTCTTTGGTCGGTTTGTGTAAGGTTATGCAGGTGGAGGTTAGCATTAAGATTGCTTGTCTTGAGTTTGCAAGATTTCATGGAGAACATGGATGTAATAGTTACAAAATATACTTCATGGGCTTGTTCACATTTTATAATGAGAAATGGACTTAGGGAATAAAGTAGTAACGGTTTTTTATTTTATTTTGGTGTAATGATTTTGTAAGATGGACTTTAAAATGACGGGCTTTTAAATCCAAAAAGATGATGATGGGCCTTGTATTTGACTAGGTTTAGGAATTTATAAACTTTGTGAGTAACTTGGACTTTAAAATATATATGAAGGATGGATAACAAATATTGGAAAATGGACAGTGGATTTGAACCATGAAAATGAAAACTGAATTTCCATGTTGATACCATGCTTGCATTGAAATCAAGAATCACACTTGGAATTAATTTCATCCTCTTGAATTTTTTCATCTTAAAATAATTTTGAGATAAATGAGCTTATGCATCGAATCAATTCTTGGATAACATGAAGACCTATAGATGAAACAATTTTGAACTCAGCCACTTATAAAAACACACCAGCCTTTCACCATGAATTAAATGCTCAATCAGCAGTATGCCTCAACATCAGAAGATAATGACTTGACTTGTGACTACAGTGCCCAAAACCCTAATTGAAAATGAACTGATCTTTGGTGATCCTCAACCCTAAAGCATCTGAACTAAGCACAACCTGATAATCTGAACCATACACCAACTGACTTGAATTGGCATAAACTATGATTGAAAGCTCAAACCCACTACTTGAATCAATCAAAACCGAGCCTTGATCATGAAACACTTTCTTGCTGGATTAGTGATCCTCACTCAAAACTGCCTACGCATACTTGGCTAGATACCTGACAATAGGAAAGTAACATTTTTTTTTGTTTTCGGAATAGTGGTTAGTGGATGGATGTACATATGGAATTTATACATAGGTAGAACAAATTTGGGGTATGACAGATGCCCCTATATAATTGGCTTAAACCTAGCAAGATGAACTGCCCTAGAGTTCATTTTTTTGAGGTAGAAAATAATTAAATATGAAGAAAACCCTTAATTTGTCCCAAAAGAAAGAAAGTGATTAGCAAGTGGAAAAACGAATCAATGTCAACCCTCGAGTAGACACTAAATAACTTACAAAGGTCGTTATCACCAAAAGGATGATAACAGAGACAACCTGACAACAAAAGGATGACAGGGGTCTATCACCAAGAGAATGATAGAGCAACACACACACACAACCCTGACACCAAAAGGATGCAGGGTCTATCACCAAAAGGATGATAGGAAACACTCGCACAATCTGACACCAAAAGGATGATAGAGCAAACTCACACACACAACCCTGACACCAACAGGATGTAGGGGTCCATTACCAAAAGGATAATGGAGAACACTCTCATAATCTGGAACCAAAAGGATGACAGACTCATAATCTGACACCAAAAGGATGATAGAGCAAACTCACACACACACAGCCCTGACACAAACAGGATGTAGGGGTCCATTACCAAAAGGATAATGGAGAACACTCTCATAATCTGGAACCAAAAGGATGACAGACCCATCACTAAAAGGATGATAGAGCGACACACACACACACAGTCCCGACACCAAAAGGATGTAGGGGTCCATTACCAAAAGGACAATGGAGAACACTCACACAATCTGGCACCAAAAGGATGACAGACCTACCACCAAAAGGATGATGGAGCGACACACACACACACACGGGGCCCTGACACCAAAAGGACGTAGGGGTCCATTACCAAAAGGTTAATGGAGAACACTCGAAGAATATGGCACTAAAAGGATGTCAGACCTATCACCAAAAGGATGATAGAACGACACACACACACAACTCTGACACCAAAAGGATGTAGGGGTCCATTACCAAAAGGATAATGGGGAACACTCGCACAATCTGGCACCAAAAGGGTGACTGAACCATCACTAAAAGGATGACGGAGCGACACACACACACATGTTCCTACTACCAAAAGGATGATAGAATGACGTTCGCACAATCTGGCACCAAAAGGATGGCAGACCCATCACCAAAAGGATGATAGTGCAAACTTACACACGCAGCCCTGACACCAAAAGAATGTAGGGGTCCATTACCAAAAGGATAATGGAGAACACTCGTATAATCTGGCACCAAAAGGATGATAGATCCATCACCAAAAGGATGATGGAGCGACGAACACACACAAGCACTGACACCAAAAGGATGGAGGGGTCCATTACTAAAAGGATAATGGAGAACACTCACACAACCTAGCACCAAAAGGATAACAAACCCATCACCAAAAGGAAGATAGAGCGACAAACACACATGTTACTACCACCAAAAAGATGATAGGAACATCCCAAATCAGAAGGCCGCCAACACCAAAAGGATGGATGCTAGGTTGAATTGACAAGGTTTAGTTATCACCAAAAGGATGATAGTAAGGTAATTTTTAAAAGGTCAAGTTTGCTTGAGATATGATGAGTGAGGCTTATTTGAGACATCCACAAAAGGTTGAAGCAAAGAAGTCACTGAGGAATACTACCCTTGTCAAAAAAAAAAGTTGAAAGGAGATAGCTTACTAGGGAACGCCCGCTGACTTAGAGAAATGCCACTGGTTGAGTTGGGGACGCCATCCACAACAACAGAAGGTTGCAAATAACTCAATGAGGAACGCCCGCTGACTTGCTTGGGAAATACAGCTTCATCAACAAAAAATTGAAGTAACTTGAAGGATATGCCCTTGGTTGGGCTGAGTTTTACGTGATATCTTGTCTTGATCAACAAACGGTTGAACAACTTCGTGAGGAACGCCCACGGATTTGCATAAGATTCCCCTGGATGGGATGAATGTTGCTTTGAAGATCCAAGGTGATTTTTGGTGGAACACAGTGGCACTGACACGGCCGCCCGTGTCATGCGACATGGCCTGTGTCAGGAAACCTGGGACTTGGAAATTTCATGCGAAAAATGTGTCTGGAAGCCAACACGGCCCGTGTTGGTTGAAACGCCTCATCACCTATTTTTCTTATATTTTTTACACTTGTGATCCCTGAGGGTATTTTGGGTATTTCCCTGGTACTGAGTTTGAATTGAGACTATTTGATACATGTTTTAAATAAGGAGAATGGACTTTTGAACAGAAAGGAAATTTTACGATAAAAATTGGAACGATCAAGGATTTGGGAACGGAAGGTCCTCATGAGCGGAAGCGATTGAAGATCAAAGCAACCAATTCTCTTATAATGTTGAATTTTACTGTTGAGTTTATTTTTATTATTATGAGTAGCTAAACCCCCAATTGCTAGGGGGTGTCCCTGAATTGACTCTGTAATAACCTTTGGTTTCTTGAGTTATATATTTCACTACTTTCTAATCATCGTTGTTATCGTGTAATGTTTTATGGCTTTTCTTATTTGACAAATGGGAATATGATTTACGGTTAACCTTAGGTTTGGAAAAACAAGTGTTAACGCGTGTATACGATAAACTATAGTAGATATTGCCTAGGAACGGGGATACCTTATAGTAACCGTAATGTTTTAGGTAAAATATATTGCTTGGTATTGTTCCTATACCGCCAAGGAATTGGGGCATAGGGAGAATAACAAAGGGTTTTCTGCTAAGGAATTACAGTCAACTAATCTTTAAAACCGGTAACAATTGAATTGAGCAGTGATTTCTAAAAATTAAGGATTAAGGTTATTACAAGGTTTTTTCAGGGACACCTGTTGCACCCTAAAATTTGACCAACCGGGTCCCGTATCTGGTCCTTGTTTCGATGCATCTCGCATTCGCATTTACATACTGCATATAGTGCATTTCTTCAATCATGGTGATTTTATCGGGACTACAGCCCTGCTGTCGCATTTCAAGTGTTTCAGACTGGTGCAGATAATCGGAAGTTATTTTGGGAAGTCGCGCACTTCCTGAGTGTTTTCGGCTCGTGCTGTGGTTTTTAAGGATATTTCGGTGCCCGTTTATTTTTACCGGTTGTCCCGGTGCGCTCTCGTGGTTTTATTTGCCGTTCGGTGCTTTTTTTGCCCCTTCGGGAATTATTGTGAATTTTCTGGATCTTATTGGCCATTATCAGAGTTTTATTAGGGTTTTTAAATCATTTTAGGGTAATATAGAATATAATATAGAATATTAATAGGTTTTTTTTAATATTTTTAATAATTTTAATTCTGTTTAGATAGATTTTTAATCATTTTAGAATAATAGAATAATATAGATTTTTTCTTTCATTAATCATAGATTTTCTTTTATTTTAAATAATATAGTTGTTTTTTTAATAGAAGTTTAATGGAATTAACAAATTTTTTAGAATTTAAATAAGAATTTTTGTTATAGGTTTTAATAAGAAATTAATAGATTTTCAATCTTTTAGAATATTAATTGAATAAGTTTTTAGATGTAGATTTAATAGTTTATTAGTTTCTTAATGAATAGTATAGATATTAGGTTCAGATTAGTTTAATGATTCGTTAGCCTTTAAGTCTGTATTAGTTAGTCCTTAATCAATCAGCTTTAATCTTTTTATTTCAATTCTGTTTTTTGGGAGTTTATTGTCATTTTTTCGTTGGGCCCAATTGGTGGAGGCCCAGAGTTTGTTTTTCTGTCCAGATTTCAGCCCAGTTCGCAGAAGAATCCAGAATTTCCATTGCATGTGCTATAAAAGGTCAGAGCTACACGTGTAAGCTAAGGAGAGAGCCACATATTCATTGCACATCACGCCACATCACTCTCAGGCTTCCTCTCTCTCTGCCACGCGCAGGACACGCGTCCTGCATGCATCCATTGCCTCCACTCACCGTGCCACTTGGCTTCCCCTGAGTCTCCCCAGTTGCATGGCCGGCGGCCATGCAACCACCCCAACTTCCATCGCCGGCCACCACAACTACCCACTTCCGGCGACCCTCAACCATCTCCGGCCGCCCTACCCGTCGCCGGAAAACTGGAAAACTCAGAAAAAAATTCCAGAAATCTTCTCCTTCGTCTTCATCTTCCTCCTCTGATCCAATCAACATCACCGCCGTGATCTTTCCAGTTTCCGATCTACACTCATCATCATGTTCATCCTCAAGAACAAATCTCCAGAAAATTGCCAGATCCTCCGTCCTCCATCAAGAATCATCATCACGAGTTTCAATCTTCATCAGCGAAGAACACTCATCCATTTCCAGATCAAGCTTCATCAAGATCGCTCCAAGATTCTCAGTAGATCTCCATAGATCATCATCACCTTCAACCTACTTGCAAGAATCATCGTCATCTCCATCAACGTTCATAGAACAACAAGAACATTCATCCAAATCCCAGAAACGCTCGAATCATCATCCCATCGTTCTTCAATCTCCAGAAACTACCAAGTATTCTTCAAACACACATCGCCAAGACCTTCAAACAATCATCAGGATTCAAATGCGTTCGTCGGGATCTTCATAGAGGTTGTTCAGAGTTCCTAGAACATCGAAGATCTTCGTAAGAATGCCTTCGTCATCACCTGGATCTATGAAGAGTGCGCATCCTCAGATCTCCAGGTTTTGTTGATTTGCTTTGTTGACATTTCTATTCGCGAGCAACATACATTTCCCATCTTCAACATGATTGTTCATCAAGAATTTCAGCGTTCGAGTTGGTTTGAGTGGATGAATCGAGAAAAGTTGAGATGAAGTTAAGTTTGAGGAAGGTTGAGAGGAGAAGAAATGTGATGGAGGTTGAATCGAAGAGAAGAGATTTTGAACGGAGATGGGGAAAGGAGGAGAACGGTGGCGGAGAAGAGTTAAGGTATTAGGGTTTCAGAAAGAGAAAGGAAAGAGAGGAAGGAGGAGGATGGATTGGGCCGGGCCCAATTTTGTTTTGGCCGTACACCCCCCCCCCCCATTTTTGGTATCTACCCTCCGTGTCTGTGTTTTTTGGAGGGACTATGGGCCAAGCCCAATGCACCTCCGCTTCACTCATCCGCACCCCCCTGGGTTTCTGTTTTTTTGTGCATTGCTTTGGGCTGGGCCCATTCTTTTTTCTGCAGGCCAATTGTACCCCTGTAATAACTGATGTACCCCCCCTGTTCTCTTTTCCTTATTTTTTTTATTTTGTTTAGTTTTTAGGAAAAAAAAAAAGATAAAGAAAATACTATGGAAAAGAAAAGAAAAGAAAATATGAAAGAAAAATAAAATAGTGAAAAATATGGGGAAAAAGAATAAAAAAAAATAGTGAAAAATATTGAAGGAAAAAATATATTGAGAAAAGATATGATAAAAAAATAAGAAAGAATATTTGAGAAAAATATTGAAGAAAAGAAAATGGAAAAAGAATATGAAAAAATATTTGGAGAGAAAATAGAAGTATTTTGAAAAAGAAAGATACTTTAAAAAAAATAGTAAAAAATATTAGTGTAGATTTAATATTTTTTAGAGTGCATTTTTTTTCATAGAAATTCTTTTACACCTTTTTAGAGGTAGTTTTAAATGTCCATTTGTTAAGGGACTTTTTACTTTTTTTTAGAGATAGAATTAGACGTCCACTTGTTAGAGGACTATTTGTCGTTCGATTTTTCAGGATAGGATAGGATAGTATTTCCTAGGAGATTTATTTTCAGCATTCAATCATTGTAATCATTTTTCAGAATGTTAATAAAATGAGATTTGAGCTGTGGTCCCGAAGTAGCCGAACTACAGCTGCTTTGATTCCTCGTACCAGACGAGGATATGTAGGCATAAGATGCGATATCCTTGCGAGCACACTAACGACTGACTTTTTGTTCTCTCGCTGCTGTGCGATCGAGACTTTCTCGCTGACGACTGATGTTACCCTTTTTCTCTCCTGCCCGAGTGCATTTGAGACCAGATCGTAGTTTTGCCCATAGGTTCCCGAACCTTTGAAACCAGTTTGATTTCTCACTACTGTGTGAGAATACCCAGTTTAGCCGTAGTTAGCCTGAACTACGTAAGCTCTGATCTTCCATGCAGTGTGGAAGTACGTAGGTACAAGACGCGAGGTCTTGGCGAGCCAATTCCCTGTAGTTTCCCGAACTACGTTGACTCTGACTTTTTCTCTTGAGAATACGTAGGCATAGAGTGCGACGCTCTATCGAGTCAATTCCCTTCCGTTTAGATTTATCAGCCGTAGATAGATTGTTTTGCATCCTTTAGACAACCCAAGCAAGCGTGGATCCCGTCGAGTACGACGGACGTGAGGGGTGCTAATACCTTCCCCTTGCGTAACCGACTCCCGAATCCAGGTTTTGGTTGCGATGACCATACCTTTCCCGTCTTTGTGGTAGGTTTACTCTGAGCGTTTCCTTTCCCTCCCGTGGGATAAATAACGCACGGTGGCGACTCTTCTGTTCAGCCGGCGCCGATTTTCGCAGTAGCGACAGCTGGCGACTCTGCTGGGGATCCAACGTCCCCTGGCTGCTAAGGACTGCGATAGTTCCTTATGCGTTTGGGATCCAACGTCCCTTAAGAGAGTCAATCCTAGCGCTTGTTTGCTTGTCTATTTGGTGCTTATTTATTGATATTATCTGTTGTTGTTGGGGTGTGACGGGTGTTCTATGATTGAGTGAGAAGCCGGACCTGGGCTTGAGTGCACCTTAGACTTAGAGTAGAGATTAGTGGGCGCGTACCGGCTTTGCTTGTACTAGTGTCCCGCGAAATCTACACTCGGACGAGGTTCTTCTGGTTGACTTCTTTTTCTACCCTTTGGGTCTAGGGGGTTGTTGGTTAGTTGGATTGTCGACTCCGGGAACCGATCATTTGGAAGTTAGCTAAGTGAGGCCTCTTCAAGACTTGATGATGCCACTCCTTCTGGGAATCGTATCGTCAGTTTTGAAAGTCTATGACGCTGACGACCGCATAGGATGTCGTACCTTGTCAGATATAGGTCCACACCTGTGAGTGGGGGGGTTTTTGTGCAGGAAACATTGACTTCCAACCTACCCATTATTCTGGTCTTCTCTTCAGAGCGACCGTACTCTGTCAGCAGCGCAGCAGTATTCAGATTGCGTGGGGGCTATGGTCCCGTTGTTTGCTGCATCTTGCATATCATGTGCATATCAGTGTTGCATCATATTGCATATCATCCTCTAGTTAGCCAGAGTTCTGATCCAGCCTTTGTTTCCTGAAGGTAATTACCCGGAGTTTGGATTGAGCAACTGTTGATTGTCAGAAGCCGACCTAGGGGTTGAGTAGATTTGAGCAGAATCAAGCATTGAAGTCAGCTGAAGACTATTGGTAGCTATGTCTGAAAGCAATTTCCAGTCTCCTAACACGTTGGCAGGGTTCACCATGACGTCCAACCCTCTGTATGATTCTATGGAAGACTTCCCGCAGGTGAACAACGTTACTGCAGACCAAGTTGTACAGCCTTCTGTTGAGAATCGAGGTCGACATGAGCAGTTTGTTGCCCGAAATGAACGTCCTCCTCCTGTTAACAATCAAGGTGCTGTTTTCCCTGGGATGAATTACCGAAGAGATATTCCAATAGCCAGGATGGTAGATCCAAGAGCTCTTGAGACGGATAGAAGACTCCAAGTGTTGGGAGAGAAAGTTGAAGCTTTGAAAGTCAAAGATGCTGTCAACCTGAATGCTGTAGACATGTGTTTGGTTCCTGACCTGGTGATGCCTTACAAGTTCAAAGTGCCGAAGTTTGAAAAGTACACGGTAGATAGCTGTCCGAAGCAACATTTGATGATGTTCTGTCGAAGAATGACTTCGTTTGTGCGAGATGACAAATTGATGATCCATTGCTTTCAGGATAGTCTGACTGGGGCATCCTTGAGGTGGTATATGCAGTTAGGGAGAAATCAGATTCAATCATGGATGGATTTAGCCAGAGCTTTTCTGAAGCAGTACGATTATAACCTAGACGTAGCTCCCCATCGCATGCAGTTGCAAGAACTGTCTCAAGAGAATAATGAACCTATCAGGAAGTATGCTCAGAGATGGAGAGAATTTGCTGCTGGAGTGCATCCACCGCTGTTATACCAAGAGCTGACAAGCATGTTTGTAGATTCCCTACAAGATCCGTACTTCGAGAGATTGCTGGGACTTCCGTTAAGTTTCTCTGACGTGGTAACATTAGGAGAACGCCTGGAGTATGCCATAAGATTTGGGAAGATTCAGATTACTTCAAACGATCAAGCTGGTGAGACTGAATACCCTTGTGACTATCAGGATGAAGAAGGAGTTGTGATCAATGCAGTCATGCCAAAGGTTGAATATCCTCGAAGCGAATCAGTGAATTTTGTTGGTTCTTCGTCTTCTCAGAGATCAGTACCTCCTGTGCCTTGTTATGCTGGACAGACAGCTGTGTCTGGGGCACCCTATCAGGAGTCTTATGTCGCTTCCCTTGCAAATCAGCAAACTCGTGGCCGAGATTATCAGACTCAGCGTCAGAATCAGGTTAAACCTCGCAACAATGCCCAATGCCTATGTTGTATGGCTAGCTGCTATCATCTTTGATCTAGAGTTCTTTGGTGGAACCGAAAGCTCTCAAGCCCGTCCCAGAACCTTACCCTCCTGGGTACAATCCCCAAGTTCAATGTGGTTACCTTGGTGGCTCTCCAGGGCATGCAACTGAAGATTGTAAAGCGTTTCAGGCGAGGGTACAACAGTTGATCGACCAAGGGTGCATTTCCTTTCCAGAAGGAGTTTTGTTTGTTCATGCCAACCTCTCAGCTGTCTGAGCTCGCAGATCCTTTTCAAAAAGCCAGTGGTCCAGACTGGCAGGCGCCCTCAGCATTGGCAGTCCTCAGACTTTATATCATTTGCATTTGTAGTTTCTTTTCTGTTAGTTAATACTTGCTGTTAAATATTGATTGTTTCGAATGGTGATATTAATAAGGTGACTATGCATGTTCCTGAATTAATCATGTCGCTGTCGCTCATTTACTGCATTGCACTGACACTTGCATTTTTACTCACTCCACTTTATCATTGTGACAAGCAAAGATTGGAGGGAGGATGACGAAAATAAACTCATAACCGATGATCGTATGCTTTCAGATAAGACCTTACCGATGACGTACAAGGCATTATTTCAAATCCCCTAAACACCGGAGAGATAAGGAAGAGAATCCCTTGTTAACCACTTCGAGCCGAGAAGTAGGAGTTTCTTTCGGATTTTTAAACCCTCACATCTTAACCCGGGGCAGGGTAGTTGTCAGTTAGCTTGGCCGAGCATTCAAGTCTTACAGAGGCGTGTTGTCTTTTGAGGACCAATCAGTTTACGCCTCTCAAGAGGTCGTAATTCGTCAACCACAGTGGTTAAACCTCACCAATCAGGAGTAAGGCAGTTACAATCCCTTCGGAGCAATCAAGACAACCAGTGTCACACGACTTTGTTCCAAAAGAAAGAAAAAAGAAAGCCCGCTAAGTAAAAAGAAAAAGAAAAAAGCTGGAAGGCTAATACTTAAGCAAAAATTAGGGCATCCCGCTGGACTTCAAAAGAAATCAAAAAGAACTCAAAAGGAGTCAGTCCAGGCAAAAATTAAGGAATCAAAAGAACGAAAAAGAAAGGATATCAAAAGAAGAATCCTCGAACAAGGACAAGGTCATGTGGATACAGACACCGAAAATGAAAAGGAGTAACTGTTACTCCAAAACCTTGTGAAATCCTTAGCCATGGTCCTTACCATTCAACATACCTCTCGAAGAGGCGAGCGCTCTAGCCGCGTTAACTGAAATTTAGGATCGGAGATCATCACGTAGAAGGGGCGGGTACAAAACATAATTTGAGCCAAATGTCCTTTGTTTCACGAACCGTGAACCCGACCACGATACAACCCTTAAAAGACCTAATTGAGGCAAGGTTTATTCTGAAGGCGCATTACGATAAGGTTGAGTGACCTGACTCCTCCTTGATTTTCTAGTCATATCCTTGTTGTATTTTTCACTGATCACATAAGCACTACGGTTCATTCGTCACTCACAATCATGACACGTAAATGAGTGACAGCAAAATTTTCAAAATCTGCATAAACATTGCATTAAGATTACCATTCGTGAACAGACGATTTTTACTTGCAGGTTAGTAGTTGACAGGAAAGAAATTCCAACAGGGAATAATCGAACAGGATTGAACAATTCAACAGTCTGGATCAGAATGGTGTATGTGGCGAAACCCTGTAAATCTGGGGCATTGACTTTCAGAGAGTTCGGAATCAATTAGTCTGAGGAAAAGTCCTGAAGCATCAGTTGATTATGGGGAAGAAGTTGATCAGAAGCGAATCTTCTCAAGAGCCAATCAGGGGCAGTTATCTAGAATGCTATATCAGGACAGGTTAAGTCGCTCAAAGCTCGTTCAGGGGCAAGTCACGATGTGGAAAGTAGTTGAGTTAAAGGAGACACCGGGGTAAGCCACCGCAAGGTCGTATTGTAGCAAGGTGCTTTCGGTTCAGAGTGAGTTTTTCCGAGAATTAGATTGAGGCAAAGTCATTGCAGATAGGGGCATGTCTTTATTCGAGGGACGTTCTATTCGAAGTATCTCGAGGAAGTTCAGAATGCTGGGGCAGTTCATATTAAACCGTCAGGGTATAGATTTTCAGACTATCCCACAGAGGTTCCTGCGGGCCGGGGCATAACAAAGGCGAAAGAGTTGTTCTTCTCAGTGTCATCAGAGTTATTCAGAGCTACTTGAACAGATCCAGCCAATCTTCAAGTTTGAGACAAATATCGGGAAATTGTGACCCTTCTACTAGAAGTTGTGAATTTAGACTGGATATTTTCCAGCATCAGGCGTGTATGACCCACCACTGATGTACAGAGGTCCAGCCTACTTGGCACACTCGTTTATCCCCCAGCAAAGTCATACATTCGAGAAGCAGTTAATCTAGGGCAATTAGGTCGAGATTTGGCAAATCTCTCGCGGCTATGGGCACTGCTCCACGAATCAGTCGATCAGGGGCAAAAGATTATCGCAAGACCGGGGCAGAACACCCTAAAAACAAAAGATGTTGTTGGGACATTCTTTTGGGGTTTGACGTGCAAAAACAGTTCAGATCTAACCGTCAGGGTACAGAGATCGAAGAGTCCTCATCAGAAGGTTGGTGCCGATTCAGGGGCAAGGTATTGTGAGTAGCACTATGGCTAGCCTTTCTTTTCCAGACGAAATGCTCGGACTGGGGCATGTTGGTATTTGTGGGGCAGATTTCCGAGAAGGAATAGAGTTCATGTCGCCCTGACCAGAGGCTTTTTGGTAAAAGACTTGATCGTTACGTAAAGTGGATCCCCATGCAGGTCACGCTTTTGAGATAACAATGTCCCTTACTAAAGAAGGATCAAATTCCCCAGCTAGTCGTAGCTTATCCAAAGGACATTCTCCAGCAAAGTCGTTTATCCTTAGCGGAGTTTGGTGATTCCAAGATTGTAGGCTGCATTCAGACAGTGTGGCGTCCCCCAGGAGGATTCCCTTATCGCAAGCAGAGTGGTTTAGCCTCAGAAGACTAATATTTCCAACCTGTGAGTTGTATTCAGACAGTTTACTTTTCCCCGCACGGTCATGTACTCTCCCCCAGCGGAGTCAGTTGATGTTCCCCAAGAGAATCATCCCAGCCCCCAATGGAGTTCTCTTTTCAGCGAGTATTTTCATTCTTCCTAGTGGAACTCGAAGATTAAGACTCTCCCCGACAGAGTTGGTGCGGGTCCTGGCATTTATTTTGTCAGAATGCGGTGTGATATCCGTTCACTCTCCAGCAGAAGTTCGATCATACCAGGTGCATCTGCTATTCTCCAGCAGAGATATATTCCCCAGCAGGGTGTTGCTTCAATGAGGTGCTTGGTTCAAGTTCCCAATTCCCTAGCTGAGTCGGCTTCACTCTTCCAGCATTTATTTTGCCGGAATAATTCTGTAGCACCTGGCTACCCCCAGCAGAGTTGGCGTTGTCTTCAGCATTTATTTTGCTGAAGCGGTTTCTGTATTCCCAGCAGCTCGAGCCTGCATTTGCATCGGCATATAGTGTCACATTGGCATCGGCATATAGTGTCATATTTGCATTGGCATATAGTGTCATATTTGCATCAGCATATAGTGTCTGCATTCGCATTAGCATATAGTGCCATACTTGCATCCACCAAATAAAAGACGCGTAGCATCTCCATGTCGAATGGAGCATGGTGTCATTGTCAAACATATGCATTTTGAAACATAAGCCAGGTCGGCTAACCGTTTGTGTTCAAGTATTGTTTCTCTTGCAGGTGGAGAGAGCTCTTGCTCAAATGAATTACCAAACATTCAAGATCTCGACGTGAGAAATTCAATGAAGTGTCGACTTTGGCATTATTCCCCACAGAGTTATCATGATGAAATTCTCCTTGTCCCCAAGCAGAGTTATTCGTCATCAAACGGGTTCCAGGAATCAGAATTTCAGAGGCTGCCGCCGGTTATCAGAACAGGCATCCAGTAGTCTGGTTTCCAAATATCCCCAGTAGAGTCCGCCTCAAGTTGCTGGTTGTGGGTTGGGATCGATGGAGCAATAAGTCCTGACGTGGACAACTTATTCCTATATTGACGGAATCTCTTCGTGCTAGAGAAGTGGGTGTCCTAACATGGACAGATTTATTCCCCCGGATTGATAAGGAGTGCTAGTCCTAACGTGGACGGATTCGGTTCTCAGTATTGATGGAATGTGAAGTCCTGACGTGGACGAAATTGATTACTCTTCGTGTTGGTGTCCTGACGTGGACCATTTATTTCCAGCATATATCTTTATTCGTAATGGTGAAATGTGCAAGTTTATAATTCATTGTGATGACAAGATACGAGAGTCCTGACGTGGACAAATGTATCCTTCTTCGCGTTGTTGGCGAAGCGTGAGTCCTGACGTGGACAAAGTCTTATTTCCCCAGCAAGTCGAAGACGCGCAAGTCCTGACGTGGACAAGCTTTATTACTTCATTAGGTTGAGGTGTGAGTCCTGACGTGGACCAGTTTTATTCAGCGAGTCGAAGGTGCGCAAGTCTTGACGTGGACAGGTTTATCTCCCTTCGGGTTGACGCAGCGTGAGTCCTGACGTGGACAAAATTTTATTTCTTCAGCAAGACAAGAGGGAGTCCTAACGTGGACAGATTTATATTCCTCCGTGTTGCCGTGGAAGGAGTCCTGACGTGGACAGATTTATATTCCTCCGTGTTGCCATAGTAGGAGTCCTGACGTGGACAAGTTTTTATCCTCAGCGAGTCAAGAGGTGAGTCCTGACGGGGACAAATCAAGACGATACGGTTTCCTTATATGGAAAAATTGGAGTCCTTACGGGGACAAAGCAAGAAGAAAGTTATTCCTTACGGGGAAAGATGGAGTCCTTACGTGGACCGATCAAGACGAGTTGGTTTCCTTACGTGGAAAGATTGTGATTCCTTACGTGGAAGAAAATTGGTTTCCTTACGTGGAAAGAAGACGGATTCCTTACGTGGAAAGATGGGAGTCCTTACGTGGACAAATCAGAAAGAGTGGTTTCCTTACGTGGAAAAATTGTGGTTTCCTTACGTGGAAAGATGTGATTCCTTACGTGGAACAAGTTGGAGTCCTTACATGGACGAATCAAAATGTGATTCCTTACGTGGAAAGATTGAGTCCTTACGTGGACATATCAGATTTATTCCTTACGTGGAAAGATTGAGTCCTTACGTGGACATATCAGATTTATTCCTTACGTGGAAAGATTTTATTCCTTACGTGGAAAGATTGTATTCCTTACGTGGAAAGATTGGAGTCCTTACGTGGACAAATCAAGATAAGATAAGATGGTGATTCCTTACGTGGAAAGAAGATTGTATTCCTTACGTGGAAAAACGATACGTTCCTTACGTGGAAAGGTGGGTCCTGACGTGGACGATGTATTCCTTACGTGGAAAAACGATACGTTCCTTACGTGGAAAGGTGGGTCCTGACGTGGACGATGTATTCCTGACGTGGATGAAGAGTTGATTCCTTACGTGGAAGAAAAATGGTTTCCTCACGTGGAAAGAAGATTGATTCCTTACGTGGAAAGATTGGTTCCTTACGTGGAAAGAAGTATTCATAACCTAGAAAGTTTAGTCCTGACGTGGACAGATCCAGACGAAGTTTGTTCCTTACGTGGAAGAGTTTAGTCCTGACGTGGACAGATGCAGAACAGATGATTCCTTACGTGGACGGTGTTATTCCTAACGTGGAAGAGTTTAGTCCTAACGTGGACGATTTATTTCTGACGAGAAGGCAGACGAGCCATCCCCAGTGAAGTTGTCGAGATTTTTCCGTATTGACGGTGGGTGGAGTCCTAACATGGACAAATTTAGTTGAGATTTCTTCGTGTTGATGACACGGGCGTCCTAACGTGGACAAAGTTTTATTCTTGCAATGATAGAAGCTTTTCAGGCTGATGAAAATAATCCCCAGCACGGTCGCTACGAGATCAGTGGGTTGCTGTAACAGCCAGATTCAGTTGATGAAAATAATCCCCAGCACGGTCGCTACGAGATCAGTGGGTTGCTGTAACAGCCAGATTCAGTTGATGAAAATAATCCCCAAGCAGCGGCGCAGTTCATTTCTGCGATTGGCAAATTTCAGGGTTCAATTTGTATTCAACCATCTTCTACCTTTGAATGATCCAAGGCTGGGCGCTCTTCAACCATTCAGGTCCAAGCTGCTTGAATAGGGGCAGCTGTTGCACCCTAAAATTTGACCAACCGGGTCCCGTATCTGGTCCTTGTTTCGACGCATCTCGGATTCGCATTTACATACTGCATATAGTGCATTTCTTCAATCATGGTGATTTAATCGGGACTACAGCCCTGCTGTTGCATTTCAAGTGTTTCAGACTGGTGCAGATAATCGGAAGTTATTTTGGGAAGTCGCGCACTTCCTGAGTGTTTTCGGCTCGTGCTGTGGTTTTTAGGGATATTTCGGTACCCGTTTATTTTTACCGGTTGTCCCGGTGCGCTCTCGTGGTTTTATTTGCCGTTCGGTGCTATTTTTGCCCCTTCGGGAATTATTGTGAATTTTCTGGATTTTATTGGCCATTATCAGGGTTTTATTAGGGTTTTCAAATCATTTTAGGGTAATATAGAATATAATATAGAATATTAATAGGTTTTTTTTAATATTTTTAATAATTTTAATTCTGTTTAGATAGATTTTTAATCATTTTAGAATAATAGAATAATATAGATTTTTTCTTTCATTAATCATAGATTTTCTTTTATTTTAAATAATATAGTTGTTTTTTTAATAGAAGTTTAATGGAATTAACAGATTTTTTAGAATTTAAATAAGAATTTTTGTTATAGGTTTTAATAAGAAATTAATAGATTTTCAATCTTTTAGAATATTAATTGAATAAGTTTTTAGATGTAGATTTAATAGTTTATTAGTTTCTTAATGAATAGTATAGATATTAGGTTCAGATTAGTTTAATGATTCGTTAGCCTTTAAGTCTGTATTAGTTAGTCCTTAATCAATCAGCTTTAATCTTTTTATTTTAATTCTGTTTTTTGGGAGTTTATTGTCATTTTTTCGTTGGGCCCAATTGGTGGAGGCCCAGAGTTTGTTTTTCTGTCCAGATTTCAGCCCAGTTCGCAGAAGAATCCAGAATTTCCATTGCATGTGCTATAAAAGGTCAGAGCTACACGTGTAAGCTAAGAAGAGAGCCACATATTCATTGCACATCACGCCACATCACTCTCAGGCTTCCTCTCTCTCTGCCACGCGCAGGACACGCGTCCTGCATGCATCCATTGCCTCCACTCACCGTGCCACTTGGCTTCCCCTGAGTCTCCCCAGTTGCATGGCCGGCGGCCATGCAACCACCCCAACTTCCATCGCCGGCCACCACAACTACCCACTTCCGGCGACCCTCAACCATCTCCGGCCGCCCTACCCGTCGCCGGAAAACTCAGAAAAAAATTCCAGAAATCTTCTCCTTCGTCTTCATCTTCCTCCTCTGATCCAATCAACATCACCGCCGTGATCTTTCCAGTTTCCGATCTACACTCATCATCATGTTCATCCTCAAGAACAAATCTCCAGAAAATTGCCAGATCCTCCGTCCTCCATCAAGAATCATCATCACGAGTTTCAATCTTCATCAGCGAAGAACACTCATCCATTTCCAGATCAAGCTTCATCAAGATCGCTCCAAGATTCTCAGTAGATCTCCATAGATCATCATCACCTTCAACCTACTTGCAAGAATCATCGTCATCTCCATCAACGTTCATAGAACAACAAGAACATTCATCCAAATCCCAGAAACGCTCGAATCATCATCCCATCGTTCTTCAATCTCCAGAAACTACCAAGTATTCTTCAAACACACATCGCCAAGACCTTCAAACAATCATCAGGATTCAAATGCGTTCGTCGGGATCTTCATAGAGGTTGTTCAGAGTTCCTAGAACATCGAAGATCTTCGTAAGAACGCCTTCGTCATCACCTGGATCTATGAAGAGTGCGCATCCTCAGATCTCCAGGTTTTGTTGATTTGCTTTGTTGACATTTCTATTCGCGAGCAACATACATTTCCCATCTTCAACATGATTGTTCATCAAGAATTTCAGCGTTCGAGTTGGTTTGAGTGGATGAATCGAGAAAAGTTGAGATGAAGTTAAGTTTGAGGGAGGTTGAGAGGAGAAGAAATGTGATGGAGGTTGAAACGGAGAGAAGAGATTTTGAACGGAGATGGGGAAAGGAGGAGAACGGCGGCGGAGAAGAGTTAAGGTATTAGGGTTTCAGAAAGAGAAAGGAAAGAGAGGAAGGAGGAGGATGGATTGGGCCGGGCCCAATTTTGTTTTGGCCGTACACCCCCCCCCCCATTTTTGGTATCTACCCTCCGTGTCTGTGTTTTTTGGAGGGACTATGGGCCAAGCCCAATGCACCTCCGCTTCACTCATCCGCACCCCCCTGGGTTTCTGTTTTTTTGTGCATTGCTTTGGGCTGGGCCCATTCTTTTTTCTGCAGGCCAATTGTACCCCTGTAATAACTGATGTACCCCCCCTGTTCTCTTTTCCTTATTTTTTTTTATTTTGTTTAGTTTTTAGGAAAAAAAAAGATAAAGAAAATACTATGGAAAAGAAAAGAAAAGAAAATATGAAAGAAAAATAAAATAGTGAAAAATATGGGGAAAAAGAATAAAAAAAAATAGTGAAAAATATTGAAGGAAAAAATATATTGAGAAAAGATATGATAAAAAAATAAGAAAGAATATTTGAGAAAAATATTGAAGAAAAGAAAATGGAAAAAGAATATGAAAAAATATTTGGAGAGAAAATAGAAGTATTTTGAAAAAGAAAGATACTTGAAAAAAAATAGTAAAAAATATTAGTGTAGATTTAATATTTTTTAGAGTACATTTTTTTCATAGAAATTCTTTTACACCTTTTTAGAGGTAGTTTTAAATGTCCATTTGTTAGGGGACTTTTTACTTTTTTTTAGAGATAGAATTAGACGTCCACTTGTTAGAGGACTATTTGTCGTTCGATTTTTCAGGATAGGATAGGATAGTATTTCCTAGGAGATTTATTTTCAGCATTCAATCATTGTAATCATTTTTCAGAATGTTAATAAAATGAGATTTGAGCTGTGGTCCCGAAGTAGCCGAACTACAGCTGCTTTGATTCCTCGTACCAGACGAGGATATGTAGGCATAAGATGCGATATCCTTGCGAGCACACTAACGACTGACTTTTTGTTCTCTCGCTGCTGTGCGATCGAGACTTTCCCGCTGACGACTAATGTTACCCTTTTTCTCTCCTGCCCGAGTGCATTTGAGACCAGACCGTAGTTTTGCCCATAGGTTCCCGAACCTTTGAAACCAGTTTGATTTCTCACTACTGTGTGAGAATACCCAGTTTAGCCGTAGTTAGCCTGAACTACGTAAGCTCTGATCTTCCATGCAGTGTGGAAGTACGTAGGTACAAGACGCGAGGTCTTGGCGAGCCAATTCCCTGTATTTTCCCGAACTACGTTGACTCTGACTTTCTCTCTTGAGAATACGTAGGCATAGAGTGCGACGCTCTATCGAGTCAATTCCCTTCCGTTTAGATTTAGCAGCCGTAGATAGATTGTTTTGCATCCTTTAGACAACCCAAGCAAGCGTGGATCCCGTCGAGTACGACGGACGTGAGGGGTGCTAATACCTTCCCCTTGCGTAACCGACTCCCGAATCCAGGTTTTGGTTGCGATGACCATACCTTTCCCGTCTTTGCGGTAGGTTTACTCTGAGCGTTTCCTTTCCCTCCCGTGGGATAAATAACGCACGGTGGCGACTCTTCTGTTCAGCCGGCGCCGATTTTCGCAGTAGCGACAACACCCCCTAGAAATTAGGGGTTTAGCTACTCATAATAATAAAACTAAACTCAACAGTAAAATTCAACATTCCAAGAGGATTGGTTGCTTTGATCTTCAATCGCTTTCGCTCATGAGGACCTTCTGTTCCCAAATCCTTGATCGTTCCAATCTTTATCGTCAAATTTCCTTTATGTTCAAAAGTCCCTTCTCCTTATTCAAGACACGTATCAAATAGTCTCAATTCAAACTCAGTACCAGGGAAATGCCCAAAATACCCTCAGGGATCACAAGTGTCAAAAATACAAGAAAAATATGTGATGAGGCGTTTCAACCAACACGGGCCGTGTCAGACAACACGGGCAGCCGTGTTGGCTTCCTGACACATTTTTCGTGTGAAATTTCCAAGTCCCAGGTGTCCTGACACTGGAGGCCGTGTCACGTGACACGGGCGGCCGTGTCAGGCCACTGTTTTCCACCAAAAATCACCTCTTCTGAGCACATCCTGACACGGGCCATGTCACACAACACAGACACCCGTGTCAGGCCCCTCTTGTGAATCTGACTTTGACTCCAACACGAAAGTCGTAGCTCTCTCTCTCTTAGCTTTTCGGCGGTTTTTAGAACGCCTCAAATGGATTTCCGGAACTCCAGTTATGATCGTTTTCGTGCAGACTGCTAAAGATTTTTACTTTCAGTAGCCCTGACACAAGCAGTGTCACACGACACGGGCACCCGTGTCAGGCTGCTGGTTTTACATCAAAACTCATCCGAAATCTTGCCATTTTCCTTGGTTTTTGCTCTACTTCTCCTTTATTGTTTACCTGAACCTAGAAACAATGAAAACACCAAACCAACGCGTAAAATGCAATAAAAACACATAAAATGCGACAAGATAAAATAAATTATTAACATAAGCAAATGGTAAAATAACATGTAAAAACCACCGATCAACCAACAAAAGGTTAGTTACACTTCATAGGGGATGCCCACGGTCTTGCAAAAGATGCCCCTCACTGGGCTAAATCTTGATTTTGAAATTATCATCAACCACAAGGTTAAAACAACTTCGTGGGGAACGCCCATGGTCTTGAATAAACTGCCCTGACTGGGCTGTAGATCGTCTTGGAAAACTGATCAACCACAAAGTTGAAACAACTTCGTGGGGAACGCCCACGGTCTTGAGTAAACTGCCCTTGACTGGGCTGAAAACGGTCTCGAAAATCTCGAGATTGATCTTGGACCTTGACTTGCATATATGAATGCTTGATGTTGAAAATGATACTCCATAACAAATGGAAATGCAAATGTAAATGCTGACGCACAGTGATGATAGGTTTTGGATATGCATATGATGCAAGATAATGCTTATGTTATCGAATGCGATGCGTATGATTGCAGACGAGTGATTGGATATGTAGGTGAAGGTGCCACCGTGGTGGACTTTTGGTAGTTGCCAATGCGGATTGGACTTTGGGTGGTGGGAGGGTTTGATTTCCTCGGCACTCAGTTTGTTGAAGACATTGTGATTGAAGCAGACGAAGATGCTTTTGATGCCCCAAGTTTGATCACTTGGTGATTATTGTGAACTTGCTCTGAGAGAACCATAACTCTGCTTGATGGTTAGGATGACCTAGTCTTGCCCCAGTCTGAACATGGTAATGGTCTGCCCCTGATTAACCAATTCTGATCTATAGAAGTTGAGCTTTGATGCTTTGAGAAGGTTTTCCCCTGATCGAGTTGTTGAATGATTTGCCCCAGCCTGTGGGTTTTGAGGTAGCCTTGCTTCGTGTTAGCCACTGAAAGTTCAAGTTCCTCTTTGATTTCTCCTTGTTGGAATTGTCTTGGATGCCTAACACTGACTTGCAATTAAAATTGTATACTCACAAATGGTAATATTAATGCAAAGTTCATACAAGTTTTGAAAAAGAGTCGTTTATTGAGAGTGTCGTGATAGTGTGAGACGAATGGACCGTTAGTTTAGACTTTGTGCTAATTTGATCGGTGTGAAAGATATAGCAAGGATAATGACACCAATGCTAATGATTAGCATATATTTAAGGAGTCAGTTTACGCAGCCTTACAATAGTATTCTTTCAGAATAAACTCGTCTCAACTAGGTCTTTCGAGGGTTGTAACATGGTCTGGTTCATGATTATGAAACAAAGGATATTAAATTCAAAAGATTTGATTTGTACCGACTCCTTCTTCGCAATGATCTACAGCTCTACGTTCAATTAACTCTGCACATATTTGTCTTGGCGGTGTAAGCTTGATGATTCAAGGTTTACTCGAGATGGTAGTTACCTTATTTTTTCCTTTGATGGATGTCAGTGAACCTTTTGATTTTGATATGATGATCACCGAATATATTTTTTTTTTTGTTGAGGGTTTGAGGACCTCTTTTGTTTTTTGCTTTTGATACCTAATTTTTGCATGGATTGATTTTACTTGTCAGATCCACGGGATTGCCTTGACTTTTCCCTAAGTATCCTTTGAGGTGCTCGACTTAGCAGGCCTTTGATTTTTTGATTTTGTTGAAGGATTGTGACTGCCAAGTCATGGGTTATTGACTAACAACCATCATGTCTTTTGGATTTCTTCTTTTTTGATTCGAGTGTGTAATTGGATTAACTGAACACTACCCAGCCCCAAGTTGAGTGTAAGGGTTTTAAATATCCGAAGGAAACTACTACTTCTAGGCTCGAAGTAGTTAACTAGGGATTAATTACTTGTCTCTCTTGTGTTTGGGGAATTAAAACAATGCATGTACATCATCGACGAGATTCTGTCTGAAAGCATACTATTTGCCATTATGGGTATTTTGTTTTCGTCATCCTCTCTCCAATCATGCCAAGCAAAAGTTGATAAAGAGTGTGAAGTGGACAAATGTGTTAGTGATTCATGGTAAAAATGAGTGAATACGACATAACTGATTCAAAACATGCATAACTGATACATTAATAAAACCAAATACAAAAGGCAATGTTCAAAGCATACATCACTTAAACGAACAAAGACAAAATATAAGAAAGCAAAAGATGAAATGGCAACATGACTACCTTCTTCGAGGAGATGAACTTGACTTTAATTGATCTGACTTGTCCTGATGCTGACACTAGCTTCGAGGAGGCATTGGATTGTTGATGACGTTTGGAGTCTTCCCATTTAAGTTGATAGCATTCTTGTCAATCATGCTCTGAATTTGTGCTTGAAAGCCCTGCAGTTCTCGATTGTATGCCCTGGAGTGCCCTTATGAAACTCACAATGGGCATTTACATAATAATCGGCAGGAATGACAGTTGGGGGAGCTAAATCTCTCAAAGCAATGACCTTTTTCTCCAGTAACTGAGCAAAGATCTGAGTATATGGCATTGGAAGACGAATAAAAAGTATATCTAGCTTCCATGTCCTCTGCTGATTGGGCTGACGTTTTTGTCGAGCAACTTGTTGTTGTTGAGCAGCTTGCAGTTGTTGATGCTGAGGATGGTACTGATACCCTTGCTGATTGTAGGACTACTGTTGAGGAGCTTGCTGCTGTGGAATTTGAGCTTGAACAGCTGGATGATAAGGCATTGGAGTGTATTGTGTAGCAGCAACATACAAATATTGATAGTACGGGATTTGATAAGGCATTGGAGCGGGAGCTTGCCCTTTCTGCACAGAGATGGCATTTTTTCCGCCCTTTTTCTTCTTGTGTCCATTGAAAGGCTTCTTGGCACCATCCTGGCTACTAGAACCTCCTTGGATCTTCCCACTTTTGAGACCTTCTTCAATTTTCTCACCAACAATCACTAAGTCAGAGAATCTAGCCGAAACACTTACAATTAGTTTCTCGTAGTATTGGCCTTGCAAGGTACCCAGGAAGATGTCAATCAGCTCACGGTCAACCAACGGTGGATGCACCCTTGTAGTTAGCTCTCTCCATTGCTATCTTGGAAGGATTCGCTATCCTTTTGAGTCACACTCTGAAGTTGAGTACGGTTCGGAGCAAGGTCAATGTTGTATTTGTATTGCTTGATAAATGCATCAGCAAGCTCAGCCCAAGTGCACACACTGTTATGCTCCAGCCGCATATACCATTTGAGTGATGCCCGAGACAAGCTGTCTTGGAAGCAATGAATCATCAGCTTTTCGTCTCTGGCATAGGCAGCCATCTTGCGACAGTACATTTTCAGATGAACATTCGGGCAGCTGATGCCCTTGTACTTCGGGAATCCTGGCGCTTTGAACTTGGGAGGAATGACAACATCAGGCACCAATCACAGTTCCAGAGCACTGAGAAAATTTGAATTGTGCCCCTCCATAAATTGGAGTTTTTTCAGCTAGATCGCATCACATCTTGATGGCTTCTGAATCTTGAGCAGCAACGGGACTTGCAATGGGGATAGTTTTACGGTGAGAATCGTGATGCCAAGCTATTGATTAACTTGAATATTATTTCATTAAATTCACAACCGGACTTTGATTTATACAAAGGAAAGGTTAAAGAAAGAAAAACCTTTTGTGTGATGTAACAACAATGCTAAGAGATTCGGGGATCGGGGGTTGGTTATGCCTAGGGTAGGTATTTCACATCCTAAACATCTGTTGTACTCTACAGGAACCTTTTGTATGTTTGTATGCTAAGCTTGTTAAATGTTTGCTATGGTTTGGGTTTAAGGTACAAGATTAGGTAAAGACCTAAGGATAATTTCTAAATTTGCTCGCAAAGACATTGCATCCTCTGCCTACGGATCCTAACTAGGATAGAATAGAGCAACCGTAGTTCACCTCACTGACAATCAAAAATTACTTGAATATGGTTAAGACTCTAGGGGAACAAACATAACATGATTATGTAGAGTTTAACAAAACTCTATAATCTAAGTTGTACACTCAAGAATGGGGGGTAAGTAATCATGACAATGATTCTTACATAGAGTTAACAAACTCTATCTTAAAGTTCTAGTTGAAAGATACTCCTAACAAGGGGTAGGTCTTCTAGACTTAAAGCAAAGTCTAATGGATATAGGTTCTAACTTAAATAAGTTAAGGTTCAAGGTGACTTAACAAAGTCAGAAGAAGGGTAATGAGTTATCTATGACCCAAGGGTCAATAGAGAGACTTTCCTTTGGAATGGGGAAAAGATGAGGCAACTGGATGAGAACTAACAAGTTCCATCACTTGGGGAATAACTTAACAAAGCTAAAAACATATATAAGCATTCATTCAAACATGATGAACATATAAAAAGACCATGGTAACAACCAAGGAAGAGATGCAAGCATATGACAACATCAAGCAAAGATTACAATCAAGTCAAATGGTTACAACCAATAAAGCACAAAGATATCACAATATCTGGAGGGGGAATATGGTAGAGGTTCTTACAAGACCAATCATATAAGGTAAAGTCAATTTAAGAATCTTAACAAAGATGAAGAGAAATGAGGTAATAACCATCAAGACAAACAAAAGAACATGTAATTCAAACAAGTTTAAATGCAAGAAAGTTACAACTTGAGGCAAGCATGTTATAGGGATCAAAGGATGTCAAATGTAATAACATAAGACCAACAATCATGCATTGATGACAATCAAGTACATAAGCATACAAGAGATGTTACAACAAACCAAGTAAGAAATTCAATGTTTCATGGGAAAAGCATTCAAGTTTATGGTAAGAACCAAAATAGAGCAAATCCTAATGTATTAGGGTTCTAAAAAGACACCTAAACAAGTAGAGAAGACATAAAGAACACACTTAAGAAGTTACGACATCAAGAGGTATAACATGATTCACAGACATAGTTCAGAGTGTTATTCAACTAGGTATATTTACAAACACAGGGATTGAACAAGATAAGACGTTGATTCAAGCAAGCTTAATCATTCAAGCATGTTAACAAACATATGTGAATCAAATATAATCAATCTTACAAGATAGGTCAAGAGGTAGTTGAGAAAAGTTTCAAAAGAAACAAGGTGAAAACCCTAAAAAACAACATGATTTCCAAGTCAGCTAAAGTATTTATAGGATAGAAATACTTGAATTATTTTCTCAATATTTTAAAATAGATATGATGAAGAACATTTAACAAAAAGAATGGGGAAAAAATGTTGAAAAATGAATGAGTTATGAAAATTTGAAGTTTGTGAAGAAATTATATGAATTAAGTGCTAAAAAAATAAGAAGTGTTCATTTCAAGTGTTGAACTCACACCCTTTGGTTCATGGGCCTAAAACCTCACCATATCAACCAAGGCATGCGTGTGATCATTCAATGAGAAAGGAAGAGTAAGTAGTAAAAACATGAAATAAATCACAATAAGCAAAAGAGTTGACCTCCACACGAATCGAACTCAGAAAGGCTAGGCAAGGCAATACATGAGCGCGTAGGTCATGACCACTGGGGTGGTGATACATCCAATGTATCATGCCACCCCAAAAATAGATAAGCCCTAAGGTGCAATATTTCTGGGTAAAACAAGGCAAGCCAAACTAACCAAAATATGTCAAAACGTGATCAATCCAATCTTAGCCAAAACAACATGGATTTTAGTAAACTTTAGGTCTAAATTGATCAGAAATGAATGAGGATTTCAAATATTCTTTTATTTTTCTCAGAATATGGAAACATTAAAATTCGAAGCCAACTGCATATTGTGTGTTTGAAGTGCATTTTCAATGCTAGAACTCAAACCAATCATGTTTGTATCAGTTTGAAGGCATGCACACACTCCAAATATGGTATGCAAGAAGTTCAAACACAAGTAGAATTTAGATTCAGGCTAAAACAGAATATGACTTGTTGAGTTGAAAATGTTGCATAAGTTGAAATGACAAAATTCAAAAACAGATTGTGACAGAACCAATTAGGCAAGCAATCATGATTCAACAACACTAATAACATGTAAATGAGTTCCAAACATCAACACATTATGAGCCTAACACAAATGGATCTCAAATACAAAGTGACTTGTAATTCTTGAAATTGTGACATGAGTTGCAAAGGCAAGTTCAAAATAGTTTGTAGCAGAACCAATTCATCATTTAATCATGTTTCAAAAAAGAGCAAAGGCATACACATAAAGTTTTCAAATCAAAACAATGATTGTCTAAACAGAAGCCAATCAATCTTGCACATTTGAAATGTCAAGCAGTTTTAAATCATTCCAAGCAGCAACAAGCACAATCATTAGGCATAGGTCTTACTCATGAGTCATGACCTACAACTAAACATAAACACAAGCACCAAACTTAAACCTAAGCAGAAGCAGCAATATGGTTCACAATGGGAAGAACAAACATACAAATCCAATATCTACTCTACATGACAGTTGTAAGTTTGTAAAAACAATCACAAGTTGATTTCAAAACATGACTTGATGGTTCTAGGAAAATCTAACTAATGTACATCAAGCATGATCATGGTACCAAAAAAGATGAGTATGTTGAGTAGAGGTCACTTACCTCTTGAAGACTCCCAATGCAATCAAGCTGCCTAGTTGAGAATGAATGTCTTGAATAGCTGCTCCGCACCAAAAATGCACAGTCCAAGCAGCTCCAAACTTATCTCAAGCAAGTCTTGGTGCAAAAACAGATTTCTTACACTTGAAGAAAACAAAGGGATCCTTGTGGCAAATCTAACAAATGGTGATGTAGTTGGTTTTTGGTGTTTTTAACAGTTAATATACTTTAAATCAAAGGTGTTTGAGGTGTCATGAGGGTTGAAACAAGCCTGAGCAGAGTGTTCCCTTGTTTAATGTAAAAAGTCAAAGTTCTCTAAGGTTGAGGGTTGACTTTTGGAAATATGAGGTTTTTGGTTAATTAAATGGTTGGAACACCTTTAGAACATCATTTGTAGGTCGTTTGGAGTGTTGATGAAGTGTTTCAATATTTGGAAATGGATATAGTATGAAATATGTCCAAGACAGATTTTGGGGTTTTTTGATGATTTTGCTTCACTTGCAAGAAAGAGCAAGGCAGAGGTAAATAGCTTGTTTCTTCTAGATTGAAAGATTTTTCTTGTGTATTTGATGCATAAGGGATGGCTATATTTATAGTGGAGGCCAAGGCTTGAAAATATTTCAAGCTATGGCATGCATTTTGTCTTTTGGAGGGACAATCTCAACAAATCAAACTTGTGATTTTCTTTTGCAGATCTTGAGCTGATTTCCAATGCAACTTAGCCTCAAAACGATTTGTGTTTGAGCTGTAGGAAGTGACTATAGGGATGGAAAGAGAGGAATCGTTGTGCTGCAGCAAATTTCACTCTTAAAGTTTCTCTTTCCTTTTGTACTTTTTGTACTTTCTTGAATTTAAATATTGATCTTAGCGAAAACCTATGCTTTGCTAATAGATTCTTTTGAAATTTCCACTCATCACACTTCTAGACATCATATAAATGGTTAAACAAATGTTTAAGAACCAATTGGATGGTTGGTGTGTTGGTTCATGTCAAGCTGAAATTGTTCATTTCAAGTTCTTGGACCACAAGTTCCCTCCTTTGAAACTCCTAGCTCACAAATGCTATGGAAGAGTTCTATTACTTTTTGGAAAGCCCTCATCATGCTCTACAATGTTCATGTTTTAAGGTTTTTCAAATTCCAAATGGAACTAGGTCAAAAATCATGTTGAAGTTGGCAGAAAACATGACTTAAAAGTGTCAATCATGAAATTTCACTAAGTGTTTTTCCCTCTTGACTTGTTTTTGATGATAACTCCAAATATATTCATTTTTTTGTACATAGGTCACTATTTAACTTTTGTAGGACTTCTCAAGACCTTTCCAACAAGCTTTGAACCACTCCATTTGGATGTGTGGTTAGAAAGTTATGATCTTGCCCCTTTCAAAACCCTAATTTTCCGACTTTCCGATTACTTCTCAATTCCTGATCCAATGGTCACGAAACTTCATGATTAGATACGATATAACATTGGGAACATAATTGTCTTCAATTTTAGGTCAATACCCTGTTGGTCAATGAGTTGACTTTTTAGTCAGACGAACCAAACGATAAAAAACCTCTAAATCGACAGTCAGTGTTCTGGGCTTTCTGAGGTCTTAAAACTTCTTGAGGGGACTTCAATAAGTCATATAAGCTTCATGGACCATTATTTCATCATTGGAATACCATTTAAACCAAAAGTCAAACAATAGTTGACTTTTCCTTATAAGAAACCCTAATCGGGGGTCCTGGATTGCATTGCTCTTCTTCTTTGGGTAGCAACCTCAAATTGGATTCATAATTGATCCCATGTAGTATATTTGATGATATAGGGTGTTGCTTCATGGAGAATCAGATCAAAAACTTGACTGATTAAACCATAGGAACCCTGATTCCTGATTGTATGGAACCCTAATTCATCTGCATCTTGACAAAGACAAACTTGAAATAGGTTAAAGTTTAATAATCAAATGATGATGCTTCTAGAATGATGATGAGATCTAGGGGTGAAATATAGCAAACCGAAAATTTAATATCTCCATAGAATCATGGTGAAAGATACTTAAATATAGCAAACCGAGAATTTTATCCCTTAGATACGATGGTATGCAAAAGGAAAAATCCTACATGAAATGAATTCTAAATGATGCTTTAAGAAGCATGAGTGCAAGATAAATGTTGACACACGAGCAAAGGAAAAAGACAGCACAACAACAAGTAACTACTCAATGGGGACCCGACACACTGAGGAAAGACTCAAGGTATAATAAGCAATAGTTCATACATGACTAATGATGGTATCTCAAGGGGACCTTTCACACATGGACACAAACTCCAACGGGGAAGACAAATATTCACTAGGGAAATGCAAATCTCTAATGGAGAAAATGCATCGAGGGAGAAGCCACACAGAAGGAGAAAAGTGAACAGACTCAGACTCCGACCAGTGAAGAAAAAAGACCAAAGACATGGTCCTTGTTGGGGACAAAGCAAATAAGGAACTTCCTATAATGAAGAGTTCAAATGGGGTCTTCAGGAAAAGACTAGAAACAAAACTAGACGCGTCAGGGATGTTAGTAACCACTAGATCCTTGAGACTCAACTAGGGATACCACAACTTTGCTGGGGATGCTGGTTACAACCAGAATTTCCTACCAATAACAATTGGTTTTAAACAATTCCAGTAACTACTAGACTATTTGGGGATGCTAGTAACGACTAGACTTTTAAAAGAACATGGTGACAACCAAGGAAATGATACCAATAACAATTGGGTTCAAGCGATGCTAGTAACCACTAGACTTCAATGGAGAATTGGTGACAACCAACCCAAGGTACCAATAACAATTGGTTTTAAGCAATGTCAGTAACCACTGGACCCTTTTTTAAAAAGGTTGGTAACAATCGAACCAAGGATACCAATAACAATTGGATTTCAAACAAAGCCAGTAACCACTAGACTTCAAATGACTGGTAACGACCGAGTCAAGGCTACCAATAAAATTGGATTTTCAAATAATGCCAGTAACCACTGGACTTATCTGGGGAAGTTGGTAACAACCAAGGCAAAAATACCAATGACAATTGGATTTAAACAACGCCAGTAACCACTGGACTTGACTAGGAAAGTTGGTAACAACCAACCCAAGGTACCAATAAAAATTGGATTTAAGCAATGCCAGTAACCATTGGGCTTCAAAATGACCACTGGTGACAACTAAATCAAAGATACCAATAACGATTAGATGCCAGTAACTACTGGACTTAGAATGATTGGTAACAACCGAATCAAAGTACCAATAACAATTGGATTTTAAGCAATTCCAGTAACCACTAGACTTATAAAGATTGGTAACAACCAAATCAGAGATACCAATAACAATTGGATTTAAAAAAAGATGCCAGTGACCGCTGGACTTAACCGGGGAATTGATAACAGCCGAGCCAAAGTACCAATAACAATTGGTTTTAAACAATGCCAATAACCACTGGACTTCAATAATTAGTGACAACCAAATCAAAGGTGCCAATAACAATTGGATTTTCAAACAATGCCAATAACCACTAGACTTATCTGAAAAAGGTTGGTGGCGACTGGACATTCAAAGACAGGTATTAGTAACAACTAATCATCTGGTAGGTAATGGCAAACATTTCTAGTTACAACTAGCTTCTCCCAAGATATAAGCATTTATCACAATAATACTTAATCCAAGAAACTTGACAAAGTTGGGGTAACAACCGCGAAGTGAGCCCGTGGCAACAGGATGGAGCAAGAAGAATGGTAACAACCAAAGGATCTCAAAGGCAAAATCCAGACGAATAGAAACCAAAGCATGCAAACAAATGTGTATGCTAAAGATATGTCGCGAATGCACGTGTAGACTGTCTCACGAGGGAGAAATAAAAAGCAAAGCAAGAAACACAAGGAGGAAACCCATCACACTGAGTTCTGATGTCGCCATTCTGGATAAAACTTCTTTCACGAGGCAGAGGAACAACTTTCTAGGAATGATTTGGTCATTGTTCTTGCAAACCTGTGGAAAAGGAGACACAACTTAGTAGCGGGGCAGCTGCTGGGGACAACCTTAGTCAAAGATGGAGACAAACTTTTTATTGTTTCGAGAAACGTTTAATATCGTCATGTCACCTTTTAGAACATCAATTTACGTTGTTAGATTAATTTTCCTAAGCCAAAATTTTAAAATTTTTAAAACACTTTGCTTTTCAAAAATCATTATTAATGAATAAGTGAAATTTGCATTACAAGAAAACATAGATCATAACGATGATTGGTCTGAAGTATGATTTTATTAATAGGCGAGAACCTTACAAATGGTAAAGTTTCGGGAACAAGTACAAATCTTGAAAAATGGCAAATAGAAAGGGTTACAAATATCCAATAATAATTTGGTCCTACGAACTAGTAGTCCATATGATTACTGCTTCTGACGAGAATGGCGAGCGGTAATCTTCATCAACACTTTCGATGAAGCTTTTCCCCTGCATTCGCCTGAATTATTCTTTCGGACTTCCAACCTGCTGAGGCACTCCTTTTGCTTGGGTCGCCTTTCTAGGTTTCCCATTCAGGCATAATACTTTCTCAGTGCATTTGAGTTGATGGGGGTACTTTAGTTGTTCACCATCCATTGCTTCGAGGATTAGAGATCCTCCGTAGAAGACAGTTTTCACAACAAAAGGGCCATCATAGTTAGGCATCTACTTTCCGCGCATATCCTTCTGCGTTGGTAGGATTTTTCTGAGTACGAGATCTCCTTATTTATACTCTTTGAGGTGAACTCTTTTGTCAAAAGCTCTTTTCATCCTTTGCTGGTATATTTGGCTGTGACACATGGCGGTCATCCTTTTTTCATCAATGAGATTCAGCGAATCCAATCTTTCTCTTATCCATTTGGCTTCCTCAAGCTCAGCTTCCATTAGAATCCTTAACGAAGGTATCTGGACTTCAATGGGTAGCACCACGTCCATCCCATAGACCAAAGAAAAGGGGGTTGCCTCGGTCGAAGTGCGCACTGATGTTTTATACCCATGTAAGGTGAATGGTAACATTTCATGCCAATCCTTATAGGTTATGACCATCTTTTGTACTATCTTCTTGATGTTCTTGTTTGCAGCTTCAACAACACCATTCATTTTTGGTCTATATGGAGAGGAATTGTGATGTTTGATTTTGAAACTATCACAAAGCTCTTTCATCGTCTTGTTGTTCAAATTCGACCCATTGTCAGTGATAATTTGATCGGGAATGTCGTACCGGCAGATGATCTCTCTCTTGGTGAAGCGGGCAACCACTTGTTTGGTTATGTTTGCGTATGATGCCGCTTCTACCCACTTGGTGAAGTAATCGATCGCAACAAGGATAAAACGATGGTCGTTGGATGCTTTAGGCTCTATTTCCCCAATCATGTTTATGCCCCATATTACGAATGGCCAAGGCGATGTTAACATATTAAGAGGATGTGGAGGAACATACACCTTGTCGGCATAGACTTGACATTTGTGGCATTTTTGAGCGAAAAGAATGCAGTCGGTCTCCAAAGTCAGCCAATAATATACAGCCCTCAAGATCTTCTTGGCCATGGCATGAACACCCGCATGAGTGTCGAACGTTCCTTCGTGCACTTCTGTCATCAATATATCTGCTTCTTTCTCATCAACACGTCTGAGTAGAACCATATCATGATTTCTCTTGTACAGAACGTCAATGCTAATGAAAAATTTAGATGATAATCTTCGTATGGCTCTCTTGTCGATTCTAGAGGTGTGCACCAGATATTCTTGATTTTGAAGAAAATTTTTGATATCATGAAACCAAGGCTTCTCATCAGACTCTTCTTCTGTCATCATGACATAGGCTGGTATAGTTCTTCTTTCAATGCAAATCAAAGGTCCCTCGTTGACAAATTGGACCTTCCACATCGATGCTAGCATGGCTAAAGCACCTGCAATGTGGTTCTCGGCTCTCGGAACATGTTTGAAGGTAATTTCATCAAAGTATTCAATCATTTCCAGAATGTAATTCTTGTAGGGAATCAATTTCTCGTCTCGAGTCTCCCATTCTTCTTTAAGTTGGTAGATCACCAAGGCAGAGTCGCCAATTACTTCCAAGAGTCTGATGTGGAGATCAATAGCAGATTCTAATCCCAAGATGCAGGACTCATATTCAGCTATGTTGTTGGTACAAGAGAAACAAAATCTGGCAGTAATAGAAGTATACCATCCAGTTGAATTTTCCAAAACAGCTCCAACACCATGTCCATTTTTGTTAGGCGCTCCATCAAACATCATCTTTCAGCGGGACCCAGGTTCGAGACCTTCTTCAGGACCAGGTTCTGGTTTCAGACGTTGAATATACATTACATCTTCATCTGATAAATCAAACTTGAATGGTTGATAATCATCCACAGGATGCTCATCAAGGTGTCCTTACAAGACATTGCCTTTGATGGATTTTAGGGTGACATGCTGAATATCATAATCTGACAAGAGCATATGCCACCTGGCCAATCTCCTAGTTTGAGCCGGCTTTTCAAAGATGTACTTTATCGGGTCCATCTTGGAGATTAACAGAGTAGTATCGAAAGTCATGTATTATCTCAAGCGTTTGGCTGCCCAAGCTAGAGCACAACAAGCCTTCTCTAAAGGTGAGTAATGACTCTCGCAATCGATGAACTTCTTGCTCAGATAGTAGATTGCATGTACATGAATAATGTCTTTCCTGGTACTGGAGGAATCAGGATAGGAGGCTCTTGGAGATACTCCTTGATCTTCTCGAATGTTAATTGGCAATTCTCATTCCATACCACCGTTTGGTCTTTCTGTATCAACTTTGAAATTCTGGTAACCTTACAGTGGATGTTATCACGAATGTTATGACATCAACTGCAACACAGACTATTGAACTTAATAATAAACTATAAATGAAAGCAGTAGATAACACAGAGAATTTTTTACCCAGTTCAGTGCAAATCACACCTACATCTAGGGGCTACCAGGCCAGGAAGGAAATTCACTTAGTAGAATTAATTTAGAGTCAAACAACCAGTTTGCACTCTTCACTTAAGACCTACCCAATGACACTTAAGCCTAACACTAGACCTGAGTTACCAACTTACTCCCCCTCAATCACAATAGTGATATCAACTAATTCAAAGTTACAAATGGCAATGAAGTCACACTTCAAACACACCTTGATCTGCTCCACAGCTTTTATCAAGAGACACAACACTCGTGCTTTAAAGCTTAGAGTGAATACACACAGAGTATATTTCAAACACACTAGTCCAATGCAATCATCCAAGAGATAATTGCTTGGCTCACAAGAAATCCTAGGACTCAAAAACACACATGAAGACCAACTGCACAACACAAAATTCTTCACTCACAAAACAATGTACTCTCCAATCTCTTTCCCTAAGCTCTATCAAATCAGGACTAATACTTTAATATTTATATGCAGCAGATTATCCTTGGGTCTTAGTGCAGCAATTAGGTTTAACCAAGTTAAACCTCTTTTCATAAAGCTGCGCACTTCCAATTAGGTCAGGGACATTTCATGTTATCCTCAGCATTGCCTAGCATTTCGCCTGAGATAACTAGGATCCCTAAAATGTTTCCTGAAGTATAGCTTGAGGTTCCTCATGCAATATACGAGAACTTAAAACGCGCGCCCTAATGTCAACTTCTTGATGTCATAACATCCAGCATGACATCCAACATACTTTGCTCTTAGCTATCCAATCTTACCCTGCAACACACTTATTATGTATGTTATAACATCAGTCATGACATTCACACATACATCAATGTTTTACCATAAAATGCAGCCAATCAAAAACATCTACAAACTCCCCCTTTGGCAAATTTTTGGCTAAAACACTCTGTCATAATATCAGAGATCACAAGCAGCAGAAATCATACCATATATGCATGAAAGCTATTAGCTAACACCACACACAGCTACATTACCATATCAGAGTCATCTTCCCACCCTAAGTACTACCTGCTAGTCCAGACAGCAGGTAATACAATAATCTGTGGATCATCTTGTGATACTCCCCCTCAACTGACGCACAACACATCAGTGCAACCATAACCTGCACAACCTGCAGTCACACAAATTTATCCAGACTGCTCTGGATTATGGATGTCAGGACATTCAGGATGACATCCTAAAGAACACAATCACCTGTTAGCCTAGACTATAGATGTCACAACTTTTTGTGGAACATCATGTGCTACTCCCCCCTGAAAAAATGCACAGCCACATACATTTTGCAAACACACTGCAGACACACACTACTAGCAGCTATACTACTACTAGATTCCATCAAGGAACACACATATCTTAGCAGCTTCAGCCAAAACTCACACAATTCTAACATACATTCCTACACATATTAGGAACTCCCACATCAGCAACAGCATCCTGTTATCACACCTGCAAGCATGTTCAGTTCAAACATGCACAGTAACAAACATGTTCTCATGTGTAACACCCCATTCTAACCCCAACAAATAAACAAAAAAATAACAATCAGAGTGCACGAAAACTGGATAGGTGACGATCGTGAGGGAACCGTCACGACCGTGATGGTCATGATGACCGTGATGATTATGACGACCGTGAGGGTCGTGACGATCGTGATGGAGTGGTGACGGTCGTCACACTCACAAAAACTGGGCGTCACATTAGAACTTACACAGAATACACACACCTGCAACAGAATCATTTAGTAATATGCATAACACAGAATTTGGATGAACAGACAACAATAGCTTGCTTAGCATTTCAATTACAAGGCAATCCATTTGGCTGCAAAATCTAATTAGCTTTCAACATTTAAAATAAATCAAAGCAAGACCAGAAAAGTCTGCAACTAAATTTTCATTAAAATTCAGCAAGTACATATCTTGCTTCAAGTCTCAAAACAACTAGTTCCAATTATAAAAATCAACACTACCGATTCATTGGTCTAGTGCGCACAACCAACATTTGGCACTATCAGAAGCAACCAATTTACTAAAGAAAAGTGCTTAATAAAATTCAGCAACAAGTAAATCAACTAAAGCAGTAAAATCAATCGTTCATCCCCCCCAAGAGTGCTACGTATCAGAGCGACCAACGACACCTTAAACGGAAAGCTACACCCTATTCCGAGCTACCTGCAAATTACCACCAACGGAGGTAACATACAACGTAAAGGGTAGGATATCAAAATTATAACATAAGGCATGATAAAAGTCATGTCATGATTATATCATAGCAATTAAGATTCTCACAGTTCTACAACTATTAACACAACGAATTATCAGGAACTTCATCATTCATGTATGCACAATTAGCATGAGAATTCAGCAGCTCACCATTACTTGCAAACACATAATAAGGCGACAATATGCGACTCAACTATGCATGTGGTACAATTTCGGAGCAGCACTCCACAACCAATTTAATTGCCATTATAGGCCACCAATACAGGCACAACCAATGCCAATACAGGCCAACCAGGATGATATGCTATGAGATGTATTTATTATAGACTACAACACAACCGTAACAACTACGCAACAAGGCATTAAGCCTACAACCAAATCGTCCATAACCGAAACATCGCAACTTCCTACGCATCATACAACTACAATTTTCATATCAATCAAGTAAGAGCATAATAATAACCTTTTCTCAAAAAATGGGAAATTAGCGCGTGTCGGTGCCGATTCCCAATATTATTACCTAGAACTAATGACATAGAACACTAATTCAGGCACAGACAAACATTAACCCTTAATATTTCTCAACCTATGGGAACATTAACCCTTAATATTTATCGATCTACGGTAACATTAACCCTTAATATTTATCGACCTACGGGAACATTACCCGTTAATATTTATCGACCTACGGGAACATTAACCCTTAATATTTATCGACCTACGGGAACATTAACCCTATGATTCAATTCCCTACATGAAATCGATCATACCCACAGTTATAGAATTGAACCCCACCCTTACCTTTGGATTGAGGACAACTCTAAACTTTCGATTTGCTCTTCGGTGACTCTTTTGCAACTACCTTGGGTTCCTTCTGTTCCTAACTCCTCCACAGTCACGTTCCTTTTTCCTTATCTTCAACCTTTTTCCTGGATTTTGGTTTTCTGAGCAGTTTATCGTGCGTTTGCTCTCTTTCCCCACAACCTCTCTAATAACTCCCTAATTCACATTATTCCATCAACTAATAATAATAATAATAATGATAATAATAATAATAATAATAATAATAATAATAATAATAATAATAATAATATAATATTACTACTAGTTATTAAATCGTCCTTATTATTAATCATATTATATTATCAAACTCTATATTTATTAAATGGTTTCCTATACTTTAAGGACATCCACCCACGCTCTCAGCCACACTCCCACATAAAGGCGCACCAACAATTCATAAATAATTAATTTAAAAAGAACGGGCGTTACAACTCCCCCAAACTTAAAGTAATTTCGTCCTCGAAATTACCTCAATCAAACAGCTCGGGATAAGACTCCCGCATCTTGCTTTCCAATTCCCACGTCAAGCTTTCGCCAGCAGCTCCCAACCAGACCACTTTCACCAAAGCAATCTCTTTTCCTCTTAACGTCTTCACCTCTCGATCATTAATTCTTACAGGCATCGTCTCCACCGTAAGATTGTCACGTACTTGCACATCGTCCATGGGAATGACATGCGACAGATCTAAGATATAATTTCGGAGTTGTGACACATGGAATACATCGTTCAGATTCAACAAATTAGGTGGCAACGCCACTCGATACGCAACTTTTCCAACTTTGTCCGAAATCTGATACGGACCAATGAAATGAGGGGTAAGCTTCTTAGATTTCAAATCTCTACCAACACCAATCACATGCGTGACTCTCAAGAATACATGATCTCCAGCTTCAAATTCTAAATCCTTTCTGCGCTTATCATGATAACTTTTCTGCCTACTTTGTGAAGCTTTCATCTTTTCTCGAATTAACTTCACCTTCGCCGTCGTCTCCCAAACGATTTCCGGTCCAAGCACCAGACTCTCCCCGGATTCATACCAATACAACAGAGTCTTACATCTCCGACCATACGAAGCTTCGAATGGTGCCATTTCGATACTACAATGGTAACTGATATTATAAGTTAACTCTATGAACGGAAGGTAGGTATCCCACGAACCGCCTTCCTCCAGAGCACATGCCCTCAGCAAATCTTCTAAAGACTGAATAGTCCGTTCAGTCTGACCGTCTGTTTGAGGATGGTATGCTGAACTCAACCTTAACTTGGAACCTAATGCTTCTTGTAGACTCTTCCAAAATTCAGAAGTGAACCTCAGATCTCTATCCGACACAATACACAACGGAATACCATGCAACTTAACAACCATTCTGACATAAATCTCTGCCAACTTCGATACCAGAAAAGTGATGTTAATAGGAATAAAGTGAGATGACTTTGTAAGCCTATCAATAATCACCCAAATGGAATCACACTCTCTCAAGGTGTTCGGAAAACCCGTCACAAAATCCATCGAAATGTTGTCCCATTTCCATTATGGAATCTCTAACGGTTGCATCAACCCAGCAGGTTTCGTGTGCTCAACTTTCGACTTCTGACAGATCAAACATGCGTAAACAAATTGTGCCACATCACGCTTCATACCAGGCCACCAAAACAGATTCTTCAAATCACTATACATTTTTGTCGCTCCTGGATGAATACTCAACTTACTTCTGTGACTCTCTTCCAGGATCGCTTTCTTCATATCTGCACTATCAGGAATACAAATACGACCACGAAACCTCAACACGCCTTGCGCATCCAACTGATAATCATTATTTTCCAAATGATCTACTCCAGACATTAAGTCTACCAACTTCACATCTAATTTTTGAGCCTCTCTGAGGCTGTCCAGAAAGTCATTATTAATCTTTAACATGCCCAACTTTGCACTCTTCGGTGTTACTTCGCAAACTAAACTCAAATCTCTGAATTGCTTAATCAATTCTAACTCTTTAGCCATCATTGCAGACATATGCAACATCTTGCGGCTTAAGGCATCAGCTACCACATTAGCTTTTCCTGGATGGTAATTTAAACCAAAATCATAATCCTTTAACAGTTCTAACCATATTCGTTGTCTCATGTTCAGTTCCTTTTGATCAAACAAGTACTTCAAACTCTTATGGTCACTGAACACTTCGAATCTCGAACCATACGGATAATGTCTCCAAATCTTCAGCACAAAAACAACAGCAGCAAGTTCTAAATTGTGTGTAAGATAATTCTTCTCATGGATTCTCAACTGTCTTGACGCATAGGCAACTAATTTGTTACTCTTCACGAGTACACCTCCCAAACCAAACTTAGAAGCGACACAATATACCATAAACGGTTCCTTTGGGTTAGGCAATGTCAGCACCAGAGCCGACGTCAACCTCTTCTTTAACTCTACAAAACCCGCTTCGCATTGAGCATCCCACATAAACGTTTTCCCTTTACCGGTCAACTTAGTTAACGGAAGGGCCAACTTAGAAAAACCTTCAATAAACCTTCAGTAATAGCCAGCAAGTCCCAAAAAGCTTCTAATCTCAGTTTCCGACTTCAGAGTCTCCCATTGCAACACCGCATCTACCTTGGATGGGTCTACCGCAATTCCAATACCTGATATAACATCACCCAGAAAGCTAACCCCTTCCAACCAGAAGTCACACTTCGACAGTTTCGCATACAACTTCCTTTCTTTCAAAACTTGCAGTACTAATCTCAGGTGCTCCACATGCTCCTCCTTCGACTTAGAATAAATTAATATATCATCAATGAATACTACCACAAACCGATCCAAATAGTCGTGAAAGATACGGTTCATGTATTCCATAAAAACTCCCAACACATTAGTAACACCAAAAGGCATTACCGTATACTCATAGTGTCCATATCTTGTTCTGAATGCAGTCTTCTGAACATCCTCATCTTTTACCTTAATCTGGTGATACCCCGACCTCAAATCAATTTTACTAAACACCCGCACACCAACCAACTGATCCATCAAGTCATCAATTCTTCGGAGCGGATATTTATTCTTAACTGTCACCTTGTTCAGTTGTCGGTAATCAATACACAACCTCATACTTCCATCCTTCTTCTTTACTAATAGTACCGGAGCTCCCCACGGCGACACACTCGGTCTAATGAACTTCTTCTCGAGCAAGTCTTCCAACAGTTTCTTCAACTCAACCAATTCAGATGCCGACATCCTGTACGGTGCCATAGACACAGGTCTGGTACCAGGTACAAGGTCAATAGAAAATTCAATTTCTCTTTTTGGAGGAACTTCAGGAATTTCATCTGGAAACACTTCAGGAAAATCACGAACAACTTCTAACTCATCGGTTATCGCTTGATTCTCAACGGATAATGATGCCATCAACGCAAACACCTGAGCATCTTCTAGCAGCATCTGCCTCATCTGTTTTGTAGTTACTAAACGGGCTCCCTCCTCCTCAGGAGTAGAAAACCTCACCGACTTATCAAAGCAATTAATATGAACGCAGTTATACTCTAACCAGTTCATACCTAAAATTACGTCCATCCCACTTAGTGGCACGCAGACTAAGTCAACCAGGAAATCTCTATCAAACATTGACAGAGGACATTTCAAACATACCAGAGATGTAGTCATTGATCCCTTAGCTGAAGTCTCAACTAACATCTCCCCATTCATGTGAGATAACACAAGACCCAAACGTTCAACACAATCAGCAGCAATAAAACAATGAGAAGCACCAGTGTCAATAATAGCAAGTAAAGGAGTACTATTAATGAAACAAGTACCTTCAATGAGTCTGTCATCGCTTGATGTCTGAGTCCTAGCTAGAGCGAACACCCTTCCACCAGTCCTTTCTTTCTTAGGCTTCTGACACTTGTCACGCAGGTGTCCCTCTTCGCCACAGTTGAAACAAACCATCCCCTTGCGTTTGCACTCAGCAATAGCATGTCCCAACTCACCGCAACGGTAACATCTCACTGGTCCAGAGATACACACATTACTCTTATGACTAGGTTTCCTGCACTTATAGGAAACAATACCAGCAGGAGCATCTCCCCTACTAGTTTTCTTGTCCTCCGTTGCTCTCTGTTTTCCTTTGCCAACTGGAGGGTCGTAAGGCTTACCGCGATTCTACTGCAACTTGCCTCTCCTCTCACTCAACAACTTATAATGAGCATTGCTATCTTCTTCATAAATCCTACAGCTTTCAACCAATGAATCAAAAACACGGATCTTCTGATACCCAATTGCCTTCTTGATTTCAGACTTCAATCCGTTCTCAAATTTGATACACTTAGAGAACTCAGCGGTTTCTGCGTTGTAATGCGAATAAAACTTAGCCAACTCTTTGAACTTCGCAGCATACTCGGTAATAGATTTGTCCCCTTGCTTCAGTTCAAGAAACTCGATCTCCTTCTTACCGTGGACATCTTCCAGATAATACTTCTTCAGAAATTCCCTACGGAATACAGCCCAAGTGACCTCCTCACCTGCAGCTTCCAATACCGGGCGAGTCTCTAGCCACCACTCATCAGCTTCGACTGCTAGCATATGAGTCCCATAACAAACCTTCTGTATTGGGGTACAATCCATCACACGAACGATTCGATCCATTTCCTTCAACCAGTCCAGTGCACCATCAGGATCGTGCCTACCCTTGAAGGTAGGTGGGTTCTCCCGCTAAAATGTTGCTAAACTGCGAGACCCAACATCTCCAGCAGGATTCGGCTTATTTTCCATAGCATTAGCTAAAGCTTACAGAGCAGCAGCAATTGCAGCATCATTCTTTACAACCATTTCGCTTAAACTGTAACAACTAGCAGTCAGATTTCACAAACAACAATACTTGATTGTTAGACACGATGACTAACTCGATAACTTGGTCGGACGAACCGACCTGCTCTAATACCACTAATGTAACACCCCATTCTAACCCCAACATATAAACAACAAAATAATAATCAAAGTGCACGAAAACTGGATAGGTGACGATCGTGAGGGAACCGTCACGACCGTGATGGTCATGACGACCGTAATGATCATGACGACCGTGAGGGTCGTGACGATCGTGATGGAGTGGTAACGGTCGTCACACTCACAAAAACTGGACGTCACATTTCAACTTACATAGAACACACACACCTGCAACAGAATCATTTAGTAACATACATAGCACAGAATTTGGATGAACAGAAAACAATAGCTTGCTTAGCATTTCAATTACAAGGCAATCCGTTTGGCAGCGAAATCTAATTAGCTTTCAACATTTAAAATAAATCAAAGCAAGACCAGAAAAGTCTGCAACTAAATTTTTATTAAAATTCAGCAAGTACATATCTTGCATCAAGTCTCAAAACAACTTGTTCCAATTATAAAAATCAGCACTACCGATTCATTGGTCTAGTGCGCACAACCAACATTTGGCACTATCAGAAGCAACCAATTTACTAAGAAAAGTGCTTAATAAAATTCAGCAACAAGTAAATCAACTAAAGCAGTAAAACCAATCGTTCATCCCTTCCAACAAGAGTGCTACGTATCAGAGCGACCAACGACACCTTAAACGGAAAGCTACACTTTATTCCGAGCTACCTGCAAATTACCACCAACGGAGGTAACATACAACGTAAAGGGTGAGATATCAAAATTATAACATAAGGCATGATATAAGTCATGTCATGATTATATCATAGCAATTAAGATTCTCGCAGTTCTACAACTATTATCACAATGAATTATCAGGAACTTCATCATTCATGTATGCACAATTAGCATGAAAATTCAGCAGCTCATCATTACTTGCAAACACATAATAAGGCGACAATATGCGACTCAACTATGCAACTCAACTATGCATGTGGTACAATTTCGGAGCAGCACTCCACAACCAATTTAATTGCCATTATAGGCCGCCAATACAAGCACAACCAACGACAATACAGGCCAACCAGGATGATATGCTATGAGATGCATCTACTATGGACTACAACACAACCGTAACAACTATGCAACAAGGCATTAAGCCTACAACCAAATCGTCCATAACCAAAACATTGCAACTTCCTACGCATCATACAACTACAATTTTCATATCGATCAAGTAAGAGCATAATAACAACCTTTTCTCAACAAATGGGAAATTAGCGTGTGTCGGCGCCGATTCCGAATATTATTACCTAGAACTAATGACATAGAACACTAATTCAAGCACAGAGAAACATCAACCCTTAATATTTCTCAACCTATGGGAACATTAACCCTTAATATTTATCGACCTACGGGAACATTAACCCTTAATATTTATCGACCTACGGGAACATTAACCCTTAATATTTATCGACCTACGAGAACATTAACCCTATGATTCAATTCCCTACATGAAATCGATCATACCCACAGTTATAAAATTGAACCCCACCCTTACCTTTGGATTGAGGACAACTCTAAACTTCCGATTTGCTCTCCGGTGACTCTTCTGCAACTATCTTGGGTTCCTTCTGTTCCTAAATCCTCCACAGTCGCGTTCCTTTTTCCTTCTCTTCAACCTTTTTCCTCGATTTTGCTTTTCTGAGCAGTTTATCGTGCATTTGCTCTCTTTCCCCACAACCTCTCTAATGACTCCCTAATTCACATTATTCCATCCACTAATAATAATAATAATAATAGTAATAATAATAATAATAATAATAATAATAATAATAATAGTAATATAATATTACCACTAGTTATTAAATCGTCCTATTATTAATCATATTATATTATCAAACTCTATTTTTATAAAATGGTTTCCTATACTTTAAGGACATTCACCCACGCTCTCAGCCACACTGTTGCACCCCAAAATTTGACCAACAATTATTTATTCATTGAGTGTTGGAAAGTTGATACCTTCATCAGAAAGTTCAAGAGATCCTCAGAGGAGGGGGTTGAAACCAGGGTTGTGTGCTTCATAGCTTGAGAGTTGTGGGTGCTCCTCAGATGATTCTGAGACTTTGAGAATGAACTTGATGTTTTGAGAAAGCCTATGAGATGTCTTGATAGCCATCATGAAGCCCATAGAAGTCATTGTGCAAGGGTTCAGAAGATTCAACCATGAATGGTAGAATTAGGGTTTTGACTGGGTCAACCCTAGATCAGCTGAAAATTTGGAGAAGGTTGAGACCTAATCCAAGGGCCATGAGATCATGGAATGATGCATAGAGATGTTATAAAGATGATTCCTAGACCAACTCATCATGATTGAAGGGTTTGAGAAGTTTCAAGTCAGGGTTTCCAAGGATTGTCAGTGAAAAAACCCTAACTTGATCCCTATCTTCCAGGCAGTTTTAGCTCTAGATGTGATTGATATCTCATCTTCCCCACAACATGAATGTTGTAGAGCTTGTTCTTAGCTTTAATTTGAGTGGTGGAAGTCCTTGATAGGAGTTGCAGAGCTCAAGTTATGGTTTTGACAAATTACAGGTCAGCTGAGGTGTGTGAATCTGGGTCCTTGAAAGTCACCCAACTTGCAGACAACTTTTGCCCTAGTAGGATGATTCCTATGATCTCTTGGTAAACATGAATGTTGAAGGGCATCTTCTTAGCTTTAATTTGAGTGGTAGAAGTCCTTGATAGGATTTGTAGAACTCAACTTATGGTTTGAACAAGACAGGGGTATTTTGGTCATTTGTCAATTATAGGTCATTTTAAGCAAAGGCCATATCTCCTATTTCCAAGCCTCAAATGGAAAAACTCAAAACATGAAAGTTGTTCAAAATGTTATTTTAAGTCTAGAAAGAAGGTCATGAATTGCTGGAAAAGCTCATAGCATGGATTTGCATGATTGGTTAAAAATGAACTAAAAATGGCTTATAAGTTTGAAAAGTTGAAATTGAAAATTGGTTTGGGAGATCCATAAATCCAAAATAGGTCATCCAATATATCATTTTGATTGGAAACATCATTTTGATAACATTGGTTTAAATAGAATTTTCATTTGAGGCTTTAAAATGGGACATGCTTTGGAAAATTGAAACTTGCATTATAAGGCACCCTTGCAAAACTCAACATAAGCCAAAGGTGAGCTTGTTTTTCACTCATATCTTCTCATTATCTCATGTAAAGGTATTTTGACACCAAATTGTAAGGCATAAGGCATGAGATGAGAGAAATTCAATATGTCATCACATGAGATTTCAAGGACTTTCTAGATCATTCTAGATGATCCTAGACTTTTCCAATGATGGTTATTTAAAGAGTGCATCAAAGTGTGATTAGAGGTTGGTGAATGTTGAAGAATTCAGAGGAGAAAGAGAGAGAAGAATTGCCATTGAAGAGCTTCCTTCAAGATCAAGCAACTTGGGATTTCTTCCACCACAAGCTTTCTTCTTCAAAGCTTTTGCAAACAGAAAGATCCTCTCCATTAGAGGAGTGTTTGGCATCAATTGCAAGCTCTGCAACTACTCATAGCACCACTCACCATCACCATTCAACAGGTTCTTTCTTCCCCATATACCTTCTAAATTATATGCTTTCTGTCTGGCTTGTAGGTATAGAATGAACATGCTAGGATAGTTGTTTAGTTCCCTAGAGTTTCAGAGGGTTTGGTGAGGATTGATGGCAGGTGAAAGAATCTGTTAGGATCAAGAGCAAGCTAGATGTTAGGTTTTAATGCACGATGGATAGCTCATTGTAATGAGCATAGCATGTAGAGCAAGATTGGGGCATTAATTTTAAGTTTCAGAAGAATTGATCTCAGGTGAAATTCAAATGGTACCAGAACTTTAGCCTATCATAGTTCTTTTTAGGTTGAGTTTTAGAGGAATCTAGGACCACAGTTGTGTAGAGGGTAGTGAGTAGAATAATTTTGGTTTTTGTATCGTGAAGTTTCGTGGCCAGACGAGAGAGATAGAAAGAGTGTAAGTTCCTTGCATGAGAGTAAGGTTCAGAAACCCTAGGGTTTCGCTTGGAGAAGACGACTGACCACCCTTGGATCAGCCTGGATAATTGACTAAATCCTCTCAATCTACGGCTCAGATTGAACTAAAAAAAACGGAGGGAAATTTAAAATTGAAACGCAGTCGTTTGGTTTAGTGAGTCCGTGTGGGCTTAATCATTTTTCTACTCGCACCACCCCCTTTTCTGGCCCATATAATATTCAACTAACCTGCCTTGCTATTTTCACCCCCCTCCCCTTTAATTGATTTCTAATTTTTTTAATTCTTTTAATATTTCTTGCTTTTATAAAATTCATAAAAAATAGAAAATTGAATATTTTTTAATTCTTCTTTTTCCTATATGTTAATAAATCTGTCTAGAAATTCTAAATAAATAAAATGTCCATTTTATTTTCTTTTCATATTTTTAATAGATTTTTCTTTTAAATAGCTTTTTAATATGTTTAGGTTGATATCATGATTTTGTAGAATTTATTTTAGGACTTTCCCTTAGGATTTTTAATTCATTCTTTTTTGTGTAATTAGACATTGAATCATAGTTCCCCATAGGATTTAATTCTTGATTTTTAGATTAAAATTTGATTAGTTTAATTAGGGTGGCATTAGGGTATCCTAATTAGGGTTTAGGTTGTGCATAGGTAAGGAAATTCATTTTCTTTAAATAGTTTTGTCTTGATTTTTTGGGTAGAGGCATATGTGGATGTGATGGGTAGATGTTGTAGACCCTTGTGAATAATTGTTAGATTTTTCCCCCTTGGTTTAGTATTTTTAGGTATTTTCTGAAGTTGGCTGATGATTTTGTCTGTTCTGTGGTTATCTGTTCATTTCTGGGGTTTATTCTGGGGAATTTGTTGAGGGGCTTAGTTTGTTTTGAAGATCTTGTTGGAGAGCATGATGAAGAGAAGATGGTAGATCAAGACTCAGAGACCCAGAGCTTGGCTTTTTCCCTGTCTGTGAGGTTTGAGATCCTGAAGTTTGAAGGAAGTTCATGGTACTTTCCTGAGGAAGGCACTATGAATAACTTTCATTCTTTCTTCTCACCTCTTTCTTAAGTATCCAATGATGTTGGAGCCAACTTGTGAGTTTAATTTCTCCTGAGGAGGAATGTAAACTGATCACATGTTGTTGAGCCACAGGGGATATAATTCCTAAGTGGAAGCCTCCTAGTACTTTCCTGAGGAAGGTCCTATGGGTCTATTCACTTAGTTCCATTAGTTTATCTAGGATTTCTCAAGTATCCAATGACGTTGGAGCCAACTTGTGAGTTTAATTTCTCCTGAGGAGGAATGTAAACTGATCACAGTTGTTGAGCCACATAGGATACAACTCCTAAGTGGAAGCCTCCTAGTACTTTCCTGAGGAAGGTCCTATGAGTCTGTTCATTTAGTTCCACTAGTTCAGATAGGATTTCCTAAGTATCCAGTGATGTTGGAGCCTGCTTGTGAGTTTAATTTCTCCTGAGGAGGAATGTAAACTGATCACAGTGGTTGAGCCACATAGGATATGATTCCTGAGTATACACCTCCTAGTGCTTTCCTGAGGAAGACACTATGAGTCTGCTTACTTAGCTCCCTTTCTTTGGTAAGCTTGTTCTGAAGCTTGAAGACTGGGATTGATTCCTTTTGGTTAGGTTTTGCTTTAGGGCTTTGCTTAGATTTGATTCAGATTCTGTGTTAGGGTTAGGATCAGAGAGTAGATGTAGATTCTTTCTTTCTCAAGTATGTGTTTTGTTTGCCTGATGGCACTTCATTTCTTTTACCTGTATATTGCCTGTTGTTTATCTTCAGTATGATTACTGTTATTTCATGACTGGCTTGAGGTCGAGACGAGCTTGTGGAGGCTGAAGCCCCACACACATTTCCTCCCTCACTTGCATTGCATGCATTTTACTATTAAAGCTGATGCTTTTGTCTGTTTTGGTGTATCATTGACATGATCCCTTAGGACTCTCATTTCCTCTGATGAGGATTTGATGATAGACTTTTAGGTTGAAACCTATGCATGACAACATCTAGGAGTTCCCTGTTCAAACCTCAACCATAGGATGAATCCATGGCATGATAACAGTAGGACTTGATAGTCTCCCTCCTAGTTGGGCCTGTTCTCTTCTCATCTCAAAGCAGTTTAAGATACAGTAATCATGAATGATTTCTTTCGTACGTTACGAGCCTTAAGCTATCTGAGATTGGATGTTTAGTATGGTACCCCGTGGGTGACATGCGACGCATTCACTCTCAGGTCATAGTCTCTAGTGCGGTTGAGATCGCAAACGCAATAAAAAAACACTTCTTTTAGGAGATAACCCGTAGTTAGCCGAACTACGTTTGCTCTGATCTTTCATACCAGATGAAAGTACGTAGGCATAGGATGTGACGTCCTAGCGAGCAACCTTTCCCCGTAATCCTTCGTAGGTCGAACTACGTTGACTCTGATTTCTCGTTCCAGACGGGAATACGTAGGCATAAAGTGCGACGCTTTGCCGAGTCATTTTTCTTTTCTTTTGCAGCCAGCCTTGATAGGTAGATAAATTATAACCAACCCGTCCAAGTAGACAAACAAGCGAGGATCCCGTCGAGTACGACGGACGTGAGGGGTGCTAATACCTTCCCCTTGCGTAACCGACTCCCGAACCCAGACAATGGTTGCGATGACCTTGTCTTACCCTTTTTCGTCAGGTTTTTCCGATCGTTTCCTTTCCCGCTATGAGGGATAAATAACGAAAGGTGGCGACTCTTCTGTCATGCCGGCACCTTATTTTAGCGCAAGCGACAGCTGGAGACTCTGCTGGGGACATGAGCCCAGAGTCTCTGGTTCTCCGGTTCCCTATGAGAGTCAATCCTATCGTTTGTGTGTTTGCTTGTTGGGTTGCGTTTATTTATCGCGTTTTTACTTCCCGCTTTTTTATTTCCCGCATTTTATTTCCAGTTTGATATGATTATCTGTGCTGCTGTGGGAGAGGGATGTTACTATGAGTGAGAAGCCGGACCTGGGCTTGAGTACACACCTAGATATAGTTGTGGAGAAGTAGTAGACGAACCTGTCTGCTGAGCAGGCACAGTTCCCTATGAAAATCTGCGCTCAGACGAGATTCTTGCAGAGGTGCTCCTTTCCGGTCCTGAGGATCTGAGGGGAGTCTAGACGTGAGGATTGTCGACTCTAGGGACCGATCATTTGGAAGTCAGCTAAGAGAGGCCTCTTCATGACTTGATAATGCCACTCCTTCTGGGAATCGTATTGTCACTCATGAAAGTCTGTGACGCTGATGACCGCATAGGATGCCGTACCTTTGTCCGTGGATTAGGTCCATACCTGTGAGTGGGATTGGGATATTGCAGGAAACTTATACCTCCAGACTACCTGGTTTTCTCGACAGTGAATCAGTTATGTTGGTACCAAAGTTCTCAGTTGCAGATTTGACTGTTCTTGATAGAGCAAGGGTTTGATCAGAGGATCTTATTATCGGGTGCATGTCTGTTCTTGATAGAGCAGGTTTTGGTCAGAGTATTGTCATCAGAGGTTTGTTCCGGATAGAGCAGATTGTGAGTGAGGTCTGAAGATCTCATCGGCAGATGTTATTTGTTCTTGATAGAGCAGATTTTGAGTGAGGTCTGAAGACCTCATCGGCAGATGTTATTTGTTCTTGATAGGGCAGATTTTGAGTGGGGTCTGAAGATCTCATCGGCAGCTGTGTGTTTGTTCTCGACAGGGCAGATTTTTGATTTGGGGTCTGAAGACTTCATCAGCAGACGTTTCTGATCATACATCCCGGGTCCTTAGTATCAGGCACTTACTCTTGACAGAGCAGAATTTTGATCTCGATCCTATCAGATGGTTATTCTCAGCAGATCAGATCAGTGGTTTTACACCGGGGTTTCCTTCTCATCAGTGACTGTTGACACCGAATCTCCACAGCAGCCACCTGGATATATTGTTGCATACCTGCATTTTGCATTAGTTTGCATGATCATTCGCATTCCATTGACGTGTGTCTGTGACAGGTACCGTTTCCCCGATCCAGGATCTCGCTTCTTATTGTGTTATTACAGCAAGACTGTTGCGTACGAGTTCTCGGTCCCTGATGTGTTGAATCTAACTATTGCTGATACTATATGTGAGATTGCTGTTTCCATGATTGGGCCCAGATTCCCCTCCTTGTTATTGTCAGCACTGGTACTAAGGCGCCAGGATCGGGGGGAATCTCTCAAGCGCACAGACGCACGCATACATCTGCATAAAGCATTTTGCATGACATGCATTTTGTGCCTTTTCCTAACCTTTAATGTTGACAGGTTTTTCACGTACACAGGTTCCGAGCTGCTTTCGATCTCCAGGATTGATCAAAGACTCATCCACCGCTACTTAACTCGCGCTAATCAGACAAGGATAATGGACCAGGTACAGTCAGATGTTCAAGAGCTCCGTGAACGGATGGATCGTTTCATGGAGCTGATGCAGGTGGTCGCGAATGGTCAGGACCAGCTTCGTACTTTGGTTCAACCTCTCATCTCCAGGGTTGACAGTAATGGCATACTTCACGGCGGGGCTGTACCCACTCCTCCTCCAGTGGATACCCCACAGAACGTTGTCCCTGTTGCCGGAGGCAACGGTAGTGCTAACGGCAATCTGATGACTAATATCGGGCTCAACGCGGCTGGCGTCGGCAATGGTAGTTTGGGAGCCAATGTTAACATGGGGCCGGTCAACGGCAATGCTGGTGCAGGAAATCTGTTGGTGCCTCAACCGTGGTTGGAGGACCATCAGGATGACATATTTTCTCAGAGAGGTGTAGAAGCAGAGTTGAATGCTGAGGCTTGACTCAGGTTCAAGGCGCTGGAAGACAAGATGAGAAACATAGAAAATCAGAACACATTGGGCGTTGACATGTCCAACCTCGGGTTGATTGCTGACTTCAAGGTACCTCATAAGTTCAAGGTGCCTACCTTTGAGAAGTATAAGGGTACTACTTGCCCCCGGGTCCACCTCCGATCTTATTATAGAAAGATGTCCGCTTATTCTGACGATGAGAAGTTGCTGATGCACTTCTTTCAGGATAGTCTTTCTGGTCCATCGCTCGAATGGTATATGGGCCTGGAGCCCGCTACTGTGCGCACTTGGAAAGATCTTGCAGAAGCGTTCGTCCTCCACTATCAATACAATAGCGACTTGGCTCCCAACCGAGTTCAGCTTCAGAATCTCTCACAGCGGAACAATGAAAGCTTCAAAGAATACGCCCAGCGGTGGCGTGAATTGGCTGCTCGGGTTCAACCGCCGATGGTTGAGTGTGAGCTAGTGCAAATGTTCGTGGCTTCCCTTCCTGGAATCTATTATGAAAAGCTGGTCAGTGGCATGTCTGGAACATTCTCGGCTCTCATCACTTTGGGCGAGCATGTTGAGAACGGTATAAAGATCGGAAAAATTCAGGGCGAATCATCCTCAGCCGGAGGAGGTAGCAAGAAGCCTTACGCTGGCAAGCGTCGAGAGGGAGATGCCAGTGTTGTCACTAATGCTCGGAGAAAGTGCAAGGGCCCTCAACCTCAGATTGCTAGCATAAATATTCCAGCTGCTCCACCGCAGCAGCAGCAGCAGCAGCCTCAGTAGCAGAATCAGCAGGGGTATAAAAGATACCAGAATTGGGCTCCCCTGGCAAGTCGTCATTTTGATACTCCACCTATGTCGTATGCACAGCTTTTGCAAACGTTGCTTCAGCTCCAATTAGTTCAAAAGAGGATGTTGGCTCCCTTAACAGGGGCACCACCACCGGGGTATGACGCCAGTGCTACTTGTGAGTTCCATACTGGGGCACCTGGCCATACGATTGAGAATTGTAAAGCTTTTAAGCACAAAGTCCAGGACTTGGTAGACGCCAAGGTTATCAACTTTTCTGACAACGTGCCCAACGTCACTAAAAACCCGATGCCTCATCATAAGGGGGGCGGAGTGAATGCTGTTATCACTGAGGAGAGTGCGGACTTGCTGACTGATGTCAAAGATTTGAAGACGCCGTTGAGTTTTGTCAAGGCTAAGTTGCTGAAGAGGGGCTTCTTCCCTGGATGTGGAGAGTTATGTATGGCTTGTGCTACACTTCCTGATGGGTGTGAGCAGCTGATCGAAGGTATCCAAAGTCTGATGTCCGAGGGTATTTTGCAGTTCAGCCGGAGCGTTGAGAGTGCATCAGGGGAAGTCATGCTGAAGCAGGCAGATGAAGTTGCTACCATTACTATTCCTCGTCACCCTATCACTATTTCAGCACCCCGACCGCCTACTGTTACTATCACCAGGGCCGGACCGATCCCATTCGAGAGTACTAATGCCGTTCCATGGCATTACAGCGCCGAAGTTTACTGCAATGGTCAGAAGATAGAGCTTGAGCCATTCGGATCGACTGTGCAGAATCTTACCGAAGTCAGTGGTATCACTAGAAGCGGTAGAGTGTTTGCGCCAGCAGAGATTGCAGCAGAGAAAGTGGTCCGGGCTGACGCTGTGGATAAGGGTAAAGGTAAAGCTGTCGAAGAGGTCCCTGCTGGGGCAGAAAAAGATTTGCTAGTTAAAGATGCTGAAGAGTTCATGCGGCTAATCAAGAAGAGTGACTACAAAATTGTAGATCATCTTCATCAGACTCCGTCAAAGATCTCTATTCTTAACTTGTTGCTGTGTTCTGAAGCGCACCGCAACGTGTTACTGAAGGTATTGAATGCTGCATACGTGTTGCAGGAGATATCAGTAAATCAACTCGAGGAAGTAGTGGCCCATGTTAACGTTGGTAATGGGATGGGATTTACAGATCTGGAGCTGACTCCTAAGGGAAGAGATCACAACAACGCCTTGCACGTCTCGATAGAGTGCAGAGGCACGATTATGTCACATGTCCTGGTGGATACGGGTTCCTCGCTTAATGTGCTTCCGAAGAAAGCACTGATGAAGTTGGACACCCGTGGATTGCTTTTCACGCCTAGTGACCTAGTTGTGAAAGCCTTTGATGGGACCAAGCGCCACGTCTTCGGAGAGTTGACCCTGCCAATTCAAGTTGGTCCAGAGACATTCAATACGGTTTTCTATATCATGGATATCATGCCTGCCTACAGTTGCCTCTTAGGTCGGCCATGGATCCATTCTGCTGGTTCCGTGACGTCCACGCTGCATCAGAAGCTCAAATATGCTGTCGGGGGCAGCATAGTAACCGTTTGTGGTGAAGAGGACATCATGGTGAGCCACCTGTCGTCCTTTAAATATGTTGAAATGGATGGCGAAATCCATGAAACGCTCTGCCAAGCATTTGAAACCGTCAGGGTAAAAGAGGTAGCTCCTGTCGTCGCAGAGAAGCAAGAGATGAGTCTCTCCTCGTTTAAGGAAGCTCGGGTCGTTGTCGAAGCCGGTTCCACCCTAGGCTGGGGGCACGTCTTGGATATACCAATCAAGCAGGATAAGTTTGGATTGGGGTATTCTCCTGGAGCTGAAGCTTCATCTTCTTCTGGCAGCTCGTCTCGTGGAAAAGGGCCGATCCTATTCACCAAGGGGGGAGTAATTTTCGAGAGCATCAATGCTGCGTCGGAGGACAGCGGGGACAGTGATTGCGATCTTGACGCCTGGATTCAACCGAGCAAGCCAGGCGAGCACCTCCACAATTGGACCATCAAGGAAATTATCAAGCTGACAAGTGAAGAGGAATGATTTGCTTTTTACAATCTTTGTACAACCCTATGTCCTGCCCGGGGCATAGTGGTTTTACTGTCAGGGCCTCGTTGGATTATGTGTATGCATTTTGTTAATAAATAAAAGGCGTTTTCTTCGTAATCAGATATTGTGTTCTCTGTTATTCCTGTTTTATGTTTATTTCGAAAAACAGCAAAATGACAACGAGGTTTGTGCTAACCTGCATATTCTTGCTTTAAACTTAACCCTTGTTATTGCAGGATCCACGTAACAGATGACATCGACTCTGGACCCTCTACGGCTCACTACGACTTTGATTGCCCGATCTATCAAGCCGAGGATGAGATTGATGAAGACGAAGACCTTCCGGAAGAATTGGCCCGCTTGTTGAAACAAGAGGAGAAGGTTATTCTGCCTCACGAGGAGGATATTGAGATTATAAACCTGGGTTCTGAGGAGCTCGTCAGAAATGTCAGAGTAGGGGCTGCGCTGCAGAATGATATCAAGCATAGACTGGTCGAGATGCTTCGAGAGTATAGTGACGTCTTTGCTTGGTCATATGAGGATATGCCCGGACTGGACACTGATATCGTGGTTCATCGCTTGCCGTTGCGAGAAGATTGCCCTCCAGTCAAGCAGAAGCTTAGGAGGACGAGACCAGACATGGCTGTAAAAATCAAAGAAGAAGTCCAGAAGCAGTTGGACGCAGGATTTCTAGCCGTTACCACTTACCCTCCGTGGGTCGCCAACATAGTGCCTGTACCGAAGAAGGACGGTAAGGTACGCATGTGCGTCGATTATCGGGATTTGAATAGGGCGAGCCCTAAGGATGATTTCCCGTTGCCTCATATTGATGTGTTGGTCGACAATACAGCCCAGTTTTCCGTGTTTTCGTTCATGGATGGCTTCTCCGGTTACAATCAGATTAAGATGGCGCCGGAGGATAGGGAGAAGACGACGTTTATTACCCCCTGGGGAACATTTTGCTACAAGGTAATGCCCTTCGGTCTGAAGAACGCAGGGGCCACTTACCAGCGAGCAATCGTAACTTTGTTTCATGATATGATTCATCATGAGATCGAGGTCTATGTTGATGACATGATTGCAAAGTCCCAAACGGAGGAAGAGCATCTGGTCAACCTGTTGAAGCTGTTTGAGAGGCTTAGGAAGTTCAAGCTGAGGCTGAATCCTAACAAGTGCACTTTCGGAGTGCGGTCTGGAAAGTTATTGGGGTTTATCGTTAGTGAACGAGGTATTGAAGTTGATCCTGCGAAAATAAAAGCTATCCAAGAAATGCCAGCGCCAAAAACAGAAAAAGAAGTTCGTGGTTTCCTGGGCCGAATAAACTACATTGCAAGGTTTATCTCTCAGCTCACGGTCACTTGTGAACCGATGTTCAAGCTTTTAAAGAAAGATCAGGCGGTTACTTGGAATGAGGATTGCCAGAAGGCATTCGACAAAATAAAGCAGTATCTTCAAGAACCTCCAATCTTGATACCCCCAGTGGCTGGACGGCCATTAATCATGTACCTGACGGTTCTGGAGAATAGTATGGGGTGTGTTCTCGGTCAGCACGACGAGACGGGCAAAAAGGAGCATGCCATTTATTATTTGAGTAAAAAGTTCACTGAGTGTGAATCTCGATACTCGATGCTGGAGAAGACGTGTTGTGCATTAGCTTGGGTTGCCAAACGTCTGCGACAGTATATGCTCAATCACACCACTATGCTAATTTCGAAGATGGATCCGATCAAGTACGTCTTCGAAAAGCAGGCTCTTTCAGGCAGGATTGCCAGATGGCAAATGGTGTTAACAGAATATGATATTCAGTACGTCTCTCAGAAAGCCATTAAGGGAAGCGTATTGTCTGATTACCTTGCCGAACAGCCAATCGAAGACTACCAGCCGATGAAGTTCGAATTCCCTGATGAGGATATTATGTTTCTCAAAGCGAAGGATTACGATGAGCCATTACCCGATGAGGGGCCGGATAGGAAGTCTCAGTGGAAGTTGATATTCGACGGAGCGGTTAATTCCTATGGAAGTGGTATCGGGGCTATCATCATGACTCCTCACGGATCCCACATCCCGTTTACTGCGAGACTGACGTTTCCAGTTACCAACAACGAAGCCGAGTATGAAGCATGTATTATGGGTCTAGAAGAGGCAATTGATTTGAGAATCAAGAATCTAGACATATATGGTGACTCAGCGCTTGTAATCAATCAGATCAAAGGGGAATGGGAAACTCGTCAAGCGAATTTAGTGCCGTACATGAATTATGCCAGGAGGCTGCTTCCGTTCTTCGATCGAGTGGAACTTCATCATGTACCCAGGGCTGAAAATCAAATGGCTGATGCTTTAGCCACGCTGGCTTCAATGTATAAAGTCAACTATTGGAATGAGGCTCCAAGAATTGTACTTTCGCGTCTTGATAGACCGGCATTTGTCTTCGCAATCGAGGATGCCACTGACGACAAGCCATGGTTACACAACATCCAGACCTTCCTTATGACTAAGGAGTATCCTGCGGGTGCGTCAGCCCAGGATAAGAAGACTCTGAGGAGGCTATCTGGAAACTTTTATCTCAATCCCGATGGAGTGCTGTATAAGAGAAACCACGATCTCGTGCTACTCAGATGTGTAGATGAGAAAGAGGCAAGTATGCTCATGGAGGAAGTCCATGAGGGCACATTTGGTACGCACGCCGGCGGGCATGCCATGACGAGAAAGATCCTGAGAGCAGGATATTACTGGCTGACTATGGAGTCGGATTGCTTCAGATTCGCGAAGAAATGTCATAAGTGCCAGATTTATGCTGATAAAGTTCATGTGCCGCCGTGCCCGTTGAATGTCATGTCCTCCCCTTGGCCGTTCTCTATGTGGGGCATCGACATGATAGGCAAGATCGAGCCCACCGCATCCAATGGTCATCGTTTCATTCTGGTAGCTATCGACTACTTCACCAAATGGGTGGAGGCAACCTCGTACGCTAATGTGACCAAGCAGGTGGTAGCTAAATTCATAAAGAGGGACATCATCTGTCGCTACGGAATTCCCGAGCGGATCATTACTGATAATGGTTCGAATTTGAATAACAAGATGATGAAGGAGCTGTGCCAGAGCTTCAAGATTGAACACCACAACTCATCTCCTTACCGGCCGAAGATGAATGGCGTTGTTGAAGCGGCCAACAAGAACATCAAGAAGATTGTTCAGAAGATGGTTGTGACGTACAAAGATTGGCACGAGATGTTGTCGTTTGCCTTGCACGGTTATCGTACGACGGTGCGTACGTCGACCGGGGCAACTCCTTTCTCCTTGGTGTACGGTATGGAAGCTGTCCTACCGCTAGAAGTGGAGATTCCTTCTTTGCGAGTTTTGGTTGATGTGAAACTCGACGAGGCAGAATGGATTACGAATCGCTTGAACCAACTCAGCCTGATGGACGAGAAGAGGTTGGCATCGATTGCATTTGGTCGCCTGTACCAAAGCCGAATGAAGAAAGCTTATGACAAGAAGGTGCGTCCTAGAAGCTTTCAGACGGGTGATCTCGTCCTGAAGAAAATTCTTCCGCCCCACTCCGATCACCGGGGCAAATGGACTCCGAATTACGAAGGGCCGTATGTCGTCAGCAAGGTCTTCTCGGGAGGAGCTTTGTTGTTATCCACGATGGATGGTGAAGATTTTGCATCCCCAGTGAACGCGGACGCAGTTAAAAAATACTTTGCTTGAAAGAGACCCGCTGGACAAAAAAGAAAGAGTCCAGGCAAAAAGGGGCATCCCGGCGATCCAAAAACAGAATAAAAGGTTCGGGCAAAAATTAGGGATATATTGAAAAATGTACACCCGCGAAGTCGAAAACCTACACTGGGCAGCTTCGGCAAAAAAGGGTATCCCGGTGAACTGAAAACCCGTAAAGGGCGGTTCACGCAAAAGTTAGGGATTTGAATAAGCAAATGACTGCGTTCCGCGTGTGGACTTTCATTGTTTAGTGGTTTGGAGGACCTGAGGGCCGTTTATCTGAATCAATCTCTTCCGAAGCTGAAGCGTCGGAGAAGTATCGAAGTCGAGTGGGTCTTAGAGGGATCAACTCATGGTGTTCGTCTACGCCTCGTTGCCGACATTTGTATATACTGATGTATATTTATGTTTTCTTTTTGCGCGGCTTCCTCATTCCAGGAGCTTGCCTCTGTTGTAAAACATTTTTGCCCATTCAGGGGTTCACCATCAATAAAATGCACATTATTCAACAATTCTGTTTGTCTGTTTAGCATTTATCTGTTTTGTTTGCGAATGAAAACGCCGATGTTTTTGTAATAAAATGCGCATACATAAACTTACGGGCCTAGGCCCATTGATTGTTGAAACAATTAATTAACTGAATATTGTCACGAGATAATAACCTGGATAGGCCCCTTTGAGGAGGGTATCTTGTCTGTTTTCTTGTGTTGCTGCAGGTGTAGCACCTTCCAGAAGATGTGCCGTGCGCATCCCCGAAGCAGGATGAATCCTCCTTCTCTAGCAGAGTTCAGTAGTCCCTCCTCCGCAGAATCTGAGCGCAAATAGTGAGCATTGATATGTCTTCCCCAGGTAGAGATGATTCTCTTCCCCAAGCAGACGCATCCTGAAGGAATGTCACCCCATCCGCTGAGCCAAGCACCGAAGAATGATGTCGTCTTTTCCCCCAGCACCGGGTCACAAGTGCAGATTTCATAGGAGTGTTCGGGTGCCGAAGCTCGTGTTTTCCCCAGTAAAGTCACCGAAGCAGGTGTCTCCCCCAACATCGGGTCACAAGTGCAGATTTCATAGGAGTGTTCGGGTGCCGAAGCTCGTGTTTTCCCCAGTAAAGTCACCGAAGCAGGTGTCTCCCCCAGCACTGGGTCACAAGCGCAGGATTCGCAGGAAGCTATTCTTATGCCGAAGGATGCAGTAACTGATGGTGCCAGTAAAATCTCCAGCGGAATTGAGATTCCCCACCAGAGTTATGTTCTCTCCTGAAGTTGGATGATTCCCTCTTCCCCCAGTAGAGTGTTGGAACAGCTGATGTTATATTCCTCTGCAAAGTTGTACTCTCCCCCGAAGTCAGATGATTCTTTCTTCCCCGGCGAAATTGAAATTCCTCACCAGGGTCGTACTCTCCAGTGAAGTAGAATGATTTCTCTCCCCAGCTGAGTCTGCAGAAAAGCAGAATCCTTGGAGGCAGTTGAGACCTTGAATGGATGTTCCCTAGCAGATATTGAACAGCTGATGCTGTATTTCCCCGGAATCGCGCTCTCTCCAATGAAGCAGAATGACTTCTCCTTCCCCAGCCGAGTTTGCAGATGTCCAAGAGAGCCGAGTCCTTGGAAGTGGATTAGATCATGATTGATTTTCCCCAGTGGAGTGCTGACCAGCTGAAGTTGTCTCCCCACAGAGTTGTCATCACCAGAAGAGTAGCCGAGACGGCCACGCAGTTCACTCCCGCGATTGACATCGCTCTCCTTCAGCAGGTTCGGGTTCTCGTAGAGCTTCGTCCCCTGCAGAGATCAACTGAAGTTGTTTTCCCTGCAGCAATCAATGGAAGATCAATTCCCCAGACGGAGTCCAATTGATACCAGCGTGTCCACGTTCTCCTCAGCAGGATGATTCCTCTATCTGAGTAGTTCTTTCTCCGTGACAGGAGAATTTCCCCCTCGGCATTTATTTTGCTGACGGGATTGCATCATAGTGCATGACTGCATAGCATTTAACATTGCATAGCATTTAACATTGCATAGCACTGTACGACATTGCCTAGCATTTAGCATAAACGCATATCATTCCCACCATGTGGGTCATGGCGCAGAAGCATACGCATCATAAGCATGATCTAGGTTACTATCATTCTTGTTTTACAGGTGTTCCACCAAGAGACCAGTTGCTCAGGACGATTCTTGATATTCTCCCCAACGAGGTCGCTTTCTTAAGATGATTCTTAAGACCCCGGTGTAACTCCCACAGTCGATTGCTCAAGATGATTTTTGAGATCCCCAGCGAAGTCTTCAGTTTGAGATGATTCTCGAATCCCTCAGCAGGGCCGTTTGCTTAAGATGATTCTTAAGACCTCAGCGCAGGTTCCCGAATGGTTTGCTCAGGATGATTCTTGAGTTCCCCAGTAGCGTCCTAAGCAAGAGTTGCCCAGGAAGATTCCAGGAATACCCAGCAGAATAAAGTATCCAGAAAGGTTATCAGTTCAGGATGATTCTTGAAGATACCCAACGGAGTTGTTTGTTCAAGATGATTCTTGAAGTCCTTAGCAGCGTGATATGTCTGCTCCAATGGTGATGTCTAATCTGAAGATGGATTTCGTAAATGCCTGAAGGCGATATCAGAAGGTTCCTGTGAGCTCAGATGTCCTTGTTGATGAATCAACGTGTGGCTGAAGACAAGGTTCCAAAGTTTGTAAATGCAGCTTTCATGTACAAGATGATCCGTGTTTGTCTGAAGACCAAGTTAGTTGTCCTGAGGAGATGATTGATTGCGATCAAGTGGATAGTTTTTCTTCTGACTGAAGTCGAAGATGTTTCTCCAGCTGAAGTGGAGTTTTGCCTGAAGGCAAAGTGTTTGAATCCCCGTAGAGTCATGAATGGCTCAGGATACCATTTCTTTGACTGAAGTCACAGATTTCCTAAGCTGAAGCGAAGGTGCCTAAGGGCAAGGTTATCCCCAAGGTCATGAATGACCTAGGATTCATTTTTCGGACTGAAGGCCGAAGTATATCCCTGACTGAGGTCACGGATGCTCTATAGCAGAGGTGAAGTTGCCTGAAGGCAGATCCATGTATCCTTGAAGGCCAAAGACCATTTCTTCAGACTGAAGTCGAAGATACCTCCTTCAGAGTTGCCGACGGGCAAAGTTTACATCCTTGAAGGCCAAGGATGTTGTTTCTAGCTGAAGCTGGAATAGCCGACGGGCAGGGTTTCATCTTTCTTCAGAAGAACTTGAAGATTCTCCAGCGGATCTGGAGTGGCCAGGGGCCAGGGTTCCATCTATCTTCAGAAATACTTGAAGATCTTTTCTAGCTGAAGCTGGAAGTAGCCAGGGGCCAGGGTTTCATATATCTGTAGTGTTGAAGTTCTACGGTTTCTCAGTGTGCAGTAGTATTCGGATGTTCGTTATGGTTCTGAGGGTGAACCCCAGATCAGAGTGTGCTCGGTTAAGTCTCTCATTCCCAACGGAGTGGTTCCAAATACGCAAGTGTACCTTTTGTTCCATGTACCAGGGGTGAACCCCAGGTCAGAGTTGTTCAGGGTTGTATTTTCTCCAGCGGCGAGGTTGGATGTTTGTCCGGCGGCGAGGTTGGATGTTTGTTCGACGGCGAGGTTGAACGTTTGGATTTGACGGCGAGGTCAGATCATTCTTTGTCCGGCGGCGAGGTTGGATGTTTTGTTCGACGGCGAGGTTGAACGTTTGGATTTGGCGGCGAGGTCAGATCATCATTTGTTCGGCGGCGAGGTTGGATGCTTGTTCGACCGCGAGGTTGAACGTTTGGATTTGGCGGCGAGGTCAGATCATCATTTGTCCGGCGGCGAGGTCAGATCAGGTTTGTTCGACGGCGAGGTTGAACGTGTGGATTTGACGGCGAGGTCAGATCAGGTTTGTTCGACGGTGAGGTTGAATGTTTGTTTGACGGCGAGGTCAGACTCTTTAAATCCCCAGTAGAGATGATGTTTGTACGACGGCGATGTCGAGTGTCTCTCAGAGGATGTTTGTTTCCGACGGCGATGTCAGATTTAGTTTTCCCACGGCGATGTCAGGTGATTTAGTCTTCCAGCGGCGATGTTGGGTGTTGTGGTTGTCTGAAGGCAATGTCAGAAGAATTTAATGTGGATAACTGACGGTGATGTCAGGTCGATATTTCTCCAGCTAGTTGCCGTGCAGCTGGTATTGCAGTATTCGAAGGTTGTTCCCCGCAGAGTACCGTGTGCTCGTGCAGTTGGCAAATTTTCGGGTTTATCGATATTCAACCGTCTCGTACCTTGATTGGCTGAAAGCCGTTCGCTTCTCACCCAGTCAGGTTCAAGCCGTTTGAATAGGGGCAGCTGTTGCACCCCAAAATTTGACCAACAATTATTTATTCATTGAGTGTTGGAAAGTTGATACCTTCATCAGAAAGTTCAAGAGATCCTCAGAGGAGGGGGTTGAAACCAGGGTTGTGTGCTTCATAGCTTGAGAGTTGTGGGTGCTCCTCAGGTGATTCTGAGACTTTGAGAATGAACTTTATGTTTTGAGAAAGCCTATGAGATGTCTTGATAGCCATCATGAAGCCCAGAGAAGTCATTGTGCAAGGGTTCAGAAGATTCAACCATGAATGGTAGAATTAGGGTTTTGACTGGGTCAACCCTAGATCAGCTGAAAATTTGGAGAAGGTTGAGACCTAATCCAAGGGCCATGAGATCATGGAATGATGCATAGAGATGTTATAAAGATGATTCCTAGATCAACTCATCATGATTGAAGGGTTTGAGAAGTTTCAAGTCAGGGTTTCCAAGGATTGTCAGTGAAAAAACCCTAATTTAATCCCTATCTTCCAGGCAGTTTTAGCTCTAGATGTGATTGATATCTCATCTTCACCACAACATGAATGTTGTAGAGCTTGTTCTTAGCTTTAATTTGAGTGGTGGAAGTCCTTGATAGGAGTTGCAGAGCTCAAGTTATGGTTTTGACAAATTACAGGTCAGCTGAGGTGTGTGAATCTGGGTCCTTGAAAGTCACCCAACTTGCAGACAACTTTTGCCCTAGTAGGATGATTCCTATGATCTCTTGGTAAACATGAATGTTGAAGGGAATCTTCTTAACTTTAATTTGAGTGGTAGAAGTCCTTGATAGGATTTGTAGAACTCAACTTATGGTTTGAACAAGACAGGGGTATTTTGGTCATTTGTCAGTTATAGGTCATTTTAAGCAAAGGCCATATCTCCTATTTCCAAGCCTCAAATGGAAAAACTCAAAACATGAAAGTTGTTCAAAATGTGATTTTAAGTCTAGAAAGAAGGTCATGAATTGCTGTAAAAGCTCATAGCATGGATTTGCATGATTGGTTAAAAATGAACTAAAAATGGCTTATAAGTTTGAAAAGTTGAAATTGAAAATTGGTTTGGGAGATCCACAAATCCAAAATAGGTCATCCAATATATCATTTTGATTGGAAACATCATTTTGAGAACATTGGTTTAAATAGAATTTTCATTTGAGGCTTTAAAATGGGACATGCTTTGGAAAATTGAAACTTGCATTATAAGGCACCCTTGCAAAACTCAACATAAGCCAAAGGTGAGCTTGTTTTTCACTCATATATTCTCATTATCTCATGTAAAGGTATTTTGACACCAAATTGTAAGGCATAAGGCATGAGATGAGAGAAATTCAATATGTCATCACATGAGATTTCAAGGACTTTCTAGATCATTCTAGATGATCCTAGACTTTTCCAATGATGGTTATTTAAAGAGTGCATCAAAGTGTGATTAGAGGTTGGTGAGTGTTGAAGAATTCAGAGGAGAAAGAGAGAGAAGAATTGCCATTGAAGAGCTTCCTTCAAGATCAAGCAACTTGGGATTTCTTCTACCACAAGCTTTCTTCTTCAAAGCTTTTGCAAACAGAAAGATCCTCTCCATTAGAGGAGTGTTTGGCATCAATTGCAAGCTCTGCAACTACTCATAGCACCACTCACCATTACCATTCAACAGGTTCTTTCTTCCCCATATACCTTCTAAATTATATGCTTTCTGTCTGGCTTGTAGGTATAGAATGAACATGCTAGGATAGTTGTTTAGTTCCCTAGAGTTTCAGAGGGTTTGGTGAGGATTGATGGCAGGTGCAAGAATCTGTTAGGATCAAGAGCAAGCTGGATGTTAGGTTTTAATGCACGATGGATAGCTCATTGTGATGAGCATAGCATGTAGAGCAAGATTGGGGCATTAATTTTAAGTTTCAGAAGAATTGATCTCAGGTGAAATTCAAATGGTACCAGAACTTTAGCCTATCATAGTTCTTTTTAGGTTGAGTTTTAGAGGAATCTAGGACCACAGTTGTGTAGAGGGTAGTGAGTAGAATAATTTTGGTTTTTGTATCGTGAAGTTTCGTGGCCAGACGAGAGAGATAGAAAGAGTGTAAGTTCCTTGCATGAGAGTAAGGTTCAGAAACCCTAGGGTTTCGCTTGGAGAAGACGACTGACCACCCTTGGATCAGCCTGGATAATTGACTAAATCCTCTCAATCTACGGCTCAGATTGAACTAAAAAAACAGAGGGAAATTTAAAATTGAAACGCAGTCGTTTGGTTTAGTGAGTCCGTGTGGGCTTAATCATTTTTCTACTCGCACCACCCCCTTTTCTGGCCCATATAATATTCAACTAACCTGCCTTGCTATTTTCACCCCCCTCCCCTTTAATTGATTTCTAATTTTTTTAATTCTTTTAATATTTCTTGCTTTTATAAAATTCATAAAAAATAGAAAATTGAATATTTTTTAATTCTTCTTTTTCCTATATGTTAATAAATCTGTCTAGAAAATTCTAAATAAATAAAATGTCCATTTTATTTTTTTTTCATATTTTTAATAGATTTTTCTTTTAAATAGCTTTTTAATATGTTTAGGTTGATATCATGATTTTGTAGAATTTATTTTAGGACTTTCCCTTAGGATTTTTAATTCATTCTTTTTTGTGTAATTAGACATTGAATCATAGTTCCCCATAGGATTTAATTCTTGATTTTTAGATTAAAATTTGATTAGTTTAATTAGGGTGGCATTAGGGTATCCTAATTAGGGTTTAGGTTGTGCATAGGTAAGGAAATTCATTTTCTTTAAATAGTTTTGTCTTGATTTTTTGGGTAGAGGCATATGTGGATGTTATGGGTAGATGTTGTAGACCCTTGTGAATAATTGTTAGATTTTCCCCCCTTGGTTTAGTATTTTTAGGTATTTTCTGAAGTTGGCTGATGATTTTGTCTGTTCTGTGGTTATCTGTTCATTTCTGGGGTTTATTCTGGGGAATTTGTTGAGGGGCTTAGTTTGTTTTGAAGATCTTGTTGGAGAGCATGATGAAGAGAAGATGGTAGATCAAGACTCAGAGACCCAGAGCTTGGCTTTTTCCCTGTCTGTGAGGTTTGAGATCCTGAAGTTTGAAGGAAGTTCATGGTACTTTCCTGAGGAAGGCACTATGAATAACTTTCATTCTTTCTTCTCACCTCTTTCTTAAGTATCCAATGATGTTGGAGCCAACTTGTGAGTTTAATTTCTCCTGAGGAGGAATGTAAACTGATCACATGTTGTTGAGCCACATGGGATACAATTCCTAAGTGGAAGCCTCCTAGTACTTTCCTGAGGAAGGTCCTATGGGTCTATTCACTTAGTTCCATTAGTTTATCTAGGATTTCTCAAGTATCCAATGACGTTGGAGCCAACTTGTGAGTTTAATTTCTCCTGAGGAGGAATGTAAACTGATCACAGTTGTTGAGCCACATAGGATACAACTCCTAAGTGGAAGCCTCCTAGTACTTTCCTGAGGAAGGTCCTATGAGTCTGTTCATTTAGTTCCACTAGTTCAGATAGGATTTCCTAAGTATCCAGTGATGTTGGAGCCTGCTTGTGAGTTTAATTTCTCCTGAGGAGGAATGTAAACTGATCACAGTGGTTGAGCCACATAGGATATGATTCCTGAGTATACACCTCCTAGTGCTTTCCTGAGGAAGACACTATGAGTCTGCTTACTTAGCTCCCTTTCTTTGGTAAGCTTGTTCTGAAGCTTAAAGACTGGGATTGATTCCTTTTGGTTAGGTTTTTCTTTAGGGCTTTGCTTAGATTTGATTCAGATTCTATGTTAGGGTTAGGATCAGAGAGTAGATGTAGATTCTTTCTTTCTCAAGTATGTGTTTTGTTTGCCTGATGGCACTTCATTTCTTTTACCTGTATATTGCCTGTTGTTTATCTTCAGTATGATTACTGTTATTTCATGACTGGCTTGAGGTCGAGACGAGCTTGTGGAGGCTGAAGCCCCACACACATTTCCTCCCTCACTTGCATTGCATGCATTTTACTGTTAAAGCTGATGCTTTTGTCTGTTTTGGTGTATCATTGACATGATCCCTTAGGACTCTCATTTCCTCTGATGAGGATTTGATGATAGACTTTTAGGTTGAAACCTATGCATGACAACATCTAGGAGTTCCCTGTTCAAACCTCAACCATAGGATGAATCCATGGCATGATAACAGTAGGACTTGATAGTCTCCCTCCTAGTTGGGCCTGTTCTCTTCTCATCTTAAAGCAGTTTAAGATACAGTAATCATGAATGATTTCTTTCGTACGTTACGAGCCTTAAGCTATCTGAGATTGGATGTTTAGTATGGTACCCCGTGGGTGACATGCGACGCATTCACTCTCAGGTCATAGTCTCTAGTGCGGTTGAGATCGCAAACGCAATAAAAAAACACTTCTTTTAGGAGATAACCCGTAGTTAGCCGAACTACGTTTGCTCTGATCTTTCATACCAGATGAAAGTACATAGGCATAGGATGCGACGTCCTAGCGAGCAACCTTTCCCCGTAATCCTTCGTAGGCCGAACTACGTTGACTCTGATTTCTCGTTCCAGACGGGAATACATAGGCATAAAGTGCGACGCTTTGCCGAGTCATTTTTCTTTTCTTTTGCAGCCAGCCTTGATAGGTAGATAGATTATAACCAACCCGTCCAAGTAGACAAACAAGCGAGGATCCCGTCGAGTACGACGGACGTGAGGGGTGCTAATACCTTCCCCTTGCGTAACCGACTCCCGAACCCAGACAATGGTTGCGATGACCTTGTCTTACCCTTTTTCGTCAGGTTTTTTCGATCGTTTCCTTTCCCGCTATGAGGGATAAATAACGAAAGGTGGCGACTCTTCTGTCATGCCGGCACCTTATTTTCGCGCAAGCGACACACACTCCCACATAAAGGCGCACCAACAATTCATAAATAATTAATTTAAAAAGAACGGGCGTTACATCATGCATATTAGCAGCAACACCTGTAGCACACTTAGAGAAGCAACAACATATCATCACATCATGAGAATTTGCTCAGTGCAGACATGCACAGCAGCAACTACAAATAACACACCTTCCACCTGTGAGGGATACATCTCAACACACTAAACCTGCTGGTCAATTACTACTCCTACCACCACACCTTACCTTTTCCCCCTTTTTAGCCAAAAATTTAGATCAAAACTAATCAAATAGTATAGATCAAAATAAGTATGGAATCACAAATTTAGGGGTTATTATAACACACTGCTCATGAAGAGCAACACAAATATTTCATGCTGTCACATTAAAACAAAACCTAAGCAAGGAAACAAAAAAAAAACTAGTCACACCAGCAGCACACCATCATCAGCTCAGAAACCAACATCACCTCATCATCTTGACCCACACATCATTCTACCAACACATTAATCTTCCTCGTCTTCAGCAGAACTAGAACTAACCTCCTCAACATCTTTATCACTTGCCTCCTCAGAACTGGCAACAGCTTCCTCTGATGCAGCATCCTGGCCATCATCCTCCCTTGAACCATCATCAATTCTCTCCTCATCAGTGTCAGTGAACTCAGAATCTTCATCTTGCTCAAGAGACCTGATCAATCTTTCAAGATTCTGCTTCCTTGTATCCAACTCCTTGCAAGTTTCTTTGAGCATTGCAATAACCTCAGCTTTTCTTGTCCTGGAACTTTCCTTGGATGTTTCTGCAGATGTCATGACAATGCCAGGAACATGAGTTCCTTGAAACAGCTTGTGATGGAAGGACAAAGGGCTTTCTCTCTTGCTTGCAGAATCATTTTCTTTGAGAATATTGGGATACTTATTTAAGATTATTCCACAGATAAGAGAAGGAAATGCAATGGGGCCTTTTATACTATAGCTGCCTGCATGCTTCATGGTCTGATAAAAAATATAGGTCCCATAGTCAAATTTAGTTTTGGTTCCAACAACATAGATAAACTTCCCAAGGATAGTTGCTACAATTGACTTATGATTTGTGGGAACCCAATTAGCAGCACCAATCTTATGTAACATAGCATACTTGACACTCAGTTTGCTGGCAACGAACTTTCCTTTTGATGGCCGGCTTTTTACTTGGTTGGCTATTATCACTTGACACACTTTGTTGTTAGGAATAACTATATCAGGTTGTGCTCCATCTGATCTTCCCAGATAGTTATTGATGGTTGTTGAAGAAAAATTGACACATTTCCCTCTTACATAAACCTTGCCAAACTCATTTGATTTCCTATCAGCACATTCTTCTGACAGGTTAACTATGAATTCTTTGACAAGTAACTCATAGCAGTGTGAGAATTGAGTGACTGTTTTCATTAAACCAGCATCATGAATAAGATTCATGATCTCTTTGTTTTCAAGAGCATTCTGAGCTAGCTCTCTCTCCAATGCTAGCCTCTTATGAAATACATATTTCCATCTGTTGACCCTTGATGGATAATGGAATGATACATTGTCAATAGGAACATCAGGAACACTAGCAGCAAGTTTGCTAGTGGTTGGTTTCTTCTTTGGTTGGATGTCAGTGACATCACAAGCAAAATCTGATTCAGAGTCGGATTTAGAACTAGTTTGGGCCTTCCTCTTCTTTGGAACTACCTTGCTCCAAGCTTTGGTAGGTCCAACCTGAGTACTCTTTGTCACAACATTCTTCTTAGGAGTATTCTACACAACTGCCTTCTTCCCTTTCTGACTCATGAGCCTTTTGGCTATGACAGGGTTAATCGTGGCTATCAGATCATTATCTGAATAGTCATCAAGGTTCACAATATTAGCATCATCCTTCTGAACCTTATTTTTCTCATGGTTATCACCTTGCATGTCAACATCATTATTCTCAGAAGTTTTTTATCTTGTCATTTTCCTTTTGGGAGGTCGTTTCCAAGGTTTCATCATCGTAAGTGACATCAGCTTGTTCATCCAGATAGGGAGCAGAACCCTCAGTGTTAGGGGGAATGGATATTCTTGGTACATCATGTGGCTCAATCAGAACCCTGGATACCAAATTAGCAATGGTTTTGTGGATTCGCCTAGCTTCTTCCCCATTGATATCATCATTAGGAATGGAGGTTGAAGAGTGAGTAGCCTGACCTGTGACTAGGTCTTTAGGTCTTCTTGCATGTGAAGACCGTGGTTTCTTCACCATCAGTCCTTCTGGGGTTAGCATTCATAGAGGAGCTACCTCAAGAACCTCGTTAGGGTTGCTAGAATCAGTTCTAGCTTCAGCATCTGCATTAGTGATGATGTTCATCTTTTTGGAAGGGGGAGATTTTGGTTATTGAGACATTTTAGGTGACTTTGATCGTAAGAGGGAAGGTTTTCTGTGGTTGTCGAGGGAGGTATGGAAGATGAAGAATTGGAATTGGCACCAAATGAAGTAAGCGTAATGTGTGAAGGTGCTAGAGGGGTAATATTGCACAAGAGGAAGGAACTTAGTATTTTGACCAATCACCAAATGATTAATTTTCAAAATATAAGTCTCTATTATCATTAATTGCTACAATTCCTCATTAATACAAGTCCTCAACTGGCTTTGTAACTTTTCAAATTTAGTAGCCTTGAGATCTCTTGTAACCATGTCAGCAATTTGTAGCCCAGAGTTCCCAAGCTTCACACAACCTTCTCTAGAGTGATGTTTGTTATCCCTATGCATGACTTCATTAGGCTGAATTGGATATGATGTCATGAGATCCTGAATGACATTGCTCCCTTTATGCTGGTTATCTTTCATGAACTCCATCAACTTCTAGTACAATAGATCTAGATTTCTATGAGCTTCACTCTGTGGATGTGCTATCTTGGCTTGCCTCCCAACCTGATATTTACCCCAGCCTGTTCTTCCATCTAGAGTTAAGTTTGGAGTTCCTCCTATTGCTTCCTTAGATATGGTCTTCTTTATCCTTTGAAGATGTCCACCATTTTTATTCCACAGTTGATCCTTCTTTTCTTCTATGGTCAAGGGACAGATATTCAAGTTACTTTTAAGATCCATAAATGACAATTATTCTTAGCTCTAGACCCTCTCGTGACTTCTACATTTTCTCCATTGGTGACAACACATTCACACTTAGTGAATTTGACACTGAGACCTTGGTCACAAAGCTGACTGATACTGATTAGATTTATAGTTAGTCCTATTATCCTGTTCTGGAACACCAGGATAATCTAGTTTTCCAGCACCTTTGATTTCTTCTCTGGCTGCATCACCAAAGGTTACATGACTTGAGGAATGAGGTTTGATGTTCACCACAAGGTTCTCCATTCCAGTCATGTGTCTAGAACAGCCACAGTCAAAATACCAGTCTTCTTTGGTTGGCATCCTTAGAGAAGTATGAGCTACTAGTGCCACATTCTTAGCAACCTATTGTCTTTTCTTGATGGGAGCAACCTGTTTGGATTTGACCTGATGCTTGTGGCTGGGAAATCCATGCAGCCTGAAGCAAAAAGCCTTAATGTGCCCAAATCTTCCATAGTAGTAACACTTATGTCTTTGGTATTTTTTTCTCGATCTGGTTCCTGCATTTGTTTCCCTGATGTTGTGACATTGGTTGTGACATCCGGTTTGACCTCGAATTTTTAACCTTTGGTCTCTTGCAACCCAAGGTGGGTTCTTATTTACCAACAAATCCTAGTCCAGACATGACTCTAGCTTTCTGACCCATTTGTAGAATTTCTTCTAAGGTGTCAGTCCCATTGTTTAACATCCTGATGGAGTTTGACATCTGATCAAGTTTGGAGTTTAACAAGCTGACTTCACTGTTGAGTGAGTCTATTGTTGCAAGGTGTTCCTTCTTCTCAGCCTCCAACTCCTTTATGATTTTCTTTTGATGTTCCCCTTGTTGATAAATTTCTGCACCTATGATGCATAGCTTTTCATATGAAGTTGTCGGTTCATCAAAAGTCAGCTCATCTTCACTTGAATCATCATCAGATGCACATACACTATTTAGTGCAGTGACATGTTTTGCAGACTCTTCTTCTGAACCACTCTCAGACTCTCCATCAGACCATTTAACAGCTAGGCCCTTCTTCTGCTTCTTGATATAGGTGGGACATTCAGCTCTAATGTGACCATAGCCTTCACATTCATGACACAGAACTCCTTTGTCTTGTCTGGGCTTTTCTTCATATTTACCTCTTCTGCTGATGTCAGAAGAAGTGTTTTTGTCATTAGGTCTAGACTTGTGATCTATTCTTTTGATCAGTTTGTTAAATTATCTTCCAAGCAAGGCTATTGCTTATGACAAATTCTCCTCACTTTCTGAGTCATCTGCAGTATTTGAGACATGATATATGCTTTTGTTCTTCTTCTCAGTCTGATCACACATTCCCATCTCAATGGTTTGAAGAAAACTAATGAGTTCATCCACTTTCATGTTGCTTATATCCTGAGTTTCTTCAATAGCAGTGACTTTCATGGAAAACCTCTTAGGTAATGATCTTAAAATCTTCCTCACAAGTTTTTCATCAGACATCTTCTCTCCTAAAGCTCCTGAGGTATTGGCAATATCAAGAATGTTCATGTAGAATTCATGAATAGTCTCATCCTCCTTCATTCTCAGATTTTAAAATTTAGTGGTCAGCATCTACAATCTTGACATCTTGACCTTTGAGGCGCCTTCATGAGTTGTTTTGAGGGTATCCCAAACCTCTTTGTCCAGTTCACAATGATGTACCAGTCTGAAAATGTTCTTGTCTATTCCATTGAATAAAGAATTCAAGGCCTTAGAATTCCAAAGAGCCAAGGCCTTTTGTTCTTTGGTCCATTCTTCCTCAGGTATTAACACAAATAATCCATCTTTATTAGTCTTCACTGGATGTTCCCAGCCTGAGTTTGCAACTCTCCATACCTTGCTATCTACCTCAAGAAGGCTATCATACGAGGTTTCCAGTAGTCATAGTTAGAACCATCCAGAATTGGTGGTTTATTTGTAAATCTTATATCCTTGTCCTTTGTACCAGAAGTTATCTTCCCTAGATATAACCCAGAAAGTAATAGGCAGGGTGCCTGCTCTGATGCCAATTGAAATTCTGGTAACCTTAAAGTGGATGTAATCACGGATGTTATGACATCCACTGCAGCACAGACTACTGAACTTAGTAATGAACTGTAAATGAAAGCAGTAGATAACACAAAGAGTTGTTTACCCAGTTCAGTGCAAATCACACCTACATCTGGGGGCTACCAAGCCAGGGAAGAAATTCACTATTATTAGAATTAATTCAGAGTCAAACAACCAGTTTGCACTCTTCACTTAAGACCTACCCAATGACACTTCAGCCTAACACTAGACCTGAGTTATCAACTCACTCCCCCTCAATCACAACAGTGATATCAACTAATTCAAAGTTACAAATGGAAATGAAGTCACACTTCAAACACACCTTGATCTGCTTCACATCTTTGATCAAGAGACACAACACTCACGCTTAAAAGCTTAGAGTGAACACACACAAAGTATAGTTCAAACACACTAGTCCAATGCAATCATCCAAGAGATAATTGCTTGGCTCACAAGGAATCCTAGGACTCAAAAACACACGTGAAGAACAACTGCACAACACATAATTCTTCACTCACAAAACACTGTACTCTCCAATCTCTGTCCCTAAGCTCTATCAAATCAAGACTGATACTTTGATATTTATAAGCAGCAGATTATCCTTGGGCCTTAGTGCAGCAATTAGGTTTAACCAAGTTAAACCTCTTTTCATAAAGTTGTGCATTTCCAATTAGGTCAGGGACATTTGATGTTATCCTCAGTATTGCCTAGCATTTCGCCTGAGATAACTAGGATCCCTAAAATGTTTCCTGAAGTATAGCCTGAGGTTCCTCATGCAATATACCAGAACCTAAAACACGTGCCCTGATGTCAACTGCTTGATGTCATAATATCCAACATGACATCCAACATACTTTGCTCTTATCTATCCAAACTTACCCTGCATCACACTTATTATGTATGTTATAACATTAGTCATGACATTCACACATACATCAATGTTTTACCACAAAATGCAGCAAATCAAAAACATCTACAAACTTAAAGATCGGTGTGCAGATAGGCGTCAAGTTAGGGATGAATCTGGAGATGTAGTTTAGTCGTCCAAGGAAGCCTCTGACCTATTTTTCCATTTAAGGAGCTTGCATTTCTTGAATTGCTCTAACTTTGTCGGGATCTACTTCAATTGCTCGTTGACTAACAATGAATCCGAGTAGCTTGCCAGAATGAACTTCAAATGTGCACTTAGCTGGATTTAGCCTTAACTGATATTTTTGGAGTCTCTCAAATAACTTCAATAGATGACCCATGTGATCTTCTTTATTTCGATACTTTTCAATCATATCATCCATGTACACCTCAACTTCCTAATGCATCATGTCATGGAAAAACGCGACCATGGCTCGTTGATATGTTGCTCCTGCATTTTTCAACCCGAAAGGCATGACCTTATAACAATAGGTGCCCTAGGGTGTAATGAAGGTAGTTTATTCCATGTCGGCCGGATCCATCTTTATCTGGTTGTAGCTGGAGAAACCATCCATGAACAAAAATACTATAAAGCTGGCCATATTATCCATCAAAGTATCGATATGTGATAGAGGAAAATCATCCTTTGTACTGGCCTTTTTCAAATCATTGTAGTCTCACACATCCTGACTTTACCATCTTTCTTAGGGACAGGCACAATGTTGGCCACCCATTCTGGGTACTTTGATACTGCTAAAAAGCCTGCGTCAATTTATTTCTTGACTTCTGTCGCGGTGAAATTTGGATACCAAACTATTGATTAGTTTGAATCTTTAATTCAATTTGCAACCGATCTTTGATTTTTCCAAAGGAAGGGATAAATATCGAAATTCCCACAATGCAATGCAAATGCAAGGTTTAGAGAGTTAAAGGTTCGGGGGTCGGTTAAACTTAGGGAAGGTGCTAGCATCCTAAATTTCTATAGTACTCTACAGGAACCTCTTGTTTTATGTTTGTTTATTGCTATGTGTTTATCTGCTTAAAGGTTGAAGTCCTAGGGGTTTATTTCTAAGTATACTCGATAAGATGTCGCATCTTATGCCTACATATCTTTAGGGGAATGGAATCAGAGTATTTGTAGTTCCCCTAAAGGGTTTGAGGAGTTCTTTGACTGTGGTCAAAGTTCCTACGAGTTTAGGGTAGTTGGTTGATTGATTTTAGGAGAAAAGATGAGTTGTCATTTTAAGAGAGATTTAACCGCCACAAATTGTAGGAAAATAGTCTTTGCATCATCTTAAGATAAGGGCTCAAGTACCCGGATAGGGATCGGCGAGGTACGCCTCTCTTAAGGGAAAGTTCCTACGAATTGATTGTATTGATGTGGGGTGGAGATTCTATCTCGCCTACGATGATTAACATCTTATTCTCTAATATTTGAATGTTTTGTATTGAGTTGTATTGTTTTGTTTGTTCTAAGTTGTAAAAGAGTCCTTCCTATGGGGTAGGATCTAACTTAGAGATCAACTTGAATAGGATCAAGGATCATGTGGGGAGAATGATGCAAATGTGAATGCACTACACACAATTGTTGAATCATGTGTAGGTTTTTCCTTTGGACGAATGCAATTGCGAGAATGATAAATTGCGATAATATAAATGCGGAAATATAAAGTAAACCATACACAAACGCATGAAAGCGCTGAAGTGTGTGAGAGTGAATGTGTCGTGAAGTGCACGGTTGGATGTTGATTTATTTTAGGTGGATTAATTTTAAGAGAAGAGTTGGATTATTTTAGTTGAATTATTTTTAAGGGGAGATTGATTTGATTTTAGATGAGATTTAAAATTAAAGTCTAAAGCCTAATAAGATGTTATAATAATTAATTTATTAAGTAAAATAATTTGCTCCAATGTGAGAAGTTGATTATAAAAAGTTGCTTATTTCTTAAGAGTTTTAATATGATATAAACTATATAAAAGTTTTGATGAGTGAATAAAAATTAAAAATGCTATTTTTAAAATATTAATTAATAGTTAACACAATAAAAAAGATTAATATTATTTTAAGAAAAGGCCAAGTTATTTAGGATAAGAGTTTATTTATTAGTTTAAATGAAATAATATAATAGATCAATATTAAATAAATATAACTTAGAGAATTTCAATTAAATTAAATAGTATAATTCATAAAGTTAAATGTTACATTTTAAAAAACTTAACTAGTTTTAATAAAGGTTATTTTAATATTAAAAGTTTTCAAATGGATAAACAAAGGGTTATTGATTAAATTATAAAATGATTAATTAAATAAAATAGCTGATTAATTAAAATGAATTATTAATTTATTTTAAAAAAACTGATTAATGGTTAACTAAAGGATTAAAATATTCGTTAAAGAAAAGAAACTGATTAGCGAAAGGTTAGAGGGTGATTACGGTGATTTGTGTGTGATTAGTGGTGATTGTGTGTGATTAGGTATATTGATTACAACAACAGAAAAAAAATTAGAAAAAGTGACAAAAAGAACCCTAATCTCCGTCTCACTCCCAATTTCTCGATCTCCCTCACTCGCATCTCTTTCGCTCACATCTCTCTGAGATCCTTCATTCAACGCTTCTCCCTGGTTTTCATTCCCTATATGACCTGGAACACAACAAAAGCAAATTAGTATGTCCGATAACCTTACAAGGAAAAAGATCTTACCGAAGGCTGATCGCAGCGGCGCCGGAGATGATGTTTCGTCCGTTGGTTTGGGCTTGCGGCGGTCGGAGGCGGTCTAGTGACTTGAAAAGATAAGTTCCCCCCCCCCCCGTTTAATTACGAGTTTAGGGTTTCCTACGGTAGTTTTGATTTCGTATCCGTTGTTTTTTTCTATCGTTTTCAATCTTCTCTTTATATAGGCTTCAATTTGTGATTTTCTGGTATAAGGATTGATTAGGAGTTTGAATGCTGATTGATGGTTGGTTTAGGGTTTCCTTTTTTGGGCTGAATCAGACTGAAACTTTCCCTTTTTGTTGATTGCAATGATGACTTGATTAATTGATATTCAAATCTTGTGATTCAAATGAGATAGGATTTGATTTCTGAACAGGATATTCTATCTTCATGGAATATACTCTAATTGTTACTTTTTTCGTGACCTGGCAGGTACAAGTGGCGAAGGTCTTGGGCTAGGAGGCAAGTTAGAGCCCCAAAAGGAAAGGCTCGTGTTTAATGCGTGCGTTGGAGATGAGGGATTTCCGTGAAAGAGAAAGTCGGTGGTGAAGGGTAGCAAAATATTTATCCATTACTTCTTCGGATCTTAGCAAGAGAACGATAGAAGGTATAATGTTCATTGTTGCAGGTGATAGGATGGTGTTTGAATCTTTAAATAAAATTGCCAAGAACAAAGTACTGATCCATATTCCTTCGGTATCCTCATATTCTGCTTGTGGGTTTGAAGTATATCTTTCAAGTTTGTTACGTAAAGCTTCAAGTCCACCAGCTTCCATAATTGTGTGCTTGCCCTTCAAACGAGAAGAAACAATAATTGAGAGCAACCAAAGGGCAACAACACCTCCCAAGACTACAGCAGGATCAAGAATATTAAACACATCGCTTCTTGAAATGCAATGGATCTAGAACTGGCAAACAAGAATTCACCAAGAGCAGCTGGTTGATCTCCACACAGCCTAGACAGAATTTCAATTGCCTTGTCTTGCACATGGGGAGGCCCCTCAGCCAAACAAGAGACAAGAAGTTCTAAGCTCGATGGTATTTCGGTCAGAGCCAACCATAGTGAAGACTCTTCCAATGTAGAGGTAATATTAGCTATTGTCAGATTGCATTTTACTAATTTCAAGCCTTTGAGGTTTACAAAATCTTCGGCCATTGTGGAGGAGAATAGGAACCTTCACTATTCAATTGATCATTTAGCCTCAAAACTGTTTTGGGTATTGTTGCGGTGACACTGATGCAAAGTTTTTGTTATGTAGGTTGTTGGTTTTAATCCCTTTTTTCCAATTGATTCATGCTCAGAGTCAACTTCTTTATCAGCAAATGCACCCTTATTATTCAGATTGACATCATCCCCACTTCCAGCACCCCACTCGACCTTAGCATCGTCTTCTTCCAACCTATCCTCTTCAACAACTTCCGGGAATTCAACGATGTCCTCCATCCGCACTGACTCCCCTTCTTCAACTTTCTTTAGTTCCTCAGGATCCAAATCAACGGCAGTTCCTTTTCTTGTATTTTCATCTGTCTTGACAGCAACAGTGCCATTGATAATTTTCCTCCTTTTTAATGTCTTAACAGCAAAACCATTGGTTCTTGTATTAACTGTTGGATCCATCTGCTTTAATCGCTGTAGGTGATTAGTTGAATTTGGATCAAATACATTGCCAACGAAGGCGTGTACTTGTGCAAAATCTGGTATGACATGAACTGGCTTGCCCATATTGCCTTGATTAATCCCTTTTCTAGTTGGCATAGCCAGGTGAGTGATGTCATTACTGCTGCTATTGCAACAATTAAGAGGGGCAGCTTGTCCAGATTGTCCATCCTGTGTCATCTGCAGCCGATTGTGGCATACTAGCTGGTGGTTGGATACAGCCCTGCCAGTTCTATTTAGAGTCTGAGGAAACAATGAAATTACGTCTTTTGCAGTAGATCCTAGTTCTGATAAAGCAATGATAGCCTCAAGTATAAAAGGGCAATGTCTTAGGCACTATTTGTCGATAGCAACAGCAGCTCGACTATGTCTAGAAGATCGATATAACTTTCCTAATAACAAATTCATTGGTAAACTTCTAGATTTGCTTGGAATTCCTTCCATCTTAACTAGAGCTGCTTTGTTCTCATTTAGAAAACATTGACCTGATGCAATTTGAACTTCATCTCGTTTTCATTAATTACTGTTATACTGCAAGAGTTTGGAGAAGAAGATCTATTTGATGATAATGAACTCCGAGCAGATGACATCTTCTGTTTGGGAATCATCTTGTAGTATTGTAAAGCTTGCTTATAGGTGTGAATGGCTCTACGATACTCCCTTTCGTGGTAGAATGAATCACCAAGTAGCACCAAGCTCTTAGTTTTGAGATGAGGAGAGGATTCAGCATTTGCAGCAGTAAAGTAGCATGTCAACCAGGATTATGATGAATGGAAAAGCGTACACGTGTACCAGCTTCCTAAACCGTAGTTATGAAAATTCAAGTTAATGCTTTTGACTTGAGGTTATGTGATGGCCTTCTTGTATTTCTCTGTATCGTGGCAAATAGTACCTGGCTGTAAGGTGGACAAGTTCCACCATATTATATTATTATTTGCTTCATGAACATTACATGTAACGATGGCTTGTTATAAAACTTCTTTCTGACTCTTAGCCGTTCTCATGCTGACGATCCATTCAATCATGATCATAATTTGAATTTAATAATTCTCAACTAACTGCAACAATTTCGCTCTTGTAATTGGAACTTAACTTTGAGGAAGACACTTATTAGTTTAACAACCTCAATCCCTCTAAGTTGAAACTAAAATAATAACTGAATTGTTGGAGGACTAAGGTCTTGAAGATCAAAAATAAACCATAGGAAAAGCACCAATTGGAATCCGAGTGACTCTTGTCATCATAACACCACTTGACTAAATAGCAACATGTTGAATTAAAAACCCAAACGAATAATCCTTAAATCTTGAACTCAAATTATCTTGCACTACAAATGCCTCCATCTATGAGCCCGTGATCTCAATTCTTGTATGAATTCCGTGTTAACAAACCTTCCTTTCTAAGGAGAAAACTTGAAGGGGACCAAAATATTGATTAAAAAAGGGGGGTATAGTCATAAGAATCCGCCGGAGATGCCCTTAAAGCAAAAATAACCATGCACACATTCGTTAGTCGCATATAAAAGTGAAAGATACAACGAACGAAAACACCCAAGGAGGTGGATTATTAAGGTAAAAAAATTAGGGTGTGACAACTTCATCTCTGATTTTGAGAGCCATGTTAGGTCTGGATCTTCGGAGCTTCTGCTTGAATGGAGGACATTCAGGCTTCAAGGGGAGCTTGTGCATGACGATGTCGGTACCCAACCCTGGCATGTCCTGATAAGACCAAGCGAACACGTCAGCGTAATCTTTGAGAAGTATTATCAGTCTGTCTTTGACTTTTGACCCTAGTTACGCCCCAATTTTGACCTCTCTTCTTTCTTCCTTAGAGCCCAAGTTGATGATGTCAATCTGCTCTTTGTAGGGCTGGAGATAGGCATCTTCGTATTCAGTCATCTTCATCAATTCTTCAGGGACTTCTGAATCTTCATCACTCTCTTCTTCAGCTTGAAAAATAGACAGATCACTACCAGAAAAACTGAATGATCATTGGATTTTGTGGGTGATGGAGGTTTTTTGCATGGTTTTACAGGATTTTGTGGGTAGATTTTAATTTTTCAAAAATGTGCCATTTTTTCGTTTTTACAAAAGTGAAAATGATAAAGAGAAAACAAAACAGAAGTTTTAACAAAAACACTTTTTCATTTATTGATCTTTCAAATTGGAAAGTGGCCCATACAAAATGATTCACTAGATTGGGGCAAAACCAGGAATTTTAAAAGAAAACAAAAAGCTAACAAGAAAAATGAATTACTCTAAAGGCAACATGATAGGGATATCCACTATTTCCCAATTGCATAAAGATTCCCCGCCTCGGACCACCAGGCTGTCAAGGTTTATTTCTTCGTCTTCATCAATAACGACATTCACTTGTACTCCGCCACTTATGAATATTTCTTCCAAGGTTTTCCTCTTCATGGTATTTTCTTCAGGTGCGTCTTCTAGAGTTGGTTTGTAACCCAACCCTCGTCTGTCGTTTTTGGCACGAGCATTAACTTCTATGACCTCTCCTCATCCCAATAGGAGTCCTGTTTCTAATGCAGTCTTTATACTTTGAATGGAAGAAAAAGATGGATCATGGGTTATAGCTGAATCATCAACCAACACGGCGTGAGAAATTTCAAAGGCTTGGAAATTAGTTTCAATTGCATCTTCGTCGGCTTCGATGTATCGAAAGGAGGACAAATTGCTGACCATAAGATCCTCTTCTCCATGGATTATGACTAGCTGGTCATTGACAATGAATTTCATTTTCTGATCAAAGTTGATATGATAGCACCTGTTTTGCACCCAAAATTTTGACCCCTTATATTCTCATTATCATTTTAGGAGCATACTCATGAATTTTCTAACCTTAACCCAGTGCAAGTTTGTCTTTGTCAAATTGCAGATGAATCAGGGTTTCGTGCAGTCAAAATCGAAACGTCAAGGTTTGTGATTAGTCAATGTTTTGGGCTCATTCAAATAGGAAACAAGGTCAAGGGTATTGCATAATGTCAATTGAGAAGCCAATGTGAGGTTGTTACCCCAGAATTCAGAGCAGTACGTTTCAGAGCACCCGATTAGGGTTTTGGACCAGTAAAAGTGAACTGTAGTTTGACTTTGATGTTGGAAGATGTTTAAATGGTGGGATTGAGATTCATGTAGTTCATATAGCTTAATAAAGTTCATCCAAGAAGTTTCAAAGTCTCAGGAGGCCCAGAATGTCAATAGGCGACTCGGTAATCATCGATCGGTCGTACGGTTGACCGAAAAGTCAACTCCCCAAATTTTATGAATTGGACTTCAAGTTGTGAAATAAAGTTGTTCCTTATGTCATATTGGACTTTCATATCAATTTTCATGACCATTAGATCAAGGATGAAGGAGTAATCGAAGAATCGGGAAATTAGGGTTTTGAAAAGGGCTAAACCATAACTCCTTAATCACATATCCAATTGAGTTGGTTCAAAGCTCATTTGGAAGCTCTTGACAAGTTCTACAAAAGTCCCATACTAGTCCACAAGCAGAAAATGCATATTTTTGGAGTTAGAAGCAAAATCATTACAAGAAGGGAAAATAACTTAGAAAAATTCTAAGTTATTTCACCTTAAAAGCTTATGTGCAGCCAACTTTGGAGGGATTTTTTTGACCTAGTTCCAATTGGAGTTTGAATTTATGGAAATCATGAATGTTTTTGAGCTACATGATGGCTTTCTAAAAAGTATTAGAAGTCCTCAAGGGGAGTTGTGAGCAGAAAGTTACATGTGTGCAAAGTTAGGGGTTTCACACTTTAGTCCCACATTGTCCATTTTGCAAAATACCTTCTTTCATCAAATTTGCCAAATTCAGTTGATCAAACATGTTGTATCTGATATGGGAAGAGTATCTAGCATGAGAAACCAAGGAGTTATGCATAAAAATTCAAAAGAGGAGTTTGTACCATTGCCTTGCAAGTGAGTATGCAAGTTGCACCAAAAGTGAAAAAGTGAAGCATGAGGTGTCAAACCTATTCTGAACCAGCCTCACTCCTACACTTCTAGCCTACTATCAACCTTTTAAAATCATCATTTTGCTTGACATTTGAGGCTTAGATCTTCAGCCAAGAGAAAACCCTCCAAGGGAGGTTTCTTCCAAAAATATCCAAACTTTTCTTCAAGGTGAAGAAAGCTTCAAATCTGCCCCTCTTTTCCATTTTCCTATAAATAAGACTCTCCCCCACCTTATTTTCATCATCAACAACATTCTAAAGACCAGAAAAAACCTCTGCCCTTGCTCTTGCACTCAAAATCTCAAAATCACCAAATTTCACTTTTCACTAAAAAGCCTAAAAATCTGTCTTGGTGCAAGGGCTGCCAAAACCATTTCCCTACATTCCAACACCCCAACAACCATCCACACACTCTCCAAATATGGTATAGAAAGTGTCTAGACCGTTGAACCACCCAAAACCCTCACCAATCAAAAAGTCAACTCTTACACCAAGATACTTTGACCAAAAGCTACAAATTCTACCAAATCTTGTTCTAAGCACTTGCCTAATGTTTTAATCATCCTAACACCTCTTATATATTGTTTTTCAACTGTCCAAAGTGTTAGAATTCATTGGTGAGACCTATTTCTCCATTTGGCATCATAGTTGCATTTTGCTTAAAAGTGAAGAAAAGAGTCAAGGCAAGAAAGAAGATTGAAGTTCTATGGGTTTCTTGGCTATTCTAGCTTGTTCAACAAGGTCTACAAGAGGTATGTAGCTTGTACACCTTGACTCTTGCACCATTTTTTCATGTATCTGCATTTTGAGCACTTTGGTGAAATTTGAAACTATGAACATTTGGTGACTTTCATGATATTTATTTTTGATGAATAATGAGATTGTTATGAGTGTAATCATGTGTTTGAAAGCTTGTTCTTGCCAAATTTTGGTTGTGATATGTTGTTATGCTCTCCAAACAATTTTTTTGAATAAATAGGTTAACCCTTAATTTTTTGCTAGAACATAGGTTAAGTTTGTTGTGGGGTTGTGATTGATTTCTGATATGGTTTTGGTTTTGTGGTTGTTTGTTTCATTTTTGTCTATGGCCAACCTGCCTTGGTTTGCCTCAATCTAGAACCATGATTTTAGGCAATGCCTTGATTTGGTAGGTATGTGCTTTCAAGAGGGCTGTTTTGATTGTCATTTATCATTCAATACTCATTGGCATAGTTGCACCAATTATTGCTAAATAACTAGACTCACTAAGTCAGAGTTTGCTTGAAATTGCCAACATGTACTCATTGCCTGGTGTATGTAGGACTTGGCTATTCATATGTGGATCTGTCATGCATGTTAAAACTGCTAGTGCAGGAGAACAACCATTTGACTGTATAGATCAACTAGGATATCTGAGCTATTGTCAAAGTTCAATATGTGTACACCACCCCTGTGCTAGACTGTGTTAAAACAACTGCAGGTGTTTAAATCCACTTGTGTTTCACATTGAAATGTATATAACATGTATGACCAACACCATGGTTGCAGTTTGCCAGTTGATATTTCAGTTGACATGTAGGATCAGGTCTAGGCTTTAAAACTGTTTGGTAATTTTTTTGGGCACATAACTGTTTTAAGGTTTCAATTGTTTGGATGTGTAGTGCCAATCATGTGTAGGGTATACAGGTGTACATTCTGTCACAGGCTCAGAGTGGCTTAGCATTGGAGGTTTGTGTTTTCTTTGCTCCTAGTTTAGTTAGTGGTGACTTTGGATTAAGACCCTTGTTGAGGCAGTTCAATGCCCTTACCCGTGCCTGTTTTCAGGCCACTTTGTTTATCACTTTTAAGAAACAGCAATTGTGAGCAATTATGAGATATCAGTCCTAGGCTATTTCTGTTTTGAAGGAGGGCTGCTAAAATAAGTTTGGAAGATTCATAGCCTGTTTGCATTTGGGTTTTTAGATCATGAGACTGTTGTTTAAACCTTGATCATGCCTTATCCTACAGGGCTATAAGGAACTTTTTTTTAAACTTGTTGACCATCTGGGAATTCCTTGTATAACTGTTGTCATGAGGTAATTAGTGGCAGGTGAGAGTTTTGGTTTTTGGTTAGGGATGAGTGTTGGTAGGGGAGGGTCTTTCTTTGTTAATATCAGTACATATTCTTAGGGCCTGATAACATTAACTTGGCATACCTAACCCTTGGCAGGTGTAAGGTTTGATGTTGGTCTTGTTTTGTTTTGGTTCAAAGTTCTGTTTACATCATGCTATTATATGCTTTGTTTTGCCTCACTTAGGCTGTTGGCAATTCATCATTAGAAACCAAATTATGTTGACAGTTGTGTTTGAAGGCATACAAATTGGCAACTTCATACTAAATTTTCATCCTAGGATCTTTTGACCTTCTTGATTTGATTGATTCTAAACCACATTTCAAACTTGTGCATACTTTCAAACTCATATAATTTGATTGCATTTCATTCAAACTTCAAAAATGCATTTTTAACATTACACTTGCATGACTATGCCATTTCACATTCTGGTTGAACTTTGCTTGCATTAAACTGTGGAAACTCATCAAACACATCATATGTAACATGATTCATACTTTCACTTGCTTGAAATAATAGTTAGGTCATGTTGTAAGCATCAAAATGCATTTCAAAACAATCTTGCAGCTCACATGCCAAATTTCCATACAAGCTTGCTTTACATCAAAATCATGTTGGAACACTTTGCCTTGATCATTTATGAACTGTTTGCACAAATCTTTGGCATTAGAACTAGCTGTCACAAGTGTTACACTTCAAAAATGCATTTTCCAAAAAACATTGCACTTCACATACCACTTTTCACCACAGTTTAACTTCATCCATAAAATTGTTTTAGAACCATTCGGTACCACTTATATGTTGTGTGTGCATGACTGTTTTGATTGAAAACTGGTTGATACATGAAAATCACTTCAATATGCATTATTACCAAAATATTTCATTTAACATGACACTTTCATAATCTGTCTGCATTGAGCATATTTGAAATGTTTGAATCATTCTTCATCATGTATATGAGCTGTGAGCAGCCTTGGTTTGGATTGAGAAAGACTTGGAGCAAGTATCATACCTCAAAAATGCATTTTTCAAAGGAACTTGCAATCATCATGTCACTTTTCTTTTCCTTGTATTTTGATCCAAACCAGGTGTTGGAGTTCATTAAATATATCATTCATAGCATGTTCAAAACTTCTCTTGGTCATAAGAGCAGTTGGTTTGAGATTTAAAATTCAAAATGCATCTCATAACATCAAAGAGCACTTGCCATCTTGTTTTTCATTAGGAGAAGAAATTTAGAAAAATAACACCACCATCATGATCCTCATGTTTTTCTAGGCCAGTTACATATAAATTTTGTGGCATTTGGTTGAGCGACGGAAAAGTTATGATACAAAACGTAAATTCATGGTTGGTGTGTTTTTTGCCCAAGTGTTTTGAAACAAGCATCCCTTATTAATTAAAGGGGTGGCTTATACAAACAGATGTATAGCCACCCCAGTGGTAAGCCCCTTAAGCCAAACGTGCCTTGTACCCTGCACGCACGAGTTCGACCCCTGAGGAGGGCAACTCTTTTATTATTTTTTCCATTTTTTCACCAAACTTTGAAAATTCATAACTCTCTCGATTTTAATTGTTTTTCACCCGTTCTATTTTCATTGTGTTCCTCTTAATGTTTACTTTCATGTCATATTTTTTATTTTCATGTTTGACAAGTTTTTCATCTCTTTTGATTGTGTACAAGTTGCGTACTTTCTGTATTCGTTCTGACAAATGCAGATGAATTTTCTCTTGATGTACTTGTAATTTTTTGTGATGTTTGTTTGCATTCTCACCCTTAAATGTTTGCTAACATGTTTAAAGTTTCATTTTGGTTGTTACCATGTCTATGTTACTTTATCCGTTGAATTTATTTGAACTTGATCTGTCGTCACACTTCCTGTTCTGCTTACCTGTCTTGACTATCATCAATGCATTTCCACTCTTATCCATTTCATATGCTCATTTAATGGTTGTCACCATGGATACATCATTATTATGTTGTTGCTTTTTATTTTTTCCCCAAGTGATGAAGCTTGGTAGATTTCATCCAGTTACCCCCCCCCCCTGTCTGCTTCCAAAGGAAAAGTCTGCACATTTGACCCTCATGTCATGGAAACATCTCTTATCCCTCCCTTGACTTTGTTAAGTCACTCTAACCCTAGATTAGAAACCCTTAGACTTTGCTTTAAGTCTAAAAGACCCACCTGTACTAGGAGTGTTCTTCAACTAGAACCCTAGGAAAGAGTTCGTCAACTCTGTGTAAGAATCATCGTCATGATTTCTTACTTCCCCTTTTGAATATTACAACTTAGATTAGGGAGTTTTGTCAAACTCCACACAAACATTGTAATGTTTGTTCCCCCTTGAACCTTGATCATAATCAAGTGTTCTTTATCCCTTGTGAGGTGAACTACGATTGCTCTGATTCTATCCTAGTCAGGATACGTAGGCAGAAGATGCGACGTCTTTGCAAGCAAAATTAGTGTATATAACTTTAGGTTTCAACTCATATATTTTCCCAATCCACAGTACATTATCACAAACTTAGCAAGCAATCAAATAAAAGGTTCTTGTATAGTACTACAGATGCATAGGGTGCTAACACCTTCCCTAGGTATAACCAACCCCCGATCCCCGAATCTCTTAAAGCATTGTCGTTACATCGCGAAAAAGGTTTTTCTTTCTTTAGACCTTTCCTTTGGATAAAATAAAGTTCGGTTGTAAAAGAATTAAGGTTCAAGTTAATTGATAGCTTGATATCCAATTTTCACCGCAACTGAAATGGCGACTTCACTGGGGAAAGTTTTTGAGGGTTTAGCATATCTTGCTTGAATACTTGCTTATTTGTGAATACTTGTAAATATGTGCATATGTGCTCTGTTGGTTCTTGGGAACTTTGAATGGTGAGACAACACTATACCCGTGTTTGAGCGTACTTATGATAGGATGGTGGTATATTCAAGGAGACTTATAGGGAGTTGATTCTCGACCAAGTTGACTTGAGAAAACCACCACTCAGTAGAGGCCCTTCTGAGAGTTAGTATTGTTGATCGAGTATTCGTGAAAACAATGCTACTTTCTACATGGGAGCCCGTGATACTGAGGACCTTTAGATTACCTTTTCCCCACTATGGCCTTATTAGGATGTAGTGTGATGACTATAAGTAAGTAATTCCAAAGTAGTTGATACGCGATACTACACTTGGACGAGACTCTCTTGAGAATATTATCGACCACCAAGTATTTGGGAAATTGATAATATCGGAAAGATGGGTCGAAGACTCCGGGAACTCTTTTAGCACCTTGTTCTGCAGCTGTGGAAACCTTAGTACATACCTTTGGGGTGGGTAGACCTTGACTCCTTACTCATGTTCTCCAAACCAAAACCTTTGTATGTTTTATCTATGTGTATATATATGAATTTGTGCTTACCTGTGTTTGTGCATTCATGCATTCATGAACATCATATCATAAAAGTTTCATGGAACTCAGATCTCTTGTTTGTAAACAATAGTATCATCATGGACAGTGGAAAAAAGAAAACCATAAAGTACACTTACAAAAGTCCTAACTTGGATGACATAGAAAGGTTAAGCACTTTGATAACAGATCTAGAAGGATTCAAAAGCAGGCAAGGGAACTTACTGTCATTGTTGAGGGTAAAAAGGAAGATGGATCTGGGACTTCTCTCCACACTCCTCCAGTTTTATGATCCACTCTATCATTGTTTCACTTTTTCGGATTATCAGCTGGTACCTACACTTGAGGAATTTTCTTGCTTGATTGGTTTACCTATTCTTGAAGACTCTCCTTTTCCAATCATGGAGAAGGACCCTAAGAAGGAAGAAATTGCTAAAGCTACGCGTTTGGGATTGGTGGATATTTAGAAAAATATGGTTACTAAGGGAGGAGTCTTTGGTTTGACTGCAGAGTTTTTGGTTGGAAAAGCACAATACTATGCTAATCATTTGAGTATGGATACATTCGAATCTATTCTTGCCTTGCTCATTTATGGAATCTTCTTGTTTCCAAGATTTGATAATTTTGTGGATCTCAACACCATCAAGATCTTCGTGAAGAAAAACCATGTGCCTACTTTACTAGCTGACGCATATCATTCTGTTCACTTGAGAAATCTGCATAAAGGAGGAATGATTGTCTGTTGTGTCCTGTTGTTATATAAGTGGTTTATTTCTCACTTACCTAAGGCTCATGCTTTTTGGAAGGAAGGTTGGTGGTCTCAGAAGGTTATGGCTCTTACTCACTCTGACATCGATTGGTATAGTCGTAGTTACAATGGAATAAGAATCATTGACAGTTGTGGAAGCTTCGGTAACGTACCTCTCCTAGGTGTAAATGGAGGAATCAGTTATAACCCTGTTCTCACTCGCCGTCAGCTTGGATATCCTTTGAAAGACAAACCAAACAATGCTCATGTGGAGAATATTTTCTTTAAGGGAAGTTCAGAATTGAAGGGGGAAATTTTAAAAGCTTGGGGACATGTACACAAGAAAGGAAAAGAAGACTTAGGGAAGCCTAATTGCGTCTCTCTCGAGCCTTATCTCCAATGGGTCCGAAAGAGAGCTATTCAGCTAAAGATGCCCTATTCTCAGCAGAAACCCATGGCTTTAGAGGAGGAACACACAATGATCTTTATGTCTGAAGAGGAGAAGTTAAAGATTGCTTTGAGGAAATCACAACAAACTGAAGTAGCTTGGAAATACAAGTACCAAGTGGCCATGGAAGAAAATGATAAACTTTGTAGACAACTACAGGTGAAGGATGAAGAAATGGTTGCTTATAAAAAGAGGAAGACACAGGAAGGCTTACCTTTTTCCAGCTCTCAGCCAACTCCATGGAAGCTAGTCGTGGACAAACTCATTCTCGAGAAGACTCAGATGGAAGAAGAAATCAAGAAGCTCAGAGCAAAAGAAGACTTTTATTTAGAATGCTGTCAGCCTCATATTTAGGACTTTTGTAAAATGTACTAGATATTTTGTAATGCAATCTTGAAAATCAATGAAATGAAATGATGTTTTGATCTGAGTTCCATGAAACCTTTTCATTTGCATTTACACTAATTAATCATCCAAGGAACTAAAGATTGTTTTGCAGATATTATAGGATGGATTCTGGAAAGAAAGAAGAGGTTGTGTTCCAAAAACCAAGGTTGGAGAACTTGAAGAAACTGGTAAGTTTAGTAGAAGACCCCGAGGCATTCAGAGAAAAGTATGGGAATATGCTATCTTTGCTAGAAGTTCAAGTGTATGAAGAGATGTTATGCGCGCTCGTGCAATTCTATGATTCAAACTATCATTGTTTCACATTTCCAGATTATCAGTTGCTACCAACTTTGGAAGAATATTCCGCCCTGATGGGAGTGGGCATCACTCCTAGACCATTTTTCTGGAAGAGAAGGGACTACTAATGAAAGAGCAGTTGCAGAGGCCGCGTATTTAGAGGTGGACGAGGTACGATCTCATATGGGTGCTAAAGGAGGGTTGTATGGGTTTCCAGCTATGTTCCTGTATGAAAAAGCTCAAAGTTATGCCTTGTCAAAGAATATTGAAGCATTTGAAGCCATCCTGGTTCTACTAATTTACAGACTGTTCCTGTTCCCGACCGCTAATGATTTTGTGGACGCAAATGCAATTAACCTTTTCTTGATCAAAAATCCTATACCTACCTTGCTGGCTGATACGTACTTTACCCTCCACCGTAGGAACCGTTATGGAGTTGGACGGATTGAGTGTTGCACCATTCTCCTGCACAAGTGGTTTATTTCGCACTTGCCAAAAATTCCGCCCATCTGGAATAAGCAAAATGGGCTCTTATGGACAGAAAAGTTGTTATTACTCAAACACTCAGATATTAAATGGTATGACCCTATATATGGAGGGATTGCCATGATCCAAAGCTGTGGAGATTTCCCGAATGTACCGCTTATCAGCGTCAATGGTTTCATCAGCTATAATCCTATTCTGGCTCGTCGACAATTAGGACACCCCGTGGAAGAAGAACCAGACCCAGACTTTTTGTATTTTGTATTGAAAAATTGTATTTCAGTTTCAGAATTGTTGTTGTAAAACTCTCAGTTGTTAATCTATGAAGACTCTGAATTTGCTTATTTCCCCATTGTTATATTTTTTGCAAATATTTCTTTGGATTCCTCGAATGATTAATTTTGCATTGTTGCATCTTGCATTCATAAGCATTGCATGTGCATGTTCTTGTGTTGTGTCTCATCTCGTTGTCTTGTCTCCAGAAAGAATCACGTTGAATCTTCAACACCGATACAACACCCGAGCCCAAGCTCGCCTAAGAATGGAAGGACAGAATTTGGATGTGGACAGAATTGATAATGAACTTGGAGAGCTATGAGGAGGCATGGGGCAGATCATGGAAGCCCTACAAGTCATTCGTGCGAAATTGGACACTCAAGCCACTGTTGTTTCCGAGATCACTAGTATAGCTGCAGAGCCGATCCCAACGGAAGTCAATGTTGCAAATGTTCCACCCTATGGGTTGATACCTGGCTTTGTACCTCCACCAATAGTCAATCAACAAGCAGTTCCTTTGGGGCCAGAAATTCATCAGGCTATTCCTACTTACACTCAGCCTTCTGTTCAGGTTCAAGCGCGCCCTGTTTTCCATAATCCTCCACCAGTGTACGAAGGTCTTGATGGGTATGAAGAAGAAAGCGGACGACATGATATGTTGAAAGAAAGTGTAGAGACTATCGGAAGAAAGGTCAGAGCAATGGAAGGAAATGACATCTTTGGTATTGATGCCAGAGATATGTGCCTAGTGTCTGGATTGGTAATTCCGCCGAAATTCAAAGTTCCCAATTTTGATCAATATCTTGGGGATACTTGTCCTCAGACACATCTGATTATGTATTTACCGAAGAATGGCTGCTCATGAGGAAAATGACAAATTAATGATTCACTGTTTCCAAGATAGTTTGAAAGGAGCTTCTGCTAAATGGTATTTGGGCTTGGATCAGTCTCGTATCCATAGTTTCCAAGACTTGGTCGATGATTTTGTGAAACATTACAAGTACAACATGGATTTAGCTCCTGATCGAAGACATCTACTGAGTATGTCATAGAAGATTTCAGAATCTTTCAAAGAGTATGCACAAAGGTGGAGGGAAACTGCCTCTTAGGTAGAACCTCCTCTGAGTGAAAAAGAGCTAACAGATTGGTTCGTCGATATGGTGAGACCAGAGTTTTATGAGAAAATGATCAGTAGTGTAACCGCCAGTTTTTCTGATATAGTAGTAGTAGGAGTAAGAGTGGAGTTAGGAATGAAGAATGGGAAGGTGGCTAACAGTTTCGACAGTTCTGGTAGTAACAATGTCAAAAATATCAGCAGTAATTTCCATCGAAAGAAGGAAGGGGAGACAAATGCAGTAACTGTAGGAAGGAGGAGTCGCACATGGAGACCACCGTACCAATAGTATCAGCAGAGTTATGTTCAACAACCTTAGCAGGGCTTTGATCAACAGCCTCAACCAAGCTATGTTCCGCAATCTCAGCATCAACGACCAATGTATCCGTTACAGTATGCCCAACAACCTTATGTGGCAGCTGTAACCCCAGCATTTGACCATCCTGTCCCAAGTTATTAATCAGGGCAGCCAACGCCCGCATATCAACCAAGTCACCAAGGGTATCAACGAGCGCCCAACGCTCTGCCCTATCAACAAAACCATCAGCAGAGAGTTCAACAACCCAGACAGAATTATCAAAACCGGAGGCCAACCACAAAACCTCCACTTCCCCAAATACCAATGACATACACATAATTATACCCTTCTTTAGTTCACCAAGGTTTGATAACAACAAGGCAACTGAATCCAGATACAACATCTCCCCATTACAACCCAAAGGCTCATTGTGCTTTTCACGAGGGTGCCGCTGGCCACGACCTGGAGGGGTGTTTTGCTTTGAAATATCTTGTGAGAGAGTTGATGGAGAAGAAAATCTTGTCTTTTGATGATGTACCACCCAATGTTAAAAGTAATCCACTACCAAATCACAGAGGGGTCAATGCAATAGAAGGGTCAGATGAGAAGATAGTTGATAATGTGACGAAGGTCAGAACGCCATTGAAAACATTACACGAGAAGTTGTCAAAAGTAGGGCTATTTGAAAGCATTCATAATAACTGTGAAGAATGTTCTGTTGATTCTAGTGGATGTGATGTGATACGAAAGGATATACAAAGATTGATGAATGAGGGGATATTGTAAGTATGTAGTCCAGTAAGGAAAGAAGAAGTTTCTGTGATTGAGCCCGTTTTTGATCTGTCCAAGAAAAAAGAGAAAGTTCCAGTATTCAACAAAAGTGTGAAGCCTATCTTCAACAAAACTGCTATTGGTCAGCCTCGACCAATTATGATCCAAAAACCAAGACCATTTCCTTATGATAACACAAGGGTCGTTTCATGGAAATACAACGTGACCGTGATAGACCAAGAATCAAGAAGGGTTGTCCAGACAGATGATCAGATGGACGTAACAAACATTGCAGGCACTGGCAAAATGACCCATAGTGGTCGGATCTATCAACCGAAAATGGCAGTAGTTATTCCCAAAGAAGTTACTCCCGCCACGATAACCAAAGAAAGAGAAACTCTGAGCACAGAAGAAGAAAATGATGAGGAATTTTTGAGAATTATTCGAAGGAGTGATTACAAAGTGATAGATCAGCTTCATCAGACGCCATCAAAAGTATCAATCTTGTCACTCTTGATAAATTCTCCGACTCACAGGGAAGTATTACAAAAAGTGTTGAGACAGGCCCATGTAATGAAAGATATTTCTCTCGGTCAGTTTGATTCGGTAGTGGCCAACATCACAGCATACAACACGTTGAGTTTCAGTGATGCTGAATTGCCGAAAGAAAGACGTAATCGTAACCGTGCGCTGCACATCTCTATCAAATGCCAAGAAGACACTCTGGCCCGAGTACTGGTCGTCACAGGATCCTCATTAAATGTACTACCCGCAAGGTCACTCTCCAAATTAGCATATGCAGGGGCAGAGATGAAGTCGACATCATTGATTGTAAAAGCTTTCGATGGTTCAAGAAGAACGGTTATTGGTGAGGTAGAGTTACCGATTTTGGTGGGACCCCATGAGTTCAACATTGTATTTCAAGTGATGGACATTAATCCGGCTTACAGCTGTTTGTTAGGACGTCCTTAGATCCATGAGGCTGGGGCAGTGACTTCCACCCTGCATCAGAGAATGAAGTTCGTGGTAAATGATAAACTGGTAATTATACATGGTGAAGAAGAACTAATGGTTAGCAATCTGTCATTATTTCGGTACATTGAAGCAGATGAAGGCGCGTTAGAAACCTCCTTTCAGGCACTCGAGATAGCTAATGCAGTGATGTTGGAAGAAACAGTGGCTAAGAGTGGTTCTTCTTTTGCATCCGCTCAGAGCATCAAGTCTACGCTAGAGGAAGGCACTCTTGAAGGCTGGGGAGAGGTCATTGAGGTAAAACCAAAGATGGATCGCCAAGGGTTGGGTTACAAACCAACTCATGATGAAGCACCGACACATGACAAAGGGCGTCCGAAGACTATACAAGAAGTACTCATCAGCGGAGGTTTCCAAGTCAGTGCTGTGGAAGAATATTTTAAAGATGAAGACCTGGAGCAGTTAGTGTATCATTGCAACACTACCTTGAGCAACTGGAAAACAATTGAGATTCCTTTGGTTTTTCTTGAGTCAAAGTAATTTGTTTGTCTTTCTTTTCTTGTTTTTGTTTTAAATCTCCATAGCCATGCCCAAGGCTATAGGAATGTTTTGTAAGGGCCCCGAGCTTTCAAAAAAATCAATGAAAAATGAACTATTTTGTTAATTTCCTTGTGTTATTTCCTTTACTGCTTTTGCTTTCATTTTAAACGAAAAATGGCAATCTTAAAAAAAATCAAAGCAATTTTTTCTCTGTTATGTGTTGCATTTGTCTTTGTATGTTTTAATAAAATAAGCCATTCCAACGTGCAGTGATGTCCTAAAACCCATTGAATCCTATGACGTTGCATTCCCTCCAGACTTTGATTCACCAATATACCAAGCTGAAGATGAGGATGAAGATTTTGAAATACCTAATGAACTGGTAAAGTTGGCACACCATGAGCATGCAGAGCTTCAACCCTACAAAGAACAGGTAGAAGTCATTAATCTTGGCACCGAAGAAAACAAGAAAGAAGTCAAGATTGGGACAGCTCTAGGGGCAGAAGTCAAGCAGCAACTAGAAGAACTCTTGAAAGAATATGTGGTCATACCAAGATATGTCGTGTCTAGACACTGACATAGAGGTTCACAAGTTACCACTTCGACCAGAATGCCCACCGGTTAAGCAAAAGCTCCGAAGAACAAGACCTGACATAGCTCTCAAGATTCGAGATGAGGTGAAAAAACAGATTGATGCCGGGTTCTTAGCAGTGTCCAAATACCCTGAATGGGTGGCCAACATCGTACCTGTACCGAAAAAAGATGGGAAAGTCAGAATGTGTGTGGATTACAGGGACCTAAACAAAGCCAGTCTGAAGGATGATTTCCCTTTTCCGCATATCGACACGTTGGTAGATAATACGACTCGTTTTGCAGTTTTCTAATTTATGGATGGGTTCTCCGGTTACAATCAGATTAAGATGGATCTCGATGACATGGAAAAAACTACTTTCATTACACCGTGGGGGACTTACTGTTACAAAGTTATGCCTTTCGGTCTGAAGAACGCAGGTGCTACTTATCAAAGGGCCATGGTAACTTTATTTCATGATATGATGCACAAGAAGATAGCGGTGTATGTTGATGACATGATAGCCAAATCTCAAAGCGAGGAGGACCATTTGGAACATCTTTTGAAATTGTTTAAGAGACTCAGAAAATATCAGTTGAGACTGAATCCAGCCAAGTGTACCTTTGGGGTAAGATCTAGGAAATTACTCGGTTTCATTGTCAGCCACCGAGGGATTGAAGTGGATCCAGACAAAGTCTAAGCCATTCAAGAAATGCCAGCTCCACAAACGGAAAAGCAAGTCAGAGGTTTTCTTGGAAGATTAAACTACATATCCAGATTTATTTCCAATATGACTCCCACTTGCGAGCCCATCTTCCAATTATTACGCAAGGACCAGACGGTTGTTTGGAATTCAGATTGTCAGCAAGCATTTGATAAGATCAAGGGTTATCTACAAGAGCCTCCGATCTTAATACCTCCGGTTCCAGGAAGACCTCTCTTCATGTATCTGACGGGTGTTGGAAATTTCAATGGGTTACGTGTTAGGTCAGCAGGATGAGTCTGGGCGAAAAGAACATGCCATCTATTATTTGAGCAAGAAATTTACTGATTGTGAAAGCCGATACTCACTTCTGGAGAAAACTTGTTGTGCTTTGGCATGGGCGGCCAAACGTTTGAGGCAGTACATGATTTGCCACACCACTTTGTTGATTTCAAAAATGGATCCAATAAAGTATATTTTTGAGAAGCCTGCTCAGACTGGGAGACTTGCCCGTTGGCATATGTTATTATCAGAATACAACATCCAGTACGTAGCTCAGAAGTCTATCAAAGGTAGTGTTTTGTCGGAATATCTTGCAGATTAACCAGTGGAAGACTATGAGCCTCTCAAATTTGAGTTCCCAGATGAAGACATTATGTTGGTAAAAAATTGTGAAGAGCCAAGTCTTGATGAAATTCCGCAGGAAGGTCTTTGGTGGAAAGTGATGTTTGATGGTTCCTCCAACTACATTGGGCATGGTGTAGGCGCCGTTTTAATGAATCCGGAAGGTGGTTACACTCCATTCACAGCCAGGTTGGATTTTGATTGTACAAATAATATCGCCGAATATGAAGCCTGCATTCTCGGCCTCGAGGCAGCTATCGACCTCAAAATCAAACTTCTTGAAGTTAGAGGGGATTCAGCTTTGGTTATCTATCAGGTTACTGGAGAATGGGAAACTAGACATGAAAACTTGATTCCTTATAGAGCCTATATTGTCAAGATGATGGAGTATTTTGATAAAATCACTTTCAAGCATGTTCCAAGATCTGAGAATCACATTGCCGATGCCCTAGCCATGTTAGCCTCGATGTGGAAAGTCAGGGATGTCAACGATGCCACTCTCATCAAAATTGAACGCAAGACAGAGCCCGCCTACTGTCAGATGGTTGAAGAAGAAACTGATGACAAACCATGGTTCCATGACATAAAGAATTACCTTTTGAAACAAAAATATCCAGCAGATGCTACGTCACTTGACAAGAAAACTCTGAGATGATTAGCATCCAAGTTCTTTCTCAGCAATGATGTGCTTTACAAAAGAAATCATGATATGGTCCTGCTTAGATGTGTTGACCAACGAGAAGCAGAATTGTTAATGCAAGACGTTCACGAAGGAATGTTCGGTACTCATGCCAATGGATATGCTATGTCTAAAAAGATTTTGAGAGCTAGTTACTACTGATTGACCTTGGAAACTGACTGTATTCAATATGCCAAAAAGTGTCACAAATGTCAGATTTATGCGGACAAGATGCATGTGCCTCCGACGTTGCTGAACGTATTGTCATCACCATGGCCTTTCTCTATGTGGGGCATTGATATGATTGGGGCAATTGAACCAAAAGCTTCTAACGGACATCGATTTATTCTGGTTGCTATTCACTATTTCACAAAGTGGGTTGAAGCTGCATCCTACACTAATGTTACTCGGAAAGTGGTGGCCCGTTTCATAAAAAAGGAGATTATCTGTCGTTACGGAATTCCGAGCCGAATCATAACGGACAAAGGTACCAATTTGAACAACAAAGTCATGAAAGAGTTGTGCGATGACTTCAAAATTGAACATCACAATTCTTCTCCTTATCGTCCCAAAATGAATGGAGCTGTAAAAGCTGCAAATAGAAACATCAAAAAGATTCTGCAAAAGATGGTGAAAACTTACAAATATTGGCATGAAATGCTGCCATTCGCTTTGCATGGATACAGAACGTCCATCCGCACTTCAACAGGGGCAACCCCTTTTTCTTTGGTATATGGAATGGATGCGGTACTTCCTGTTGAGGTCGAGATACCTTCTTTAAGAGTCATAATGGAAACTAAGCTTGAAGAAGCAGAATGGGTAAGAGAAAGGTTTGATCAGCTGAATCTTATCGACGAAAAGCGCATGTCTGCAATGTGTCATGGTCAGTTATATTAGAAAAGGATCAAGAGAGCTTTTGACAAGAAAGTTCATGTCCGAGAATTCCGCGAAGGGGAACTTGTACACGAAAAGATTTTACCAGTTCATAAAGACGCACGGGGAAAGTGGATGCCTAACTACGACGACCCGTTTGTTGTGAAAACAGTCTTCTCAGGAGGCTCATTGATTCTCACTACCATGGATGGAGAGCATCTTACTCATCCAGTGAATTCTGATGCAGTACGAAAATATTACGCCTAAAAAGAGCCCGATAAGCCGAAAATTCAAAAGAACGGCTTATGCAAAAGTTAGGGTTAAAGAAAAAAGAAGAAAAAGGAAAAAGAAGAAAAATAAGAGCTCACTAAGTTGAAAACCCGAAAGGGAGGCTTAGGCAAAAATGAGCGTCCCGGTGGATTGAAAACCCGAAAGGGCGGTCCAGGCAAAGGTTAGGGACAAAGGTGTTTCACTGCATCAGAAGAGTTGTCACTACTTCAAAAGGTGGTCACCATTGCAGAAGATTGTACAGGAGATCCACTTCCAACTGCTCTCATCAGAAGCAAGGATTTGGGGGATTTTAGTCTTTAGAAATGGATGGTCATGGGATTCAATGTAACCTTATCCATGTTGCCATTTTTCACTTGTAAAATTTCTATGGAGTTTTGTCATTTGCAAGATTTCATTCTTGAATAAAATCAGTTTTGAGCCATTCTTTCCTTTGCAAAATTGTCATTTCCTTTATTTTTTTGTCATGCAAAATATTGTTCGTTGACCAAACGATAATTTCGAAAGCATTAGGGTCAAATTATTTCAATAAAACTTGAAAAGATTGACAAACGTAAAAAACTCCAGCTCATGGAAAGTCGAGGAAAATCATACTTCCCCGAAACCTCAGGGTAGCGAAGGCTTTGATATGCGATCCGATTACATTCCCCATTGAAGTGTAAATAGGTCGAACTGCCGATTCTCCTTTGGTCATGTGTAAGTGTCAAAGCCTGGAAGACTGTTTTCTCAAGGAACCTCTTATGATGATATAAGGACTGGTCCCCAGTAGAAGATTCCTGAGCATTGTGTTTTGATTTTACTTCGTCATTTTTGAATAGCTTGTTTAAAGTTCTGTTCCCCTATTGAGAGTGGATCTATTTGTCAAAGACTGCATACACCTTTTCAGCTAGGGTTCAGTGTGATTCATTCGGTCTCTCGAGTTCAGAGTGCTATCTTTTGATCCCCCGTGAGTGTCTAATCACTGCTAGTGAATTTCTGTTTGAGGCCCAGTCGTAACTGGCATTGCCTTAAATCCACTAGTTGGTATCTTTTTGACTCGGTCGTCACCACCTTCTCCATTGAAGTCCAGTCGTAACTGGTAGTGTTCGAAATCCAATCGTTATTGGTTTTCTTTTTGGTCGTCACCATGATTTCCTTTGAGGTCTAGTCATAACTGGCATTGTTTTAACTTCACTCGTTATTACCTTTTGGTTCGGTCGTTATCAACCTTTTCCTATGAAGTCTAGTCGTCACTAGCGAATCCCCTGCGAAGTCTGGTCGTTACTAATTGATTTCCGTTAAATTCCCCAGTCATAACTGGCAGATGTTCGAAACCCAATTGTCATTGGTATCTTGTTGGTCGTTACCAACCTTCCCCATGAAGTCCAATCGTAACTGGCATCACTTGGAATCCAATCGTTATTGGTATTTTCTGGTTTGGTCGTTACCAACCTTCCCAGCTAAAGCCTAGTAGCTTGCTAGCATTCTCGTAACCACATGTGTTGGTATACCCTGATTTGGTCTTCACCATGTATTTCTTCCGAATTCCAGTCGTAACTGGCATTTCGTGAAATCCAATCGTCATTGGTACCCTTACTTGGTGATTACCAATCCTCTTTAAGTCCAGTAGTTACTGGCATTACTTGAAATTTGGTCATCGCCAATTTCCCCAGTCAAAGTCCTGCATTACCGATTGGATTTGAAATTTCATTTGTTGTTATCTCAGGTTGGTCGTTACCATTACCTCCAGGAAGTCTAGTGGTTACTAGCACTGCCTGAACCATCTGTTACAACTGGGTGACATCATTATCCCCAGTAAAACCTTTCCCCCGGACGAGTCTCGGAGATCTAGTCGTCACTAGTATTTCCTATTGTGTTTTGTTTTTATTTCTAGTCCATTCCTGAAGATCCCGTTTGAACTCTTCACTATAGGAAGTTCCTTATCTGATCATCCCCAGTGAGGTTCAAGTTTTAATTCCCCCAGTAAAAAGTCACTCGTGTCCCTGGTAGAAATCTACCTTGTTCCCCGGTGAAGTGTTTGCTTGTCCCAATAAGATTGTCATCTTCATTAGACTTTGCGAATTATCAAAGGGCCATGGTAACTTTATTTCATGATATGATGCACAAGGAGATAGAGGTGTATGTTGATGACATGATATCCAAATCTCAAAGCAAGGAGGACCATTTGGAACATCTTTTGAAATTGTTTAAGAGACTCAAAAAATATCAGTTGAGACTGAATCCAGCCAAGTGTACCTTTGGGGTAAGATCTGGGAAATTACTCGGTTTCATTGTCAGCCACCGAGGGATTGAAGTGGATCCAGACAAAGTCTGAGCCATTCAAGAAATGCCAGCTCCACAAACGGAAAAGCAAGTCAGAGGTTTTCTTGGAAGATTAAACTACATATCCAGATTTATTTCCAATATGACTCCCACTTGCGAGCCCATCTTCAAATTATTACGCAAGGACCAGACGGTTGTTTGGAATTCAGATTGTCAGCAAGCATTTGATAAGATCAAGGGTTATCTACAAGAGCCTCCGATCTTAATACCTCCGGTTCCAGGAAGACCTCTCTTCATGTATCTGACAGTGTTGGAAATTTCAATGGGTTGCGTGTTAGGTCAGCAGGATGAGTCTGGGCGAAAAGAACATGCCATCTATTATTTGAGCAAGAAATTTACTGATTGTGAAAGCCGATACTCACTTCTGGAGAAAACTTGTTGTGCTTTGGCATGGGCGGCCAAACGTTTGAGGCAATACATGATTTGCCACACCACTTTGTTGATTTCAAAAATGGATCCAATAAAGTATATTTTTGAGAAGCCTGCTCAGACTGGGAGACTCACCCGTTGGCATATGTTATTATCAGAATACGACATCCAGTACGTAGCTCAGAAGTCGATCAAAGGTAGTGTTTTGTCAGAATAGCTTGCAGATTAACCAGTGGAAGACTATGAGCCTCTCAAATTTGAGTTCCCAGATGAAGACATTATGTTGGTAAAAAATTGTGAAGAGCCAAGTCTTGATGAAATTCCGCAGGAAGGTCTTTGGTGGAAAATGATGTTTGATGGTTCCTCCAACTACATTGGGCATGGTGTAGGCGCCGTTTTAATGAATCCGGAAGGTGGTTACACTCTATTCACAGCCAGGTTGGATTTTGATTGTACAAATAATATCGCCGAATATGAAGCCTGCATTCTCGGCCTCGAGGTAGCTATCGACCTCAAAATCAAACTTCTTGAAGTCAGAGGGGATTCAGCTTTGGTTATCTATCAGGTTACTGGAGAATGGGAAACTAGACATGAAAACTTGATTCCTTATAGAGCCTATATTGTCAAGATGATGGAGTATTTTGATAAAATCACTTTAAAGCATGATCCAAGATCTGAGAATCACATTGCTGATGCCCTAGCCATGTTAGCCTCGATGTGGAAAGTCAGGGATGTCAACAATGCCACTCTCATCAGAATTGAACGCAAGACAGAGCCCGCCTACTGTCAGATGGTTGAAGAAGAAACTGATGACAAACCATGGTTCCATGACATAAAGAATTACCTTTTGAAACAAAAATATCCAGCAGATGCTACGTCACTTGACAAGAAAACTCTAAGACGATTAGCATCCAAGTTCTTTCTCAGCAATGATGTGCTTTACAAAAGAAATCATGATATGGTCCTGCTTAGATGTGTTGACCGACGAGAAGCAGAATTGTTAATGCAAGACGTTCACGGAGGAATGTTCGGTACTCATGCCAATGGATATGTGTTGCACCCCAAAATTTGACCAACATTTATTTACCCATCATGTGTTTGAAGGTTGATACCTTTATCAGAAAGCTTAAGAAATCCTCAAAGGAATTGGTTTGAAATCAAAGTTGTGTGACTCATAACTTGAGAGTTGTGGGAGCTCCTCAGATGATTCTGAGACTTTGAGAATGGACTTGAAGCTTTGAGAAAGCTTATGAGATGTCTTGAAAGCCATCATGAAGCCCAGAGAGGTCATTGTGCAAGAATTCAGAAGATTCAACCATGAATGGTAGAATTAGGGTTTTGACTGGGTCAACCCTAGGTCAACTGATGATTTGGAGAGGTTTGAGACCTAATCCAAGAGCCATGTGATCATGGAATGATGTATTGAGATATTATAAGGATGATTCCTAGACCAAATCATCATGATTGAGGAGTTGGAGAAGTTTTAAGCTAGGGTTTCCAAGGATTGACAGTGTAAAATCCCCTAGTTTGATCCCTATCTTCCAGGCAGTTTTAGCTCAAGATGTGATTGTCATCTCATCTTCCCCACAACATTAATGTTGTAGATATTGTTCTTAGCTATAATTTGAGTGGTAGAAGTCCTTGATAGGATTTTCAGAGCTCAAGTTATGGTTTTGACAAATTACAGGTCATCTGAAGTATGTGAATCTGGGTCCTTGAAAGTCACCCAACTTGCAGACAACTTTTGCCCTAGTAGGATGATTCCTATGAACCCTTGGTAAACATGAATGTTAAAGAGAATCTTCTTAGCTTTCTAGAGAGTACTAGAAGTCCTTGATAGGATTTGTATAACTCAACGTATGGCTTTGACAAGCCAAGGGCATTTTGGTCATTTGGAAGTTATAAGTCATTTCAAGCATAAGGCCATATCTCCTACTTCCAAGCTTCAAATGGAAAACTCTTCAACATCAAACTTGCTTAGAATGATGTTTTAAGGCTAGTAGGGTGGTCATGAGATGTTGAAAAGGCTCATATCAAAAAGTGATAAAAATTGCCTATAAATGAGGCATAAGTTAATTCAAGTGAGATTGAAAATCATAAAATCCAAGTTATAAGTCCAAACCATGTCATATGATAGGTCATTTTGACTCCAAATGACATTCTAAGAACAATGGTTCAGCCACAATTTTGATTTGAGGCTTGGATCATAGGATTGCTTTGTAAAAGTCTTGCTTGCATAATGGGGTACCAAACCAAAACAAAGAAAAGCTTAATAAACAAGGAAGATATGCATTATATCTCATCCAAAATATCATATGGGGACAAATTCAAGTTGGTTACCAAAGATTACAAACATTTGGCATGAGATATCATACAATGAGAAGTGAAAATGCAAATTTACCATATCATGAAAAATTCAAGTTCTTACTAGATGATTCTAGGAAGTTCTAGACCTTTCCAAACCATTCTATATATTGAATACAACTTCCATTGGTGAAGGGTTGGTGATAGTTGGTGTTAATTGTGGAAGAGAATAGTGATTGAAATCATAAAGCTCCATTTGCAAATTACATTGAATCTCCATATTCTTCTTCATTACCATTCCATTTTTCTACACAAATCATCTCCATAAACATTTCTGAGTGTGTTCATATTGATTTGTAACTCCATTGATGAAGATTTGAAGGCTTTCACATTGAATTTGCAAGGGAGAAAATTGCATTGGATCTTGAAGTACAAGTCCCCTACATCAAATCTCTTGCAAGCAGAGGAATATTCATCATCTAGGGAGTGTTTTTGAGGAGTTACAAGGCTTGGATTGAAGCTTTTCACCACCTACCATTTCAAGAAGCAAGGTATGCAAAACCACTTCTACACCCTAATTCAGGCATGGCTAGGATGAATTCTTATTGTAAAACCATTAGAGACAATTAGGTGGTTCATTTTGATGAGTTTGGAACTGATTGGAGAGGTTTCATTAATGGTGGTCAATTCTTGATGGAGTTAGAACATGTTGTATATTGAGTGTTAAGGCAAGATTATTGGTTGATTTTAATGAGTATAATGCAAGGATCATTTTTGTATAAAGAATGTTGAGTTTGGTGAAGGTCGAAACTTGATGATATTTTGAGGTTGGTTTGGTTATGCATTCGGTTTGCACGATTTAGGGCGTTTCAATACAAACCAATGGCATGGTTGTGTTCTACGTGAAAAATAGGCCAAGATTGGTTTTTACATTGTGAATTTTGGACGAGAAACGAGGGAGAACGAGAGGATGGAAGGTCTGCGCATGGAATGTATCTTCATGGTGGTTCAGAAACCCTAAGTTGCCTAAGGTAGAAGATGAAATCACTACCGTCGATATGCATGTTGACCAATTGACTTGGAAAAGATCCTATGCTCCAGATTCAAAACAAAGTTGGAGGGAGATCAGCAGCAGCGTAAAACGCTGCGTTCCATTTAAGAACGCTTGCTGGGCTTAGTGAATATGCTTTCCACACCCCCCATATAAGGCCCAATTGCATTGTAACTGGATATTCCTGCTATTTACACCGCGCCTCCTTTTATTTTCTTTAGTTTTTTTATGGTTTTTCTGATAAAAGCTGGGCCCAGGCGCGTTACTCCTTGCACCCCCAGTATGGGCCCAAATAATAAACTAACTGGATTTTATTACTTGTCACACCCCATGCATTAATTCCATATTAATTTCACTCCAAATTTTATCAAACTTTAAAAAATCATAATAAATTCAAAAATGAATATTTTTCAATGGGATTTTTTTATCCATTTTCCATTTTTTGTCTAGAAAATATAAAATCATAAAATTACCATTTTATTTCATTTTTATATTTTTTGCATATTTTGACATTTAATTGCTTTCTTTAATTCTTTTAGTTGATATGTGAATTTGTAGATTTTATTTTAGATAGCTCCCTTTGGATTTTTAATTCAATCTTTTTAGGGTAGTTAGATGAATATTTTAGGTTCCCCCTGAATTAATGCCATATTTTTATGGTGATTTTTAAGATAGTTTTGATTAGGTAATTCTAGGTAGTGTAGAATTAGGTTAAAACTTTAACATAGGTCCATAACAATTTTAGATTTTGGGTTTGTAGGACAATTTAGGCTATGGGGCCTATATGGGACTTAAGGGTAAGTATTTAGGACCCCTTAGAAATTATATTAGGATTTAATATAATAGTATGCTATTTTTGGTTGATTTTTGTATTGAATGATTGTTTGTGTTGCCTTTAGGGCATGTTTGTTTCGTTTGCTTTGCTTTGGAGTTTTCCTTTGGTTTGAGGAGCTTGGTATCTCATTGTGGAGCATTGTGGAGCATGGTTGAAGACTTGAAGAGGCATGGAGGAGCTTGAGAGCTTGTTCTTCTTCTTTTTGTTTTGTTTTAGGGTTAGGAGTAGGAAGAGCTTAGATGTAGATAATTTCTTTCTCAAATATGGATGGTATCATTCACCTCCATTCCTCCCTATGATTCAAAGTCCTTCCCTGGTATACACCTCTCTCCTTTGGAGGGATAAGTGCTATACCTAGGAGGTAGAACTTTTGAGGGAACCAGTCCCTTGATATTGAACCCTTATAGGTCACCTTTGGTGATCAAATAAGCAGTTCAACATCCCCCAGCTTATCCAGTAAGTGACTTTCTCTGGTTTTGATTGTCTTGAGAGATGCAGAGCCTGAGCTTGAAGATGAAGACTTCATTGAAGAGTATTGAAGAGGATGAATCCCTGAGTAGTGCCATTCCAGCTGAAGCTTGAAGAGCATGAAGATCAAGTTGATACTTGAAGATCCCTGAAGATTAGGTGAAGCCTGAAGATGGAGCTGATCAAAGAAGCTGAAGCTTAGGGGAGAAGATGAGTTGAAACTCATATTGTAGGGTTGAAACCTAGAAAAGCAAACTGATGTTTGTCAAGTGATTGAAGTCTGAAGACTGGATTGCTGTTGGAGGAGCTGAAGCTTTCTTCTGTTTTCTTCTTTTTCTTTTCTGTATTGTGTGTTTTGTTTGACTTGTCTGTTGCATTAGAATAAGTTCATCTAGAATAAGTAGAATCTAGGAGCATGATTGCATTATAGGTTGAGTTGCTCCCTCTGCTTGTATTGTTACTGCGTGGCTTTGCTTGCGGGTATTCGGTAGAGCCCAGCTCCCTTGCCCATGTGGTTTGTTTGCCTGATGGCATCTCATTTCATTTATCTGTATGATTGCAGTTTACTGTTTATTGCTTGATAGCATGTTGTTTATATTTCAGTATGATTACTGTTATTTCATGACTGGCTTGAGGTTGATATGAGCTTGTGGAGGCTGAAGCCCCACACACATTTCCTCCCTCACTTGCATTGCATGCGTTTTACTGTTAAGCTGATGCTTTGTCTGTTTTGGTGTATCATTGACATGATCCCTTAGGACTCTCATTTCCTTTGATAAGGATTTGATGATAGACTTTAAGGTTGAAACCTATGCATGACAACTTCTAGGAGTTCCCTGTTCAAACCTCAACCATAGGATGAATCCATGGCATGATAACAGTAGGACTTGATAGTCTCCCTCCTAGTTGGGCATGTTCTCTTCTCATCTCAAAGAAGTTTAAGATACAGTAATAATGAATGATTTCTTTCGTACGTTACGAGCCTTAAGCTATCTGAGAAAGGATTGTGGGAGAGTTTCTTTTCCACAGTCTGGATATTTAGTATGGTACCCTTTGGGTGACATACGACGCATTCACTCTCAGGTCATAGTCTCTAGTGCGGTTGAAATCGCAAACATAATAAAAAAAACACTTCTTTCGTAAAAGACAGGAAATAAACCGTAGTTTCCCGAACTACGTGAGCTCTGATCTCTCAGGCCTGTTGAGAGTACGTAGGCACAAGATGGCGATGTCTTGGCGAGCTACCTTCCCCCATAACCCTTCGTAAGCCGAACTACGTTGACTCTGATTTCTCATTCTCTGATGAGAATACGTAGGCATAAAGTGCGACGCTTTGCCGAGTCATTTTTCATTTCTTTTTCAGCCAGCCTTGATAGGTAGATAGAATAAAACCAACCCGTCCAAGTAAACACAACAAGCGTGGATCCCGTCGAGTACGACGGACGTGAGGGGTGCTAATACCTTCCCCTTGTGTAACCGACTCCCGAACCCAGACAATGGTTGCGAGGACCTTGTCTTACCCTTTTCGTCAGGTTTTTCCGATCGTTTCCTTTCCCGCTCTGAGGGATAAATAACGAAAGGTGGCGACTCTTCTGTCATGCCGGCACCTTATTTTCGCGCAAGCGACAGCTGGCGACTCTGCTGGGGATCGAACCCAGAGTCTCTGGTTCTCTGGTTCCCTATGCGAGTCAATCCTAACGCCTGTGTGTTTACTTGTTGGGTTGCGTTTATTTATCGCATTTTTACTTCTCGCACTTTATTTCCCGCATTTTATTTTCAGTATAATATGATTATTTGTGCTGTTGTGGGATGGGAGTTCTGATGAGTGAGAAGCCAGACCCAGGCTTGAGTGCACTATAGACTTAGAGTGGAAATTAGTGGGCGCGTGCTTGCTTTGCAGGCACTAGTGTCTCATGAAATCCACGCTCAGACGAGGTTCATCCGGTTGGCTTCACTTTCAACCCTTTGGGTTGAGACGGTTGCTGGTTTGGTGGATTGTCAACTCTGGGGACCGATCATTTGTGATTCAGCTAAGTGAGGCCGCTTCATGAGCTGGTGATGCCACACCTTCTGGGTATCGTATCACCCCTCTTGAAAGTCTGTGACGCTGATGAATGCATAGGATGTCGTACCTTGAGTCAGTTTAGGTCCATACCTATGAGTGGGATTGGGTTTATTGCAGGAAACTTTGACCCCCAGACCACCTGGTTTTCTTGACAGTGAATCAGTTTTGTTGGTACCAGGGTTTCTCAGTTGCAGATTTGTCTGTTCTTGATAGAGCAGGTTTTGATCAGAGGATCTTATCATCAGGTGTATGTCTGTTCTTGATAGAGCAGGTTTGATCAGAGTATTGTCATCAGTGGTTTGTTCTTGATAGAGCAGATTTTGGGGTCTGAAGATCTCATCAGCAGATGTTGTTTGTTCTTGATAGAGCAAATTTTGAGTGGGGTCTGAATATCTCATCAGCAACTGTATGTTTGTTCTTGATAGGGCATATTTTTGATTTGGGGGTCTGAAGACTTCATCAGCAGATATTTCTTGATCATACATCTGGGGTCCTTATTATCAGACATTTGTTCTCGACAGAGCAGAGTTGTGATCCTGTATATGGTCCTATCAGATGGTTGTTCCCGACAGATCAAATCTGTGGTCCTCCTCCGGGGTTTTCTTCTCATCAGTGATTGTTGATACAGAATCTCCGCAACAACAGTTACCTGGATATATTATTGCATGACTGCATTTTGCATTAGTTCGCATATTTATTTTGCATTCCATTAGCAGGTGTCTGTGCTGCAGGCGCATTTCGTACCCTGAGTCTGGTGTCCCGAGCAATATGAGATATTTTCTTCCATGAATGGATCCAGTCTTATCACTGCATTGACGCTATGTTGGCACGTTGACACCAGAATTAGGGGTGATCTCCTAAACGTACAGACACCTATGGCATTAGCATAATTCATCTTGCATGACAGAAGCCGGGGCTTGCCTTCTAATCCTTGTGTTTGCAGGTTTGAGCCAGAATCGAGTAACTCAGACTAATGGAGCAGGTACAAGCTGAGTTGGGGAAAATCCAAAGCCAGTTGGGGCAGGTCATGAATGACATACAGGCAGTGCGCCTGGACCAGCAAGTACTCAGAGAAGAGAATCAGCAGCTGCAGAATCAGTTGAGCTTTCTCATGGGAGTGGTGAGAGGTATGCTAAAAAAGGAGAGTGATCGAGCACCCGAGGTGGAAACCAAAGTGCTTCCTCCATTGCCGCCGGTGCCACCTGTGCTGAAGTCAGGTGGACCTCATGGATCCTCTACACAGCATGAAGCTCAAGACCTCTCTCGTCAGCAGCCGCGCCAGGCATCTCAGAATAACCCTGAAGGTCATAATCAAAAGAAGAAGCTACTTGATAGAGTTGTGGACCCAATACCTGTGAGTTATGCCCATCTGTTGCCACTGTTGGTTCAGAACCGTGTTCTCAAGCTTCGGACTTTGGATCCACCGGATGACGTGTCATCAGACGTCGATCTCAGCACACATTGTGATTTCCACTCAGGAGCACCGGGGCACCATGTTGAAACATGTAAGGCTCTCAAGAATAAGATTCAAGACCTTATTGACTTAAGGACAATTAGGTTTGTGTCGGGCGGCATGAGAGCATCGAGAAAGTTTATCCCGTACCCTGCAGAAGAGGTGAATGATTCCACTCCTTTGCTTGAAACTGAGAAAGATCTTGAGTATGTCCCGCGACTTTTGGTGACTGAATCGCCTCGCTCGCAGTTTCTACCCGGATCAAGTTCAAGGACGCTAGCGCCTAAACAAGGGACCGTTGCCATTCCGAAACGACGACCTCTTGCTCCTTGGCGGAAAGAATACCAGCACCAGAATCGAAAGAGGCCTCGCAACCACTTGGAACGAAGGAATGCTCCTTTCCACCCAGTGCCTGTGCCGTATAGCCAGATTCTTCCACAGTTGGTTCAGAATTCTTTAGTGGAACCGAAAGCTCTCAAGCCCGTGCTAGAGCCTTACCCTCCAGGGTACAATCCCCATGCTCAGTGTGGTTACCATGGTGGATCTTCGGGGCATTCAACTGAAGATTGTAAGGCTTTTCAGGCGAAAGTGCAATAGTTGATCGACAGAGGGTGCATTTCCTTTCCAGATGGAGTTTTGGTTGTGCGTGACAACCTCTCAGCTGTCTGAGCTCGTAGATCCAGAGCGTTATTTCCGGAAGCCAGTGATCCAGACAGGCAGACGTCCTCAGCATTGGCAGTCCTCGAACTTTTTATCATTTGTATTTGTAGTTTCTTTTCTGTTAGTTACTACTTGTTGTTAAACATTGTATGTTTCGAATGGTAATATTAATAAAGTGACTATGCATTTTTTCTGAATTAATTATGTCGTTGTCACTCATTTACTGCATTGCACTGACACTTGCATTTTTATTCACTCCAATTTATCACTATGATTAGCAAAGAGTGGTGGGAGGATGATGAAACTGAATACTCATAACCGATGATCGTATGCTTTCGGATAAAACCTTGCCTATGACGTACAAGGCATTGTTTCAAATCCCCTAAACACCGGAGAGATAAGGAAGAGAATCCCTTGTTAACCACTTCGAGCCGAGAATTAGGAGTTTTTTTTCGGACTTTTAAACCCTCACATCTTAACCCGGGGCAGGGTAGTTGTCAGTTAGCCTGATCGAGCGTTCAAGTCTTATAGAGGAGTGTTGTCTTTCGAGGACCAATCACATCGTATTTCTCCAGAGGTCGTACCTCATCAACCACAATGGTTAAGCCTCACCAATCAGGAGTGAGACAGTTACAAGCCTCTCGGATAAATCCAGATAGCCAGTGTCGCACGACTCGTTCCAAAAGAAAAAAAAAGGAATAAGAAAGCCTGCTAAGTAAAAAAGAAAAGCTAGAAAGCAAATACTTTGGCAAAAATCAGGGCACCCCGCTGGACTTCAAAAGAAAAATTGAAAAGAATTCTGAAGAGTCAGTCCAGGCAAAAATTAGGGAATCAAAAGAATGAAAAAGAAAGGATATAAAAAAGAAAAAATCCTCGAACAAGGACGAAGTCGTGTAGACACCGAAAACGAAAAAGGAGCAACTGTCACTCCGAAACACCTTGTGAATTCTTTAACCAGCTGTCCCCAATATTCAACATACCTCTCGAAGAGGCGAGCGCTCGAGCTAAGTTAGCTGAACTTTAGGATCGGAGATCATCACGTAGAAGGGGTGGGTACAAATCATAATTTGAGCCGACTATCCTTTATTTCACGAACCGTGAACCCGACCATGAGACAACCCTTAAAAGACCTAATTGGGGCAGGGTTTATTCTGAAAGAGCATTGCGATAAGGTTGAGTAACCTGACTCCCACATGATTTGCTAATCATATCCTTGTTGTATTTTTCACTGATCGAATCAGCACTACGTTTGAACTCTTTGGTTCATTTGTCACTCACTAGCATGACACGTAAATGAGTGACAGCACAAAAATTTTCAAAATTTGCATGAACACTGCATTAAAATTACCATGCGTGAATAAACAATTTTAATTGCAGGTCAGTAGTTGATACGAAGGAACTCCAACAGAGAGTAGTCAATCAGGACTGAATCGTCAGAAGTCTGGATCAGAACGGTATGCTGCGAAACCCGGTGAATCCGGGGCATTGACTTCCTGTGAGTTTGGAATCAGTTTGCCTGAGGACAAGTCCCGGAGTATCAGTTGATTATGGGGAAGTTTATTCAAGGAGCCGTGGATCGGAAGTGAATCTTCTCGAGACCCAATCAGGGGCAGTTATCCAGAATTCTTGCGAGTTGAGGGCAGATCCCTTCAGTGTGCAATCAGAGCATGTTGAGTCGCTCATCGCTCGTTCAGGGGCAAGCTACTTCAGAGATATTGAAGCCAACCATGCTGAGAGTTGATCAGTGGAGGATGAATCCTTCCGTTGTACAGATGTTGGGGCAAGCCATCTGAAGATTGTCTTGTTTCCAGCTGTTTTCTGTTCAGAATGAATTATTCCCAAAAGTCGGATTGGGGCAAGTTGAATTGCACTGGGGCAAGTTGTTCAAATGAGTTTGTTCACCCTAGCAAGAGTTGAGTGTCGGGGAATCGTGTCATTACCCTTCCAAGACCTGAGCCTTCTGAAGGAGCCTTGCTGTCATTGGATTGTTATCCTACAGCCTAACCTGTTACTTGGCTCCATGATTGGTAGTCTGTATTCCTTGTGTTGACGTTGTTGAATCAGGATTGTTTCTCAGCAGAGACGTACGGTTTGAGATTGTTTCCCCTGAGCAGTTTGAGACCGCAGCAAATTGAGATGGCATTCATCCCTTATTAGAGTAGGATCAAGATTATCCTCAGTAGGGTTCGGTTGATATTCCCGGCAGAGTATGGTCGTCCCGAGCATCGAGCGTTGATTAGCCTGAGGTGCTATTTTCCCAAGTAGGTTGAGACTGAAGCTTTCCCTGACCGGCAGATTTGGGTTTATTTCCCCAGCAGTGGGACTGATGCAATGTTGTATCCCCACAGAGTCCAAGTGTGACTCCCTTTCCCTCCGAGTCTAGGTCATTGACTCATTCCTCAAGCAGAGGTCGACGGTGATTCCCCCATTGAGTAATCTCTAGACGGGTAGATTTTGATGTCAGCCAGAGAAGAGTTATTTCTCAGTAGATTGCTTCGTACCCTATAAGGACTTAGGGTGTTCAAAAAAGACCGTTCAGGGTCGTCTTCCTCGGTGAAGTGAGATTCAAGTTCAGTGATCGATTGTTATCTTCCGCAGATGTCAGAGGTGTTCCCTTGATAGGATCAGTACATCTCCAACAGAGTTGTACCATGAGTAGCTAAGGATTGATATCCCCAGCAGTGTTGATACACAGGCATTCCTCACCAGACTTATTTGCCCAGCAAGTGTTACCCAGAAGGGTCAGTCTCCGTAAGGTGTATGCGAGATTATTCTCAGCAGATCAGGACTGATATCCCCGAAGCAGGACGATTCCTCCTTCTCCAGCAGAGTTCAGTAGCCTCTCCTCGCAGAGTCTGCACGCAAGATAGTGAGCATTGATATGTCTCCCCAGGCAGAAATGATTCTCTTCCCCAAGCAGATGCATCCTGAAGGAACGTCACCTCCTCAGCTGAGTCGGGCGCTGAAGCTCGTGTTTTCCCCCCGCACCGGGTCACAAGTGCAGGCTTCGTAGGAAACTGTTCGTACGCCGAAGTATGCAGCAACTGATGGTGCCAGACTGAAGTCTCCAGTGGAATTGAGATTCCCCACCAGAGTCGTACTCTCTCCCGAAGTCGGATGATTCCCTTTTCCCCGGTAGAGTGTTGGAACAGTTGATGTTGTATTCCCCTGCAGAGTTGTACCCTTCCCCGAAGTCGGATGATTCCTTCTTCCCCAGCGGAATTGAAATGCCTCATCAGAGTTGTATTCTCCAGCGAAGTAGAATGATTTCTACTTCCCCGGCTGTGTTCGCAAGCCCCAAGAGAGCCAAATCCTTGGAAGTAGTAGGGACCATGATGGTTTTCCCTAGCAGAGCGTTGAACAGCTGATGCTGTATTTCCCCTAGAGTCGTACTCTCTCCAGTAAAGCAGAATGATTTCTCCTTCCTCAGCCGAGTTTGCAGATATCCAAGAGAGCCGAATCCTTGGAAGTGGATCAGACCATGATTGGTTTTCCCCCAGTGGAGTGTTGAGCAGCTGAAGTTGTTTCCCCACAGAGTTATTATCCCCAGAAAAGTAGCCGAGACGGCCATGCAGTTTATTCCCGCGATTGACATCGCTTTCCATCAGCAGGTCCGGGTTCTCGTAGAGCTTCGTTCCCCTGCAGTAATCAGCTGAAGTTCGTTCCCCTGCAGTAATCAAATGAAGTTGTTTCCCCTGCAGCAGCCAACTGAAGATCATTTCCCCAGACGGAGTCCAATTGATATTGGCGTGACTATGTTCTCCTCAGCAGGATGATCCCTCTATCTGAGTAGTTCTTTCTCCTTGACAGGAGGATTTCCCCCTCGGCATTTATTTTGCTGACGGGATCGCGTCATTGTGCATGATCGCATAGCATTTAGCATAAACGCATAGCATTTCCACAGTGTGGAGCATGGCGCCGAGGCATGTGCATAATAAACATGATCTAGGTTGCTACCGTTCTTGTTTTACAGGTGTTCCGCCGAAGGATCAGTTGCTCCAGATGATTCCTGACATTCTCCCCAACGAAGTCGTTTGCTCAAGATGATTTTTGAGATCCCCAGCGAAGTCTGCAATTCAAGATGATTCTCGAATCCCTCAGCAGGGCTGTTTGCTCGAGATGATCCTTAAGACCCCAGTGCAGTCTCCAGAGTTGTTTGCTCAAGTTGATACTTAGAGTCCCCAGCTAAGATCGCCCAGGAGGATTCCTAAAGCCCCAAGAGAGCTGAATCCTTGGAAGCTGTTCAAGCCATGATTGGTTTGTCCCCGGCAAAAGTTGCCCAGGATAATTCCTAGAATCCCCAACAGAATGTTTCTCCAGAATGGTTATCAGTTCGAGATGATTCTTGAAGGTGCCCGGCGGAGTTATTTGTTCAAGATGATTCTTGAAGTCCTCAGCAGAGTTGATTCCTCCAGAGTGATTTCAGGACCCCCGGAGCGGAGTTACTTGATAGTTCTTTAGTTTCCCCAGCGGCGAAGCGTCATCCCCAACAGGTTTTTCCAACGGCGAAGTTGAAATCTCCCTTGAAGACTCCATGATTGAAGTCTGACCGTGTTAGTGAAGCGGTTTTCTCAGTTTCTCTGAATGTCTGATGGTATGATCGACTATGAATTACCGGTTACCGTGTGACCCATTCCCCAATGAAGTTTCTTCACCCTGACGACGAGGTCAGATTCTTTAGTTCTCCAGCGGCGATGTTGGATGTTTGTTTTGATGGCGAGGTCAGATTATGTTTGTTTCCGGCGGCGATGTTGGATGTTTGTTTTGACGGCGAGGTCAGATTATGTTTGTTTCCGGCGGCGATGTTGGATATTTGTTGTGACGGCGAAGTCAGATTATGTTTGTTTCCGGCGGCGATGTTGGATGTTTGCTTTGACGGCAAGGTCAGGTTATGTTTGTTTTCGGCGGCGATGTTGGATGTTTCCTTTGACGGCGAGGTCAGGTTATGTTTATTTCCGGCGGCAATGTTGGATGTTTGCTTTGACGGCGATGTCAGATTCTTCAGTTCTCCAGCGGCGATGTTGGGTATTTTGGTTGTTCGACGGCGATGTTGGGTGTTTGGTTGTCTGATGATGATTTAACATGGATAACTGACGGCGATGTCAGATCAGTATTTCTCCAGTTCTCGTGCAGTTGGCAAATTTTCGGGTTTACCGGTATTCAACCGCCTCGCACCTCGATTGGCTGAGAGCCGTTCGCTTCTCATCCAGTCAGGTTCAAGCCGTTTGAATAGGGGCAGCTGTTGCACCCCAAAATTTGACCAACATTTATTTACCCATCAAGTGTTTGAAGGTTGATACCTTTATCAGAAAGCTCAAGAAATCCTCAAAGGAATTGGTTGAAATCAATGTTGTGTGACTCATAACTTGAGAGTTGTGGGAGCTCCTCAGATGATTCTGAGACATTGAGAATGGGCTTGAAGATTTGAGAAAGCTTATGAGATGTCTTGAAAGCCATCATGAAGCCCAGAGAGGTCATTGTGCAAGAATTCAGAAGATTCAACCATGAATGGTAGAATTAGGGTTTTGACTGGGTCAACCCTAGGTCAACTGATGATTTGGAGAGGTTTGAGACCTAATCCAAGAGCCATGTGATCATGGAATGATGTATTGAGATATTATAAGGATGATTCCTAGACCAACTCATCATGATTGAGGAGTTGGAGAAGTTTTAAGCTAGGGTTTCCAAGGATTGACAGTGTAAAATCCCCTAGTTTGATCCCTATCTTCCAGGCAGTTTTAGCTCAAGATGTGATTGTCATCTCATCTTCCCCACAACATGAATGTTGTAGAGCTTGTTCTTAGATTTAATTTGAGTGGTAGAAGTCCTTGATAGGATTTGCAGAGCTCAAGTTATGGTTTTGACAAATTACAGGTCATCTGAAGTATGTGAATCTGGGTCCTTGAAAGTCACCCAACTTGCAGACAACGTTTTCCCTAGTAGGATGATTCCTATGAACTCTTAGTCAACATGAATGTTGAAGAGAATCTTCTTAGCTTTCTAGAGAGTACTAGAAGTCATTGATAGGATTTGTAGAACTCAACTTATGGCTTTGACAAGCCAAGGGCATTTTGGTCATTTGGAAGTTATAGGTCATTTCAAGCATAAGGCCATATCTCCTACTTCCAAGCTTCAAATGGAAAAATATTCAACATCAAACTTGCTTAGAATGATGTTTTAAGGCTAGTAGGGTGGTCATGAGATGTTGAAAAGGCTCATATCAAAAAGTGATAAAAATGGCCTAAAAATGAGGCATAAGTTAATTCAAGTGAGATTGAAAATCATAAAATCCAAGTTATATATCCAAACCATGTCATATGATAGGTCATTTTGACTCCAAATGATATTCTAAGAACAATGGTTCAGCCACAATTTTGATTTGAGGCTTGGATCATAGGGTTTCTTTGTAAAAGTCTTGCTTGCATAATGGGGTACCAAACCAAAACAAAGAAAAGCTTAATAAACAAGGAAGATATGCATTATATCTCATCCAAAATATCATATGGGGACAAATTCAAGTTGGTTACCAAAGATTAAAAGCATTTGGCATGAGATATCATACAATGAGAAGTGAAAATGCAAATTACCATATCATGAAAAATTCAAGTTCTTACTAGATGATTCTAGGAAGTTCTAGACCTTTCCAAACCATTCTATATATTGAATACAACTTCCATTGGTGAAGGGTTGGTGATAGTTGGTGTTAATTGTGGAAGAGAATAGTGATTGAAATCATAAAGCTCCATTTGCAAATTACATTGAATCTCCATATTCTTCTTCATTACCATTCCATTTTTCTACACAAATCATCTCCATAAACATTTCTGAGTGTGTTCATATTGATTTGCAACTCCATTGATGAAGATTTGAAGGTTTTCACATTGAATTTGTAAGGGAGCAAATTGCATTGGATCTTGAAGTACAAGTCCCCTACATCAAATCTCTTGCAAGCAGAGGAATATTCATCATCTAGGGAGTGTTCTTGAGGAGCTACAAGGCTTGGATTGAAGCTTTTCACCACCTACCATTTCAAGAAGCAAGGTATGCAAAACCACTTCTACACCCTAATTTAGGCATGGCTAGGATTAATTCTTATTGTAAAACCATTAGAGACAATTAGGTGGTTCATTTTGATGAGTTTGGGACTGATTGGAGAGGTTTCATTAATGGTGGTCAATTCTTGATGGAGTTAGAACATGCTGTATATTGAGTGTTAAGGCAAGATTATTGGTTGATTTTAATGAGTATAATGCAAGGATCATTTTTGTATAAAGAATGTTGAGTTTGGTGAAGGTCGAAACTTGATGATATTTTGAGGTTGGTTTGGTTATGCATTCGGTTTGCACGATTTAGGGCGTTTCAATACAAACCAATGGCATGGTTGTGTTCTACGTGAAAAATAGGCCAAGATTGGTTTTTACATTGTGAATTTTGGACGAGAAACGAGGGAGAACGAGAGGATGGAAGGTCTGCGCATGGAATGTATCTTCATGGTGGTTCAGAAACCCTAAGTTGCCTAAGGTAGAAGATGAAATCACTACCGTCGATATGCATGTTGACCAATTGACTTGGAAAAGATCCTACGCTCCAGATTCAAAACAAAGTTGGAGGGAGATCAGCAGCAGCGTAAAACGTTGCGTTCCATTTAAGAATGCTTGCTGGGCTTAGTGAATCTGCTTTCCACACCCCCATATAAGGCCCAATTGCATTGTAACTGGATATTCCTGCTATTTACACCTCGCCTCCTTTTATTTTCTTTAGTTTTTTTTATGGTTTTTCTGATAAAAGCTGGGCCCAGGCGCGTTACTCCTTGCACCCCCAGTATGGGCCCAAATAATAAACTAACTGGATTTTATTACTTGTCACACCCCATGCATTAATTCCATATTAATTTCACTCCAAATTTTATCAAACTTTAAAAAATCATAATAAATTGAAAAATGAATATTTTTCAATGGTATTTTTTTCTCCATTTTCCATTTTTTGTCTAGAAAATATAAAATCATAAAATTGCCATTTTATTTCATTTTTATATTTTTTTGCATATTTTGACATTTAATTGCTTTCTTTAATTCTTTTAGTTGATATGTGAATTTGTAGATTTTATTTTAGATAGCTCCCTTTAGATTTTTAATTCAATCTTTTTAGAGTAGTTAGATGAATGTTTTAGGTTCCCCCTGAATTAATGCCATATTTTTGTGGTGATTTTTAAGATAGTTTTGATTAGGTAATTCTAGGTAGTGTAGAATTAGGTTAAAACTTTAACATAGGTCCATAACAATTTTAGATTTTGGGTTTGTAGGACAATTTAGGCTATGGGGCCTATATGGGACTTAAGGATAAGTATGTAGGAACCCTTAGAAATTATATTAGGATTTAATATAATAGTATGCTATTTTTGGTTGATTTTTGTATTGAATGATTGTTTGTGTTGCCTTTAGGGCATGTTTGTTTAGTTTGCTTTGCTTTGGAGTTTTCCTTTGGTTTGAGGAGCTTGGTATCTCATTGTGGAGCATGGTTGAAGAATTGAAGAGGCATGGAGGAGCTTGAGAGCTTGTTCTTCTTCTTTTTGTTTTGTTTTAGGGATAGGAGTAGGAAGAGCTTAGATGTAGATAATTTCTTTCTCAAATATGGATGGTATCATTCACCTCCATTCCTCCCTATGATTCAAAGTCCTTCCCTGGTATACACCTCTCTCCTTTGGAGGGATAAGTGCTATACCTAGGAGGTAGAACTTTTGAAGGAACCAGTCCCTTGATATTGAACCCTTATAGGTCACCTTTGGTGATCAAATAAGCAGTTCAACATCCCCCAGCTTATCCAGTAAGTGACTTTCTCTGGTTTTGATTGTCTTGAGAGATGCAGAGCCTGAGCTTGAAGATGAAGACTTCATTGAAGAGTATTGAAGAGGATGAATCCCTGAGTAGTGCCATTCCAGCTGAAGCTTGAAGAGCATGAAGATCAAGTTGATACTTGAAGATCCCTGAAGATTAGGTGAAGCCTGAAGGTGGAGCTGATCAAAGAAGCTGAAGCTTAGGGGAGAAGATGAGTTGAAACTCATATTGTAGGGTTGAAACCTAGAAAAGCAAACTGATATTTGTCAAGTGATTGAAGTCTGAAGACTGGATTGCTGCTGGAGGAGCTGAAGCTTTCTTCTGTTTTCTTCTTTTTCTTTTCTGTATTTTGTGTTTTGTTTGACTTGTCTGTTGCATTAGAATAAGTTCATCTAGAATAAGTAGAATCTAGGAGCATGATTGCATTAGAGGTTGAGTTGCTCCCTCTGCTTGTATTGTTACTGCGTGGCTTTGCTTGCGGGTATTCGGTAGAGCCCAACTCCCTTGCCCATGTGGTTTGTTTGCCTGATGGCATCTCATTTCATTTATCTGTATGATTGCAGTTTACTGTTTATTGCTTGATAGCATGTTGTTTATATTTCAGTATGATTACTGTTATTTCATGACTGGCTTGAGGTTGAGATGAGCTTGTGGAGGCTGAAGCCCCACACACATTTCCTCCCTCACTTGCATTGCATGCGTTTTACTGTTAAGCTGATGCTTTGTCTGTTTTGGTGTATCATTGACATGATCCCTTAGGACTCTCATTTCCTTTGATAAGGATTTGATGATAGACTTTTAGGTTGAAACCTATGCATGACAACTTCTAGGAGTTCCCTGTTCAAACCTCAACCATAGGATGAATCCATGGCATGATAACAGTAGGACTTGATAGTCTCCCTCCTTGTTGGGCCTGTTCTCTTCTCATCTCAAAGCAGTTTAAGATACAGTAATCATGAGTGATTTCTTTCGGACGTTACGAGCCTTAAGCTATCTGAGAAAGGATTGTGGGAGAGTTTCTTTTCCACAGTCTGGATGTTTAGTATGGTACCCTTTGGGTGACATGCGACACATTCACTCTCCGGTCATAGTCTCTAGTGCGGTTGAAATCGCAAACATAATAAAAAAACACTTCTTTCATAAAAGACAGGAAATGAACCGTAGTTTCCCGAACTACGTGAGCTCTGATCTCTCAGGCCTGTTGAGAGTACGTAGGCACAAGATGGAGATGTCTTGGCGAGCTACCTTCCCCCATAACCCTTCGTAGGTCGAACTACGTTGACTCTGATTTCTCATTCTCTGATGAGAATACGTAGGCATAAAGTGCGACGCTTTGCCGAGTCATTTTTCTTTTCTTTTTCAGCCAGCCTTGATAGGTAGATAGGATAAAACCAACCCGTCCAAGTAAACACAACAAGCGTGGATCCCGTCGAGTACGACGGACGTGAGGGGTGCTAATACCTTCCCCTTGCGTAACCGACTCCCGAACCCAGACAATGGTTGCGAGGACCTTGTCTTACCCTTTTCGTCAGGTTTTTCCGATCGTTTCCTTTCCCGCTCTGAGGGATAAATAACGAAAGGTGGCGACTCTTCTGTCATGCCGGCACCTTATTTTCGCGCAAGCGACAATATGCTATGTCTAAAAAGATTTTGAGAGTTGGTTACTACTAGTTGACCTTGGAAACTGACTGTATTCAATATGCCAGATAGTGTCACAAATGTCATATTTATGCAGACAAGATGCATGTGCCTCTGACGTTGTTGAACGTATTGTCATCACCATGGCCTTTCTCTATGTGGGGCATTGATATGATTGGGGCAATTGAACCAAAAGCTTCTAACGGACATCGATTTATTCTAGTTGCTATTGACTATTTCACAAAGTGGGTTGAAGCTGCATCCTACACTAATGTTACTCGGCATGTGGTGGCCCGTTTCATAAAAAAGGAGATTATCTATCGTTACGGAATTCCGAGCCGAATCATAACGGACAATGGTACCAATTTGAACAACAAAGTCATGAAAGAGTTGTGCGATGACTTCAAAATTGAACATCACAATTCTTCTCCTTATCGTCCCAAAATGAATGGAGCTGTAGAAGCTGCAAATAAAAACATCAAAAAGATTCTGCAAAAGATGGTGAAAACTTACAAAGATTGGCATGAAATGCTGCCATTCGCTTTGCATGGATACAGAACGTCCATCCGCACTTCAACAGAGGCAACCCCTTTTTCTTTGGTATATGGAATGGATGTGGTACTTCCCATTGAGGTCGAGATACCTTCTTTAAGAGTCATAATGGAAACTAAGCTTGAAGAAGTAGAATGGGTAAGAGAAAGGTTTGATCAGCTGAATCTTATCGACGAAAAGCGCATGTCTTCAATGTGTCATGGTCAGTTATATCAGAAAAGGATCAAGAGAGCTTTTGACAAGAAAGTTCGTGTCCGAGAATTCCGCGAAGGGGAACTTGTACTCAAAAAGATTTTACCAGTTCATAAAGACGCACAGGGAAAGTGGATGCCTAACTACGACGGCCCGTTTGTTGTGAAAACAGTCTTCTCAGGAGGCTCATTGATTCTCACTACCATGGATGGAGAGCAGCTTACTCATCCAGTGAATTCTGATGCAGTACGAAAATATTACGCCTAAAAAGAGCCCGATAAGCCGAAAATTCAAAAGAACGGCTAATGCAAAAGTTAGGGTTAAAGAAAAAGGAAAAAGAAGAAAAATAAGAGCTCGCTAAGTTGAAAACCCGAAAGGGAGGCTTAGGCAAAAATGAGCGTCCCGGTGGATTGAAAACCCAAAAGGGCGGTCCAGGCAAAAGTTAGGGACAAAGGCGTTTCACTGCATCAGAAGAGTTTTCGCTACTTCAAAAGGTGGTCACCATTGCAGAAGATTGTACAGGAGATCCACTTCCAACTGCTCTCATCAGAAGCAAGGATTTGGGGGATTTTAGTCTTTAGGAATGGATGGTCATGGGATTCAATGTAACCTTATCCATGTTGCCATTTTTCACTTGTAAAATTTCTATGGAATTTTGTCATTTGCAAGATTTCATTCTTGAATAAAATCAGTTTTGAGCCATTCTTTCCTTTGCAAAATTGTCATTTCTTTTATTTTCTTGTCATGTAAAATATTGTTCGTTGATCAAACGATAATTTCGAAAGCATTAGGGTCAAATTATTTCAATAAAACTTGAAAAGATTGACAAACGTAAAAAACTCCAGCTCATGGAAAGTCGAGGAAAATCATACTTCCCCGAAACCTCAGGGTAGTGAAGGCTTTGATATGCGATCCGATTACATTCCCCATTGAAGTGTAAACAGGTCGAACTACCGATTCTCCTTTGGTCATGTGTAAGTGTCAAAGCCTGGAAGACTGTTTTCTCAAGGAACCTCTTATGATGATATAAGGACTGGTCCCCAGTAGAAGATTCCTGAGCATTGTGTTTTGATTTTACTTCGTCATTTCTGAATAGCTTGTTTAAAGTTCTGTTCCCCTATTGAGAGTGGATCTATTTGTCAAAGACTGCATACACCTTTTCAGCTAGGGTTCAGTGTGATTCATTCGGTCTCTCGAGTTCAGAGTGCTATCTTTTGATCCCCCGTGAGTGTCTAATCACTGCTAGTAAATTTCTGTTTGAGGCCCAGTCGTAACTGGCATTGCCTTAAATCCACTAGTTGGTATCTTTTTGACTCGGTCGTCACCACCTTCTCCATTGAAGTCCAGTCATAACTGGTAGTGTTCGAAATCCAATCGTTATTGGTTTTCTTTTTGGTCGTCACCATGATTTCCTTTGAGGTCCAGTCATAACTGGCATTGTTTTAACTTCACTCGTTATTACCTTTTGGTTCGGTCGTTATCAACCTTTTCCTTTGAAGTCTAGTCGTCACTAGCGAATCCCCTGCGAAGTCTGGTCGTTACTAATTGATTTCCGTTAAATTCCCCAGTCATAACTGGCAGATGTTCTAAACCCAATTGTCATTGGTATCTTGTTGGTCGTTACCAACCTTCCCCATGAAGTCCAATCGTAACTGGCATCACTTGGAATCCAATCGTTATTGGTATTTTCTGGTTTGGTCGTTACCAACCTTCCCAGCTAAAGCCTAGTAGCTTGCTAGCATTCTCGTAACCACATGTGTTGGTATACCCTGATTTGGTCTTCACCATGTATTTCTTCCGAATTCCAGTCGTAACTGGCATTTCGTGAAATCCAATCGTCATTGGTACCCTGACTTGGTGATTACCAATCCTCTTTAAGTCCAGTAGTTACTGGCATTACTTGAAATTTGGTCATCGCCAATTTCCCCAGTCAAAGTCCTGCATTACCGATTGGATTTAAAATTTCATTTGCTGTTATCTCAGGTTGGTCATTACCATTACCTCCATGAAGTCTAGTGGTTACTAGCACTGCCTGAACCATCTGTTAAAACTGGGTGACATCATTATTCTTAGTAAAACCTTTCCCCCGGACGAGTCTCGGAGATCTAGTCGTCACTAGTATTTCCCATTGTGTTTTGTCTTTATTTCTAGTCCGTTCCTGAATATCCCGTTTGAACTCTTCACTATAGGAAGTTCCTCATCTGATCATCCCCAGTGAGGTTCGAGTTTTCATTCCCCCAGTAAAAAGTCGCTCGTGTCCCTGGTAGAAATCTACCTTGTTCCCCGGTGAAGTGTTTGCTTGTCCCAATAAGATTGGCATTCTCATTAGACTTTGCGCACCCTCATTTTTTCTCTCTGTTATCACTAGTCATGTTTGAACTATTGATTGTTATGCCTCGGTATTCCCCAGTGTCGGATCCACAATGCCAGGTCCCCGCGAGTAGTTACTCGTTGTTTTGTTTTTCTGTCTTCTGCATATGTCTTGCATCCAAGCACCATGAAGCATCATTTATAATTCATGACATATCATGGCCTGTCCTTTTGCATATCATCGGATCTAAGGGACAAAATTTTCGATTTTTCTATATTTAAATACCTTTCACTGCGATTCTACGAGGATCATCATCCCTCAGTTCCATCTAGTGAAGATATTTAAATAGGGGCAACTGTTGTACCCCAAATTTTGACCCCTTAGATTCTCATTATCATTTTAGGAGCATACTCATGAATTTTCTATCCTTTACCAAGTGCAAGTCTGTCTTTGTCAAATTGCAGTTGAATCAGGGTTTCGTGCAGTCAAAATCAAAACTTCAAGGTTTGTGATTAGTTAATGTTTTGGGCTCATTCAAATAGGAAACAAGGTCAAGGGTATTACATAATGTAAATTGAGAAGCCAATGTGAGGTTGTTACCCCATAATTCAGAGTAGTACGTTTCAGAGCAAAAGTCAATTGTAGTTTGACTTTGATGTTGGAAGATGTTTAAATGGTGAGATTGTGATTCATGTAGTTCATATAGCTTAATAAAGTTCATCCAAGAAGTTTCAAAGTCTCAGGAGGCCCAGAATGTCAACAGGCGACTCGGTAATCACCGATCGGTCGTACGATTGACCGAAAAGTCAACTCCCCAAATTTTATGAATTGGACTTCAAGTTGTGAAACAAAGTTGTTCCTTATGTCATATTGGACTTGCATATCAATTTTCATGACCATTGGATCAAGGATGAAGGAGTAATCGAAGAATCGGGAAATTAGGGTTTTGAAAAGGGCTAAACCATAACTCCTTAACCACACATCCAATTGAATTGGTTCAAAGCTCATTTGGAAGCTCTTGACAAGTTCTACAAAAGTCCCATACTAGTCCACAAGCAGAAAATGCATATTTTTGGAGTTAGAAGCAAAATCATTACAACAAGGGAAAATAACAGAAAAATTCTAAGTTATTTCACCTTAAAAGCTTATGTGCAGCCAACTTTGGATGGATTTTTTGACCTAGTTCCAATTGCAGTTTGAATTTCTGGAAAACATGAATGTTTTTGAGCTACATGAGGGATTTCCAAAAAGTATTAGAAGTCCTCAAGAGGAGTTGTGAGAAGAAAGTTACATGTGTGCAAAGTTAGGGGTACTTTAGTCCCACATTGTTCATTTTGCAAAATACCTTCTTTCATCAAATTTGCCAAATTCAATTGATTAAACATGTTGTATCTGATATGGGAAGAGTATGTAGCATGAGAAACCAAGGAGTTATGCAGAAAAATTCAAAAGAGGAGTTTGTACCATTGCCTTGCAAGTGGGTATGCAAGTTGCACCAAAAGTGAAAAAGTGAAGCATGAGGTGTTAAACCTATTCTGAACCAGCCTCACTCCTACACTTCTAGCCTGCTATCAACCTCTGAAAATCATCATTTTGCTTGACCTTTGAGGCTTAGATCTTCAGCCAAGAGAAAACCCTCCAAGGGAGGTTTCTTCCAAAAATATCCAAACTTTTCTTCAAGGTGAAGAAAGCTTCAAATCTGCCCCTCTTTTCCATTTTCCTATAAATAGGACTCCCCCCCACCTAACTTTCATCATCAACAACATTCTAAAAACCAAAAAAAACCTATTCCTTTGCTCTTGCACTCAAAATCTCAAAATCACCAAATTTCACTTTTCACTAAAAAGCCTAAAAATCTGTCTTGGTGCAAGGGCTGCCAAAACCATTTCCTTACATTCCAACACCCCAACAGCCATCCACACACTCTCCATATATGGTATAGAAAGTTTCTAGACCTTTCAACCACCCAAAACCCTCACCAATCAAAAAGTCAACTCTTACACCAAGATACTTTAACCAAAAGCTACAAATTCTACCAAATCTTGTTCTAAGCACTTGCCTAATGTTTTAATCATCCTGACACCTCTTATATATTGTTTCCCAACTGTCCAAAGTGTTAGAATTCATTGGTGAGACCTATTTCTCCATTTGGCATCATAGTTGCATTTTGCTTAAAAGTGAAGAAAAGAGTCAAGGCAAGAAAGAAGATTGAAGTTCTCTGGGTTTCTTGGCTATTCTAGCTTGTTCAACAAGGTCTAAAAGAGGTATGTAGCTTGTAAACCTTGACTCTTGCACCATTTTTTCATGTCTCTGCATTTTGAGCACTTTGGTGAAATTTGAAACTATGAACATTTGGTGACTTTCATGATATTTGTTTTTGATGAATAATGAGATTGTTATGAGTTTAATCATGAGTGTGAAAGCTTGTTCTTGCCAAATTTTGGTTGTGATATGTTGTTATGCTGTCCAAACAGTTTTTTTGAATAAATTGGTTAACCCTTAATTTTTTGCTAGAACATAGGTTAAGTTTGTTGTGGGGCTGTGATTGATTTCTGATATGGTTTTGGTTTTGTGGTTGTTTGTTTCATTTTTGTCTATGGCCCACCTGCCTTGGTTTGCCTCAATCTAGAACCATGATTTTAGGCAATGCCTTGATTTGGTAGGTATGTGCTTTCAAGAGGGCTATTTTGATTGTCCTTTATCATTCAATACTCATTGGCATAGTTGCACCAATTATTGCTAAATAACTAGACTCACTAAGTCAGAGTTTTCTTGAAATTTCCAACATGTACTCATTGCTTGGTGTATGTAGGACTTGGCTATTCATATGTGGATCTGTCATGCATGTTAAAACTGCTAGTGCAGGAGAACAACCATTTGACTGTATAGATCAACTAGGATATCTGAGCTATTGTCAAAGTTCAATATGTGTACACCACCCCTGTGCCAGAATGTGTTAAAACAACTGCAGGTGTTTAAATCCACTTGTGTTTCACATTGAAATGTATATAACCTGTATGAACAACACCATGGTTTCAGTTTGCCAGTTGATATTTCAGTTGACATGTAGGATCAGGTCTAGGCTTTAAAACTGTTAGGTAATGTTTTTGGGCACATAACTATTTTAAGGTTTCAATTGTTTGGATGTGTAGTTCCAATCATGTGTAGGGTATACAGGTGTACATTCTGTCACAGGCTCAGAGTGGCTTAGCATTGGAGGTTTGTGTTTTCTTTGCTCCTAGTTTAGTTAGTGGTGACTTTGGATTAAGACTCCTGTTGAGGCAGTTCAATGCCCTTACCTGTGCCTGTTTTCAGGCCACTTTGTTTGTCACTTTGAAGAAACAACAATTGTAAGCAATTATGAGATATCAGTCCTAGGCTATTTCTGTTTTGAAGGAGGGCTGCTAAAATAAATTTGGAAGATTCATAGCCTGTTTGCATTTGGGTTTTTAGATCATGAGACTGTTGTTTAAACCTTGATCAGGCCTTATCCTACAGGGCTATAAGGAACTTTTTTTTAAACTTGTTGACCATCTGGGAATTCCTTGTATAACTGCTATCATGAGGTAATTAGTGGCAGGTGAGAGTTTTGGTTTTTGGTTAGGGATGAGTGTTGGCAGGGGAGGGTCTTTCTTTGTTGATATCAGTACAGATTCTTAGGGCTTGATAACATTAACTTGGCATACCTAACCCTTGGCAGGTGTAAGGTTTAATGTTGGTCTTGTTTTGTTTTGGTTCAAAGTTCTGTTTACATCATGCTATTATATGCTTTGTTTTACCTCACTTAGGCTATTGGCAATTCATCTTTAGAAACCAAATTCTGTTGAGAGTTGTGTTTGAAGGCATACAAATTGGCAACTTCATACTAAATTTTCATCCTAGGATCTTTTGATCTTCTTGATTTGATTGATTCTAAACCACATTTCAAACTTGTGCATACTTTCAAAATCATACAATTTGATTGCATCTCATTCAAACTTCAAAAATGCATTTTTAACATTACACTTGCATGACTATGCCATTTCACATTCTGGTTGAACTTTGCTTGCATTAAACTGTGGAAACTCATCAAACATATCATCTGTAACATGATTCATACTTTCACTTGCTTGATATAATAGTTCGGTCATGTTGTAAGCATCAAAATGCATTTCAAAAAAATCTTGCAGCTCACATGCCAAATTTCCATACAAGCTTGCTTTACATCAAAATCATGTTGGAACACTTTGCCTTGATCATTTATGAACTGTTTGCACAAATCTTTGGCATTAGAACTAGCTGTCATAAGTGTTACACTTCAAAAATGAATTTTTCAAAAAATATTTCACTTCACATATCACTTTTCACCACAGTTTAACTTCATCCATAAAATTGTTTTAGAACCATTCAGTACCACTTATATGTTGTGTGTGCATGACTGTGTTGATTGAAAACTGGTTGATACATGAAAATCACTTCAATATGCATTATTACCAAAATATTGCATTTACCATGACACTTTCATAATATGTCTGCATTGAGCATATTTGAAATGTTTGAATCATTCTTCATCATGTATATGAGCTGTGAGCAGCCTTGGTTTGGATTGAGAAAGACTTGGAGCAAGTATCATACCTCAAAAATGCATTTTTCAAAGGAACTTGCAATCATCATGTCACTTTTCTTTTCCTTGTATTTTGATCCAAACTAGGTGTTGGAGTTCATTAAATATATCATTCATAGCATGTTCAAAACATCTCTTGGTCATAAGAGCAGCTGGTTTGAGATTTAAAATTCAAAATGCATCTCATAACATCAAAGAGAACTTGTCATCGAGTTTTTCATTAGGAGAATAATTTTAGAAAAATAACACCACCATCATGCTCCTCATGTTTTTCTAGGCCAGTTACATATAAATTTTGTGGCATTTGGTTGAGCGACGGAAAAGTTATGATACAAAACGTAAATTCATGATTGGTGTGTTTTTTGCCCAAGTGTTTTGAAACAAGCATCCCTTATTAATTAAAGGGGTGGCTTATACAAACGGATGTATAGCCACCCCAGTGGTAAGCCCCTTAAGCCAAACGTGCCTTGTACCCTGCACGCACGAGTTCGACCCCTAAGGAGGGCAACTCTTTTATTATTTTTTCCATTTTTTCACCAAACTTTGAAAATTCATAACTCTCTCGATTTTAATCGTTTTACACCCGCTCTATGTTCATTGTGTTCCTCTTAATATTTAATTTCATGTCATATTTTTTATTTTCATGTTTCACAAGTTTTTCATCTCTTTTGACTGTGTACAAGTTGCGTACTTTCAATATTCGTTCTGACAAATGCAGATGAATTTTCTCTTGATGTACTTGTAATTTTTTGTGATGTTTGTTTGCATTCCCATCCTTAAATGTTTGCTAACATGTTTAAAGTTTCATTTTGGTTGTTACCATGTCCATGTTACTTTATTTGTTGAATTTATTTGAACTTGATCTGTCGTCACACTTCCTGTTCTGCTTACCTGTCTTGACTATCATCAATGCATTTTCACTCTTATCCATTTCATATGCTCATTTAATGGTTGTCGCCATGGATACATCATTATTATGTTGTTGCTTTTTATTTTTTCTCCAAGTGATGAAGCTTGGTAGCTTTCATCCAGTTACCCCCCTGTCTGCTTACAAAGGAAAAGTCTGCACATTTGACCCTCATGTCATGGAAATATCTCTTATCCCTCCCTTGACTTTGTTAAGTCACTCTAACCCTAGATTAGAAACCCTTAGACTTTGCTTTAAGTCTAAAAGACCCACTTGTACTAGGAGTGTTCTTCAACTAGAACCCTAGGAAAAAGTTCGTCAACTCTGTGTAAGAATCATCGTCATGATTTCTTACTTCCCCTTTTGAATATTACAACTTAGATTAGGGAGTTTTGTCAAACTCCACACAAACATTGTCATGTTTGTTCCCCCCTTGAACCTTGATCATAATCAAGTGTTCTTTATCCCTTGTTAGGTGAACTACGATTGCTCTGATTCTATCCTAGTCAGGATACGTAGGCAGAAGATGCGACGTCTTTGCGAGCAAACTTAGTGTATATAACTTTAGGTTTCAACTCATATCTTTTCCCAATCCACAGTACATTATCACAAACTTAGCAAGCAATCAAATAAAAGGTTCCTATAGAGTACTACAGATGCTTAGGGTGCTAACACCTTCCCTATGTATAACCAACCCCCGATCCCCGAATCTCTTAAAGCGTTGTCGTTACATCGCGAAAAAGGTTTTTCTTTCTTTAGACCTTTCCTTTGGACAAAATAAAGTTCGGTTGTAAAAGAATTAAGGTTCAAGTTAATTAATAGCTTGATATCCAATTTTCACCGCAACAACCTGCTATGTGTATCCATGCCCTTCCTAGTAGGCAGGATTTATATCCATCACCTGAAAGGTGATTTCAAAGACTTATGGTCCTATCAAGATCGGCAAGTCGACTTCTCCTATCACATTTCTTTTTGACCGATCAAAAGCTTTTACAATTAGAGAGGTAGGCCTCATTTCGGCTCCTTGGTAGGCCAATTTGGCTAAAGTTCTCTTGGGCATCAAGTTGAGTGCAGACCCAGTATCAATAAGCATTCTAGCAGGTGTGTCTTCTTCACATTTAATGGATACATGCAAAGCACAGTTGTGCTTGCGTTTCTCAGTATTCAGGTCATTGTCATTGAAGCTTAGTGTGTTGCAAGCTGTGATGTTTGCAATAACAGAGTCAAATTTCCCCAAAGTAATATCCTTTGTTACGTGGGCTTGTGCCAGTATCTTCATCAAGGCTTGACGATGAGAAAGGGAACTTATCAATAATGACATAATTGAGATCTTTGATGGCGTTTGGTTGAGCTGGTCCACCACCTGATAATCACTTTGGCAGATTATTCTCAAAAACTCCTCCTTATCATCTTTGGGGGCCTCCTTTCCTTTACTGATGGGTTCTTTGGAAATCACTTCTTTTGGAGCTACTTCTTTGGGAACAGTGACAGTAGCTTTAGGAACAGCGGTGGCTGATTGAAAAACAGTAGAATTTTCTCGGGCTTGATATATCCGACCACTTCAAGTCATTCTGCTTGCCCCAACGATATTGGTTACATCTTTCTACTTCCTTCCAGCATTCACATCATACCATGAATAATCATACTTTATCATTATAGCTCTTGGGTGAGGACCGGGCCCTTTCCTTGGATCGAACCTCGGTTGGTCCTTTCCAAATTTAGACGCAGGATCATTTTGAAACACCGGTCTAAAAGCTTTGGGCCGGGTTATTCTATTGTTGTCATTTTTGAAAACTGCTCGCTTACTGGATTTTTTGGGCATGTTGGATGCCAGTTCAATTACTGTCGCATCTTCTTTCTTCTTTCTGCTACTGATCTGCAACATTCCCTAGTTGATTAACAATTAAACATCCCTTTGTACAAGGTTACAACCTTGTAGTCTAGCTACACTCCTCATAGTCTTCATGAGTGCTTTTGAGTAACCATGCTTGGGCTATCCTTTTATGTAATTCCACCAATGAGGTCTTTACTTCAGAGACTGTCATGACCGTCTTTACTTCAGACTCTTCCCCTTCTTCAAGTATGGCATTCACTCCACCATGATTTGGAAGAGGATTATCCTTTACATTGGGGTGATTATCCTCGAACGATAATATTTTTTTCTCTATCAACTCTCGGACAATATGTTGGAGTGCGAAGCATCCTTCTAGGTGATGTCCACAAGGTCCTGAAAATAGTGTATTTTTGCTTGATCCTAAATACCACTTGGAGGAAGCACCTTTGAGACTGTCTTGAAAGCAGTGTATCAGTAGTTTGTCATTTTCAATATGCGGAGCCATTCGTCGGCAGTACATGATCAGATGAACCTTTGGGCAGGTGGAACCTTCATATTTGTCAAATGTGGGAATCACAAACATGGGAGGGAACACCGAGCCTGAGACTAGACACATATCCTTGGCATCAGACCCAAAGACATTGTTGTAGTCATGCTTCAGTCTCAAGTTTTGATGATGTCAACACTACTCAAGGTCATCTCTTGATTGCAAAAAGACAAGCCGTTCAAAGTTCTCAAGATCAAGTCAAGATATCTTTCAAGTCAAGCTACATATGGAACTATGATTCTTCAAGACTTGGATGCACTGCCGGTATATCAAATTCTACCCTTATAATTTGATATACAAGTGTTCAAAAACATCAAGCATTTTTGCATAATACATAAGCATGTTTTTTGAAACCTTAGAATTGGTATAACATTATTTTAAAAAAAAAAAGCATTTTTCTGAAAATTAGCAGTGTTAACCGATTAACCATATAGGTTAACCGGTTAACCAATTTGAAATTTGAAATTTCTGGGCTAACGTACCAGTGTTAACCGATTAACCATATAGGTTAACCGATTAACACTGAACGTACAGTGAAAAATTGCCTTGTTTCAAGTTCAAAAATTATTTAAAAATTATACCATTTCATTTTTAAGAGGTTTACTCAAATGTACCTTTTTGAAAGGGTATTTTACTCATATAAATTCTGAGTTTTTCATTTTTGAAAAACACCAACAAAATAACACAAAACTTTTCAATCTCCAAACACTTTCTACATTCATTTTCAAATTATGTTAGAATCAAATTCACCATTTTCAAAAACTTTCATTAAGTGTTCATATGTGCATAAATTTCATATTCATCCTTGAACACTTGTATTGAAAAATTGTAAGAGTGAATTCTGATCATTTGGAGAAGATCAACTTTGATATCATTATTCTCAAATCATAATCTTTACAAACTTGTGTATTCTGACTTGTGATCCAGGATTGTTGGACACAAGGGTGAGTGTTTACAAGAGGATTGTTCTTGTACACTTGTTAGTTTTATTGTTTGATAGTAGGCCTCACCGGTTGATGGTGTGATAGGTTGTACTTTATTAAACAATAGTGAAAACTCTCTTTCATGTTGAAAGGGGAGTGGAGTACTCTCGGATTGTGAGGGGAACCACTATAAATCCTGGTGTCCATTGTTCTTTTATTTTTCTTCTTCTGCTTTCATAACCAAAAACACAAACCAGTAATATTTCAAGATACCACAAAAACCGAAAAAATTTCAAAAGTCCTAATTCACCCCCCCTCTTAGGCATACTCTGTTCTTACAATTGGCATCAGAGCAGGTTAAGGTAACCTGTTCCTAACGATTCAGTATGGATTCCGCAAGTACCAACCCGGTTTTCAAAGATGGTGGAAGTAGTAACAAGCCACCACTCTTTTCTGGAGAATACTTCGATTTTTGGAAAATCCGTATGAAGGCACATCTTGAGGCTCAAGGAGATGGTATATGGGAAACCGTTGAAACTGGTCCACATGTTCCTACAAGTGTGGTAAATGGTGTTGGAACCCCAAATATTAAATCCTCATATGATGAAGATGACAAGAAGAGAATCTTGAATGAGAAGAAAGCAATCAACATACTTCAAAGCGCTCTCAGTATGGATGAATTCTTTCGCATATCACAGTGTCAATCGGTAAAACAGATTTGGGATACCTTGGTAGAAACGCATGAAGGAACAGCAGAAGTAAAAAGATCAAGGCTTAACACGTTGAGTCAAGAATATGAAATGTTCCGTATGCAGCCCGGTGAATCTATTGTTGCCTTGCAAAAGAGGTTCGTTCATCTAACAAATCATCTGATTGCTCTTGGGAAGACCTTCACCAATGATGATCTCAACTTAAAAGTCCTAAGATCCTTGACAAGAGAATGGCAACTGAAGGTGACCGCCATTTCGGAAAAGAAAAGTCTTTCAACAATGACATCCGCTTCATTATTCGGGAAACTTCAAGAGCATGAACTGGAACTTGGAAGGCTTGAGAAACATGAAAGTCAAGACAAGAAGCCCAAAGGAATTGCCTTGAAGACTGACACAAGGGATGATAAAATTGACGAATCTTCCGAAGACGAAAATTTCATGCTTCTAGTAAAGAAGCTTGGTAAGTTTTTTAATAATAATAAAACTTCTTCTTTTTCTAAAAAGAATAGACATTTCAGGAAAAAAGAGGCATCCACATCAAACCAAGAAATTACATGTTACGAATGTGGGAAACAAGGTCACATAAAGCCAGATTGCCCGAAACTCGCAAATAAAGGAAAATTCAAGGGCAAGAAGGATTTCAAAACAAAGAAGGCTTATGTCGCATGGGACGACAACGAAGTGAGTTCATCATCGGAATCAGATAGCGATGAATGCGCAAATATTGCCTTAATGGCCTCTCACCATTCCGATGACGAAAATGAGGTTAGTAGTAATTTTTCTGTCTATGATAATGATGCACAAGAAGTTATAGATGAACTTCTAAAAGAGTGCAAGACTTTGTATAAAGACATCTCATCACAAAAGAAAAGAATTTTACTTTTAGAAAAACAAAATTCTGATCTCTTGAAAAATATTGAAGATGAAAAACAAAAAGTGATGGATGAAAAACAAAGTTTTGTATGTAAGAATTGTGAGTCTTTGTCTTTTCAAATTGTTCAACTTAAAAGAGTTTTAGAAAGATACGAAAAAGGTCAAATTGGCTTGGAAGAAATTCTTAAACATCAAAAGTATCCTGATGATAAAAGTGGATTGGGATATTCTAAATTTTTAAAACCAAGCACCAATGAGACCATTTTCGTAAGAGCAAGTGAACAAATTGTTAAAAAAGAGACAAGCACTTCTAAAATTCAGCATCAAAATCATAACAAGAAAAGAATTGATAAGAAAAAGAATTATATTCCTAGATATAGAAGTCATTTTCAACCTACGTGTTTTTATTGTGGAATTAAAGGGCACACACCTAATGCCTGCTATGTACGTAATATTGGTGTTGCAAAGGGGCATTATGTGTGGGTTGAAAAGGGTACTAACTATCAAGGACCCAAAGCAATTTGGGTACCTAACACTACCTAATTTTGTTTTGTAGGTATGCTTGAAGACAACCACAAATCAATGGTATCTTGATAGTGGCTGCTCGAAGCATATGACGGAAGATATAAACAAATTTTCAAGTCTATCATTAAAGGCCAAAGGATACGTCACTTACGGTGATGATAATAAAGGAAAAATTCTTGGAGTTGGAACCATTGGTGCACCTCCATGTACAATCATCGAAGATGTCCTTTTTGTTGAAGGCCTTAAGCATAACCTGCTTAACATCAGTCAATTGTGTGACAAAGGGTTCAAAATCAACTTCACAAAGGAGGAATGCTTGATCGAACACGAAGTCACTCATGAGATTCTGCTAAAAGGTAAAAGATATAATAATATTTTTATGATTTCTTTTGATGATTCTTCCTTGAAGGTAAAATGTCTTATGGCAAACAACAACGAGGCATGGCTTTGGCATAAAAGATTTGCTCACATTCACATGGAGCATTTAAACAAATTAATCAAGCATGATCTGGTTGTTGGGCTTCCGAAGATAAAATTCATCAAGGATAAATTATGCGATGCATGTCAAAAGGGAAAACAAACCAAGACAACTTTCAAATCCAAGCAAGTGGTTTCTACATCAAGACCACTTCAATTGCTGCACATGGATCTTTTTGGTCCATCAAGAACGAAGAGCTTCGGAGGTAGTATTTATGCTTTAGTTATTGTTGATGATTTTTCTCGATATACCTGGACAATGTTTTTAGCGCAGAAAAATGATGCGTTCAAAGCATTCAAAAAGTATGCAAAACAAATTCAAAACGAGAAGTCACTCACTATAGCCTCCATAAGAAGCGACCACGGTGGAGAATTTCAAAATTCAGACTTTGAAGAGTTTTGCGAAGAACATGGAATTTCTCATAATTTTTCGGCACCAAGAACTCCTCAACAAAACGGCGTCGTAGAACGGAAGAATCGTTCACTAGTTGAACTTGCTAGAACAATGCTCAGCGACACAAATCTTCCAAAATATTTTTGGGCAGAAGCAGTAAGCACGGCATGCTTTGTAAGCAACCGCGTGAATATTCGACCGCTACTCAAAAAGACTCCGTATGAGTTGTTCAAGGGAAGGAAACCGAATATATCATTCTTCCACATATTTGGCTGCAAATGCTTCGTTCTCAACAACAATAAGGACAATCTCGGTAAGTTTGATGAGAAATCCGATGAAGGTATATTTCTTGGTTACTCTCTTTATAGTAAAGCTTTTAGAATTTTTAATAAAAGAACTCTTACCATTGAAGAGTCTATTCATGTTTCGTTTGATGAGACTAACCCCTCGAAAGAGGATAATATTGTTTTGGATGATGATGATGATTTTGTAGATACTCCACAAAATGAAGAAATTGTTTCAGATGATCAAACAATATTACGAGAAGATGTTACTCAAGAAAATCAAGATCTTCCGAAAGAATGGAGAACACACAGAGATCACCCAATTGATAAAGTTATTGGTGATATTAGTCAAGGTGTTGCAACTCAACTTAATTTAATGGATGCTTGTCTAAACATGGCGTTTGTATCTCAAATTGAACCATCAAAGATCGATAAAGCTTTAGGCGACGACCAATGGATTATAGCGATGCAAGGAGAACTTAATCAATTTGAAAGAAATCAAGTTTGGACCCTCGTACCAAGACCAGACAATAAGCATATTATAGGAACCAGATGGGTGTTCAAGAACAAACTTGACGAGAATGGGATTATAGTTCGTAACAAGGTAAGATTGTGTTAGACTATGGCACGGATCTAGAAGGGGGGGGGGGGTTGAATAGATCCCCAATTAAAATTTGAGTCGGCGCTACCAATTTGAAATTGGTTTTAAAAGTTTTAAGTGCGGAAGCGGCCGAGGAAAATTATAGTCTAAAACGAACGGTTATTGGAAAACCGGATATACGTAAGCCTATGGATTTATGACAATTCGGAAAAATAAAATCACAACACAAACTATGCTTATCAATTATTTACTTCAATTTGCAAGGTTACCTAGTTCCAATGAAAAACAGGGCACACAAAAACTAGAAGCAAAATAAGACAATTTTAGTTCAGGACTTTTGTCGAACAGTTTGTGTGCACAAATATCACAAAGGATATTTATGTTGAGTAAGAGATTGGAAATGCCTTAATACAATATTCTTATTGTACTTAGTAGTTAAAACAGAGTTTCAACACCTTACTCAATTTGTATCACAGTTTGACAATAATCACTTAAGCTAGAATCACTTATTTTATAAGCTGAATTGAAAATGACAGAAAATGAAGAACACACGATTTGATGAGGCAGTTCCCCCGTCGTCCTCGCTTCGGGGTACGTCTGCCCTCAATTCTAAAATTAGAATTGAGATATATTGAATATATATCACCTGTTGGAATGAACAGTTTACACAAGAGTTGATAGACAATGATACAAACAATCTCAAATGTTGTTGATGCTTGCTATCTCTTCTTGCACCTTGATTCAAGATGAATCAAGCCCTTCAATTTGTTGTGAATGACCTCCGGTTCCAGCCACCATAATGAAAAACTTTCCGTTGTTCAAACATTTGGCTCGGATGATCTTAGACACCAACAAATCAAACCCGGAAAGTCTTCAACACTTCAACGCCCTAGCTACTAAATTGATGAACCTTCCGTTGATCAATTACCTTCGCACCTGCTTGAATGTTGAACGAACTATTCTGTAGCAAAATCCCTCAAAACCTTCTAGTCTTGATGGGTAAAACCCTCAAGGTTTTCTGCAAGAAATACCTGCCCCAATTTCCACTCGAACCGGATCTTCAATCAACGCGTTCGAACCTTATCACCCTTGAACAAGACACTAATCACAGCAAAAATGATTGTGTATATTTGTGGATTTGTGTGTTGTGTGAGGGATGAAGATGAAGAAATATGTTGCACCTGTTTCACGTTTCTTGCCCTGAAAATTTACTCAAGATTTCAATTGTTAGTTGTTAAAATTTAGCAAAACTCTATTTATAGTAATAACCAAAACAGTCAACTGAACAGAATTTTAAACACAGCAAAAATACAGCACAGCGCGCGAATGGTCGACCATAGGGTCGGCGTGCACTGACCCGTGGGGAATCCTCAGCTCCATGCGCTGAGTGGCATGGTCGACACATGTCTTCATGCGCTGATCCGTGGAAAATCAAAACACTCATGCGTCGACTGTACGGTCGACGCATAGCTTCCATGCGCTGAGCCGTGAGAAATGCCAGGCTTCATGCGCCGACTGTATGGTCGACTCACTGCTTAGAAACCTGCAAAAATAATAGCTTTTTCCATTTTGTGCATCCTGCCACATTCAGTCATGACACATATTAAGGTATAATGATTTAACAATGAAAAAGAGGTATAGCAATGAAAAAGAGGTATAACATGATGAGGTATTGCATGATGCTTCTAATTTGTCCAAGGTTGTGTTTTGTCATCATCGAAAACTCGGAGGCCTGTATTGTGAGACAACTTGCCCTCACATTCTCCCCCTTTTTGATGATGACAACCTGTTGCACACAACATGCGATGTCTTTAATCATAGTTGTACGCTCTCCCCCTTTCTTTTTCAGTCAAAGCATTTGTGGTGGTTGACGTTTTCCTCCCCCTTTGACAACATCAAAAAGAAACCGAGAACTATAAAGTCTTGACGGATTAACAATATAACTAACATAAAATCAAGAAAAAGCCATACAATATAGCCAACAGATAATAATTAAGCATACACCAAGATTAATACATAATATTGATAAGAAACATAAAGTAGCAGCACATAAAGTCTTGACAGAATTTAGGAATTTAAACAAAACACCATAACAAAGTTTGCAACCAAAAACAATGAAGGAGACTATGATGCATGCAATCAAAACAGCAAATGAAACCATAATAAGACGAACACAAGCTAATAACCCCGTCCACGTCCACGACCACGGCCACGCCTCTCATAGAAATAGGGATGACGTTGAGGATGAGCCAAATCAGTGAACTCTTCAGTGATGTTGTTCAGGAAGTCGAGACTCTCAGTAATTTCCCGTTCTTCAGCTTGATGGGAGTGAACGAGAATCTCAAAGCGAGCATCCAGCTGTGTGGAGATTCCACTGATCCGTTCATTTTGAGTTTGCAGCTCAGAGCGAACTTGTTCCATCCGTTCATCCTGACTTCTCATAAAATTCTGCTGTTGTTCCTGCATAGTGGTCATGAAATTACGTTGGTCTAATTGCATGGACTGCATCATTTCCAGAATGTCGGAGTTGTTGGATGGCTGTTGAGGAGAAGGAGGTGCCTCAGAGCTGTGTTGATAGGGCTGATAGAATCTCCCAAGTGTGGTCCACCCAGTGTATTGCCATTCACCCCAGCCTTGGTTGTTTTCCTCACTGTCAGTTTCTTGTTGACCCGTGTAAGCAGTCCAGTCATTATTGAGGTTGGAATTTGGTGGCGGCTCTTGATAGTTGAGGTTGAAATTTGGTGGCGGCTCTTGATAGTTGTCTGGAGGCTCATATGTTTGACGCTCTGTATGATCAGCTTGGTCTGGTTGCATTGTGTCAGCAGTCTGTGTATCCTGTTTTTGTTCTTCTTCACTTTCATCTGAACCATCTGCACTTGCTTCATTCTCTTCACCTTCGGACTCATCTGCACTCTCTTCACTTGATGATTCGGACTGAGGCATATTTGCACGACGATAGAATTTGTACTTCTGGTATTTACGAATCCAGACGTATCCCATCATTGAGAAAACTTTTGGATTGAATTCTTTGTCAGCGGAAATGGAAGTGTATGCAAAGGAGGGGTAGTTCACATTTGCAGAATTGAGGACCTCTTGGATGAAGGATCCATAGGCAAGTGCCGTACTTCGTTTGGAGTCACGCAATTCATACATACGACTCGCAATGTAATACGGCCAGTTGATTTTGATGTCGTGACCCAGGATATGTATGAGATGAACTTCAGCCTATTCCACTCTTGATAATCCACCATGTTTGGGCCGCAGAATGCGCGCCACAATCCACTGAAGAATTCTTGCTGAAGTTTTTAGTTTTCCGGAAGTGACAGATCGTGGAAAAGCAGCACTGTTCATAATGTGGTCAGGATAGGGTCGCTTAACCATACCATTCAGTGCAGTTTTGAACTCATAACCTTCAATTGTGCGTGAATCAGTTACTTCAGCCAGAGGAGGTTCATTTTCCTCCACAGTCATATCAAAATATTTGGTCCAGATTTCAGAATTTAGAGATACCTGAGTGGGTCCGATAACGGAGTGGAAATTTTCACCATGAAATTTATCATTGAGACCAGTATAGAATATACGTACCAGGTCTTCACTGTACTTGGCATTGCATTCAAGAAATCTCTCAATGCCGTGATATGTGAGATAGGTCATGATTTCTCCAAGATGCATGCGTTTGGCGACAAGTTCGTAGAATGCATGTTGTCGTACAACCTTTCTTTGACCAATATCCTTGTTGAAGTTCTCTCGGAGGGATGGATGAACATGTGATTCGGGGGTAATGGGTATTGAGGCAGATGTTGACCCTCTCGACCTCTGTTCTGGTATGGTCGACTCAAGACCTGAAAATGCAGAATTTTGCCTGGTTTCATATGACATGATGCTTAATAGATGCAGACAATAATGCCACAACAAAAATGTTCAATCAAGCAATTTAAATACACAACAGATGATTCACATATGCACCACAGTTAACATATTTTACTTTGAGATCACAAATAACACTTGTATGTAGAGAGAAGGAAGAGGAACAATATCACTTCAATGCCGGATAAGCTTGATAAACAACATACTTGTACTTGCAAAAACATCAAATTTGTTAGATGTACAAAATATAGATGTGAATGAAATAAGCTGAAATAAGCAAATTATGACTCCCGCTCTGAAATGTCGAGAATACCGAGTTCTCGGCGAATATGAAAGAAAGGTTCGGTGGCTAGCGGCTTAGTAAAAATATCCGCTAGTTGATTCTTAGTATCAACATGTTCAAATACAATGTCGCCTTTCTCAACATGATCACGAAGAAAATGGTGTCGAATTTCGATATGTTTAGTGCGAGAGTGCAATACCGGATTCTTTGAGAGATTAATAGCACTGGTATTGTCACATAGGATTGGGATACGTTCAAGTTTGAGATTAAAGTCCAATAGTTGTTGCTTAATCCACAGGATTTGAGCACAACAACTACCGGCGGCAACGTATTCCGCTTTGGCGGTTGACAAAGCAACTGAAACTTGCTTTTTGCTATGCCAACTAACCAAAGAATTTGAAAACAAGTGACACGTACCACTAGTGCTTTTCCTATCCAACTTGCAACCCGCAAAGTCGGAGTCAGAATAACCTAACAACGAACAATCACTACCTTTGGAATACCACAAGCCATACTTTGGAGTACCGGATAGGTACCGAAATATTCTTTTAACAGCTTTTAGGTGGGATTCCTTAGGACATGATTGGTATCTTGCGCATATACACATGCTAAACATAATACCAGGACGCGACGCAGTGAGATAGATAAGTGATCCAATCATACCTCTATACCTTTTTACCTCTACGTCCTTACCGCTTTCATCCTTATTTAAATTTGCACATGTAGGCATGAGGGTGTCTATGGCCTTGGATTTTTCCATGTCAAATCTCTTGAGAAGGTCCAAACAATACTTTGTTTGACTCACGAAAGTTCCTTCCTTGAATTGTTTAATCTGCAAGCCGAGAAAGTATGTGAGCTCTCCCATCATACTCATCTCGAATTCACCCTGCATAAGAACATAAAACTCTCTCACGAGATTCATGTTAGTAGATCCAAAGATTATATCATCAACATAGATTTGAACTAATATTAAGTGCTTTCCTTGACGTTTAATAAAGAGTGTCGTGTCAACCTTTCCTCTTGAGTAACCTTGATCAAGTAGAAATTTACTTAGGCGCTCATACCAAGCTCTAGGAGCTTGCTTGAGACCGTACAACGCCCGTTTTAGTTTATAAACATGATCGGGGTACTCATGAGATTCAAAACCAGGAGGTTGTGCAACGTAGACCTCTTCATTTATGTACCCGTTAAGGAACGCACTCTTGACATCCATTTGGAATAACTTAAAATCTTTCGCACATGCGAAAGCAAGAAGAAGGCGTATAGCCTCGAGTCGGGCAACCGGAGCATAAGTTTCCTCATAGTCGATGCCCTCCTCTTGGTTATACCCCTGCGTGACTAAACGCGCCTTATTACGAGTTATTACCCCGTTTTTGTCCAGCTTGTTCCTAAACACCCATCGGGTGCCGATTACTCGATGACCTCGCGGAGGAGGGACAAGGTCCCAAACCTCATTTCTAGTAAACTGATTTAGTTCCTCCTGCATTGACAGAAACCAATGTTCATAGAGTAGGGCTTCCTTAGGATTTTTAGGTTCCATTTGTGACACGAAAGCGAAGTGATAACAGAAATTACTTAGCTTCGATCAAGTAGTGACTCCCTTTGTGATGTCTCCGAGAATGTTGTCGATTGGATGATCTTTAGAAGATTTCCAAGCTTGAGGGAGATCATCGTTTATAGGCGGATGAACTTCCTCGTTTGCTTCATGATATACATCCTTATCCTCCTCAACTTTGACTTTGTCAGGTTGATCAGTCCCTGTTTCGCCATCTTTGAGTATGTCTTCTGTGGATGTACCTGCACCATGAACAACACTATCCTTTCCGACATTTCTCGGATAGGACTCATCAAAAGTAACATGTACAGACTCTTCTACAGCAAGTAATCGTTTATTATATATTCTATATGCTTTACTCGAGTGAGAGTATCCGAGAAAGATACCTTCATCAGCTTTGGAATCAAATTTGCCCAAGTTTTCCTTACCATTGTTTAATACAAAACATTTACATCCAAACACGTGCAAGTGAGAGACATTTGGCTTTCGCCCTTTTAAGAGTTCGTACGGTGTTTTGTTTAGAATGGGGCGAATAAGTACCCTATTCAAAACATAGCATGCCGTACTAATGGCGTCGGCCCAAAAATATTTAGGTAAACCACTCTCATTAATCATTGTTCTTCCCAATTCTTCTAGAATACGGTTTTTGCGCTCCACAACCCCGTTTTGTTGAGGAGTGCGTGGAGCGGAGAAGTTATGATCAATACCATGGTTACCGCAATATTCTTCAAACAAATGATTTTCAAACTCACCTCCATGGTCACTCCTTATGGACACTATGTTTGTATTTAACTTGTTTTGGGAAAGCTTAGCAAACTTTTCAAAAGCGGCGAATGTATCACTTTTACTTACTAAGAAGATGGTCCAACAAAACCTAGAAAAGTCGTCCACTATTACGAACCCGTAATAGTTTCCTCCGAGACTTTTGATCCTAGACGGCCCAAACAAGTCCATGTGTAGAAGTTCAAGAGGTCTCGTTGTTGAAATTATCTTTTTGGATTTAAATGAGATCCTCGTTTGCTTCCCTTTTTGACAAGCATCACAAAGGTGATCCTTGGTGAACTTTATTTTGGGAAGTCCTAAGACTAGGTCTTTTGAGACTACCTTATTGAGTAAATCAAAATTAACATGCACTAAACGCCTATGCCATAGCCATGAGTCTTCACTCATAGTTACGAGGCATTTTTCGCTTGTTAATGATACTTCATTTAAGTCAAGCATATATACATTGTTTACTCTAAAACCATTGAACATATTCTTCTTATCATTTTCGTGCACAATTTTGCAACAATCTTTTGAAAAAGATACATTGTATCCTTTGTCGCATAATTGGCTAATGCTAAGCAGATTATGTTTAAGGTTTTCGACAAGCAATACATCGGAAATCATAGCAGAGGCGGAATTACCTACACTACCTTTGCCTAGTATTGCTCCGCGGTTGTTATCACCATAAGTTACATACCCTTTCTTCTTAGCCAAAAAGTCTATGAATAAGGATATGTCTCCAGACATGTGTCTTGAGCACCCACTATCGAGAACCCATCTTCTCTCGGTGGTCTCGACACATTTCACCTGTCAAAACATAATTAGCACAAGGAGGTACCCGATGGCATATTGGGTCCTAATAGGTTAGCGACAAAATGGTTGCGTTTGGGCAACCATTGTTAGATGCCTTTAGGAACAAGAAATCTTCTAAAACGGCATTTACCAATGGAGTGGCCTTTCCTGCAACAGTATAAGCAAGCAAAATCAACTTTAGAGACACTTTCACTTGCTTGATCCCTAATTACATATGCATATTTTTGGTATGGATTAATCATACTTTTTCTAAAATCCTTTTTATCAATAGCAAATGTAATTTTAGGCTCGAGTGCCTTGTTTAATTTGGCCTTGAGGTGTCTTACCTCACTTTGCCAAATATGACAAGTGCCACACCCGAAGTTGAAAGGGTTTCTATCGTCCTTACTATCCGATTCATTGCCTTTCACAATAGAAGCCTTTAGGTCCTCTAATTTCTTTTCGGACTCTTTAACCTTATGCTCTAAATGCGTAAAGATTTTCTTATTAGAAGCAAGTTTCTTAAAGGCTTCAACTGCTTCATTATGTAAGACATGAAATGCGGCTAGTAATTAAGAATGCGACATATTTGATGACTTATCATATTTAGAGTTACGTACCTGTTTTTTCTTATTTTTCTGATTTGCGGAGAGACATAGATTCACGGACTCTTCTTCATCACTAGAACTTTCATCAGAGGAGGAAGAGTTGCTGTCACTTTCCCATGCTATGTACGCTCTCCTAGGCTTTGATGATTTCTTGTGTGATTTTGAGGATTCCTTATCCTTTCCCTTTTTATTCATTGGACAGTCCGGTTTGTAGTGACCGGGCTTTCCACACTTGTAGCACGTCCCTCTAGTCTTTTTACCTTTCGAGTCATCATCCTTGGAGTGTCTTGATTGTTTCCGGAAGTTTACCAAGTTCTTCTCGGAATGTTGTATGTCGTTCTTCCTTACGTAACAGTTATACCTTTTAACAAACAACCCCATATCTTCGCTTGTGTCTTCTTCTTCTTCGTCGCTCGAGGAATAATCATTTTGCTCTTTTGCTTGAGACTTCGAGGAGGAAGTCTTGAGAGCTATCGATTTCTTTTCACTCACCTTCACTTTGTCTTTCTTTTCCATTTTCTCACGTTGGTCTAGGCTCAAGAGTACCTATTCATGCTCTTGCAATTTGCCAAACAATGTTGTCAAATTTAATATGGTAAGATCATTTGCCTCTTTGATGGCGGTCACTTTTGGCTGCCACTCCTTGTTAAGACATCTCAAGACTTTATTAGTAGCAATGTCATTGAAAATAGGCCTACCTAATGAACGTAAATGATTGATAAGATGAGTAAATCTCTTTTGCATGTGAGCAATGGTTTCCCCTTGCTCCATGAAAAAGAGATCGAACCCTTGTATAAGAGTGTTGATCTTAGCTAACTTAACATCGGTTGTTTCCTTATGGGCTATTTGTAGTGAATCCCACATGGCCTTAGCAGTAGGACAATGGGATACACGATAGTATTCATCTACACCTAATGAGGAGATTAAGATGTTTTTAGCTTTCCAATCATAATTGTATTTTTTCTCATCGTCATCGGTCCATTGTGCTTCAGGCTTTGGCACAACTACATTATCCGCATTGGTCATAGTAATTTCTATTGGACCATTAAGGATAACGTTCCATAATTTTCTATCTATGGAGTTGATATGCACACGCATACAATCTTTCCAATAACTGTAATTTTCACCGTTGAAAACAGGAGCCCTATTGTACGCCCCTTTAGGTTCGTTTGCCATTTTCTATCTCGTTGTATTTGAAGCACCGAATAACCGGAGCTCTGGATACCACTTGTTAGACTATGGCACGGATCTAGAAAGGGGGGTTGAATAGATCCCCAATTAAAATTTGAGTCGGCGCTACCAATTTGAAATTGGTTTTAAAAGTTTTAAGTGCGGAAGCGGCTGAGGAAAATTATAGTCTAAAACAAACGGTTATTGGAAAACCGGATATACGTAAGCCTATGGATTTATGACAATTCGGAAAAATAAAATCACAACACAAACTATGCTTATCAATTATTTACTTCAATTTGCAAGGTTACCTAGTTCCAATGAAAAACAGGGCACACAAAAACTAGAAGCAAAATAAGACAATTTTAGTTCAGGACTTTTGTCGAACAGTTTGTGTGCACAAATATCACAAAGGATATTTATGTTGAGTAAGAGATTGGAAATGCCTTAATACAATATTCTTATTGTACTTAGTAGTTAAAACAGAGTTTCAACACCTTACTCAATTTGTATCACAGTTTGACAATAATCACTTAAGCTAGAATCACTTATTTTATAAGCTGAATTGAAAATGACAGAAAATGAAGAACACACGATTTGATGAGGCAGTTCCCCCGTCGTCCTCGCTTCGGGGTACGTCTGCCCTCAATTCTAAAATTAGAATTGAGATATATTGAATATCTATCACCTGTTGGAATGAACAGTTTACACAAGAGTTGATAGACAATGATACAAACAATCTCAAATGTTGTTGATGCTTGCTATCTCTTCTTGCACCTTGATTCAAGATGAATCAAGCCCTTCAATTTGTTGTGAATGACCTCCGGTTCCAGCCTCCTTAATGAAAAACTTTCCGTTGTTCAAACCTTCGGCTCGGCTGATCTTAGACACCAACAAATCAAACCCGGAAAGTCTTCAACACTTCAACGCCCTAGCTACTAAATTAATGAACCTTCCGTTGATCAATTACCTTCGCACCTGCTTGAATGTTGAACAAACTATTCCGTAGCAAAATCCCTCAAAACCTTCTAGTCTTGATGGGTAAAACCCTCAAGGTTTTCTGCAAGAAACACCTGCCCCAATTTCCACTCGAACCGGATCTTCAATCAACGCGTTCGAACCTTATCACCCTTGAACAAGACACTAATCACAGCAAAAATGATTGTGTATATTTGTGGATTTGTGTGTTGTGTGAGGGATGAAGATGAAGAAATATGTTGCACCTGTTTCACGTTTCTTGCCCTGACAATTTACTCAAGATTTCAATTGTTAGTTGTTAAAATTTAGCAAAACTCTATTTATAGTAATAACCAAAACAGTCAACTGAACAGAATTTTAAACACAGCAAAAAAACAGCACAGCGCGCGAACGGTCGACCATAGGGCCGACGTGCACTGACCCGTGGGGAATCCTCAGCTCCATGCGCTGAGTGGCATGGTCGACGCATGTCTTCATGCGCTGATCCGTGGAAAATCAAAACACTCATGCGCCGACTGTACGGTCGACGCATAGCTTCCATGCGTTGAGCCGTGAGAAATGCCAGGCTTCATGCGTTGACTGTATGGTCGACTCACTTCTTAGAAACCTGCAAAAATAACAGCTTTTTCCATTTTGTGCATCCTGCCACATTCAGTCATGACACATATTAAGGTATAATGATTTAACAATGAAAAAGAGGTATAGCAATGAAAAAGAGGTATAGCATGATGAGGTATTGCATGATGCTTCTAATTTGTCCAAGGTTGTGTTTTGTCATCATCGAAAACTCGGAGGCCTGTATTGTGAGACAACTTGCCCTCACAGATTGGTCGCACAAGGCTACAACCAGGAGGAAGGAATTGATTTTGATGAAACATTCGCTCCGGTAGCAAGGTTAGAAGCAATTAGATTACTACTTGCTTACGCTTGTTCTATGAATTTTCAGTTATTCCAGATGGATGTCAAAAGTGCTTTCCTGAATGGGTACATTAATGAGGAAGTCTACGTCAAACAACCTCCGGGTTTTGAAGACTTCAAAAATCCCTCACATGTTTTCAAACTGAAGAAGGCTCTCTACGGTCTAAAACAAGCACCTCGAGCATGGTATGATCGCCTTAGCAACTTCTTATGTGAGAAAGGATTTACAAAAGGAAAGGTTGACAGGACGCTGTTTATAAAGAAGATCAAGGGTAACACCTTGTTGGTACAAGTCTACGTCGACGACATCATATTTGGATCAACAAACAAAGAACTTTGCGAAGAATTCTCACTCATGATGCGAGAAGAATTCGAGATGTCCATGATGGGAAAGTTAAATTATTTTATTAGACTACAAATCAAGCAAACCAAGGATGGAATCTTTCTGAACCAATCCAAGTACTGTAAGGAATTAATAAAGAAATTCGATATGGATAGTTGATCAAGATGAATCTGGTACTCCAATTGATATTACTAAATATCGAGGTATTATTGGTTCATTACTATATTTGACGGAATGCCGTCCTGACATTATGTTTAGTGTTTGTTTGTGTGCGTGCTTCCAAGCAAATCCGAAGGAATCGCATCTCACTGCTGTGAAGAGAATTATCAAGTATCTCAAAGGAACGACCAACGTCGGATTATGGTATCCTAAAGGTAGTACTTGTTCTTTAGTTGGTTATTCTGACGCTGACTATGCAGGATGTAAAACCGATAGAAAAAGTACAAGTGGTACATGTCACATTCTCGGAAACGCTCTAGTATCATGGGCCTGCAAGAAGCAAGCTTGTGTAGCACTCAACACCGCCGAAGCAGAATACATCGCCGCAGGAAGTTGCTGTGCACAGATTTTATGGCTGAAACAACAATTTCTGGATTATGGTGTTGACCTCGGATGCATTCCTCTACGATGTGATAATACTAGTGCCATAAATATCACGAAGAATCCGGTTATGCATTCCAGAACAAAGCACATCGATATCCGACATCATTTCCTTCGAGATCACGTATTGAACAAAGATGTTGATGTTACTTTCGTCGACACACACAACCAACTCGCCGACATCTTCACCAAGCCTTTGGTAAAAGAACCATTCTACAAAATTCGGAGAGAACTTGGGATTCTTGATGAAGGTGACATCTGACCTTTTCTCTAATATATGTATGCATCTTTTGTGATATGTTTTCATATGTTTTCATTCTGTTTTTTAAGTATTTTTTCAAAAGTTTAGTGTGTTAACCGATTAACCTATATGGTTAACCGATTAACACTGTTGAATTTTCAATTCTGATTAAATTTTTTAATGTGTTAACCGATTAACCTATATGGTTAACCGATTAACACTGTCAATTTTTCTAAAAATCAGAAACGAAAATTAATTAAAATTTTTGAAAATTTTATATTTTTAAATATATTTTTGTGTGGTCCATATTCTCTTATATATCCAAATCCATATCCAAAATCTATATTCCCTCTTCAAATCCTAACTTCTCTCTCCCACTCTCTAAAGTTGGAAAAACTCCCCACAACTTCTCAAACCCTAACTTCCTCAGAACCCACAATCCCAGTCCTCTCAAACCTTCATCCATGGCTTCAGCATCAAACCGCGATAAGGGAAAACTTCCAGAACATCATTCTGCATCTGATGAAGATATCCCTATGGAAACAACCAAGAAGCACAGAATGGATTTCAAAGTCCGAGTTCGTTCTATCCTCCCGGTAAAGTATGTGAATCTTAAGGCTTTTCCCACATCATCTTTTGATTTCCCTGCTTTGCTCAAATATCAGAGGATCGATAAATTTGTGTCTGATTCTGGAAACTGCTACCCGGATCTTGTCAAATCCTTTTTGCATAAACTGTCTGTGTTTTTAAATGCAAATGATGAGCATATTATGAAAACAATTGTTAGAGACTGTGTTGTTGAAAAAAATCTGTCTGATGTTGCTGCAATGCTGAACATACCATCATCTGGGTACTTTCTGAGAAAAGGAGTTAACCACGTGGAAGGGCAGTGGTCCAACTACGACAAGATGGAGTTCTATTATCAGATCTGCAGATTTCCAAAGGAGATGATTATCACCAACCAACGTACTGCTCGTCTGTTGTGCTATGCAAAGAATCTTACCGTCTCTGATCGGATGCTTCACTACATAATCTGCTATGTGCTGATTCCCAAGGATTCGAATCATGCACAAATTAATGATCTAGAAATGCATCTTCTTTTCGCCATCAAGAACAAGATTCGTGTCAATTGGATTCTGACCATCATGTATCACCTTCAACAACAACTATCTCTTTCAACCCGTCTTCCTTATGCACGGCTGGTATCAAGAATTTTGGAATTGACTACTTTGGATCTTAACCGTGAACCAACCATCAAGATGAAATCAACCACCAATGAGATCAACGAGATTACAATTGTCAAGAATACTGGAATTTTTAAGGATAATGACGGTACTTACAAGTATTCAGAAGAAGGAGCCAATGCTAACCAGGCCTTTCCCGTACCTGAAGGAGACATCACAAACGAGTTCCTTTACCAAACTATAATGACTCAGCATAGAGAAACCTCCTGGGCCATTGCTTCTCTCTGGAACCTTGTACTTTCCTCTCACCACACCAACCCTGACAGCCCTGTTGTATCTGATGAAGAAAATGAAGGTCAAGAGGAAGAAGAGGAGGAGGATATGGCGGATGAGGATTTTTAGAGAATATGCTGCAGCTGTTGTTTTATTGCTTTGCTTTCTAGTCTTAAGTTTTTATGCTTTCATTTGAACTATGTTTTATTGTAACAAGTACAATTTCTATTTGCTGCATTTTATATGTACTACTGTTTGTGTTTTGTGTTTACTTGGCTTTGCATGTGCTTATTACTATATATGCTGCTATCTTGTGATTTCTTTGAAAGCTCTTCCTTTTTGCTGATGTCAAAGGGGGAGAAGAGCTTGGTTCTGTTTATGTCTCTCTTTGTGCAGATTTTTTTTCCTCTGTTAAGATAGGGGGAGTTGCTAGACATAGGGGGAGAACCAGATCAAAAACCAAGAGATATCGCATAGCATTTTTGATTGCCATCATCAAAAAGGAGGAGAATGTAGAAGCATGCTTCAGTATCAAGTTTTGATGATGTCAACACTACTCAAGGTCATCTCTTGATTGCAAAAAGACAAGCCGTTCAAAGTTCTCAAGATCAAGTCAAGATATCTTTCAAGTCAAGCTACATATGGAACTATGATTCTTCAAGACTTGGATGCACTGCCGGTATATCAAATTCTACCCTTATTATTTGATATACAAGTGTTCAAAAACATCAAGCATTTTTGCATAATACATAAGCATGTTTTTTGAAACCTTAGAATTGGTATAACATTATTTTAAAAAAAAAAGCATTTTTCTGAAAATTAGCAGTGTTAACCGATTAACCATATAGGTTAACCGGTTAACCAATTTGAAATTTGAAATTTCTGGGCTAACGTACCAGTGTTAACCGATTAACCATATAGGTTAACCGATTAACACTGAACGTACAGTGAAAAATTGCCTTGTTTCAAGTTCAAAAATTATTTAAAAATTATACCATTTCATTTTTAAGAGGTTTACTCAAATGTACCTTTTTGAAAGGGTATTTTACTCATATAAATTCTGAGTTTTTCATTTTTGAAAAACACCAACAAAATAACACAAAACTTTTCAATCTCCAAACACTTTCTACATTCATTTTCAAATTATGTTAGAATCAAATTCACCATTTTCAAAAACTTTCATTAAGTGTTCATATGTGCATAAATTTCATATTCATCCTTGAACACTTGTATTGAAAAATTGTAAGAGTGAATTCTGATCATTTGGAGAAGATCAACTTTGATATCATTATTCTCAAATCATAATCTTTACAAACTTGTGTATTCTGACTTGTGATCCAGGATTGTTGGACACAAGGGTGAGTGTTTACAAGAGGATTGTTCTTGTACACTTGTTAGTTTTATTGTTTGATAGTAGGCCTCACCGGTTGATGGTGTGATAGGTTGTACTTTATTAAACAATAGTGAAAACTCTCTTTCATGTTGAAAGGGGAGTGGAGTACTCTCGGATTGTGAGGGGAACCACTATAAATCCTGGTGTCCATTGTTCTTTTATTTTTCTTCTTCTGCTTTCATAACCAAAAACACAAACCAGTAATATTTCAAGATACCACAAAAACCGAAAAAATTTCAAAAGTCCTAATTCACCCCCCCCCCCCCCCTCTTAGGCATACTCTGTTCTTACAATTGTTTCCTTCGATAGCCCTCATTCTTTTGGCCATTATATCCGTCTTAACTCTTAGCTTTTCGTGCTTTTCATCTTCGATTTCAAAACCGTCAGGTATATCGAATATCGGTTGGTGGTTGTTAAAGATGGGTCGGACATGTGTTTGACCTCCCGTTTGAGTGTAAAGGGGATCTGACATCAATGGAACAACCTGTGGTTAGAAATTAAATGGTTGAGGATTACTAAGTGGTGGCAGAAAATCCTTGGAAATACCGAATGGAAACTCAGTTGCTGAAGCTCTTACTGGAGGAGGATTCATTGCTTATGTAGTGATTTCAGAGAACACAGTAGCCTGTGAGTCCATCTTTGCTTTTATTCCCTGGAGAACTTCCATTATCTGGCTGACGTCGCCTCTAATTCCTTCAAGGTCATTATCGATCTGGTCGATTCTCTGGTCATGATCGGCCATCTTTCTTTAAGCGTTGGCTCGAGTGTTGTAGCTGTGGGAACTCAGTCTGGCCTTCTTCCTCCCTAGGGTGGAAAAGAACAACGGATGAGTTGTGGAATCCATGCAAGACTATGCAAATGCTATGCAAATGCAAATGCAGGACCAACCATTCAAGGAAAACAACAATCTTGTTTACAAACAAAATTAAACAACACACGTAACAACGTGCTTGAAAAGCAGATTTTCATTGATAAATTAAGGCCTATTACAATAGATGGCTCTTGTTCACAAACAAGACCTTTCTTACAAAAAGTAGCAAATACACTATAAGATTACAATCTTAAAGGAAAAGCAGGAAATTGGGAATATTTGATCATTCTAACAAAACGATCCTTCTCCCTCTTGAGGCCTGGGATGGAGCTAGTTCTAACGAATCACCTCCCATAATTTAGCATTTTCACGTTCTGCTTTGACCAAAGCGAACTTCAGATCTCCCCTAGGCGTAAGTACTTCAGGCTCCATGGTGATTTCATAGGTATGAATATAAAAAACATTCTTAAAGTTATGTCCTCTGACCAAAGTAGATAAGCTCTTGTGGCTAGACAACTTACATTCTCTTCTGCAGTCATCCCTTGCATGTGAGGATGATACCAAGCAAAACGAGCTTGGGTCTGAAAGTCTTCATCACTGACTTTTTCATAGAAGCAGGTTCTTAGCAGATCTGGCTATGGTACTAGCCCAGTTGGATACCCTAGCTGGCGGTGAGCAAGGATCGGGTTGTATCTGATAACTCCTTTAGTACCAATGAGAGGTATATTTGGGAAGTGTTGCGGTGGAAATAGGATCACAAACTATTAATGAGTTTGAATCGCAATTCAGTTCACAACCGCTCTTTGATTTATCCGAAGGAAAAGGTCAAAAGAGGGAAAACCTATTTTGCATCGTAAACACAATGCGGGGAAAGATCTAGGGTTCGGGGGTTGGTTAAATTTAGGGAAGGTATTAGCACCCTAAACTTTTGTAGTACTCTACAGGAACCTTTTGTTCAAATGTTTACTACTTTGCTTTATTATTATTAAGGTATATGTACAAGGGGATTAAAAGTGAGAAAGTAGACCTAAGGGGTTAATTCTAAGTTTACTCGGCAAGACATCGCATCTTGTGCCTACGTATCCTTACGGGAGTGGAATCAGAGTAATCGTAGTTCCCCTCACAAGGGAGGTTAGAAACGTCTTGACTGTGGTCAAGGTCTCAAGGGGAATAAACGCATCTTAAGGACACGCTTACGTGGAGTGTAGAAACTCCAAATCTCTATGTTGAATTGTTAAGTTGATTAGGGTTAGGTTAGGGATTCCACGACGGGAAACCCTAAAATAGGCGCGGCGGCTCTTTGACCTAATGCTAGGGGTAAAATTGTAATCTTGCCTGCGGCGAGGCATTTGTGAGAATGAGGGTTTGTAAGAGTTTGAAGTTGAATGTGTGAGGGTTTATGGACTATTGGCGCGGCGACCAAACAGTTAGACCTAACCTTCGGATGTGTGTAATGTGACAGAAGTATTGATGAAGAGGTGTGAGAGATTTAAAATCATACATGCGGGGACATAATGACAGAAATTAAAGCCATACAAGCAGAAACTTAAAGACAGAAATTAAAGCGCGATTGTTAGGATTCGCGAGGTTACAGATGAGAAGCAGTTATAATGAAAATTTGAATAAAACACACGAAAAATAAATCGACGGTAACATGACTAAGCTGCAAAACAAATGACGTGGTTAGTAAGCCGAAACAAGACAGCAGTCAGAGAAGTTGTGAGATTTTTTGAGACTTTTATTGTTTATTTGTGATATTTATATACATGCTCTTAATAGAAAAAAAAACTAAGTTAAATTTGCAACAGGAATAATGGTTTTAATTTTAAAAAGAGTTTTAATTTATTTGATAAAAAAAAAAGGTTTTACTTAATTATCAAAAAAAAAGTTTAATTTAATTAAAAAAAGTTTTATTTCATTGTTTTTAAAAAAAAAGGTTTTAATAAGATTTAAAAATAAAATTAAAATGTAGCAAATAAAATTGTAAAATAAAAAAAAATAAAATAAAAGGGAATTGGGTCGGTGCTCAAACCCGGACCCAACCCACTATGATGGATGGCCAGACGTCTCTAGGGTTTTGAAACCCTCATTCTTCGAACGGCCGATTTGTTTCATCCTTTCCCTTTTTTCGTCGATTGTCCCATGCTGAACCTCCTGAAAATGTTTAACCCTAAACCGTTAAATTTACATCACAATGAACTCAATGCTTACGTTTAGTGATTGTGAGCGGTGATTTCTGGCGATTTCCGGCAGAATACGACGACCGATGATGAATCCTCTGAGGCTTGGAGGGTTTGCTAGGCGCCGGTGAACCCTCTTCGTCGGGATTTCGCGTTTTCCCCTCCTTTTTTTTCTTTCGCGGCCGCTTTTCGCACTCTCTCTCCTTCGGGTTTCACAGGTTGTATTGTTCTTCCTTATATCCTCCTCTGGTTTGTCTTTTGGGCCTTGATGCTTTTTGGATACACGTTATTTTTACTGAAACGATTTGATTTGATTTTATGGAACTTTGGTGAACCGATGCTACTTTGATCTGATTGAGATTCTGATATGATTTTCTTATGTTTCGTTTGAAAACTTTCCCCATTTGGATTCACTTTGATTGGATTTCACTCGGATATTGTTTTGGATAAAAACTGGATTTGTGTAACTCGAAAACCCTCTTATTTGGATATCCACTTTGAAACTGATTTGGATAGTTTTTTCTTGAATCTTTGCAGATGTGGATTTGGATACCTTGTTTGTTTCTGATGTGGATAACTGGTTTTGGATTGCTTGACCCTGTGTTAATGCCTCTATTTGGTCTACCCGTTTTGGTCTCGTAGCTGCTATTATCATGGTGACTCAATTAATTCTTGCTACCCTTGTTTTCATGCAGTTTTCTGACTTGATTGAATCAATTGGATGGCCTGGTATTCCACGCGTGATTGTTGTGTGCCCTTTTTCGAACGTGAATCCTTGCTCTTTTCCTGTGATTAAACTCGTGGATTCATTTCGATGCTCAGTTTGGTGTGGTTATTCATGTCCTGCTGCTGATGAATCTCGGCCTCTTTGATATGGTTTGCAAATGTCTGTTTTTTCTATGATGCTTATGAACTATCTTGGTGCCTTGGTTCAAATTTCCAGCAGTTGGGTCCTTCTGTGATGTTTTGACAGTAGTCCTGTTTTGTGTTTTTTTCGCGATGGAATTGATGCTTGGTATTGAGATTGTGCTTAACCACCTCTCTCTGAATTGAACTTATTCTTTGAACTGCGCTGAACTTGTTCTTCTTCTTGTGAATTGAATTTGTTCTTCTGAACATGAACTTAGTTCTCCTTTTTCTGAACATGAACTTAGTTCTGCTTTTTCTGAGTTGAACTGGTTTTGCTGCAATTTGATTACTTGTGACATTCAGTTTTGGTGTTTTCCTTCAGGACATGGAACTTAGTTTTTTCTTGGAACTAATATCTCCTTCTATTGTTTTTAGGGCTGGAGCATTTGGACTTACTGTTGTTTGTGATGTTTGTTGCGCGATAAAAGGGCGATGATGTTGTCTTCAACTGAGCCCATATGTAGGTTGTTGCTGATTTTTCTGGTTATGCACTTTCAGTTTTTATTTCCATTTGCCTTGGTTATGAGTATCAGTTTTGAGAAAAACCGCATATTTACTTGATAGAGTCCCTTTTGGATCCACATCTGCGCAAATCATTTCGGCCCGAAATGCTTCCTTTATCTCTCTCTCTCGGCTGTCCCTCAATGGAACAGGTACTACTGGTCGGTAGCCGAGGTTGGGATTTGGAAGTGGGAGTGGGACGCGACTTCGGTCGTGCCCTCCCGGCACCCAGTGATGAAACTTTTCTGAGGGTGTCTGCCCCTCTCTTCTAACATTTTTCTTTGTTTTTCTTCTTGTTGTGCAGGTTAATCGGAGAGTCGTGAAGCAATCCAGTGGATGAATATCATGAAGACACAATTGGATCTTTAGGACTCTAGAACCATTAGGATAGAATGTATTTTATTTCCCTTTTGTAAATCATGAATTCACAATATTCAGATCCATTTCCTACTTGTAAATTATAATCATCTATGAATAAAAATTCAAAAATGTTCAAATTCACTTCTCATTTGTAAATTTTAAATACCCATGAATAATAATTCAAAAATTATTTAAATTCACCCCTTAGTTGTAAATTATAAATACTTATGAACAAAATTTCAAAAATATTTAAAACTCACCTCTTAGTTGTAAATTATAAATATTCACGAATGATATTCACAAATACTTAAATTCACTTCCCTTTTTATACCAGACAATATTATGAATGAGATCCACTATCTTGGTACCATTTGCTCATTTACCGCAGCCTGATTAAATCCGAATAAACTCAACCTAAATCCCACTTGTTGTATATCCAAAACGCTTTATCAATGAAAATGGAAAGCTGCTCAGAACTGTCTTAAGACGAAACATGGGCAACGAACGACCCACATTTAAATATGCTTCTGACAATTTTCTCCAGTAATAATCGACCCGGATCGACGCCTCGATAACCACATGATAAATAATTGCCTCAGATATGATGGCACGAATCTTCAAGACCTGAGGACCATCCTTTTTCAAAATCCGTTAGTACCACGTGAAAAGACTAAAATGCCCCTGTTATAATTCCTGCAAAACAAAACGCACTCCATGACTGGTTAGTGATTAATGGATGCAAAATGAAATGCTATGCGAAATGACTGACTAAATGTAAGGGTAAAATTTGGGGTATTACAGGAAGCCTCCGCAGCTTTGGATCATTGCAACTCCACCATTTTTGATATCATACCAGTTGACATCATAGTGACTGAGTGATGTTAACTTCTCAATCCAGGCCTCTTTGTTAGGGAGGTCCCAAAGAACTTGAGTTTTGGGAAAGTGAGAAATAAACCACTTGCTGAGCAGCGTTGTACAACATGAGAATAGCCCAAGATCATACATTTTCTGGCGATGGATGACGTAATAGGTATCATCCAATAGTGTGGGCATAGGATTTTTGATTATGAAGAGCCTAATGGCCTCTTCATTGATGAATTCATCACAACAGGGGAAAAGATACAACCCATATATCAGGAAAGCCAGAATTGCTTCAAAGATTCCTAGGTCTCTGTTATCATAATGGAACTCTGCCATTTCCATGAACGACCTTGCTTCCATCTCGGAGAAACCACTCCTATTTATCAGTTGAGTAGGCAGCTCTGTTGGCTTGATGTGTAGTGCTTTGGCAAGGTCTTTCTTTCTTGGTTTCCCATAGGGAGCTTTGAAGGTCATAGGAATCTTCAAGTAAGCATAGTAATCTTCTATAGTCGGGAGTAACTGGAAGTCTGGGAAGACAAAGCAATGATATACAGGATCATAGAACTCAACGAGTGCTCGCAGCATGTCCTTGTTAACTCTAGTGTTTAATAGTGGCAGAAGATCTCCGTACTTGGCGATAAATGCAGCGGGGTTCCTGACAAGGCTTCCCAAAATTCTGAGATTGCCCAATCTTAAGCTCAGAAACGAAAACCTGCTTCGGCGTTCCATAACAATGTATGCAAAAGAAAATTTTGAATTCCTTGAATGGTTAGCAAGAATGCGAGAATGCAAATGCAAAATGCAACTGGTTTTACAAAACTCAAAAGATCGATTATGCCAAACCCTTATTTCATTAATTATTGGGAAATTTTACAACTTTTGAAATACAATACAAGAAGCCTAAGTTTACATCAGGAAACTAGGTCTTATGGTCTAAACAAAAATTTCAATTGCGAGGCCTCTTCAATCTCTTCAGTATTGCATTTTACATTACCAATTTTTCCACTATCTCTTTTCCAGGCTCCAGAGGTCGGAGGTACGTTTGAATACTCATGAATGCTCTGAGTGGGCTTGACACTAGGGAAAAATAAATTTTCCTTTGTTGCCTCCCCATTGATCATTCATTGTTCGAGCCAATTTATCAGTTTGTCTTTTTCTTGCACTTCCGTTATGAGCTTTGTTGTTTCGGAGAATAATGCATGATACTTTCCTTCCCAAGTGTCTCTTTCAAGCAACTCTTGGTATTCTTCCATCTTTTCAATAGGAATGGCAGAAGATGACGACACAATAACAATCTGTGCATTCTTTTCTAGGAGATATGGCATCTTCAAATCTCTAGCTCTAGACTGGACCCACTGAGTGAATGGCTCAAAAGATACACAATTTCTTTTCGTTAATTCAACTTTTAACTTTTTCTGAATGTTCCCCCAAGCATCAACTGTGTTGTTTCTCACGTTCTCTGCTGCTTCGGTGTTGAGATAAAAGAATCCTGATAAAAACACATTGGTGGGTTGTCTTTCATCGGAAAACCAAACTGACGTCTGGCTAAAGCAGGGTTGTAGTTGATCCCTCCTCTTACTCCAATGAGTGGTATATTTGAGAAACTTCCACATTAATCAAAGTAAACTCCTCTGTCGTAGGCAGGATTGTACCAATAAATGTCAGCTTGTGTTAAGGATATTATCCTTTGAGACCATCTCCATCCATTGGGGTTTTCTTTGAAAGCGCCAGTTCTCGGTAAATGGTTGACGAACCATTTGTACAACAGAGGTGCACAACAACAAATGGTTCCTTTTCCTTGAAGCGTTTAATGATGAATAGAGTGATAAGCATCTCCTAACAAGGTAGAAAATGGGTTGCCACTTAGAAATATGATAATAGAAGAGAAATTGACAAATTCTTCAACTTCTGGAAACAATACTAATCCATAGATCAAAAGGGCCAGTATTGCTTCAAATGCATCCATGCTCCCCTCTTTGGCAAGATAAGCAGCCTTCTTGACTAAGAAATATGAATGTAAACCTTTGACTCCGCCTTTGGTGGCACGGTCAGCCTTAATTTCGGATACTTCAAGGTGAAGAGCATCTGCTATTTCTTTTGGTGAAGATAAGCTTTCCAACCCACTGTAAGGCTTCTGATCTTTTACAAGAACTCCCACATAGTAAGCGTACTCTTCCAAAGTTGGCATTAACTGATAGTCAGGAAAAGTGAAACAGTGATACAATGGATCATAGAACTGAACCAAAGTGTTGAGGATCCCTTCTTCCATCCCTGTTTTGACTATGCTCAATATCTTCCCATATCTTTTCCCAAAATCTTCTGACACCATAGTTCCTAGTTTTCTCAACTCGGATGTATCAGGCTTCTCGAAATTGTATTTCTTGGTGTTTCTTGTTTCAATATCGATGATATATCTAGGATTTTACACAGAGAAATCAACTGAGTTTTACAAAACCAGTTGCAACATGAGATGCCATAACGAGATGAGATGATGCACACACAACACAAAGGCAAATGTTCACAAATAGAATGCATATGCACACACAAGGCCTTCATAGGCTTAAGGTCAAAGAATGGAGTTAAAAGGTCTACCTATCCCCAAGGGTTTGTACTATGAGTTAATTGTACCTGCCGAACGGGTTCTATCAAAGTTCCCAGAGTCATAGTAAATCCTTTGGATATTGTAAACCAACACAACTACTTATGTGAGTCAACAATATTCTCAAGATAAACTCGTCTGAGTGTAGCATCGCGTAACAACTGTTTTGGGACTACTCCCTAACAGTTTTTGCACTACGTCCTAAAAAGGCTTAGTGGGGTAAAAGTGTTACTAAATGTCCCCAGCTTCGCAGACTATCAGGTTGAAACAATTAATGAATGCATGACTACTCATACATCACCAATCATCTCAAGGAGGTCTCCACTGAGCGTGATTACATCATATGTTAAACTTTCTAGGACTACTCCCAACAGTCAACTATTGATCATATCACATCCTATCATATGTGTCACTCAAGTCCGGGCTAGGACCTACCTCACCACTCATGATACCCAAAACAAAAAGATATATTGACAAATATGCATGTAAGAAAATATTCACAGATATAGCATACAAATAAACAAAATAGGCTAAACCATCAAGTTTTAAGTTAAATTCCCCAGTGAAGTCGTCATTTCTGTTGCGGTGAGAATCGTGATGCCAAGCTATTGATTAACTTGAATCTTAATTCATTATATTCACAATCGGACTTTGATTTATCCAAAGGAAAAGGTTAAAGAAATAAAAACCTTTTGCGCGATGTAACAACAACGCTAAGAGATTTGGGGATCGGGGGTCGGTTATGCCTATGGTAGGTATTTCACATCCTAAACATTTGTAGTACTCTACAGGAACCTTTTGTATGTTTGTATGCTAAGCTTGCTAAATGTTTGCTATGTTTGTGTTTAAGGTAAAAGGTTAGGTAAAGACCTAAGGATAGTTTCTAAATTTGCTCGCAAAGACATTGCATCCTCTGCCTACGTATCCTAACTAGGATAGAATCAAAGCAATCGTAGTTCACCTTACTGAGGATTAAAAAGTACTTGACTATGGTCAAGACTCTAGGGGAACAAACATAACAATGCTTGTGTAGAGTTTAACAAAACTCTCTAATCTAAGTTGTAAACTCAAGAATGGGGGGTAAGTAATCATGACAATGATTCTTACATAGAGTTAACAAACACTATCTTAAAGTTCTAGTTGAAAGATATTTCTAACAAGGGGTAGGTCTTCTAGACTTAAAGTAAAGTCTAATGGATATAGGTTCTAACTTAACTAAGTTAAGGTTCAAGGTGACTTAACCAAGTCAGAAGGAGGCTAATGAGCTTTCTATGACCCAAGGGTCAATAGAGAGACTTTCCTTTGGAATGAGGAAAAGATGAGGCAAATGGATGAGAACTAACAAGTTCCATCACTTGGGGAATAACTTAACAAAGCTTAAAACATATATAAGCATTCATTCAAACATGATGAACATATAAAAAGACCATGGTAACAACCAAGGAAGAGATGCAAGCATGTGACAACATCAAGCAAAGATTACAATCAAGTTAAATGGTTACAACCAATAAAGCACAAAGATATTACAATATCTGGAGGGGAAATATGGTAGAGATTCTTACAAGACCAATCATATAAGGTAAAGTCAATTTAAGAATCTTAACAAAGATGAAGAGAAATGAGGTAATAACCATCAAGACAAAAAAAAAGAACATGTAATTCAAACAAGTATAAATGCAAGTAAGTTACAACTTGAGGCAAGCATGTTATAGGGATCAAAGGATGTCAAATGTAACAACATAAGTGTTGCGATGAGAATTGTGATACCAAGCTATTGATTAACTTGAATCTTAATTCTTAAAATTCACAACCGGACTTTGATTTATCCAAAGGAAAGGTTAAAGAAAGAAAAACCCTTTTGCGTGATGTAACAACAACGCTAAGAGACCGGGGATCGGGGGTTGGTTATGCCTAGGGTAGGTATTTCACATCCTAAACATCTGTAGTACTCTACAGGAACCTTTTGTTTGTTTGCATGCTAATACTTGCTAAATGTTTGCTATGATTTGGGATTGGATGTAAGGTTAAGTTGGAGACCTAAGGATAGTTTCTAAGTTTGCTCGCAAAGATACAGTATCCTCTGCCTGCGTATCCTAACTAGGATAGAATCAGAGCAATCGTAGGTCACCTCACTAGGGATATATGAACAATTGATTATGATCAAGGTTCAAAGGGGAACAAACATAAAAATGCTTGTATAGAGTTTGTCCAAACTCCCTAGATCTATATTGAACACTCAAGAAAGGGGAGTAAGTAATCATCTCTATGATTCTTACATAGAGTTAACCAAACTCTACCTAACTCTATGTTGCAAGACCAATTGGTTCTATCCAGACCAAAAGGTGGGAGAAAAGGCTCTATCCAGGCCTACGGGGATGAAGGAGGTTGAGCCCAATTGGTTCTATCCAGACCAAAAGCAAGGTTGCTCGTCAAGATATCGCATCTTGTGCCTACGTATTCTCATTATCCAATAAGAAATCTGAGCGGCTGTAGTTCGGGCCTACGAACTAAGGAACGGGGACCAATTGGTTCTATCCAGACCAAAAGGAAGGAGGAAGGTTCTATCCAGACCTATGAGGTTAAAGAGCTATGTATGACCCAAAGGCCAACAGAGGGACTTTCCTTTGGAAGAGAAAAGATGAGGCAACTTGGATGAGAACTAAAGAGTTCCATCACTTGGGGAAATAACAAACAAAGCAATAAAATCATTCAAACATGATGAATACAAAGGATATGGTTACAACCAAGAATAAGAAAGAATATTACAATATTAAGAAATGATTTCAATCAAGATAAATGGTTATAACCAAAGTAAACATCAAAATATTACAATATCATGAAGGGTACATTCTTACAAGACTCAAAAAGAAAGGTAAAAACCAAAGGCATATCTTAACAAAGACGGAGACATATCTTAACAAAGATGGAAGTGTATCTTGATAAAGATAAAGATGTATCTTGACAAAGATATGGTTTCTTAAAGTTTACAAGATGTCATATGCAACTACAATCATCAAGCATAACCAAATAATGTCACAACAATGTAAGTTGGGAAGTTCAATACTTCATGGGGATTTGAAGAGTTTAAGAAATGATTTAGTTAGATGTTTACAAACAAGATTTTAAATTCAAAATCAAGTATACAAGGAAGCTAACAATCCAATCCCCATATCAATTTAAAATTTAAAACTCAAATGGGAAGAAATCAATGTTGGATATGAGAGAGGAAAGATAGGAGGGTGAAAACCCTAAGATGAATCACGATTTCCTCATAATGAAAAGTGTTTCTAAAATAAAATTTTTAGAATTCTTTAAACATTATATGAAATTATGTAATAACACAAGAATCTGGCAAAAAGAATCATTTAAAAATGACTAAAAATGAAGAAGTTATGGAGATTTGAAAATTAATTACAATTAAATGAAATTAAATAAAATCATTTGCTAAAAAAAATAAGAAGTACCTCACTCAAGGCTTGAACCGAAGACCTTGGGATCATGGACACAAAACGTTTCCAAACCAACCACTAAACGCACGTGTATGAATTTGGAAAAGGAAGAAAAAATATGAAAATCATGAAAAATCACAAAAAACAAGCAAAAACTGCCATCGCTGAGGGTCGACTTCGTGTCACAAGGCACGGAAAGTTCTTAAAGGCAAGGCAATAACCACTGGGGTGGAAATACATCCATTGTATCACCCCACCCCATTTAAACTTATACCTAAAAAGGCCAATTCCTGGGCAAGGCTGCAAGGCAACTCAAGGCAAAACTTGTCAAAACGATTTGATTCTAACTTCTTCAATTCTTAACTAATTTCCATGAAATTTAAGTCAAACTCACTTGTTTTTTTCATGAGGATTACATTGGTATTATCTATTTCTTCAAATAATTTACACACAAAGGAATTCAAATCAAAATGCAAACAAAAGCTTGAGATGCATCTTGGAGTTTTTAAAACTCAAAACTGATGATTTTAAATCCTAACCAAAGTCTGTACATGTTTTAAATATGGTGTAAATCAAGTTTAAAAAGAAATCTGAATCAAAAAATAATATGATAAGAATTTGGCACATAAGTTGCAATAATGAACATGATTTGAACATAAACTAAATAGCATGGTCAATTGCCTATGATGCCAACAAACAAATTAATGCAGAGCCCAAACCTGATGATAAAGGCATGCATAACACACTAAGCTTAAAACAGCTTACAAATACCAAATGATGGTCATGCTCACAACTAAAGATGACAACACAAAAACTGAAGAGATCTAACCATGGTGTCCCTAAAATCATGCACCAGCCAAAAATGGAAGTAAACAAAGTTCTGATGGGATCTAAACTGCCCAAACCTCCTACCTACCTGGACAGCAAGCTAGGTATTAAAGAACCTTATGTTAACAAAACTGGAACCTCAATTTGTCAATGAATTCAAACAAGTTCATGATGGCAGTCCTCCCCCTCTCATACCAACAGAGAACCTAACAAAACACCAACCAATCCTTAATGGCTATGGCAAGCAACAAACCTGCATAGAACTCAACCTAAACTCTAATAGCATCCCTCAAACAAGGAAACCTAAAACAGTCCATAACTAAACTCTAAAGACAGGCCACAATGCAAGCTATCTAAATTGAACCTGATCCAGAAATGAACAAAGTCAAGCCTCCAAATGAGAAGCACAAAACACAACAAAATTTAGAATGCACCTCAATCATAGAATCTAATGATGTTATCCCACTAACCTACACACTAATGCTTAACAACCCCAAAACACCCTCACCAAGTACAACCAAACTTCTCTAAACAATCAACCAAGAAAACCTGCTCTCATCAATCCAACAGTCCACAATAGACCTCATTAATACAAATTTGGTTTCATCCTACCCAAACTGCTTTCAATAAAACACAACCTGGAAACAGCTAAATAAAAATTCACAAAAACAGTCTTGGATATAAACTAGATTGTTGAATCCCAACTCCAACCATCAAACTAAACTTAAAGTCTAAAGTCACAACTCTAAACTAAAGCTGAACACAAACAAGAGCCTGACATTACAATGCCTAGGAAGCGAATGCAAAGAGCCAACCACTCTAAGTTATCTCATCATGGTATGATAAATCCATCTTCACATAAATGCTAACAGCATCCCTTATATGAGGCACTAAAACAAAAGACAGTTTAGGTTACCAAAGGTACGGTCAAGGCTAGGTTGCTCTTTGACAACTCAAACTGAATCCCAACAACAGCCACAACTGTAACAAATTGGTTACAACCCCTCCTTAGATAAAAATCCAAGCTAAACATACCCCCTAAAAGAGAAAATAAATAATGGACTGCAAAAGGCATGAGCTGACCAACTCAGCCTTCAAGACCAGTCCAAAGACCACATAGCCATAACTTAAACATTGCCAAAGCAAAAATAAAACTAGATCAAAACAGTATGAGGATACCAAATTACTATTTCAAAAAGGAAGATAAACTAGACCTAGACAACTCTACAAAACTGTCATCATAGAACTAGATCAAGGATGATGTAACCCTACATTAAGAGTCAACAACTCTAAGTGCATCATTATGGATTGACAAGTCCAAACTTTCACACAAATCCTAACAGCAGCCTTTAAATAAAGAAACTAAATGACAGTTCACAATGCAAGCTCTAACTATGTTAGATAGGTCCAAGTATGAACAATGTTAAGTTTCTACTGAGCAATATTAGACATGACAATGCTTAATATTGAGCCAATGACTTAGGCCTCTCATGTTAATAGTTCCAAAACAGTTTTGGACAGCATATGATCAAGAGTTAAAGTCACAACATCAATCCTCATGGCACCATACATTTCAACAGCTTATATCAATGCTTTTACAAAATTAATGACATACACCCATTTCTCTAATGACAGTCATACATTCCTTTGCACATGAGTTGGCAAACTCTTACCTTACAATAGCCTATTGACAGCAAAAAATACAACTTTAAACATAACAATGTCTAAACTTGTTCAACATACCAAATCCATACATACATGATGCATAATAATGAATAAGCTTAAAAATGGCATACCTCTTATAATCTTCCCACACTAAGATAACTGCAAGAACAAGAATTCCCCCCCCCCCCCCTTTGAGCAAACCTTGAGCTTTCTTCCTTTGGAAGCAACAAGTGGTTTTTTGGGACAAATCTAGCAAATGAGGTTCCAATTGTTTTTTAAGGTTATAGACAGTTGAAATAACATAAAGGGAAGGTGTTCAAAGTGTCACAATGATGAAGAATGGTTTGTGTAGTGATTTGGCTTGAAACTTGCATAAAAGTCAAACTATGGTGTGTGAACAGTTGACTTTTTGATCCATGGTTCTTTGGATGAAAGTGATGATGGGAACAACTTCAAATGGACATTTTAAGGATGTGTATATGTTCTTTGAGGTGGTTTTGTGTTTGGAACAAGGACTGGTGCGAAAAATGCAAAGTGGTGAATTTTGGTGATTTTGAGAAATTTCTTCACTTACAAGTAAAGAGGGAAAGAGGAGAGCTATGAGTTTCTGGTTCTCTTGGATAGCTCTGGTGTGTGGAATAGAGTGGGATGAAGCCTCTATTTATAGGCCATGAGAGGTGTTGGGGCAGATTTGGTATTTTGGTCAAGGAGGGAAATTTTGAAAAGAAAATTTGTCCAACATTTGGCACAGCTGTGTATTCAGTTTCTTGGATCAATGCAAGGCATAAATCAAGTGGTATGAAGGAAATGGAAGTGACTGAAGTGAGGCTAGAGTGTAGGGAGTTGCAGTTGCAAGTTACCTCATCATAAAGTTTCTCTTTCTTCTTGTTTTTTGATTAAAATATTGCCACTTGCCTTGCCAACTAGAAATCTCTACCAAATCCTCATTCTTTCTGCATTTCTAACCATCAACCTCTCTAATTATCAGATTAAGACATGATCCAGTGGTTGAGAATGATTCAAGTGGTTGAAAAGTGAATTTGTGAAAAAGTTGAAATGGTGTATTCAAGTGTTGAGACCCCAACTTGCTGGATTCGAAACTCTCAGCTCATAAAGGCTATGGAGGAGTTCTAGTAATTTTTGGAAAGCTCTCATAGAGCTCTACAACTTTCACGTTTTCATGATCTTAATATTCAAAGTGGAACTCGGTCAAAAAACCCTCAAAAACTTAGAATTTTTCAAAGTGTTTTCTCCCTCTTGTGATGATTTTGGCTATAACTCCAAATCTATGCATTTTTTGCCCATGGGTCAGTTTTACACTTTTTTAGGGCTTGCCAAGACCTTTTCAACAAGCTTTGAACCACTTCATTTGGATGTGTGGTTAGGAAGTTATGGTCTTGCTCCTTTCAAAACCCGAATTCCCGACTCTTTCAATTACTCCTCAATCCTTGATCCAATGGTCATGAAACTTCATGGATAGGTGTAATATTTTATTAGGAATGTTTTCGCTTCACACTTTGAGGTCAAATTCCTTATAGTTGAAGAGTTGACCTTTCGGTCAACGAAACGATCGATCGATGACTACTGAATCGCCTGTTGACGTTCTAGGTCTTCTGAGGTCTCGAAACTTCTTGAATAGACTTCAATAATGCATATGAGCCTGATGGTCCATTATCCCATCATTGGAACACCTTTTAAAACAAAAGTCAAACTACAGTTGACTTTTCCTAATCAAAAATCCTAATCGGGGATCCTGAACTGCACTGTCTTTAATCTTTGGGTGACAACCTCAAATTGGATTCATGATTGACCCAATGGATTATCTTTGATGATGTGGAGACTTGTTTCATGGAGAATCAATCCAATACATTGATTGATTAAACCATCGAAACCTCGATTCTTGATTGTACGAAACCCTAATTCACCTGTATCTTAACAAAGACAAACTTGAAATAGGTTATGGTTAGATAATCAAATGAAAATGATACTAAATTGATGATGGAGATCTAAGGGGTCAAAATTAAGGGTGCAACAGTTGCCCCTATTTAAATATCTTCAATAGATGGCAATAAGAGATGACAATCCTCATAGAATCGTAGTGAAAGGTATTTAAATATAGCAAACCAAAAATTTTGTCCCTTAGATCTGATGGTATGCAAAAGGAAAAATGCTGAAATGCAATGAGTCTAAATGATGCTTTATGATGCTTGTCGCTACACGAAAAATGACACAGAGTCGCCACCGGATTTTATTTATCCCAAGGAGGGAAAGGAAAATAGCGATAAAACCTTTGGGAAAAAAGCATGGTTATCGCAACCAAGTCTTAGGGTTCGGGAGTCGGTTATGCGAGGGGAAGGTGTTAGCACCCCCTCGCATCCATCGTACTCGATGGGAACCTTCTAGGTAGTTTAGCTTGAACGGGTGTTTTTATTATTAAAAGTGTGCTTGCTTAAGGAAAAGAGGGGTTGGTTTTATATTTTAATGCTTGCCAAGGATTGTGGCCCTTGTGCCTACGTATCCTCACTTAAAAGAAGTGAAGAATCAGAGCTCCGTAGTTCAGAGGCTTGTGAAATAGTTGTTTGTTGGTTGATTTTATACCTTCAAAAAAGGGTTTTTTGGATTAATGCCCTAAGGCGGAAAGTAGTTTGATGAGTTGATGTTATTTTTTAGGTTTTTTGAAAAGAAATTATTCTTAATTAGTATTACACAAAAATAAATTTGGATAGAGATGAATGTTTCGAATAACCAAGTCGAGCGGCTTGTATTCAAAACATTTAGAACAAGTGTAGGAGGGTTCCATTCTCATTCCTTCTCCACCACGTTAAAGTTTATGGTGTATAACCCCAATCATATATTTATTGTGTTTTTGTTTTTTGTATGATAGAAATACCACTTGATGTTGGATCAAGGGTTTTATTGTTTGTGAAAATATTTGAAGCGATACGAACAAGGTCGATGGCGATGCACAAGGCAATCGACTTACAAAGCTGAAAATGGCTCGATAAAATCGAGAGTTTGTTTTTGAAAATGGTTTAAAGCAACAAAGGTCATAAATGACCAACAATATCCACATACAAGTGGCTATACAATCACATAGGGTTAGATGTCTTGAACAAGGAAAAAAACACAACAAAAAAGGCGAACTCCTTGAAAAAAAATTTAAGGTAAAAATAGCAAAAAATGTGAAAACAGAGGGCCTGCCATGACTTGCCGTGTTGGATGACACGGCCCGTGTCAAAAAGTGCATACAAAATGAGTTCTTGAGGCAAAACAGCAGGCTGACACGGCCGCCCGTGTCACACGACACGGCCTGTGTCACAAAGTGCCCAGAAAAAAAGATTTTTGAGGTAAACAACTGGCTGATACGGCCGCCAATGTCACACTTCATGACCCATGTCAAAAAGTGCCCACGAAAAAAAGACTTTTGAGGTAAACAGCGAGCTGACACGGCCGCCCGTGTCACACGACACGGCCCATGTCAGCACACTTGGGGGGCACGCGTGAAGAAAAAACAAACAGCGGGCTGACACGGGCGACTGTGTCATACGACACGGCCCGTTGTCGCTACTGCGAAAATCGAGGCCAAAAATGACAGGATAGTCGCCACCGTGCGTTATTTATCCCAAGAGTGGGAAGGGAAACGCTCAGAGAAAACCTAACGAAAAGAGGGATAAGATCGGTCATCGCAACCAAATCTCGGGTTCGGGAGTCGGTTACGCAAGGGGAAGGTATTAGCACCCCTCATGTCCGTCTTACTCGACGGGATCGATGCTTGTTATTTATCTAAAAGGGTGATTGAAACTATCTAGCTAAAGGCTTGAGGACAAAAGAAAAATAAATGACTCGGCAAAGCAACGACGCTTTGTGCCTACGTATCTCATCTGAAATGAGAAGTCAGAGTCAACGTAGTTCGACTAACTACGGGTGAAAAAAGAGGGGAAGGTTGCTCGCCAAGACATCGCGTCTTGAGCCTACGTAATTTCATCTGGTATGAAAGATCAGAGCAAACGTAGTTCGGGCTAAAGGGGAACACAGGTTTGTTCAACTGTTTTTTAGGCCCGAGTAGGGTTAACAAATAGTTCTAGCAGTTGGTGTATGCAGCTCGAGCATGGGAGACTTAGGCGTTACCGTTTGCGATAGAACTAAGAGCTAATGACACTCTTGTTATGAAAATGTTTTCCAAAGTTAAAGGCCCCCAAAGGGCAAAAAGAAGTTTGAATGATTTTGTTTTTGTGTTTTTTAGAGGAGAAGTGTTTTTGAACTGGCTTGCAATTCGTATCGCACTAGAGACTATGACTTAGGAGTGATTGCGTCGCATATCACCCAAAGGGTGCTATACTAAACAATCAAGCCATTGAAAGTAAACCCTTTAACAACCATTTCCCAAGTAGCTTAAGGCTCATAACGTACAATATTCATTAACCTTTATTAGGTGTTTTGGATTGTTTAGGAGATGAGAAGAGAAAGGCACAAACTAAAGGGGGACTAAACCAAACCTAAAGTTGTCATGCAATGGTGATCGTAAGACTGAGATGAAAGGGAATGAAACTATCCTAATGTTATCATACATGGTTAAGATCCTAATGTCTATCATAACCTCTCTTGAACAAGAGAGATTAGAGGCCCTAAGGGAAAAGAGACAAAAGAGGGAATGAGGGAGGAAATTGGTGTGGGGAAAAGACCACCACAAGCTCATCTCAACCTCAAACCACAATATGAAATATGCAAGAGAAGAAAGGACAATAAAATGCACCAAAGGAAACACACAAGTGCACTAAAATGGGATGAAATGGCCTAAACCAAGCAACATCAACCATAAGGCACAAAAACAAACACAAATGAAAGGTAAACAAAAACTAAAAAAAAGTGAGGATGGGAGATCATATGAGGAAAGCAAGGAACTCATATAGACACTCAACCATGAGCATCACAAGCAAAATACAAAGAAGCACAAAGAAATCATCAAGAAATGTCCTCAACGATTCCATAATTTTAGGTATGCTTCAAGTACCTCCAAAGGAGGGACCAAGCCACCTTAAATGACACTCCTAGGTCATTGGTCAGAAAGGGACATAAACTAAAAGCTCTCAAAAGCCAAAGCAAAACAAATCACAAAGGAGTGCAAGTCAATTTCCAAAGGGAAGCACACATGTTTCACCAAGAAACCCTAATTGAAAGCTCAAAAGTAAGCAACCAAAAGAACAAGCTAAACACAATATAATGACCTAAAAATGAACAAGCATCATCCTTAACATGTTAGAAACATGAATCCAAAGGCTTTGAAGGTTCAAAGGATCCAAAAATGTCATATCCAAAGCAAACTAGGTCAATGTGTTTGTATGGACCTTCCTTTGAATAGCTTGACTTGTAAGCTACCCTAAAAATAGGAAAATGATCCAAAATTTATCAAATAAAATGCAATAAGACCATAAATGTGTTGGAAATCAGAGGCCAAAATATCTCAATCAAAGTTACTTCACAACATCACCATAGAAATTGATTCACAAGGGTGCTCCATTGTGAAGCAGGATTGCATAGGGTCAAATGTAAGGCAACAAAAGTCAACTCAAAAGTCAACTAACTGGGGAAAAATGGTCCTAAAATATTCATCAACTCATCCTTGACACGAGGATTGAATCTTACTCATTGGATCAAAAAGGAATGGAAGAAACAAATTCAAGAACAAAACATGTTAAAAATTAGGTCAAGTAAGACACTTCCAAAGACAAATTCCTTTTTAAAATTAAAAATAACTCATAAAATAAAATAAAAATAACCTAAATTCATAGGACATCTCAAGGAATCCAAAATATATTTTTGTGGAATTTTATGGTCAATGGAAGTATTTTTCATGATTTAATTTCTAAACAGATGCAAAATGAAAATAAAAAGAAAATACAAAGAAAAATAAATAAATGATTGGTGCCAATAGCAACCCAATACAGTTCTAATCACGCCTGGGCTCAGCAAGGGGGTGCCATTAGTAGGCGCAACCCACCAGAAAATCAAAAATAAAAAAAAAAACGTGTGACTACCATGTATTTAGTCAAACAAGGTCTATGGTGTGATCAGCTTCCAGCTATGTGATCAAAAAGTCATCAGATCAAGTGACATACACACACATGTGGCAGGTAAGATAAATAAAATAAAAACTAAAATAAATGTGCTTGTGTGTGGCTGGGTCAAAGACGGTACACCATACGTCTTAATCTGGACCACTGAAGTGAAAAGTATGCAAATCCAATGCGTGAGAGAGAGACAACGCATCATCCCTAACCTTTGAAAGGGGAAATGGAGGGAAGAACCAGACGGTGGCCGGAGCCACCTCTGGTCATCTTCAACCTCACGTCCGGCCACCACACGAAACGCAGGTGTGTCAAAATCTCACCAAAATCAACAAATTTTATATCAAATATACTCTACTCATCACGAGGAACGTGAATCAAACATTATTTTTTCCATATAAATGCCTTAAACAGAAAAAACGAAAAGAAATGAAAAACAAGCTCAGTTATGCAACTTCATGAACAGCCACCAAAACAAACCAGAAATAAACTATGATGCTCAAGGAGTGCAAAGATATGAAGATGGCGTATTAAAGATGCATAAAGAGTGAGAAATTTTGAAAAGTAGGAAACCTAAATGTAAGCTTCCTCAGAGCTCATTGTAGGGTCAAAGCTTGTGGTAAACTACCCAGAATCGTTCTACAACACTCAAGGAAGCTTTTAGGATGCTTAAGGTTGATTGAAACTCAGTGGAACTCTAAAAATCAATTTTGACTTTCTCACCACTTTTCTCAATGCTCTCTCCCTCAATATCTCACCAAAGTCATCCCTGAGAGTATGGAAATGATCCTCAGATTAAGTATGTTGGATTCCAATGGAAAGAAAGCCCAATGAATGCTCCTTAAGCCCAATTCAATTTCAAAACTTTCACTTTATGCCCACTTTCATAGTACACGAATTTGTACTTGCCAAGTTGTAAAGATGGCATGGCTGACTTGCATAATGAGTAGGTTGATCAAAGGGCTGAAAAGGATCCCTTGTTTTCATCTTATGGTGTGCTTTTAATAAGTTGCTTATTCTTGAAGAAATCATGGAAATGGCCAACAAGATGCACTCAAATTCTAAATCCAATTATGGCATTGTGTTCCAAATGTGTTTTGCACTCAAAAAATGCACAAAGTTGATACATGATGATTCCAAATGAATTAAATATGATTTTCTCATTTTAAGGCCTTTTTTCATGGAAATTTCATTAGGGATTCTTCAATCCAAGCCAAATCAATGGTACCTTGATGTTTGATTAAGAAAATGACCCCATTTGGAGAAAGTTTGATGTTGGAAAGATTTCCATTTGAAGTGTGCAAAGTGGTGAAATGGACCTATAATGAAAATGACCTGTAATCTTGCTTTCCCAAAATACCCCTGCTTGCAAGCCTCATAACTTGAGTTCTACAAATCAAATGGAGGACTTATAGTACTCTTTAGAAATCTAAGACCATTCCCTAAAACTTTCATGTTGGCAAAAAGTTGAGGGGAAACATCCTTCTAGGTCAAAAATGGCTTGGAAGTTTGTTGACTTTTGTTGACCAAAATCACATTCATCCGAGGACCTGTAACTTGTCTGCATCATATCTTGAGTTCTATAAATCTAATCAAGGACTTCTAGTACTCAAAAGAAATATAAGAACATGCTCTACAAGTTTCATGTTGGCCAAAAGTTGAGATGAGACTTGTATCTTGAGATAGGTGGTCTTGAAGTTAGGCACTGAACATGGGATTTTACCCTAAGAACCCTAATCCAGTCACTCCTCATACTCTTGATTCTTGATGAATTGATCTTGAAATTATATCCAATGTATCTTAACAAAACATTACTTGACCATAAAGACTAGGAATTGAGTCTTAATCTCCTTTAATTTCACAGTTGACTTAGGGTTGACCAGGTGAAAACCCTTATTGCACCAACTTCAATTGTGGCCATTAGCACTTGGTGTAAATACTTGAATGAACTCCACAATGACCCTCAAGGCCTCCAATGAGCTTGAATGATCATTTCTATTCATATAACCATGGGCTTGTGATCCTCTGATGGTCTTCAAATGGCCTCCTAGACAGGAGGTAAACCACATACACTTATATGCTTATCCAAAGAGCTTTGCCTTGTCTCTGATGATGATAACGTTCTTATTGACTTGAATACAACCTCTTGATTAGGTTTAGAACCTTTGGCACATCCCTCTTGTTGCACACACATATCTTGATCCCCTGTAAAAAAATGCAAAATGATATGCAATGCAATATGCTAGAACAAGTGAAGCATAAACCAACTAAAGAAAAGATTGGGCAAATTTTGGGGTACAACACCCGTGTCAGCCCTGCTGGGTGAAAAAATTGAACTTTTTTCTTTGTTCTTTTTCATTCTTATGGTTCTTGTTGCGGTGGAAATAGGATCACAAACTATTAATGAGTTTGAATCGCAATTAAATTCACAACCGCTCTTTGATTTATCCGAAGGAAAAGGTCAAAAGAGGAAAAACCTATTTTACATCGTAAACACAATGCGGGGAAAGATCTAGGGTTCGGGGGTTGGTTAAATTTAGGGAAGGTATTAGCACCCTAAACTTTTGTAGTACTCTACAGGAACCTTTTGTTCAGATGTTTACTACTTTGCTTTATTATTCTTAAGGTATATGTACAAAGGGATTAAAAGTGAGAAAGTAGACCTAAGGGGTTAATTCTAAGTTTACTCGGCAAGACATCGCATCTTGTGCCTACGTATCCTTACGGGAGTGGAATCAGAGTAATCGTAGTTCCCCTCAAAAGGGAGGTTAGAGACTTCTTGACTGTGGTCAAGGTCTCAAGGGGAATAAACGCATCTTAAGGACACGCTTACGTGGAGTGTAGAAACTCCAAATCTCTATGTTGAATTGTTAAGTGAATTAGGGTTAGGTTAGGTGTTCCACGGTGGGAAACCCTAATATGAGCGCGGCGGCTCTTTGACCTAATGCTAGGGGTAAAATTGTAATTTAGCCTGCGGCGAGGCATTTGTGAAAATTAGGGTTTGTAGTTTGTAATTTTGAGGGTTTGAGGACTATTGGCGCGGTGGCCAAACAGTTAGACCTAACCTTCGGATGTGTGTAATGTGACAGAATAATGGTAAAAAATGCAAGAATTTAAATCATACAAACAGCGGAAAGTAAGAGCAGAAAAGTAAACGCGATTGTTGGTTCGCGAGGTTACAATTGAGGAGCAGATACAAACATAATATAGCTTAAAACAAAAGGTACAAAGAAACGGATCAGGGCAACATAATAAGCTGCAGCACGGCCATACAAAGTTAGTAGACCAGTAACAGACAGGTGGTCAGAGGATTTATAAAACGAAAAACAGAGAGTTCGGTAATTTGAATATTTAAGTTTATATAAAATAACTTAGTTAAAATTTGGTATTAAAAGAAACCCTAGGTTAAATAAAATATAAGAAAGTTTTGTTTTTATGAAAGGATTTAGTTATTTATGAATTTTTCTAGAAGGTTAAATTAGTATGACCATTATCTAAAAGTTTAAATCAATATTATTATTATTTAAAAAGTTAAATTAATATTAAAAACAATGGAATTAAAAAAATAGTTAATATTATTTCAAAAAAAAGTATTTTTTTTTATTAAGGAAATTCTTTACTTATTTTTTATTTATTAAGTGTAAACATGAATTTAAGAAAAAAACAAAACAAATAACCAAAGACAGCAAAATAAAGAATGGGCCGTGGAATTAACGCAGATCCAACACTATTCAGCCTTTGAGGGTCAAGTTTGGGACTCTAGGGTTTCAAGACCCTTTCACAACCCGCGGCGCCGTTGCATGTTTCGTCTCCTTTCGTTCTCATCTCTGATCTTCCCTTGATTCCCTGTTAAAACCTGAAACAAACAACATTGAACCGTCAAATGTGAAAGGCGATGTATTTGTTGCTTACATTTTGAATGATGAGGATTTTCCGGCGAGTTTCTGAGGGATTCAATGGCCGATGATGACTCCTTGTCTTAGGCTAGAAGGTGATTTCCGGCGGAATACGACGACCGATGATGAATCCTCTGAGGCTTGGAGGGTTTGCTCGTCTAGAACTAGGCGCCGGTGAACCCTCTTCGTCGGGATTTCGCGTTTTCCTCTCTAGGGTTTTTCGCTCAGTGATCTTTTTGGCCCCTTTTTGGGGTTAGGGTTTCACGACTCTCCTCTTCGCCGTTTGTCGCGTTCTCACCCGCTCCGTCTAGGGTTTTCACGAGGTGATCTCCTTCCCTTTTTTATATCTCCTCCTGATTTTCGAATGGGCCTTTGAGCTTATGTTTTATTTGATCCACATTCGAAATTTTGCTTTCCAATCTGACTTGATTTGATTCGCTTTTACGATTATTGGATTTGATTGTGCTTCTATCTGATATGTTTTGACATTGATCTGGATATGGTGAATGTTATCTTTCCTTTTCTGGTACTGATTGGATTTTGGTGAAATTGATTGCTTCTGACGTTTGGATTTTATTTTTCAGATGTGGGATGGGATCCCTTGTTCACAATGTGGATATCCAATTGCTGAGCCTTAATGAATCGATACCTATTTTGATAGTTTGTGGATTCACTCGCATTCTGAACTGATATGGTTTTTTTGTGAACTTGTTTCGTTCAGTTTGGTTATCAGTTGGAATTCACTTATTTTTCCTCTTCTTTCAGAATGGATATTGCCGGGCCGACGCCGCCGGGAAAGGTTGTGCGGCGATGATGACAGTTCGTCTGAGCCGTTTGGAAAAGATACTACAATCCTTGCTTTTGATTATGCTGCCTTCGATTATGTTGCTTTCGGTTTCGGTGATGATGACCTTAGAGTCTGAACCGCTATTGTGTATGTGGCTGCCCCTGTGTGATTAGTGGCCTCGCAATTTGTCGAGAGCTTTGTCCGAAATTACAGTATGCGATTCGATGTTCGGTAGGGAGTTGGTAATGGCTCCGGCCGTGGCTCTCCCGGCCGTTCGAACTTTACGCCCAATGATGATTAAACTGAGGTCTGAAGCTTCTTTTCCGAACTGATATCTTTTTTCTTCTGATAAGCTCAAATCTTTCTGGTTTTTCTGACGAGGCTTTGCACTTTTCCGATCGATACCAGTTGTATATTATTTTCTTTCTTCTAACATGATAATGTGAACCTGTTTTTGCAGGCGTTTGGTTATTCGTGACATTTCTTTTGAAGCTGGATACGATGTTTGTGAACTGAACCTTTGGCTCTCGTAATCTCTGATTTCAACTGATTTCATTGTGAACTTTGGGCTATGATGTGTGATAGCTGAGCCTCTGCGTTTGGTGCCTTGTTCCACGATGCCCCTAGCAGTTTGAGGTAGTTTGGTCGTGGGATTTTACTTAATATGAAATGAGCTTTTTGTGAACTGAACTTGCTCTGATTGTTTTTCTGAATTGCACTCAGTCTCTTATTTTTCTGGATTGAACTGGGTTCATCTCTGAGTTGCAATTGCTCTTCTGTTTCTGAATTGAGTAGTTTTGCTGCTTTGTGAGTTGAAGTGCTTATTCAATTTTGGTGCAGCTTGTGAATTGTTTTGGCCTTAATTCTGTTATGGACTTTGGGGACTTCTGATGCTGTTTTGACTCTTGTATTTCAGGTATTGAAAAAAATCAAACAAACGGTTCAGACCTATTGGCATCTAGGTCCGAACTCGGGTTGGCTCTGCTGTTCAGCTTTGTATTAGTTTGAAAAATAAATTGGAACTTACCATATTTACTTGATGGAATGTTGTTTTACTTTGAAACAGAATCCAATTTTCGGCATATGATCCTTTTCGGCAAATCATTTCGGCCCCTACTTCTTTTTCTCTCACTCTTTCTGGGCTGTCCCGTATGATAAGAACAGATATTACCTGATCTGACGCCAATGGCGTGGATCGGTAACGGGGGTAGGATGCGACTTCGGTCGTGCCCTCCCGGCACTCGATGATGACAATTGTTCTGAGAGTGTCAAACAACCTCTAACTTTTTCCTTCTATTCTGTGTTGTATTCTCTTTGTTATGCAGGTTAATGGGAGATTCGTGAAGAACATCGAATGAGCATCGTGAAGATCCACTTAGACGTTTTAGGACTTAGAATTTCCTTAAGATAGATACTTGTTGTAAATGGATCCTCTTGTAAACCAATGGCATTTCTTGAATAAAGTTCAAATTCACTTATCCATGAAATCCAACAAATATTCACTTTTACTTTCTCAATTGTAAATTCAAAGTATCCATGCATAATAGTTCACAAATTATTTAAATTCCAAAATACCTAACTTACTTCTTCTTTGCCTTGATCAAGTAAATGATATCCCGTAACATAAACAAATCCAAACTAAAATCCTTTGAATACGTGACTTCTCAGCCAACCTTAACAATATTCCTCTCATTTTCCAATCAATCTTAACTTGTTATGAGTGCCTAAACTACTTGTCAAATGTCCTTTACATAATCAATCCATGTAAATAAATGCCTCGAAGAAAATGTCTCATTTGTCCCAAAATTACGAATTCTGCTTAAAATGACCAAAACGCCTCTGTGGTGATTCCTGAAACAAAACGCACTTATATGACTGGTTAGTGATTAATGGATGCAAAATGAAATGCTATGCAAAATGACTGACTAAACGTAAGGGTAAAATTTGGGGTATTACAGTTGCCCCTATTTAAATAGCTACACTGGATGATTTGAGTGACGGAGACTCGAGGAATCATGGTGGAGGGATTTAAATATAGATAACCGAAAATTTTTCCCTTATATGTGGCGATATGCGATGCTATGGACCAAACAAGACTAATGCAGACAGCGCCATGAACATGATATGATGCGTATGCTGGAATGATGAATGCGACGATGCAAATGAACGACACAAAGGACAGATGATATGATAAAAACACTGGGGAAAACGACGCGTTGGGACACGGCACAACACTGGGGAAAACGACGCGCTGGGACACAACACAACACAGGGGAATTCTAAAACGATGGTCAAATGGTGCGAATACGACCAAATTGTCATTTTTAAAACTGGAACGAGATCCTCAAATGGAGATGGTACCTATGATACGGCCTCCACTGGGGAATCTTAAAAGTGAAACTGGATCATGTACGACTGCAAGATCGATTACAGAATGCTGGAGCATTGAGCAAAGAATAACATCCAAGCTTCGGTAAACTATCCCTCATGACACGATCAAACGGACTTTTCGGGAATCCGTAGCAAATATACAGGGTGAAAAGAATCGGCTGTATGCCAAAATAAATGAACTTTAAGTGGAAATGCCCTGATAAGCTTCTCGAGGGAGAACTATCACTTATCGTTGGAAGGGACTTATATGCCAAAACGGATAAGCTCTCAAAAGACGTTGTTGCTTATGTGGTAAATAAATCTTCTCATATTTAAAGTCAGTGCCCGGAATATGATTCAGATTCTTCTTTTATTAAAGGGTAAAATAAACTTCTTCATACTTCCGAGGACAGCGCGTCGGGCATGATTCCGCTTCTTCTTTTGCTAAAGGGTAAACTGAACTTCCTCATACTTCAAGATTCATGCTTTCCTGAATATGATTCTGCTCCTTCTTTTACTAAAGGGTAAATGAACTTCTTCATTTCAAGGTTTGTTGCTCCCTGAATATGCTTCTGCTCCTTCTTTTACTAAAGGGTAAATGAACTTCTTCATACTTCAAGATTCATGCTCTCCTGAATATGATTTGGTTCAAACCTCCCCATACTTCAAGACGACAAGGAAAATGGAAGCCCAACTGCTCGATGGAGATGGCCATTTGCTGCGAGTCATAACGAAGATAGGATCAGCTTCTCAGGCGAGAAATGTCGCTTTTCTGCACGAGTGGCAATAATAAGCTTCTCGGGTAAGAACTGCTTGTAGAGGTGATAACAAGTAATAATGAGGATAAGCTTCTCGGCGGAGGACTGTTGCATACCGTTGCTGAAGAATGTTACGATAAGCTTCTTAACCGAGAACTGTCGCGTATCCTGTTGTGTAAGGTTGTGATAAGCTTCTCTGGTGAGAACTGTTGCTGATCGATTGTAAAATGTTGTGATTGTAGAGTTTTATACCGATAGGCTTCTCAGGTGAGAACAGTCGCATACCGATGCTGTAAGATGTAGGATTGTTATATCGATAGGCTTCTCAGGCGGGAACAGTTGCATACCGATGCTGTAGGATGTACTGATAGATTTTCCAGGTGTGAACTGGCGTGAATCTGTAAAGGATTGTGATTGGTGTTCTCAAAAGATAGTGCAAAATAAATGCACGTCCGGGTACAGTGATAAGCTTCTCAGGCGAGAACAGTCGCGTATCTGCCAAGGTAGGGTGAAAATTTTTAGACGGTGCAAAATAAATACACGTCTGGTAGGGCTCAGCGACCGACAAGACCGAGATTCAATCTAAGATCGAGCTAGAAAGAAAACTGGCAATCGAGACTCCATCGAGGGAATGAACTCGAAGGGTAAATATCTTATCCTGGTGAGGAAAGATAGCTGAAGTAACCGTCATCCACGAGGATCGAGCTCTGTGGGGGAAACTGGAAGCACATATGTATTTTATGCTTAGGGCTGACAATCTATTTGGAGAGAATGGACCAACCCAGTTACTCGGCGGTAACAACCAATGATGGTGAAACACAATGAACCTGTGAATGCTAACGCATATGTTACTGCATATGTTAATGTGAATGTATGTTAATGTCTATGTAGTTAAATATGCAGGATGTTATGAAATGAGTATGTAATGAGTATGTGAAATGAATATATGAAATAGGCATGTGATACTTATGCCCTTGCGTATGCTGACGAACAGACTAGAGACGGGACGAGAGATGAAATAAACATCCCGACGGAGATACCCCGCGTTCTCTGCAACCAATACGTCAATCATGGGTAAGAAAGATCAATGGTAGAACCAAATCTGGTTTCAAAATTCTAACTTCTCTGGGGAGAAAGTATCACGTCTTCACATGGGGAGGAGAAAAACCTGAGGGACATTTTCGAGTTACTCAAGAAAAAGTTGTCAGCTTATAGTCTCGCTGGGGACTGAATCAGAGCAATGGTTTAAAAGTGTTTCTACAACAATGAGATTTTCGAGGAGTGAAGAGATCCTTCAGAAATTTCCACTAGTCAAAGTAATTTCTTATATTTTTCAATTGCATTTTCGAAGAACAGTTTTAAAAAGTTTTTGAAGCACCTTTCATTTTCAAAATTTAAGAATAAATGGCATTTTGCATAACAATAGAAAACAAGAGTAATGCACCAAGGAATTTAAGTAACAAACTGGTATCTTTTATTAAAGGATGGCAGCTTGCCGAAGGCATAGCCCCACAGAAGATTACGCTTTGAAATTGGCAATATAGGAGAAGGTTACATTGAATCCAACGGCACCTACTGACACTAGTAACTAAGACTATCCAGATTCTTGCTTTGGACGAGGATGAACGAACTGGAAAAATGGATCTCATGTGGAAAGCGTGTTCGCGATGATCGGTGTTTTCCGATGCAATGAAATGCCTTCGTCCCTAACTTTTGCCTGGACCGCCCTTTCGGGTTTTCAATCCACCGGGACGCTCCTTTTTGCCTAAGTCGCCCTTTCGGGTTTTCAACTTAGCAAGCTTTTTATTATTATTACTTTTTCTAACCCGTACTTTTGCCTAAGTCGCCTTTTTCAGGTTTTCGACTTAGCGGGTTTTTAGGCATAATATTTTCGGACTGCATCAGAATTCACGGGATGTGCAAGCTCTTCACCATCCATTGTTGTAAGTATCAGAGACCCTCCGGAGAAAACGGTCTTTACAACAAACGGGCCTTCATAATTGGGCATCCACTTTCCACGCATATCTTTATGCACTGGCAAGATCTTTTTGAGTACGAGCTCTCCTTGACAGAACTCACGGATACGAATCTTCTTATCAAATGCTCTTTTCATCCGTTTCTGATATAATTGCCCATGGCACATAGCTGTCATGCGTTTCTCGTCAATGAGATTCAACTGATTCAGTCTGTCTTGAACCCACTCAGCTTCCTCAAGTTCAGCTTCCATCAACACCCTTAAAGAAGGTATCTCTACTTCGATGGGGAGTACGGCGTCCATTCCATACACCAATGAGAAAGGTGTTGCCCCTATCGAAGTTCGCACTGAGGTCCTGTATCCATGCAAAGCAAACGGTAACATCTCATGCCAATCTTTGTAAGTCACGACCATCTTTTGCAGGATTTTCTTGATATTCTTATTCGCAGCTTCAACGGCCCCATTCATCTTAGGTCGGTACGGAGAAGAATTGTGATGCGTGATCTTGAAACTGTCACACCACTCCTTCATAGTCTTGTTATTCAGATTGGTGCCATTGTCAGTTATTATCCGACTTGGAATTCCATAACGGCAGATAATTTCTTTCCTGATGAAGCGGGCAACCACTTGCTTAGTCACGTTGGTGTAGGAAACAGCCTCTACCCACTTAGTAAAATAATCAATAGCAACAAGGATAAAACGATGACCATTAGAAGCCTTCGGCTCGATTGCCCCAATCATGTCAATGCCCCACATTGAGAATGGCCATGGTGAAGACAAAACATTCAATGGTGATGGAGGCACATGCATTTTATCAGCGTAAATTTGGCACTTATGGCATTTTCTGGCGTATTGGATGCAGTCAGCTTCCATAGTTAACCAATAATATCCAGCCCTTAACATCTTCTTAGACATAGCATAACCATTGGCATGAGTTCCGAAGGTCCCCTCGTGAATCTCTTGCAGTAACATGTCCGCTTCCCGTTTATCAACACATCTGAGCAAAACCATGTCGTAATTTCTTTTGTATAACACACCATTACTGATAAAGAATTTAGAAGCCAGTCTTCTCAACGTTTTCTTGTCCAGACCGGTAGCACCATCGGGATACTCTTGCTTGATTAGATAGTTCTTGATGTCATGAAACCAAGGCTTTTCATCCACCTCAACCTCTTCAACCATTTGACAATAAGCGGGCTCAACTTTGCGTTCAATATGAATAAGAGGTGCCTCATTAACGAATTTAACTTTCCACATGGATGCTAACATGGCTAAAGCATCAGCAACGTGATTCTCAGATCTAGGAACATGCTCGAACTTTATCTCGTCGAAATACTTAATCAGCTCGACAATGTAGTCTTTGTAAGGGATTAACTTCTCATTCTTCGTTTTCCATTTGCCTCGTACCTGGTAAATAACCAAGGCTGAGTCACCACTTACTTTGAGAAGTTTGATTCGGAGGTGAATTGCTGCTTCGAGGCCAAGAATACATGCTTCATACTCTGCGACGTTATTAGTACACTCAAAGTCTAACCTTGCTGTAAACGGAGTGAACCCACCTTTTGGGTTCATCAAAACGGCGCCTATACCATGCCCATTGAAATTCGAGGAACCATCAAACATCATCCTCCACCAAAGACCTGGTTCTGGACCTTCGCTCGAATCTGGCTCTTCACTATCTCTCTTAATCAACAAAATATCCTCATCAGGAAAATCAAACTTAAGAGGTTCATAATCTTCAACTGGCTGATCTGCAAGATAATCCGATAAGATACTACCTTTAATTGCCTTCTGGGGTACGTATTGGATGTCATATTCGGATAACAACATGTGCCAACGGGCTAGCCTCCCAGTTTGAGCAGGTTTTTCAAGAATATACTTGATCGGATCCATTTTAGAAATCAACAATGTGGTATGACAGATCATATATTGCCGAAGGCGCCTAGCGGCCCATGCCAACGCACAACAAGTTTTCTCCAATAGTGAATATCTGTTTTCACAGTCGGTAAACTTCTTGCTCAGATAATAAATCGCATGTTCCTTTCTTCCAGTCTCATCATGTTGCCCAAGCACACAACCCATAGACTTCTCAAGAACAGTAAGGTACATAAACAACGGTCTTCCGGGTACAGGAGGAGTCAGAATAGGGGGTTCTTGCAAATAATTCTTAATTTTCTCAAACGCTTTCTGACAATCAGGGTTCCACTCAACCGTCTGCCCCTTACAAAGCAATTTGAATATCGGCTCACAAGTAGCGGTCATGTTAGAGATAAACCTAGAAATATAATTCAAACGCCCCAGAAAACCTCTAACTTGCGTCTCGGTTTGCAGAGCTGGCATATCTTGAATGGCTCGAACTTTGTCAGGATCTACCTTAATCCCTCGTTGACTAACAATAAAACCAAGCAATTTTCCGGATCTGACGCCGAAGGTACATTTAGTAGGATTCAACTTCAACTGGTACTTCCTGAGTCGTTCAAACAACTTCACCAAATGGTCTAGATGTTCCTCTTCACTCTGAGATTTGGCTATCATATCGTCCACATACACCTCGATCTCTTTGTGCATCATATCATGGAAAAGAGTTGTCATAGCACGTTGGTAAGTTGCCCCTGCGTTCTTCAAACCGAAGGGCATGACTTTGTAGCAAAAGGTCCCCCAAGGAGTAATGAAAGTAGTCTTCTCTCGATCATCGGGATCCATTTTGATCTGATTATAGCCAGAGAAACCATCCATAAATGAGAACAACGCAAAACAGGCTACATTGTCTACAAGTGTATCAATATGTGGCAGAGGGAAGTCATCTTTCGGACTTGCTTTGTTCAGATCCCTGTAATCCACACACATCCTAACTTTACCGTCCTTCTTAGGCACTGGCACAATATTGGCAACCCAATCTGGATATTTTGCAACTGCCAAGAAACCTGCATCCAACTGTTTTTTAACCTCATCTCGAATCTTCAAAGCCATGTCGGGTCTCGTTCTTCGAAGCTTTTGTTTGATAGGTGGGCAATCTGGCTTAAGCGGCAACTTGTGAACAACAATATCTGTATCTAGACCAGGAATATCTTGATACGACCACGCAAACACATCAACATACTCTTTTAATAACTCAATCAACCTCTGCTTAACCTCTGTCCCAAGCATTGCACCAATCTTGACCTCTTTCTTGTCTTTTTCTGTACCAAGATTAATTAAGTCCACCTGCTCGTTATGCGGCTGGAGCTCTGTGTACTCGTACTCAATCAATTTTGTCAGTTCAGTGGGTACTTCAAAATCTTCTTCACCCTCGTCTTCAGCTTGATAGATGGGTGCATCCCAGTCAGGAGTGTCAATAAAGTCATTGGATCCAACAAGGTTTGCGATGTCTCTGCATGATGGAAGGCTTACTTTATTAAAATGTTCGAAGATATGCAAGATAAGAAATAAAATGCTATTTTTGTTGTTTTATTTTGAAAAAGATTGCCAACTTCATTTTTTTTAAAGGTGAAAACGAAAAAAATGCAAATGAACCAAAGTGGAATTGAACAAAATGCATTTATTAATATCCTTTTAAAAGTGAAAGGTGGCCCAACAAAAACGATCCTATAGCCTTGGGCAGAGCTATGGATTTTTTTATTTGAAAACATAAGTGAAAATATTAAAAATTACTTTGACAATGGAAAAATAACAGGGATCTCTACGGCCTCCCAGTTGTTCAAAGCTGTATCACCCTTAAACACCAGGTTGCTCAGATCTTCATCTTCCTCACAGTCACTGACGGCACTGACTTGGAAACCTCCACTGAAAAATACCTCTTGGATAACCTTCAAACGCCCTTTGACAGTTGTGGCAGCTCCATTCTGAGTTGGTTTGTAACCCAACCCAAAGCGATTAGCCTTGGTTTTGACATCAATTACCTCTCCCCAACCTTCCGGAATGCCCCTGTCAATTGTTGATTTGGTACTCTTCAAAGATGCAAAAGATGGATTACCCTGGCCCACTATCTCTTCGACTTCTAATAGAACAGCGTTGGCGATTTCGAGTGCTTGAAAGGATATTTCCAAAGCATTCTCATCGGCCTCGATGTAACGGAAAGAAGACAGGTTACTGACCATCAGATCCTCCTCACCGTGTATAATAACTAACTTTTCATCGATCACAAACTTCATCTTTTGATGTAACGTTGAAGTTACTGCCCCAGCGGCATGGATCCACGGCCTTCCAAGTAAACAGCTGTAATTGGGATTAATGTCCATGACTTGAAACGTGATATTAAAAACTTGTGGACCAATCAGGATTGGAAGTTCAACCTCTCCCATTACTGACCAGCGAGAACCATAGAAAGCTTTGACGATCAATGAAGTGGGTTTCAACACAGTCTCTTTTAAAACCAACTTTTTAAGAACCCTCTTGGGTAGAACATTCAAATAAGAACCGGTGTCCACTAGCACTCTCGATAAATTATCCTCCTGACATTTCACTGATATATGTAAAACACGATTATGATTCGGACCCTCCTTTGGTAACTCTTCGTTGCTGAAACTAAGAGTGTTGCATGCGGTCAGATTGGCAATCACACTATCAAACCGACTGGTACTGATATCTTGATCCACATGTGCTTGGGTCAAAACTTTCTGTAAGGCCGTCCTATGAGCGGGTGAACTCATCAACAGAGATAAGATCGAAATCTTGGAAGGGGTTTGATGAAGTTGATCGATAACTTTATAGTCACTTTTCTTGATAATCCTCAAAAACTCAGCATCTTCAGCATTCGTAACGGCTCCCTTACCTTTGTCTTTGACAGGCACTGGGATATTAGTTGTTTCCTTAGGCAGAACCTCATTGAAACGGGAAGTATACACACGGACACTGCGAGTCATCCTGCTTGCCTCTGCGATATTAGTCACAGTGTCCTTAACTTCTTCATTTGGAATAACTTTCCCAGACTCCTTGTCAACCATCGTCAAGTCATATTTCCAAGGTACAGCTTTAGGATCACTGAAAGGAAACGGACTTGGTTTTCGAATAATTATAGACTTAGGTTGATTCGTCTCAGGGATAAACGACTTTGGTATATTGAACACGGGATTGGCGGAATTCGCCCCTGACAGATTAAACACTGGTACCTTACCCTTTGATTCCGACTGATGGAAGACAGGCTCAACCACAGCGACTTCATCCTTCTTGGCTTGGCTGGTCACTTGTAAAATACCCTCATTAATCAACCTCTGAACATCATTCTGAACCAACACACAACCCTTAATACTGGCTGTTGCACCCCAAAATTTGACCAACATTTATTTACTCATTGAGTGTTTGAAAGTTGATACCTTCATCAGAAAGTTCAAGAGATCCTCAGAGGAGTTGGTTGAAACCAGGGTTGTGTGCTTCATAGATTGAGAGTTGTGGGTGCTCCCCAGATGATTCTGAGACTTTGAGAATGAACTTAATGTTTTGAGAAAGCCTATGAGATGTCTTGATAGCCATCATGAAGCCCAGAGAAGTCATTATGCAGGAATTCAGAAGATTCACCCATGAATGGTAGAATTAGGGTTTTGACTGGGTCAACCCTAGGATAACTGAAAATTTGGAGAAGGTTGAGACCTAATCCAAGGGCCATGAGATCATGGAATGATGAATAGAGATGTTATAAAGATGATTCCTAGACCAACTCATCATGATTGAGGAGTTTGAGAAGTTTCAAGTCAGGGTTTCCAAGGATTGTCAGTGAAAAAACCCTAATTTGATCCCTATCTTCCAGGCAGTTTTAGCTCAAGATGTGATTGATATCTCATCTTCCCCACAACATGAATGTTGTATAGCTTGTTCTTAGCTTTAATTTCAGTGGTGGAAGTCCTTGATAGGAGTTGCAGAGCTCAAGTTATGGTTTTGACAAATTACAGGTCAGCTGAGGTGTGTGAATCTGGGTCCTTGAAAGTCACCCAACTTGCAGACAACTTTTGCCCTAGTAGGATGATTCCTATGATCTCTTGGTCAACATGAATGTTGAAGAGCATATCCTTAGCTTTAATTTTAGTGGTAGAAGTCCTTGATAGGATTTGTGGAACTCAACTTATGGTTTGGACAAGACAGGGGTATTTTGGTCATTTGGCAGTTATAGGTCATTTTAAGCAAAGGCCATATCTCCCATTTCCAAGCCTCAAATGGAAAAACTCAAAACATGAAAGTTGTTCAAAATGGCATTTTAAGCCTAGAAAGAAGGTCATGAATTATTGAAAAATCTCATAGCATGGAATGACAAAGTTTGGTAAATTTGAACTAAAAAGGGCTTATAAGTTAAAAAGTTGAAAGTGAAAATTGGTTTGGAAGATCTAGGAATCCAAAATAGGTCATCCAATATATCATTTTGATTGGAAACATCATTTTGAGAACATTGGTTTAAGCACAATTTTCATTTGAGGCTTTAAAATGGGACATGCTTTGTAATATTGTTACTTGCATTATAAGGCACCTTTGGAAATCTTAACACAAGGCAAGAAAAAGGCTTGTAATTGCTCATATCTTCTCAATATCTCTTATGATGAGATTTTAAAGCCAATTTGCAAGGCATAAGGCATGATACATGAGATATACCACTTATCATCACATGAGATTTTCAAGCACTTTCTAGCTCATTCTAGAAGGATCTAGTTGTTTCCATCCATCACTATAAGAAGAGTGATCCACAAGGTATTGAAGGTTGGTGAAGGAGAGAGAAATCAGTGGAGATAGTGAGAGAGACATTGCCATTGAAGAGCTTCCTTCAAGATCAAGCAACACACGATTTCTTCCACCACAAAGCTTCTCATTCAAGATCAGTGCAAACAAAAGTTTATTCATCTTCAAAGGATCACATTGAAGCCCTTGCAAGCTCTGAATCAAGCCCTAGCTACACTCACCATCACTTCTTGACAGGTTGGGATTCTTCTCCCTCTCTCCTTATTTATGTGTTTTCTGTTAGTTCTGTAGGTATAGAATTGTTGAGATAGGATAGATGATCAAATCTTGAGAATTAGAGGGCATTCCATGGAGTTTCATAGCAGGATGTAGAATCTTTCATGATCAAGAATGAACTGGATTAGTGGTTTTAAGGCACATGTTAGGGTTTATTGTAATCAGGATAACATTTAGAACAAGATTGGGTCATTAATTGAGAGTTTTTGATAAGGTTGATCTCAGTGCAATCATGGTGGCACCAAGGTTTCGAGCATTCTGTTTGCGCGTTTTAAGAGGATTCAAGGGGAAATATGAGCATGGTTGGATTCCTGAGATTTAGTAGTGTGATTTTGGTTTTGGAATTTTCGAAAATCATCAAGAGATGAGAGAGCAAGAGATGATGGAAGTTTCGTGCATGGGAGGAGAAAACTGAAAACCCTAGAAATCGTGTGGGGACGATGAACCACAACCGTCAGATCGTCCCTAAAATTTGACTTAATCATTCAATCGTGCGGTCCTTGTTTAAATAAAAACGGAGGGAATTTTAAAAGAAGCCAAACGCTGCCGTTTAGATAAGTGGAAGACCATGGGCTCAACAATGAATTGCTTTCCACACACCCCTCGTTAGGCCCATTAGGAAATAACACATGATATCCTTACTATCCTCACCCCCTCACGCGATTTTTGTTTTCTTTTATTTCTGATTGATAATGGGCTTTATCCCCAAGCGCTATCTGCACCCCACATCATAGCCCAATCCCCAAAATGAACTAAGCGTGCCCTGCTTCTAGCACCCCCTCCCCTTTATTCAATTCTTTTATTTTTTAATTCCTTTAATTTTCTTGCACTTTATAAAATTCATAAAAAATCCAAAATTGAATATTTTTTAATTCTTGTTTTTTCTATAGGTTAGTGAATTTGTCTAGAAAAATATAAATAAATAAAATTTCCATTTTATTTTCTTTTCATATTTTTAGTATATTTTTCATTTTAACAGCTTTTTAATATGTTTAGTTTGATATCCAATTTTGTAGAATTTCTTTTAAGACTTTCCCTTAGGATTTTTTAATTCATTCATTTTGGTGTGATTAGATATTGAATCATAGTTCCCCATAGGATTTAATTCTTGATTTTTAGATTAAAATTTGATTAGTTTAGTTAGGTTAGCATTAGGGTGCCTAATTAGGGTTTAGGTTATGCATAGGTGAGAAAATTCATTTTCTTTAGATAGTTTTGTCTTGATTTTTGGGTAGGGGCATATGTGGATGTTATGGGTAGATGTTGTAGACCCTTGTGAATAATTGATAGATTTTTCCCCTTGGTTTAGTATTTTTAGGCATCTTCTGAAGTTGACTGATGATTTTGTCTGTCCTGTGGTTATCTGTTTACCTCTGGGGTTTATTGTGGGGAATTTGTTGTGGGGCTTAGTTTGTTTTGAAGATCTTGTTGAAGAGCATGATGAAGAGAAGATTGTAGATCAAGACTCAGAGACCCAGAGCTTGCATTATTTCCTGTCTGTGAGGTTTGAGATCCTGAAGTTTGAAGGAAGTTCATGGTACTTTCCTGAGGAAGGCACTATGAATGACTTTCATTCTTTCTTCTCACCTCTTTCTTAAGTATCCAATGATGTTGGAGCCAACTTGTGAGTTTAATTTCTCCTGAGGAGGAATGTAAACTGATCACATGTTGTTGAGCCACATGGGATACAATTCCTAAGTGGAAGCCTCCTAGTACTTTCCTGAGGAAGGTCCTATGGGTCTATTCACTTAGCTCCCTTAGTCTATCTAGGACTTCTCAAGTATCCAATGATGTTGGAGCCAACTTGTGAGTTTAATTTCTCCTGAGGAGGAATGTAAACTGATCATAGTTGTTGAGCCACATGGGATACAAATCCTAAGTGGAAGCCTCCTAGTACTTTCCTGAGGAAGGTCCTATGAGTCTGTTCATTTAGTTCCACTAGTTCAGATAGGATTTCCTAAGTATCCAGTGATGTTGGAGCCTGCTTGTGAGTTTAATTTCTCCCGAGGAGGAATGTAAACTGATCACAGTGGTTGAGCCACATAGGATATGACTCCTGAGTATACACCTCCTAGTGCTTTCCTGAGGAAGACACTATGAGTCTGCTTACATAGCTCCCTTTCTTTGGTAAGCTTGTTCTGAAGCTTGAAGACTGGGATTGATTCCTTTTGGTTAGGTTTTGCTTTAGGGCTTTGCTTAGAGTTGATCAGGATTCTGTGTTAGGGTTAGGATTAGAGAGTAGATTCTTTCTTTCTCAAGCATGTGTTTTGTTTGCCTGATGGCACTTCATTCTTTTACTGTTTATTGCTTGATAGCATGTTGTTTATTTTTCAGTATGATTACTGTTATTTCATGACTGGCTTGAGGTCGAGACGAGCTTGTGGAGGCTGAAGCCCCACACACATTTCCTCCCTCACTTGCATTGCATGCATTTTACTGTTAAAGCTGATGCTTTTGTATGTTTTGGTGTATCATTGACATGATCCCTTAGGACTCTCATTTCCTTTGATAAGGATTTGATGATAGACTTTTAGGTTGAAACCTATGCATGACAACATCTAGGAGTTCCCTGTTCAAACCTCAACCATAGGATGAATCCATGGTATGATAACAGTAGGACTTGATAGTCTCCCTCCTAGTTGGGCCTGTTCTCTTCTCATCTCAAAACAGTTTAAGATACAGTAATCATGAATGATTTCTTTCGTACGTTACGAGCCTTAAGCTATCTGAGAAAGGACGCATTCCCTCTCAGGTCATAGTCTCCAGTGCGGTTGAAATCGCAAACACAATAAAAAACACTTCTTTTAGGAGATAACCCGTAGTTAGCCGAACTACGTTTGCTCTGATCTTCCATACAGTGTGGAAGTACGTAGGCATAGGATGCTACGTCCTAGCGAGCAACCTTTCCCCCATAATCCTTCGTAGGCCGAACTACGTCGACTCTGATTTCTCATTCTCTGATGAGAATACGTAGGCATAAAGTGCGACGCTTTGCCGAGTCATTTTTCTTTTCTTTTTCAGCCAGCCTTGATAGGTAGATAGATTATAACCAACCCATCCAAGTAAACAAACAAGCGAGGATCCCGTCGAGTACGACGGACGTGAGGGGTGCTAATACCTTCCCCTTGCGTAACCGACTCCCGGACCCAGACAATGGTTTCGATGACCTTGTCTTACCTTTTTTTCGTCAGGTTTTTCCGATCGTTTCCTTTCCCGCTCTGAGGGATAAATAACGAAAGGTGGCGACTCTTCTGTCATGCCGGCACCTTATTTTCGCGCAAGCGACACTGGCCTCACAACTGGCGCAGGCAACGTGGGAAGTAGCTACCAGACCGGCTTCAAACAGTTTCAAATGGAATATCTTAAGAGGAGTCTTAATCTCAACAACGTCAAGGACATAACCTTCCTCGGAATCAGCACTAATGGCATTAACACCCTCATGGTTAGGAAAAGGGTTCTTTTTAACATTCGGTTGAGGATCTTCAAATGACAAAATCTTCTTTTCCAACAGATCCCTGACAAGATTTTTGAGAGCATAACAGTTCTCTAGATCATGACCAGGCGCACCCTCATGAAATAAACAATGAGCAGCGGCGTTGTAATTGGCGGGCAGCGGATTAGGAGGTGGACCCAAAGCTCGAGTAGTAATTAGACCTTGTTTGACTAATGAGGGATACAACTCGGTGAAAGTCATTGGAATCGGCGGACAAGGTTTATACTGTCTCCTGTTCGGACCATTCTGGCGAGGAGCTGGATTCTTTGGCTGTTGATAGGCAGGAGCGTTGGGCGCTTGTTGATAGTTAGGAGGCGGATAAACGGGAGATTGTTGCATAGGTTGATACATAGGAGCTTGTTGATTGAAAGAAGGTGTAACAACTTCCACATAGGGTTGTTGAGCATATTGAATCAGATACCCTTGGGGTTGAGCATAACCTTGCGGATATTGATAAGATTGGTCTCTTTGTCTACCGGAGGATATAGCATTAGTTTCACCTTCTTTCTTCTTCTGAGAGCTGAACGAAGGTTTCTTCGTCTGATCCTTTGAAACACCAGGAGTATTTGTCATTTTACCGCTTTTCATACCCAATTCAATCTTGACACCCACAACAACGATGTCAGAGAAATTTGAAGTCACACTACCCACCATCCTTTCGTAAAATTCTGGACGAACCGTGTCGATAAACCAATCAGCTAACTCTTTCTCGGTTAAAGGAGGTTCTACTTGCGAGGCAATCTCTCTCCACCTTTGAGCGTACTCTTTGAACAATTCAGAATTCTTTTGTGACATACTCAACAATTGTCTTCTGTCAGGAGCCAGATCCATATTGTACTTATAATGTTTGATGAAAGCGTCAGATAAATCTTGGAAATTCTTAATGCGAGATTGGTCCAAAGTTAAGTACCATTTGGAAGAAGCACCCTTCAAACTGTCTTGGAAGCAATGAATCATCAATTTATCATTCTCAACATGGGCAGCCATTTTATGATAGTACATGATCAGATGACTCTTAGGACAAGTGGCACCTTCATAGCGATCGAAGTTCGGAGTTTTGAACTTCGGGGGAATAACCAAACCTGAGACCAAACAAACGTCCCTTGCAGCAGCCCCAAAAATTTGATCACCTTCTACCTTTCTCAATCTTTGGGCGATAGTGTCTACTTCCTCACGAAGCTTGTCATGTTTCTCATAACCTTCAACATTCTCATCAAGATTATCAAAGACGGGCTCATTGAAATACGGTTGCACACGGGTGTGCACAACGGGTGGTGCAAAGATAGGAGCCACCCTAGAAACTTCGGAAAATAAAGGAACGGCTTGTTGAACTGGCTGATTAATCGGAACAGTGGCTTGAGGAGGCACAAAACCTGGAGCAAGACCATAAGGTGGGTCCCTTGCTACGGTCACAGTTGGTGGAGGGTCCACAGTAATGCCGGTAATCTCGGAAACAACAGTGGGCTGGGTATCCATCTTAGTATTCATAACATGCAGTAATTCCATCATACGCCCCATACCCCCTCGAAGGTCTTCGAGTTCGTCGCTAAGGCGATCAATCTCCTTTGTCTGATCCTCCATTCTTTTTCGAGTTTGAGCTCTAGTGTTGTACTGGTGCCGAGGACTCAGGGTGGCGGAACTGGAAGGCGAGAGAACCGAACATGAGAAAACGGAAGACACATGCAATGCAAGAAAACATATGATGCTATAATGCGAATGCAAATGAAGATTTCATGGAATTCAAACATTTACGAATGTCGTGGGGTACCAAGAAAATTTTTATTAACTTATTGATATTTTCTTTTTTTTCTTATTTTTTTACTTTTATTTTTATTTTTATTTTTTATTTTTTATTTTTTATTTTTTTTTCATGGTATCTCGCGATATCCATAAATGATGTTTGGATTCCATGAAATACAATGTAATGGGATGCTTTATGGATGCAATGCACATGAATACACAAAGTCCTAGGTTAAAGGACGTGAGTGGAGTTAAGGTCTACCCATCCCCAAAAGGAGTGTACTATAGGTTAGTTGTACCTGCCGAATAAGGTTCTAAAAGGACTCAAAATCATCGGCCCATCTTTCGGATATTATTAACTTCCCAACTAACTCGGGGGTTAATAATATTCTCAAGAGAACCTCTTTTGAGTGTAGTATCGTGTAGCACTACTTCGGGACTTGCTCCCTTATAGCCTCACACTACGTCCTAATAAAGGCCAAAAGTGGGGTTAAAGGTAACTACGGTCCTTAGTATCACAGACTCCAATTGAGAATAGTAAAAGTTTTCACGACTAAACTCGTTCAACCGAACCATTTTCAAAAGGGTCTCAACTAAGCGGGATTCTCGAATCAACTTAGTCGGGATTCAACTCCCTATAAGCCTCATCGAATATATCCCCATCCTATAATAATGGCACTCAAGTCCGGGCGTAGGACTTATCTCACAACACAAGGAACCATCCCAAAATCAGAGTACAATATATACATACAAATGAATAGTAAAGCAAATAGTAATAAACATGAACAAATTAGGGGTAACCTTCAAAAGTTAAGATGTCCCCAGTGAAGTCGCCATTTTCTGTTGCGGTGGAAATATGATCACAAACTATTAATGAGTTTGAATCGCAATTCAATTCACAACCGCTCTTTGATTTATCCGAAGGAAAAGGTCAAAAGAGGGAAAACCTATTTTGCATCGTAAACACAATGCGGGGAAAGATCTAGGGTTCGGGGGTTGGTTAAATTTAGGGAAGGTATTAGCACCCTAAACTTCTGTAGTACTCTACAGGAACCTTTTGTTCAGATGTTTACTACTTTGCTTTATTATTCTTAAGGTATATGTACAAAGGGATTAAAAGTGAGAAAGTAGACCTAAGGGGTTAATTCTAAGTTTACTCGGCAAGACATCGCATCTTGTGCCTACGTATCCTTACGGGAGTGGAATCAGAGTAATCGTAGTTCCCCTCAAAAGGGAGGTTAGAGACTTCTTGACTGTGGTCAAGGTCTCAAGGGGAATAAACGCATCTTAAGGACACGCTTACGTGGAGTGTAGAAACTCCAAATCTCTACGTTGAATTGTTAAGTGAATTAGGGTTAGGTTAGGTGTTCCACGGCGGGAAACCCTAAAATGAGCGCGGCGGCTCTTTGACCTAATGCTAGGGGTAAAATTGTAATTTAGCCTGCGGCGAGGCATTTGTGAAAATTAGGGTTTGTAGTTTGTAATTTTGAGGGTTTGAGGACTATTGGCGCGGTGGCCAAACAGTTAGACCTAACCTTCGGATGTGTGTAATGTGACAGAATAATGGTAAAAAATGCAAGAATTTAAATCATACAAACAGCGGAAAGTAAGAGCAGAAAAGTAAACGCGATTGTTGGTTCGCGAGATTACAATTGAGGAGCAGATACAAACATAATATAGCTTAAAACAAAAGGTACAAAGAAACGGATCAGGGCAACATAATAAGCTGCAGCACGGCCAGACAAAGTTAGTAGACCAGTAACAGACAGGTGGTTAGAGGATTTATAAAACGAAAAACAGAGAGTTCGGTAATTTGAATATTTAAGTTTATATAAAATAACTTAGTTAAAATTTGGTATTAAAAGAAACCCTAGGTTAAATAAAATATAAGAAAGTTTTGTTTTTATGAAAGGATTTAGTTATTTATGAATTTTTCTAGAAGGTTAAATTAGTATGACCATTATCTAAAAGTTTAAATCAATATTATTATTATTTAAAAAGTTAAATTAATATTAAAAACAATGGAATTAAAAAAATAGTTAATATTATTTCAAAAAAAAAGTATTTTTTTTTATTAAGGAAATTCTTTACTTATTTTTTATTTATTAAGTGTAAACATGAATTTAAGAAAAAAACAAAACAAATAACCAAAGACAACAAAATAAAGAATGGGTCGTGGAATTAACGCAGATCCAACACTATTCAGCCTTTGAGGGTCAAGTTTGGGACTCTAGGGTTTCAAGACCCTTTCACAACCCGCGGCGCCGTTGCATGTTTCGTCTCCTTTCGTTCTCATCTCTGATCTTCCCTTGATTCCCTGTTAAAACCTGAAACAAACAACATTGAACCGTCAAATGTGAAAGGCGATGTATTTGTTGCTTACATTTTGAATGATGAGGATTTTCCGGCGAGTTTCTGAGGGATTCGATGGCCGATGATGACTCCTTGTCTTAGGCTAGAAGGTGATTTCCGGCGGAATACGACGACCGATGATGAATCCTCTGAGGCTTGGAGGGTTTGCTCGTCTAGAACTAGGCGCCGGTGAACCCTCTTCGTCGGGATTTCGCGTTTTCCTCTCTAGGGTTTTTCGCTCAGTGATCTTTTTGGCCCCTTTTTGGGGTTAGGGTTTCACGACTCTCCTCTTCGCCGTTTGTCGCGTTCTCACCCGCTCCGTCTAGGGTTTTCACGAGGTGATCTCCTTCCCTTTTTTATATCTCCTCCTGATTTTCGAATGGGCCTTTGAGCTTACGTTTTATTTGGTCCACATTCGAAATTTTTCTTTCCAATCTGACTTGATTTGATTCGCTTTTACGATTATTGGATTTGATTGTGCTTCTATCTGATATGTTTTGACATTGATCTGGATATGGTGAATGTTATCTTTCCTTTTCTGGTACTGATTGGATTTTGGTGAAATTGATTGCTTCTGACGTTTGGATTTTATTTTTCAGATGTGGGATGGGATCCCTTGTTCACAATGTGGATATCCAATTGCTGAGCCTTAATGAATCGATACATGTTTTGATAGTTTGTGGATTCACTCGCATTCTGAACTGATATGGTTTTTTTGTGAACTTGTTTCGTTCAGTTTGGTTATCAGTTGGAATTCACTTATTTTTCCTCTTCTTCTTTCAGAATGGATATTGCCGGGTCGACGCCGCCGGGAAGGGTTGTGCGGCGATGATGACAGTTCGTCTGAGCCGTTTGGAAAAGATACTACAATCCTTGCTTTTGATTATGCTGCCTTCGATTATGTTGCTTTTGGTTTCGGTGATGATGACCTTAGAGTCTGAACTGCTATTATGTATGTGGCTGCCCCTGTGTGATTAGTGGCCTCGCAATTTGTCGAGAGCTTTGTCTGAAATTACAGTATGCGATTCGATGTTCGGTAGGGAGTTGGTAATGGCTCCGGCCGTGGCTCTCCCGGCCGTTCGAACTTTACGCCCAATGATGATTAAACTGAGGGCTGAAGCTTCTTTTCCGAACTGATATCTTTTTTCTTCTGATAAGCTCAAATCTTTCTGGTTTTTCTGACGAGGCTTTGCACTTTTCCGATCGATACCAGTTGTATATTATTTTCTTTCTTCTAACATGATAATGTGAACCTGTTTTTGCAGACGTTTGGTTATTCGTGACATTTCTTTTGAAGCTGGATACGATGTTTGTGAACTGAACCTTTGGCTCTCGTAATCTCTGATTTCAACTGATTTCATTGTGAACTTTGGGCTATGATGTGTGATAGCTGAGCCTCTGTGTTTGGTGCCTTGTTCCACGATGCCCCTAGCAGTTTGAGGTAGTTTGGTCGTGGGATTTTACTTAATATGAAATGAGCTTTTTGTGAACTGAACTTGCTCTGATTGTTTTTCTGAATTGCACTCAGTCTCTTATTTTTCTGGATTGAACTGGGTTCATCTCTGAGTTGCAATTGCTCTTCTGTTTCTGAATTGAGTGGTTTTGCTGCTTTGTGAGTTGAAGTGCTTATTCAATTTTGGTACAGCTTGTGAATTGTTTTGGCCTTAATTCTGTTATGGACTTTGGGGACTTCTGATGCTGTTTTGACTCTTGTATTTCAGGTATTGAAAAAAATCAAACAAATGGTTCAGACCTATTGGCATCTAGGTCCGAACTCGGGTTGGCTCTGCTGTTCAGCTTTGTATCAGTTTGAAAAATAAATTGGAACTTACCATATTTACTTGATGGAATGTTGTTTTACTTTGAAACAAAATCCAATTTTCGGCATATGATCCTTTTCGACAAATCATTTCGGCTCCTACTTCTTTTTCTCTCACTCTTTCTCGGCTGTCCCGTATGATAAGAACAGATATTACCTGATCTGACGCCAATGGCGTGGATCGGTAACGGGGGTAGGATGCGACTTCGGTCGTGCCCTCCCGGCACTCGATGATGACAATTGTTCTGAGAGTGTCAAACAACCTCTAACTTTTTCCTTCTATTCTGTGTTGTATTCTCTTTGTTGTGCAGGTTAATGGGAGATTCGTGAAGAACATCGAATAAGCATCGTGAAGATCCACTTAGACGTTTTAGGACTTAGAATTTCCTTAAGATAGATACTTGTTGTAAATGGATCCTCTTGTAAACCAATGGCATTTCTTGAATAAAGTTCAAATTCACTTATCCATGAAATCCAACAAATATTCACTTTTACTTTCTCAATTGTAAATTCAAAGTATCCATGCATAATAGTTCACAAATTATTTAAATTCCAAAATACCTAACTTACTTCTTCTTTGCCTTGATCAAGTAAACGATATCCCGTAACATAAACAAATCCAAACTAAAATCCTTTGAATACTTGACTTCTCAGCCAACCTTAACAATATTCCTCTCATTTTCCAATCAATCTTAACTTGTTATGAGTGCCTAAACTACTTGTCAAATGTCCTTTACATAATCAATCCATGTAAACAAATGCCTCGAAGAAAATGTCTCATTTGTCCCAAAATTACGAATTCTGCTTAAAATGACCAAAACGCCTCTGTGGTGATTCCTGAAACAAAACGCACTTATATGACTGGTTAGTGATTAATGGATGCAAAATGAAATGCTATGCGAAATGACTGACTAAACGTAAGGGTAAAATTTGGGGTATTACAGTTGCCCCTATTTAAATAGCTACACCGGATGATTTGAGTGACGGAGACTCGAGGAATCATGGTGGAGGGATTTAAATATAGATAACCGAAAATTTTGCCCTTATATGTGGCGATATGCGATGCTATGGACCAAACAAGACTAATGCAGGCAGCGCCATGAACATGATATGATGCGTATGCTGGAATGATGAATGCGACGATGCAAATGAACGACACAAAGGACAGATGCTATGATAAAAACACTGGGGAAAACGACGTGCTGGGACACGACACAACACTGGGGAAAACGACGCGCTGGGACACAACACAACACTTGGGAATTCTAAAACGATGGTCAAATTGTGCGAATACGACCAAATTGTCATTTTTAGAACTGGAACGAGACCCTCAAATGGAGATGGTACCTATGATACGGCCTCCACTGGGGAATCTTAAAAGTGAAACTGGATCATGTACGACTGCAAGATCGATTACAGAATGCTGGAGCATTGAGCAAAGAATAACATCCAAGCTTCGGTAAACTATCCCTCATGACACGATCAAACGGACTTTTCGGGAATCCGTAGCAAATATACAGGGTGAAAAGAATCGGCTGTATGCCAAAATAAATGAACTTTAAGTGGAAATGCCCTGATAAGCTTCTCGAGGGAGAACTATCACTTATCGTTGGAAGGGACTTATATGCCAAAACGGATAAGCTCTCAAAAGACGTTGTTGCTTATGTGGTAAATAAATCTTCTCATATTTAAAGTCAGTGCCCGGAATATGATTCAGATTCTTCTTTTATTAAAGGGTAAAATAAACTTCTTCATACTTCCGAGGACAGCGCGTCGGGCATGATTCCGCTTCTTCTTTTGCTAAAGGGTAAACTGAACTTCCTCATACTTCAAGATTCATGCTTTCCTGAATATGATTCTGCTCCTTCTTTTACTAAAGGGTAAATGAACTTCTTCATTTCAAGGTTTGTTGCTCCCTGAATATGCTTCTGCTCCTTCTTTTACTAAAGGGTAAATGAACTTCTTCATACTTCAAGATTCATGCTCTCCTGAATATGATTCGGTTCAAACCTCCCCATACTTCAAGACGACAAGGAAAATGGAAGCCCAACTGCTCGATGGAGATGGCCATTTGCTGCGAGTCATAACGAAGATAGGATCAGCTTCTCAGGCGAGAAATGTCGCTTTTCTGCACGAGTGGCAATAATAAGCTTCTCGGGTAAGAACTGCTTGTAGAGGTGATAACAAGTAATAATGAGGATAAGCTTCTCGGCGGAGGACTGTTGCATACCGTTGCTGAAGAATGTTACGATAAGCTTCTTAACCGAGAACTGTCGCGTATCCTGTTGTGTAAGGTTGTGATAAGCTTCTCTGGTGAGAACTGTTGCTGATCGATTGTAAAATGTTGTGATTGTAGAGTTTTATACCGATAGGCTTCTCAGGTGAGAACAGTCGCATACCGATGCTGTAAGATGTAGGATTGTTATATCGATAGGCTTCTCAGGCGGGAACAGTTGCATACCGATGCTGTAGGATGTACTGATAGATTTTCCAGGTGTGAACTGGCGTGAATCTGTAAAGGATTGTGATTGGTGTTCTCAAAAGATAGTGCAAAATAAATGCACGTCCGGGTACAGTGATAAGCTTCTCAGGCGAGAACAGTCGCGTATCTGCCAAGGTAGGGTGAAAATTTTTAGACGGTGCAAAATAAATACACGTCTGGTAGGGCTCAGCGACCGACAAGACCGAGATTCAATCTAAGATCGAGCTAGAAAGAAAACTGGCAATCGAGACTCCATCGAGGGAATGAACTCGAAGGGTAAATATCTTATCCTGGTGAGGAAAGATAGCTGAAGTAACCGTCATCCACGAGGATCGAGCTCTGTGGGGGAAACTGGAAGCACATATGTATTTTATGCTTAGGGCTGACAATCTATTTGGAGAGAATGGACCAACCCAGTTACTCGGCGGTAACAACCAATGATGGTGAAACACAATGAACCTGTGAATGCTAACGCATATGTTACTGCATATGTTAATGTGAATGTATGTTAATGTCTATGTAGTTAAATATGCAGGATGTTATGAAATGAGTATGTAATGAGTATGTGAAATGAATATATGAAATAGGCATGTGATACTTATGCCCTTGCGTATGCTGACGAACAGACTAGAGACGGGACGAGAGATGAAATAAACATCCCGACGGAGATACCCTGCATTCTCTGCAACCAATACGGCAATCATGGGTAAGAAAGATCAATGGTAGAACCAAATATGGTTTCAAAATTCTAACTTCTCTGGGGAGAAAGTATCACGTCTTCACATGGGGAGGAGAAAAACCTGAGGGACATTTTCGAGTTACTCAAGAAAAAGTTGTCAGCTTATAGTCTCGTTGGGGACTGAATCAGAGCAATGGTTTAAAAGTGTTTCTGCAACAATGAGATTTTCGAGGAGTGAAGAGATCCTTCAGAAATTTCCACTAGTCAAAGTAATTTCTTATATTTTTCAATTGCATTTTCGAAGAACAGTTTTAAAAAGTTTTTGAAGCACCTTTCATTTTCAAAATTTAAGAATAAATGGCATTTTGCATAACAATAGAAAACAAGAGTAATGCACCAAGGAATTTAAGTAACAAACTGGTATCTTTTATTAAAGGATGGCAGCTTGCCGAAGGCATAGCCCCACAAAAGATTACGCTTTGAAATTGGCAATATGGGAGAAGGTTACATTGAATCCAACGGCACCTACTGACACTAGTAACTAAGACTATCCAGAATCTTGCTTTGGACGAGGATGAACGAACTGGAAAAATGGATCTCATGTGGAAAGCATGTTCGCGATGATCGGTGTTTTCCGATGCAATGAAATGCCTTCGTCCCTAACTTTTGCCTGGACCGCCCTTTCGGGTTTTCAATCCACCAGCACGCTCCTTTTTGCCTAAGTCGCCCTTTCGGGTTTTCAACTTAGCAAGCTTTTTATTATTATTACTTTTTCTAACCCTTACTTTTGCCTAAGTCGCCTTTTTCAGGTTTTCGACTTAGCGGGTTTTTAGGCATAATATTTTCGGACTGCATCAGAATTCACGGGATGTGCAAGCTCTTCACCATCCATTGTTGTAAGTATCAGAGACCCTCCGGAGAAAACGGTCTTTACAACAAACGGGCCTTCATAATTGGGCATCCACTTTCCACGCATATCTTTATGCACTGGCAAGATCTTTTTGAGTACGAGCTCTCCTTGACAGAACTCACGGATACGAATCTTCTTATCAAATGCTCTTTTCATCCGTTTCTGATATAATTGCCCATGGCACATAGCTGTCATGCGTTTCTCGTCAATGAGATTCAACTGATTCAGTCTGTCTTGAACCCACTCAGCTTCCTCAAGTTCAGCTTCCATCAACACCCTTAAAGAAGGTATCTCTACTTCGATGGGGAGTACGGCGTCCATTCCATACACCAATGAGAAAGGTGTTGCCCCTATCGAAGTTCGCACTGAGGTCCTGTATCCATGCAAAGCAAACGGTAACATCTCATGCCAATCTTTGTAAGTCACGACCATCTTTTGCAGGATTTTCTTGATATTCTTATTCGCAGCTTCAACGGCCCCATTCATCTTAGGTCGGTACGGAGAAGAATTGTGATGCGTGATCTTGAAACTGTCACACCACTCCTTCATAGTCTTGTTATTCAGATTGGTGCCATTGTCAGTTATTATCCGACTTGGAATTCCATAACGGCAGATAATTTCTTTCCTGATGAAGCGGGCAACCACTTGCTTAGTCACGTTGGTGTAGGAAACAGCCTCTACCCACTTAGTAAAATAATCAATAGCAACAAGGATAAAACGATGACCATTAGAAGCCTTCGGCTCGATTGCCCCAATCATGTCAATGCCCCACATTGAGAATGGCCATGGTGAAGACAAAACATTCAATGGTGATGGAGGCACATGCATTTTATCAGCGTAAATTTGGCACTTATGGCATTTTCTGGCGTATTGGATGCAGTCAGCTTCCATAGTTAACCAATAATATCCAGCCCTTAACATCTTCTTAGACATAGCATAACCATTGGCATGAGTTCCGAAGGTCCCCTCGTGAATCTCTTGCAGTAACATGTCCGCTTCCCGTTTATCAACACATCTGAGCAAAACCATGTCGTAATTTCTTTTGTATAACACACCATTACTGATAAAGAATTTAGAAGCCAGTCTTCTCAACGTTTTCTTGTCCAGACCGGTAGCACCATCGGGATACTCTTGCTTGATTAGATAGTTCTTGATGTCATGAAACCAAGGCTTTTCATCCACCTCAACCTCTTCAACCATTTGACAATAAGCGGGCTCAACTTTGCGTTCAATATGAATAAGAGGTGCCTCATTAACGAATTTAACTTTCCACATGGATGCTAACATGGCTAAAGCATCAGCAACGTGATTCTCAGATCTAGGAACATGCTCGAACTTTATCTCGTCGAAATACTTAATCAGCTCGACAATGTAGTCTTTGTAAGGGATTAACTTCTCATTCTTCGTTTTCCATTTGCCTCGTACCTGGTAAATAACCAAGGCTGAGTCACCACTTACTTTGAGAAGTTTGATTCGGAGGTGAATTGCTGCTTAGAGGCCAAGAATACATGCTTCATACTCTGCGACGTTATTAGTACACTCAAAGTCTAACCTTGCTGTAAACGGAGTGAACCCACCTTTTGGGTTCATCAAAACGGCGCCTATACCATGCCCATTGAAATTCGAGGAACCATCAAACATCATCCTCCACCAAAGACCTGGTTCTGGACCTTCGCTCGAATCTGGCTCTTCACTATCTCTCTTAATCAACAAAATATCCTCATCAGGAAAATCAAACTTAAGAGGTTCATAATCTTCAACTGGCTGATCTGCAAGATAATCCGATAAGATACTACCTTTAATTGCCTTCTGGGGTACGTATTGGATGTCATATTCGGATAACAACATGTGCCAACGGGCTAGCCTCCCAATTTGAGCAGGTTTTTCAAGAATATACTTGATCGGATCCATTTTAGAAATCAACAATGTGGTATGACAGATCATATATTGCCGAAGGCGCCTAGCGGCCCATGCCAACGCACAACAAGTTTTCTCCAATAGTGAATATCTGTTTTCACAGTCGGTAAACTTCTTGCTCAGATAATAAATCGCATGTTCCTTTCTTCCAGTCTCATCATGTTGCCCAAGCACACAACCCATAGACTTCTCAAGAACAGTAAGGTACATAAACAACGGTCTTCCGGGTACAGGAGGAGTCAGAATAGGGGGTTCTTGCAAATAATTCTTAATTTTCTCAAACGCTTTCTGACAATCAGGGTTCCACTCAACCGTCTGCCCCTTACAAAGCAATTTGAATATCGGCTCACAAGTAGCGGTCATGTTAGAGATAAACCTAGAAATATAATTCAAACGCCCCAGAAAACCTCTAACTTGCGTCTCGGTTTGCAGAGCTGGCATATCTTGAATGGCTCGAACTTTGTCAGGATCTACCTTAATCCCTCGTTGACTAACAATAAAACCAAGCAATTTTCCGGATCTGACGCCGAAGGTACATTTAGTAGGATTCAACTTCAACTGGTACTTCCTGAGTCGTTCAAACAACTTCACCAAATGGTCTAGATGTTCCTCTTCACTCTGAGATTTGGCTATCATATCGTCCACATACACCTCGATCTCTTTGTGCATCATATCATGGAAAAGAGTTGTCATAGCGCGTTGGTAAGTTGCCCCTGCGTTCTTCAAACCGAAGGGCATGACTTTGTAGCAAAAGGTCCCCCAAGGAGTAATGAAAGTAGTCTTCTCTCGATCATCGGGATCCATTTTGATCTGATTATAGTCTGAGAAACCATCCATAAATGAGAACAATGCAAAACAGGCTACATTGTCTACAAGTGTATCAATATGTGGCAGAGGGAAGTCATCTTTCGGACTTGCTTTGTTCAGATCCCTGTAATCCACACACATCCTAACTTTACCGTCCTTCTTAGGCACTGGCACAATATTGGCAACCCAATCTGGATATTTTGCAACTGCCAAGAAACCTGCATCCAACTGTTTTTTAACCTCATCTCGAATCTTCAAAGCCATGTCGGGTCTCGTTCTTCGAAGCTTTTGTTTGATAGGTGGGCAATCTGGCTTGAGCGGCAACTTGTGAACAACAATATCTGTATCTAGACCAGGCATATCTTGATACGACCACGCAAACACATCAACATACTCTTTTAATAACTCAATCAACCTCTCCTTAACCTCTGTCCCAAGCATTGCACCAATCTTGACCTCTTTCTTGTCTTTTTCTGTACCAAGATTAATTAAGTCCACCTGCTCTTTATGCGGCTGGAGCTCTGTGTACTCGTACTCAATCAATTTTGTCAGTTCAGTGGGTACTTCAAAATCTTCTTCACCCTCGTCTTCAGCTTGATAGATGGGTGCATCCCAGTCAGGAGTGTCAATAAAGTCATTGGATCCAACAAGGTTTGCGATGTCTCTGCATGATGGAAGGCTTACTTTATTAAAATGTTCGAAGATATGCAAGATAAGAAATAAAATGCTATTTTTGTTGTTTTATTTTGAAAAAGATTGCCAACTTCATTTTCTTTAAAGGTGAAAACGAAAAAAATGCAAATGAACCAAAGTGGAATTGAACAAAATGCATTTATTAATATCCTTTTAAAAGTGAAAGGTGGCCCAACAAAAACGATCCTATAGCCTTGGGCAGAGCTATGGATTTTTTAATTTGAAAACATAAGTGAAAATATTAAAAATTACTTTGACAATGGAAAAATAACAGGGATCTCTACGGCCTCCCAGTTGTTCAAAGCTGTATCACCCTTAAACACCAGGTTTCTCAGATCTTCATCTTCCTCACAGTCACTGACGGCACTGACTTGAAAACCTCCGCTGACAAATACCTCTTGGATAACCTTCAAACGCCCTTTGACAGTTGTGGCAGCTCCATTCTGAGTTGGTTTGTAACCCAACCCAAAGCGATTAGCCTTGGTCTTGACATCAATTACCTCTCCCCAACCTTCCGGAATGCCCCTGTCAATTGTTGATTTGGTACTCTTCAAAGATGCAAAAGATGGATTACCCTGGCCCACTATCTCTTCGACTTCTAATAGAACAGCGTTGGCGATTTCGAGTGCTTGAAAGGATATTTCCAAAGCATTCTCATCGGCCTCGATGTAACGGAAAGAAGACAGGTTACTGACCATCAGATCCTCCTCACCGTGTATAATAACTAACTTTTCATCGATCACGAACTTCATCTTTTGATGTAACGTTGAAGTTACTGCCCCAGCGGCATGGATCCACGGCCTTCCAAGTAAACAGTTGTAATTGGGATTAATTTCCATGACTTGAAACGTGATATTAAAAACTTGTGGACCAATCAGGATTGGAAGTTCAACCTCTCCCATTACTAACCGGCGAGAACCTTGGAATGTTTGACGATCAATGAAGTGGGTTTCAACACAGTCTCTTTTAAAACTAACTTATTAAGAACCCTCTTGGGTAGAACATTCAAAGAAGAACCGGTGTCCACTAGCACTCTCGATAAATTATCCTCCTGACATTTCACTGATATATGTAAAGCACGATTATGATTCGGACCCTCCTTTGGTAACTCTTCGTTGCTGAAACTAAGAGTGTTGCATGCGGTCAGATTGGCAATCACACTATCAAACCGACTGGTACTGATATCTTGATCCACATGTGCTTGGGTCAAAACTTTCTGTAAGGCCGTCCTATGAGCGGGTGAACTCATCAACAGAGATAAGATCGAAATCTTGGAAGGGGTTTGATGAAGTTGATCGATAACTTTATAGTCACTTTTCTTGATGATCCTCAAAAACTCAGCATCTTCATCATTCGTAACGGCTCCCTTACCTTTGTCTTTGACAGGCACTGGGATATTAGTTGTTTCCTTAGGCGGAACCTCATTGAAACAAGAAGTATACACACGGCCACTGCGAGTCATCCTGCTTGCCTCTGCGATATTAGTCACAGTGTCCTTAACTTCTTCATTTGGAATAACTTTCCCAGACTCCTTGTCAACCATCGTCACGTCATATTTCCAAGGTACAACTTTAGGATCACTGAAAGGAAACGGACTTGGTTTTCGAATAATTATAGACTTAGGCTGATTCGTCTCAGGGATAAACGACTTTGGTATATTGAACACGGGATTGGCGGAATTCGCCCCTGACAGATTAAACACTGGTACCTTACCCTTTGATTCCGACTGATGGAAGACAGGCTCAACCACAGCGACTTCATCCTTCTTGGCTTGGCTGGTCACTTGTAAAATACCCTCATTAATCAACCTCTGAACATCATTCTGAACCAACACACAACCCTTAATACTGGCCTCACAACTGGCGCAGGCAACGTGGGAAGTAGCTACCAGACCGGCTTCAAACAGTTTCAAATGGAATATCTTAAGAGGAGTCTTAATCTGAACAACGTCAAGGACATAACCTTCCTCGGAATCAGCACTAATGGCATTAACACCCTCATGGTTAGGCAAAGGGTTCTTTTTAACATTCGTTTGAGGATCTTCAAATGACAAAATCTTCTTTTCCAACAGATCCCTGACAAGATTTTTGAGAGCATAACAGTTCTCTAGATCATGACCAGGTGCACCCTCATGAAATAAACAATGAGCAGCGGCGTTGTAATTGGCGGGCAGCGGATTAGGAGGTGGACCCAAAGCTCGAGTAGTAATTAGACCTTGTTTGACTAATGATGGATACAACTCGGTGAAAGTCATTGGAATCGGCGGACAAGGTTTATATTGTCTCCTGTTCGGACCATTCTGGCGAGGAGCTGGATTCTTTGGCTGTTGATAGGCAGGAGCGTTAGGCGCTTGTTGATAGTTAGGAGGCGGATAAACGGGAGATTGTTGCATAGGTTGATACATAGGAGCTTGTTGATTGAAAGAAGGTGTAACAGCTGCCACATAGGGTTGTTGAGCATATTGAATCGGATACCCTTGAGGTTGAGCATAACCTTGCGGATATTGATAAGATTGGTCTCTTCGTCTACCGGAGGATATAGCATTAGTTTCACCTTCTTTCTTCTTCTGAGAGATGAACAGAGGTTTCTTCGTCTGATCCTTTGAAACACCAGGAGTATTTGTCATTTTACCGCTTTTCATACCCAATTCAATCTTGACACCCACAGCAACGATGTCAGAGAAATTTGAAGTCACACTACCCACCATCCTTTCGTAAAATTCTGGACAAACCGTGTCGACAAACCAATCAGCTAACTCTTTCTCGGTTAAAGGAGGTTCTACTTGCGAGGCAATCTCACTCCACCTTTGAGCGTACTCTTTGAACGATTCAGAATTCTTTTGTGACATACTCAACAATTGTCTTCTGTCAGGAGCCAGATCCATATTGTACTTATAATGTTTGATGAAAGCGTCAGATAAATCTTGGAAATTCTTAATGCGAGATTGGTCCAAAGTTAAGTACCATTTGGAAGAAGCACCCTTCAAACTGTCTTGGAAGCAATGAATCATCAATTTATCATTCTCAACATGGGCAGCCATTTTACGATGGTACATGATCAGATGACTCTTAGGACAAGTGGCACCTTTATAGCGATCGAAGTTCGGAGTTTTGAACTTCGGGGGAATAACCAAACCTGAGACCAAATAAACGTCCCTTGCAGCAGCCCCAAAAATTTGATCACCTTCTACCTTTCTCAATCTTTGGGCGATAGTGTCTACTTCCTCACGAAGCTTGTCATGTTTCTCATAACCTTCAACATTCTCATCAAGATTATCAAAGACGGGCTCATTGAAATACGGTTGCACACAGGTGTGCACAACGGGTGGTGCAAAGATAGGAGCCACCCTAGAAACTTCGGAAAATAAAGGAACGGCTTGTTGAACTGGATGATTAATCGGAACAGTGGCTTGAGGAGGCACAAAACCTGGAGCAAGACCATAAGGTGGGTCCCTTGCTACGGTCACAGATGGTGGAGGGTCCACAGTAATGCCGGTAATCTCGGAAACAACAGTGGGCTGGGTATCCATCTTAGCATTCATAACATGCAGTAATTCCATCATACGCCCCATACCCCCTCGAAGGTCTTCGAGTTCGTCGCTAAGGCGATCAATCTCCTTTGTCTGATCTTCCATTCTTTTTCGAGTTTGAGCTCTAGTGTTGTACTGGTGCCGAGGACTCAGGGTGGCGGAACTGGAAGGCGAGAGAACCGAACATGAGAAAACGGAAGACACATGCAATGCAAGAAAACATATGATGCTATAATGCGAATGTAAATGAAGATTTCATGGAATTCAAACATTTACGAATGTCGTGGGGTACCAAGGAAATTTTTATTAACTTATTGATATTTTCTTTTTTTCTTTTTTTTTTACTTTTATTTTTATTTTTATTTTTTATTTTTTATTTTTTATTTTTTTCATGGTATCTCGCGATATCCATAAATGATGTTTGGATTCCATGAAATACAATGTAATGGGATGCTTTATGGATGCAATGCACATGAATACACAAAGTCCTAGTTTAAAGGACGTGAGTGGAGTTAAGGTCTACCCATCCCCAAAAGGAGTGTACTATAGGTTAGTTGTACCTGCCGAATACGGTTCTAAAAGGACTCAAAATCATCGGCCCATCTTTCGGATATTATTAAATTCCCAACTAACTCGGGGGTTAATAATATTCTCAAGAGAACCTCTTTTGAGTGTAGTATCGTGTAGCACTACTTCGGGACTTGCTCCCTTATAGCCTCACACTACGTCCTAATAAAGGCCAAAAGTGGGGTTAAAGGTAACTACGGTCCTTAGTATCACAGACTCCAATTGAGAATAGTAAAAGTTTTCGCGACTAAACTCGTTCAACCGAACCATTTTCAAAAGGGTCTCAACTAAGCGGGATTCTCGAATCAACTTAGTCGGGATTCAACTCCGTATAAGCCTCATCGAATATATCCCATTCCTATAATAATGGCACTCAAGTCCGGGCGTAGGACTTATCTCACAACACAAGGAACCATCCCAAAATCAGAGTACAATATATACATACAAATGAATAGTAAAGCAAATAGTAATAAACATGAACAAATTAGGGGTAACCTTCAAAAGTTAAGATGTCCCCAGTGAAGTCGCCATTTTCTGTTGCGGTGGAAATAGGATCACAAACTATTAATGAGTTTGAATCGCAATTCAATTCACAACTGCTCTTTGATTTATCCGAAGGAAAAGGTCAAAAGAGGGAAAACCTATTTTGCATCGTAAACACAATGCGGGGAAAGATCTAGGGTTCGGGGGTTGGTTAAATTTAGGGAAGGTATTAGCACCCTAAACTTCTGTAGTACTCTACAGGAACCTTTTGTTCAGATGTTTACTACTTTGCTTTATTATTCTTAAGGTATATGTACAAAGGTATTAAAAGTGAGAAAGTAGACCTAAGGGGTTAATTCTAAGTTTACTCGGCAAGACATCGCATCTTGTGCCTACGTATCCTTACGGGAGTGGAATCAGAGTAATCGTAGTTCCCCTCAAAAGGGAGGTTAGAGACTTCTTGACTGTGGTCAAGGTCTCAAGGGGAATAAACGCATCTTAAGGACACGCTTACGTGGAGTGTAGAAACTCCAAATCTCTACGTTGAATTGTTAAGTGAATTAGGGTTAGGTTAGGTGTTCCACGGCGGGAAACCCTAAAATGAGCGCGACGGCTCTTTGACCTAATGCTAGGGGTAAAATTGTAATTTAGCCTGCGGCGAGGCATTTGTGAAAATTAGGGTTGGTAGTTTGTAATTTTCAGGGTTTGAGGACTATTGGCGCGGTGGCCAAACAGTTAGACCTAACCTTCGGATGTGTGTAATGTGACAGAATAATGGTAAAAAATGCAAGAATTTAAATCATACAAACAGCGGAAAGTAAGAGCAGAAAAGTAAACACGATTGTTGGTTCGCGAGGTTACAATTGAGGAGCAGATACAAACATAATATAGCTTAAAGCAAAAGGTACAAAGAAACGGATCAGGGCAACATAATAAGCTGCAGCACGGCCAGACAAAGTTAGTAGACCAGTAACAGACAGGTGGTTAGAGGATTTATAAAACGAAAAACAGAGAGTTCGGTAATTTGAATATTTAAGTTTATATAAAATAACTTAGTTAAAATTTGGTATTAAAAGAAACCCTAGGTTAAATAAAATATAAGAAAGTTTTGTTTTTATGAAAGGATTTAGTTATTTATGAATTTTTCTAGAAGGTTAAATTAGTATGACCATTATCTAAAAGTTTAAATCAATATTATTATTATTTAAAAAGTTAAATTAATATTAAAAACAATGGAATTAAGAAAATAGTTAATATTATTTCAAAAAAAAGTATTTTTTTTTATTAAGGAAATTCTTTACTTATTTTTTATTTATTAAGTGTAAACATGAATTTAAGAAAAAAACAAAACAAATAACCAAAGACAGCAAAATAAAGAATGGGTCGTGGAATTAACGCAGATCCAACACTATTCAGCCTTTGAGGGTCAAGTTTGGGACTCTAGGGTTTCAAGACCCTTTCACAACCCGCGGCGCCGTTGCATGTTTCGTCTCCTTTCGTTCTCATCTCTGATCTTCCCTTGATTCCCTGTTAAAACCTGAAACAAACAACATTGAACCGTCAAATGTGAAAGGCGATGTATTTGTTGCTTACATTTTGAATGATGAGGATTTTCCGGCGAGTTTCTGAGGGATTCGATGGCCGATGATGACTCCTTGTCTTAGGCTAGAAGGGGATTTCCGGCGGAATACGACGACCGATGATGAACCCTTTGAGGCTTGGAGGGTTTGCTCGTCTAGAACTAGGCGCCGGTGAACCCTCTTCGTCGGGATTTCGCGTTTTCCTCTCTAGGGTTTTTCGCTCAGTGATCTTTTTGGCCCCTTTTTGGGGTTAGGGTTTCACGACTCTCCTCTTCGCCGTTTGTCGCGTTCTCACCCGCTCCGTCTAGGGTTTTCACGAGGTGATCTCCTTCCCTTTTTTATATCTCCTCCTGATTTTCGAATGGGCCTTTGAGCTTACGTTTTATTTGATCCACATTCGAAATTTTGCTTTCCAATCTGACTTGATTTGATTCGCTTTTACGATGATTGGATTTGATTGTGCTTCTATCTGATATGTTTTGACATTGATCTGGATATGGTGAATGTTATCTTTCCTTTTCTGGTACTGATTGGATTTTGGTGAAATTGATTGCTTCTGACGTTTGGATTTTATTTTTCAGATGTGGGATGGGATCCCTTGTTCACAATGTGGATATCTAATTGCTGAGCCTTAATGAATCGATACCTGTTTTGATAGTTTGTGGATTCACTCGCATTCGGAACTGATATGGTTTTTTTGTGAACTTGTTTCGTTCAGTTTGGTTATCAGTTGGAATTCACTTATTTTTCCTCTTCTTCTTTCAGAATGGATATTGCCGGGTCGACGCCGCCGGGAAGGGTTGTGCGGCGATGATACAATCTTTGCTTTTGATTATGCTGCCTTTGATTATGTTGCTTTCGGTTTCGGTGATGATGACCTTAGAGTCTGAACCGCTATTGTGTATGTGGCTGCCCCTGTGTGATTAGTGGCCTCGCAATTTGTCGAGAGCTTTGTCCGAAATTACAGTATGCGATTCGATGTTCGGTAGGGAGTTGGTAATGGCTCCGGCCGTGGCTCTCCCGGCCGTTCGAACTTTACGCCCAATGATGATTAAACTGAGGGCTGAAGCTTCTTTTCCGAACTGATATCTTTTTTCTTCTGATAAGCTCAAATCTTTCTGGTTTTTCTGACGAGGCTTTGCACTTTTCCGATCGATACCAGTTGTATATTATTTTCTTTCTTCTAACATGATAATGTGAACCTGTTTTTGCAGGCGTTTGGTTATTTGTGACATTTCTTTTGAAGCTGGATACGATGTTTGTGAACTGAACCTTTGGCTCTCGTAATCTCTGATTTCAACTGATTTCATTGTGAACTTTGGGCTATGATGTGTGATAGCTGAGCCTCTGCGTTTGGTGCCTTGTTCCACGATGCCCCTAGCAGTTTGAGGTAGTTTGGTCGTGGGATTTTACTTAATATGAAATGAGCTTTTTGTGAACTGAACTTGCTCTGATTGTTTTTCTGAATTGCACTCAGTCTCTTATTTTTCTAGATTGAACTGGGTTCATCTCTGAGTTGCAATTGCTCTTCTGTTTCTGAATTGAGTGTTTTTGCTGCTTTGTGAGTTGAAGTGCTTATTCAATTTTGGTGCAGCTTGTGAATTGTTTTGGCCTTAATTCTGTTATGGACTTTGGGGACTTCTGATGCTGTTTTGACTCTTGTATTTCAGGTATTGAAAAAAATCAAACAAACGGTTCAGACCTATTGGCATCTAGGTCCGAACTCGGGTTGGCTCTGCTGTTCAGCTTTGTATCAGTTTGAAAAATAAATTGGAACTTACCATATTTACTTGATGGAATGTTGTTTTACTTTGAAACAGAATCCAATTTTCGGCATATGATCCTTTTCGGCAAATCATTTCGGCCCCTACTTCTTTTTCTCTCACTCTTTCTCGGCTGTCCCGTATGATAAGAACAGATATTACCTGATCTGACGCCAATGGCGTGGATCGGTAACGGGGGTAGGATGCGACTTCGGTCGTGCCCTCCCGGCACTCGATGATGACAATTGTTCTGAGAGTGTCAAACAACCTCTAACTTTTTCCTTCTTATCTGTGTTGTATTCTCTTTGTTGTGCAGGTTAATGGGAGATTCGTGAAGAACATCGAAGGAGCATCGTGAAGATCCACTTAGACGTTTTAGGACTTAGAATTTCCTTAAGATAGATACTTGTTGTAAATGGATCCTCTTGTAAACCAATGGCATTTCTTGAATAAAGTTCAAATTCACTTATCCATGAAATCCAACAAATATTCACTTTTACTTTCTCAATTGTAAATTCAAAGTATCCATGCATAATAGTTCACAAATTATTTAAATTCCAAAATACCTAACTTACTTCTTCTTTGCCTTGATCAAGCAAACGATATCCCGTAACATAAACAAATCCAAACTAAAATCCTATGAATACGTGACTTCTCAGCAAACCTTAACAATATTCCTCTCATTTTCCAATCAATCTTAACTTGTTATGAGTGCCTAAACTACTTGTCAAATGTCCTTTACATAATCAATCCATGTAAACAAATGCCTCGAAGAAAATGTCTCATTTGTCCCAAAATTACGAATTCTGCTTAAAATGACCAAAACGCCTCTGTGGTGATTCCTGAAACAAAACGCACTTATATGACTGGTTAGTGATTAATGAATGCAAAATGAAATGCTATGCGAAATGACTGACTAAATGTAAGGGTAAAATTTGGGGTATTACAGTTCTCATAGAGGTTCCTTGGTTCCTCTTAGGACCTTATACAATATACTCAGCACAACAACATTCAAAAGAAGAAAACAAAAGACAAATGCAAGATATAAAGAGGGAAAGGTTTGAAGAAATGGATACCAAAGAGTTTGTTCTCCTTCTTACAAGACCTCCACTGATTTTTGTTGGGTGTTTTCTTCACTCTCCATTCTATGTCTTGGATGGTTCTGCTTCTCAATGGTCCTCTTGTGTTTCTATGTGACTCTCTCTATTTTCTGGTTTTTCTTCCTCTCTATTTTCTGGTTTTTTAGGGTTTCTTCTTGCTCTCTCTATCTCTTTCTCTCAATGTGTAGTGAATGATGAATGAATCCTTCTTTGGAGCCCCCTCTCCTCTTTTTATCTCAGCACCTTAGGGTTTCCCCTACTTTCAAAATATCAGATTTTTTCATGGGGTAATGTCTCTTGCCACTTTCCTCATGTCACTCTCTTTCTTGCCATTTCCATGCAAGTTGCTATGCTGCATTTTCGCTGCACTACTTGTCTATGCTGTCATATTTTTTGCTGCACTTTGTATCTTGCACCCATTTTGTTGGCTTGTGTTTGGACAGCCCCCTTTGGTCAATACTAACCTTTGGACAAAATTTTGAAATTCTGATTTTTAGATGCATTATCATGTGCTACTCCCTTGGTCTTGTGACATGTATAGATTTTGTGACATGAGGTAATTTGTCACCTCTTGCATGGGACTGTTTTGGATCACATTCAAATTGTCCATGGTTAAACATGCATAGTCTTGATCTCAAAACATTCCAATGTTGATTAAACTCTTAAGTATTTTTCCTTGGATGTTTGTAAACATAATGCGGAGCATGAAAACTTGATGGGGCATGAAGGGTACCATAGCATGGATTTGATTAGAGACTTGAATGAAGATTAGAAATAGATTAATTTCTAAACACTACTTAGAGTTGGAAATTTTTGTAACAAATGGCATTCTTGTAATGTCATGAAATTTCTCCTTGTAATATTCTTGCCTCTAATCTTGAATTCATGAATCTTGAATTTTGCATGATGGATTTCCCTTGTACCATTAAACTTGAAATAGGTGACGTCTTGAATTATAAACTTGTGATCTTGACTCATGCTTTTCAAATTTGAACTCCACTTGATCAAGAATTTGAAACAAAGCTGGGAGAAGCAAACTTGAATTTAGGCCTTGCATTTCATGTCCATTAGGAATATTATTCTTGAATATCCTAATATTTTTCAAGTAACTTCTCCTTGAAGAAATCTACATGAGTAGACTTTCCAACTTGAACCAAACCTTAGATGATGAACCTTTATTCCATGTAGCCCATGATAAGCAATTTCTCTTATGTGAAATGGAAAATAACGAACCAACCCAATCCTTACCTTGCGAACTCACATGCTCGATATGCAATAAAACGATGTATGATATGGAAAATGTAGGGTATCAAAGGCTAACAGTGAAAATGAGGGTGTGACAATGCTCGAATGCAAGACAGATGCAGACACACAAACAAAAATAAAAGAACGTCAAGACAACGAGTAACTACTCACAAGGGAACCAACACACTAAGAAAAGATCCAAGGCATAACAAGAAATAGTTCAAACATGACTAATGATGCTACTTCAAGGGGAATCTTCCACACAGGGAGACAAACTTCACCGAGGAGGGCAAATCTTCACTAGGGGAAATGGAACACACTCCACTAGGGAAGAAGGAAAATCTCCACTAGGGAAGCGAAAGGCCAGAGATGCAAACCTCGCTGGGGATAACCAAATGAGGAATTTCCTATAGTGAAGAGTTCGAATGGGATCTTCAAGCAAGGACTAGAAACAAGACCAGACGCACTGGGGATGCTAGTATCCACTAGATCTCCGAGACTCGACTGGGGAAAGCAAAAGGCTTCATCGAGGATACTGGTAACGACCAACTTACAGTATTAATAACAATTGGATTTAGGAAAAACCAATAACCACTAGGCTTTTTAGAGGATTTGGTGACGACCAGGTCTTCAAACAGGAAGCACAAATATATCCCTCAAAACCTTAGGAACAAAATTTAAATATCCTCAAAGCATTAGGATACAGCAGCAACACAACCCTCAACACATTAGGATTGAAAACTAAAATCCTCAAAGCATTACGAACAAGAACTAATATCCTCAAAGCATTAGGATATATTAAAGATTTCTCGCAAATGCAACATTCGAGTCTCTGGAAATTCCTGAACTCTGGATCCAAAGTATACATCTCCAAAGGTACAAAACCTGATCTTGGAGGGAAACAAATACCTCCAAAGGTACAAAACCTGATCTTGGAAACAAACAATTTCCAAAGGTACACAACCTGATCTTGGAAACAAACACTTCCAAAGGTACACAACCTGATCTTAGAAACAAACACTTCCAAAGGTACACAACCTGATCTTGGAAACAAACACTTCCAAAGGTACACAACCTGATCTTGGAAACAAACACTTCCAAAGGTACACAACCTGATCTTCGAATGGAAACAAACATGTCTTTACTCAGAATGATAAACAAATCAAATCTCTAGTACCTGTTATCCATGGATTTTCTCGATGCAAATTACCAACTGGCCTTACTTGAAACATGATTGGTCACCACCAAATTAACTATACCAGTATCCACTGGATTTTTCAAACAATGCTAGTCACAACTCTGCCTCAACGTCCCTAAGATAAGCTTCTCGAATGAGACTGCCACTCATCGTTGCAAGGGATTGGATAAGCTTCTTAGAGAATGAGACTGCCACTTATCTGAAAAGATAATGATGATAAGCTTCTCATGGGAGACTGCCACTTATCTGAGGATAAGGATAAACTGATAAGCTTCTCTAGAGAGACTGCCACTTACAGTTGAAGATGAATAAGCTTCTCTACAGAGATTGCCACTTATTGTTGAAGATGAATAAGCTTCTCTACAGAGATTGCCACTTATTGTTGAAGATGAATAAGCTTCCCTATAGAGATTGCCACTTATTATTGAAGATGGATAAGCTTCTCTACAGAGATTGCCACTTATCATTGAAGATGGATAAGCTTCTCTACAAATATTGCCACTTATCGTTGAAGATGGATAAGCTTCTTTACAGAGATTTCCACTTATCGTTGAAGATGGATAAGCTTCTCTACAGAGACTGCCACTTATTGTTGAAGATCAATAAGCTTCTCTAAAGAGATTGCCACTTATTGTTGAAGATCAATAAGCTTCTCTACATAGATTGCCACTTATTGTTGAAGATGAATAAGCTTCTCGCCAGAGACTGCCACTTATTGTTGAAGATGAATAAGCTTCCCTATAGAGATTGCCACTTATCTGCAAGGCAATGCAAAATGTTATTCTTAATAGATAGTGCAAAATAAATGCATGTCTAGGTAGGTTCGGTGACTGATAGGGACTGAAGTTCAGTCTATAATCAAGCTAGAAAGAAACTGTCAAACATGACTTCAACCATTGAGGAATGAACTCAAATGGGGATGCATCTTATCCAATCATGGAAAAAGATAGCTAAAATAACCATCATCCATGAGGATTAAACTCTGTGGGGAATTGAGAAAGGATGGACATTTTATGCTTAAAGTATGACAACTCTATTGGAGAGAGACAACACACCCAGACACTTGGTGAAAAACACCAAAGTGAAACAAAACAGGTAATAACCAGAGATAGCAAAAATGCACAGATGTTATACATATGCTTATGTTTATGCTGTCAAAACAGATAAAACAAAACTAGAGATGAAATAAATATCTTGATAGGGATACCCAGTCAACTTCACGAAGTTGGACCTCAACGGGGATGATCATGAAGAACAACAATTCCACTTCATGGTTACAACCTTCTCTGGGAGAGAATAATCTTCTTAGGCCAAAACATCATGACTTCACTTGGATTACCATCATGAGCTTGAATTCTTTGTTAGAAAAGGAAACATACAAAGGGAAATTCCAGATCAACCGAAGTAACAATTTAATTGGAGAGCTGGCAAAAGGTACCATGAAAATAAAACATTTCTTCCCCATGATGGTACGACGATCCTCTTCAAGTGAGCAACAGCTCTTGCGACAAACAGTCTTCAAAGTTTTTCAGCCCTAGATTACGTGGTCTGTGAGAAGAAACCATCAAGAGGATTTTATAAAAGAATTGGCATAAAGATGCTTCAATGTCTTCAAACTCTTAGAGAGATTCACAAATCTCGACGTGATTCCCTAGTTTAACTGTATCTGCACAACAAAGTCCTCATACTATGGAAGTAACGATTGGGGAACAAACTTGCCCCTGCTAGCTGGTAACTTCAATAGAATTGCCCCATACTAAACTGCTCTTTAAGAGATTTAACTGATCTTGACTTGATCACTTCTGATTAGCTGAACATTATGACAAATGATTAACAAATCTTTCAAATTGGTTGCCCCAGGATGGGCTTCCTTTACCAAGTCAAATTCCCTAGCTGGCAACACTTGTTGGGATTCCTTTGATATCGGATCGTCTAACAAACAATGTTGTTCATTAAAAATTGGGAATTTTTAATGCAAAATTCATGCAAACTTTTGAAAACAATTTTTTGATGGAACACACACGGCGGAATGATCAAGTGATCAAAGTGAAAGTGATCCAATCATCTTACAAATGATGGATAAAGTGATTAACACACACATTTATCAAAGATCATTAGGAGTCAAGTTATTCAACCTTGTTGTAATATGCATTCAAAACAACCTTACCTCAATTAGGTCTCTTAAGGGTTGTAACGTGGCTCGGTTCATGGTTCATGAAACAAAGGATAAAGGCTCAAAGTTATTTGTTCCCACGCGCTGTCCATGATGAACTCTAATCCTACGCTCAGTTAACTCAAATTATACGTTCAGGTTCTTACAGGCTTAAGAATTGAACTTATGATAGTTGGTGATGGCTTACAAACCTAGGGTAGTCATTACTCCCTTACAGTATTCGATAACTTTTTGCTATTTGAGGATTTTTTAAGAGTAAAGACTCTTACAGAATTCCTCTCTTTTGTTATCCCTGACTTTTGTCTGAACTCTTTTGTTCGAATATACAGTCAACGGGATGCCCCATTTTTGCCTATGTCTCCTTCATAGGTTTTGACTATGCGGGCTTTTTAATTTTCTTTTTTCTTCTTCTTTTTTTTTTTGAGAAAGGAGGTGACTACCTCGTTTAATGGCTTAAGGTGAACCATCATCGTCTTTTAAACTTCGACACTTGCTTGTTGTGTGCGAAGGAAAACCCGAGTGCACCACTTTTATATGAAAAGTGTCTTGCATGCACATATCTCCAAGTTAACCGAGAACTACCCGCCCCAAGTTTGAGATTTAAGGGTTTGTTTTGTAAAGAAATAAAACTCCTACTTCTAGTCTCGAAGGGTTTAACGAGGGATTATCTTCCTTATTACTCCAGTGTTTAGGGATTGAAACAATGCCTTACATCATTGGAAAAGTTAAATTGAAAGCATATCAACAACAGTTATGGATATAATTTTCATCATCCTCCACAATCTTTGCTTTAAACAACAATTTGATAGAGAAAAGAAATTTTTGCATTTTTCATTTTTTTATAACCATGAAAGGAAAGAGAAAGAGTGAAACGAATGGACTTAATCAAAAGATGCACAAACATTTCATTAATCTTGCCAAGTTAAAATGAAGAACAACTTACAAGCAATACAAATGCAAAGAAAATACAACAAAATGCTGAAACAGTTTACAGCTGCCAACCTTAGGGAATTAAACTTTGACATAACATAGGAAAAGTATTATCCTCTGATATCATGAATCTAGAGTCCTCTTCTTTAATCCGCCATAAGCAGGGAAGGGATTTCTTCTTTGTCAAGCAAAAGGTTGATTTGGACTTGAGGTTTGCATAACTTGAAAGATACGACCCCTGCTTCGATCATCTCTTTTACCTTTTCCTTGAGGACATAACATTCTTCAATATCATGATTGCGTGCTCCATGGTGGAAGGCACAAAAAGAATCAGTCTTAAAATAACTCTGGTGGGCCTGAGGGAGAATGGGTGGAATTTCCTTCTGGATCAAACCACTCTGCAGGAGTATAGGGAACAAACGGGCATAACACATAGGAATACCCCGGGATCCACCAACTTGTTCAAGTGGTTGATTGGTAGATGAAGAGGAACATTCTCATTGCTAGGATAAGACCAAAGCTTTGACAAAATTTGTCAAGCTCCTTTTGGAAGACTTCAAACTTGCTACTTCGTCTCTAACCTTCTAATTCTCCTGTTCTTGGGTATTGTTGTGGTTAGAATAGGATACCAAATTATTAATTAATTTGAATCACATCTTTAGTTCACAACCGATCTTTGATTTATCCGAAGGAAAAGGTCAAAAGAAGGAAAACCTAATTTTGCATCGTAAACAATGCGGAGAGAGATCTAGGTAAGGGGTTGGTTAAGCTTATGGAAGGTATTAACACCCTAAACTTCTGTAGTACTCTATAGGAACCTTTTGTTTACTATTTACTATTTTGCTTTATTATTTTCTTGCAGGTATATTGCTAAGGGTTAAGAATGACAGAAAGACCTAAGGGTTAGTCCTAAGTTTACTCGGCAAGACTCGCATCTTGTGCCTACGTATCCGGGTAGGGGATGGAATCAGAGTAATCGTAGTTTCCCTCGAAAGGGAGGTTAGAAACTTCTTGGCTGTGGTCAAGGTTTCAATGGGGAATAAGCATTTCTTAAGGAAGCGCTTACGTGGAGTGCGGCGACTCCTATTTCTATGTTGAAATAGTTTGAATTGAAATTAGGGTTAACTATACATTCCACGGCGGGAAACCCTAAAACAGAGTGCGGCGACTCCTTAACCTAATGATAGGGTAAAGGGTATTTTTGTCCGCGGCGGGACACCTAGGCAAGATTAGGGTTTTGAAATGGTCAAAGATTAGGGTTATTGACTCGGTGGTCAAATGGCTAGTCGTAATACTTACGAAAGATGTTAACGGTAAAAATGATGCAAACGACAAATTACTACAACGACGATAATTGAAATACGGGGAAATAACGAAAGCAGTAAAACAGAGGTGCAAAGTGACGATCACTCGCATAAATTACAACCATGAAAAAAATGCAAAATAAATAAATAAATAAAGACGGAATAAAAGCGACGATAGCCTCACATAATTACAACCGAAAAAGAAAAGTACGGTAAAAATGTGAAATTAGTACCCAAGTACAAATAAGAGATATGAAAGTCAGATAATAATTAGCGGGAATATTAAGCCTTTTTATTTTAGCATTTTTTTAGTTAGAAATTAGAAATGAAAGTGTGAAATGTTAGAAATTTAAAAATAAATAATGTTAGAAATTTATTAAGAAAACGTTTGATTTAAATTAAACATAATGATTTTAAAAAAAATTGTTTTTAAAAGAGGGTTTAAAATTTTAATTTGAAAAGGGTTTAATTTTTATTAAAAAAAGGTTTAACTTTTATTTAGCATTTTACTAAAAAAGTGATCCAATTTTAATCTTAAAAAAAATGAGTTTCTAATTCTAATTAATGATTTTAATTTTGAAAGAAATATCTAAATTTTAATAAATTCTAAACCCAATGTTTAATTACATTCTTTGTTAAATAGTTTAATCAAAGCTTTAATTCTCATTATTAATTACCAATTAAAAAATAAATAACTAAAAGAAAAATAAAATAATAAAAAGAAAGAAAAAACAGTAATAATAAAGGGGAAGGAGTGGATCGTGTTGCTGTTTTGTTTCTTTAGGGTTTGGGGAAAAACCCTTTCCCTTCTTTAGGGTTTGGGAAAAAACTATTTCCCTTCTTCTTCCCAACCGGCGGCGGCTCCTCCATGACTCCTTTTTGAAACTTTCCTCTTCTCTCCTACTTAGCCTTCGTCTTTCCATACCTGAAACCAAATAAAACAAAACCAAACCCACTAATGTCATAATCTTACGTTTTGGGTGTTTCGACGGCGAGGTAGTGGTGTTCTTGGCCGGTGAAAAAGCTTCTTCTGAGGCTCTTTGCTTGGTTGTTGTCCGCCGGTGGTAGTGAGACTCTAAAGGATCCACGGCTGCCGTTGGATGATCCTTGTTGGTGGATCTTCTGAGTTTTTCTCAAAACTCTCTTCTTCCTCTTTCTGATGACATGTTCTTGATTTCTGATGTTGATGAAGTTTTCTCCCCCTTTTCTCAAATACAACTTATGTTTATATATGTATCAAACTAGGGTTAACTCTAACCTAATGCCCATTTTAAAGCCCAACTCAAATAGTTATTTAAAACTAAATAAAATAAAATTAAAACTAATAATTCTATTTATTTATTTATTCTAACTATTTAGACAAAAAATAAAAATAACCGAAATTCAAATAAATAAAAGTCAGACACCCAAGTGCTCGAAAAAATAAACCGTGTACACTAAAATGATCAGCGCAAAATATACGACTCGGAAAAATACCGTGTGGTCAGATTTTGAAATAAATTTTACTCGATAAAATGACTTAAACTGTCCAAAATGCGACAGAAAAGTGGTCGAAAAATTTAATTGAACACGTCAGGTTAAACTACGACAAACGTAGATTAATATGACTAATGTTTGCAGGCTCGAATTTAAAAATTTTTGTCCACTGATTTTTCACAAAGTTGACTTTTAGTTTGACCGATTCGGCTATAATTCCGACAAGTTTATTTCAGCTGATAAATTAGGTATTATGAAAAATGACAAACATGATATGCTATACAAGCAATGTAAGAAAAATATGAGGGTAAAATTTGGGGTGTAACAGGTATCTATCAGATTCTTGACAGCAATAGAGAATGCCCCTGTGTTATCCCTTAAAAGAGAAATTCCTTCTCGGAGTACTTGATTTTCTTGCTCAAGGCGGTCCATCTTCTTTTGAGTGTTAGCCCTTGTATTATACTCTCTCCCTTCCTCTCTACTAATATCAGCGGAACACATAATGAACCAGAGGACCAATGCAATGAAGAATGATATGCAAAATGCTGATGCAAATGTGACTGGTTTTACAAAACACAGAATATCAATTTGTGTCAAAATCTCGTTTCATAAATTGTTGGGAAAAGTTACAACTTTAAAATACCCGAAATCGACTGAGTTTTACAAAACCAGTTGCGAGATGATGTGCTTATGGTGATATGACGGGATGATGTACATACAACACAAAGGCAAATATTCACAAATACAATGCATATGCACACACAAAGACTTCCTAGGCTCAATATCAAATCATGGAGTCCAAGGTCTAACCATCCCTAAGGATTTGTACTATGATTTGTTTGTACCTGCCAAATGGGTTCTAACAGAGTTCCCAAAGTCATAGTAAATCCTTCAGATATTGCCAACTAACGCGACTACTAACGTGAGTCAACAATATTTTCAAGATAAACTCGTTTGAGTGTAGCATCGCGTGACAACTATTGAGGGAATACTCCCTAACAGTTTCCGCACTACGTCCTAAAAAGGCTTAGTGGGGTAAAAGTGTCACTAAAAAGTCCTCAGCTTCGCAGACTCGTATTGAAACAATTAGTGAATACACGACTACTCATGCATCACCAACCATCTCAAAGAGTCTCCACTGAGTGTGATTACATCATATGTTAGACATATTAGGACTACTCCAATAACCCAACTATTGATCATACCACAATCCTATCTCATGTGTCAGTCAAATCTGGGTATAGGACTTCCTCACCACTCAAGGCACCCAATATCCATAATACAAACAAAATATATTTATAAATATACATGTTAAACAAATATTGACAAATACAATGCATATGCACACACAAAGGCTCCCTAGGCTTGAAGTCAAAGCATGGATTCAAAGTTCTACCCATTCCCAAGGATTTGTATTATGGATTATCAAATCCGCAGAGCAGGGGTCTAAGAGGTTCCTAGAGTCGCCAACCCATCTTTCAGATATTATCAATTTCCCAAATCACTCGGTAGTCGATAATATTCTCAAGAGAGTCTCGTCTGAGTGTAGTATCGTGTATTAACTACTTCGCGACTACTCCTTTATAGTCATCGCACTACGTCCTAATAAGGCCAAAGTGGGGTAAAAGGTAATTAAAGGTCCTCAATGTCATGGGATCCTCGGTCGAAAGTAGCAATGTTTTCATGAATGCTCATTCAACAAAACTACTCCCAAGAGGGCCTCCACTGAGCGGTGGTTTCTCAAGTTAGCTTGGTTGGGAATCAACTCCCTATAAGCCTTCTTGAATATACCACCATCCTATCATAAGTGCACTCAAGTCCGGGTATAGGACTTCCTCACCACTCAAAGCACCCAATATCAACACACAAACAAATATATTGACAAATATACATATTAAGCAAATATTCACAAATATAGCATGCAATCAAACCAAATAGGATAAACCCTTAAGTTTAAAGAAGTCCCTAGTGAAGTCGCCATTTCTGTTGCGGTGAGAATCGTGATACCAAGCTATTGATTAAATTGAATCTTAATTCTTAAAATTCCCAACCGGACTTTGATTTATCCAAAGGAAAGGTTAAAGAAAGAAAAACCCTTTTGCGTGATGTAACAACAATGCTAAGAGATCGGGGATCGGGGGTTGGTTATGCCTTTTGTTTGTTTGCATGCTAATACTTGTTAAATGTTTGCTATGATTTGGGATCGGGTGTAAGGTCAAGTTGGAGACCTAAGGATAGTTTCTAAGTTTGCTCGCAAAGATATCACATCCTCTGCCTACGTATCCTAACTAGGATAGAATTAGAGCAATCATAGTTCACCTCACTAGGGATAGATGAACACTTGATTATGATCAAGGTTCAAAGGGGAACAAACATAAAAATGCTTGTATAGAGTTTATCCAAACTCTCAAGGTCTATATTAAACACTCAAGAAAGGGGAGTAAGTAGTCATCTCCATGATTCTTACATAGAGTTAACCAAACTCTACCTAACTCTATGTTGCCAGACCAATTGCTTCTATCCAGACCAAAAGGTGGGAGAAAAGGCTTTATCCAGGCCTACGGGGATGAAGGAGGTTGAGTCCAATTGGTTCTATCCAAACCAAAAGGAAGGTTGCTCATCAAAATATCGCATCTTGTGCCTACATACTCTCATTATCCAATGAGAAATCAGAGCGGTCGTAGTTCGGGCCTACGAACTAAGGAACAGGGACCAATTGGTTCTATCCAGACCAAAAGGAAGGAGGAAGGTTCTATAGAGACCTATGAGGTTAAAGAGCTATTTATGACCCAAAGGCCAACAGAGGGACTTTCCTTTGAAAGAGAAAAGATGAGGCAACTTGGATGAGAACTAAAGAGTTTCATCACTTGGGGAAATAACTAACAAAGCAATAATCATTCAAAAATGATGAATACAAGGGATATGGTTACAATGAAGAATAAGCAAGCATATTACAATATCAAGAAATGATTTCAATCAAGATAAATGGTTATAACCAAGCAAACATTAAGATATTACAATATCTTGAAGGGTACTTTCTTACAAAACTCAAAATGAAAGGTAAAAACCAAAGGCATGTCTTAACAAAGACGGGGATATATCTTAACAAAGATGGAAGTGTATCTTGATAAAGATAAATATGTATCTTGACAAAGATGTGGTTTCTTAAAGTTTACAAGATGTCATATGCAACTACAATCATCAATCATAATCAAATATTGTCACAACAATGTAAGTGGGAAGTTCAATACTTCACGGGGATTTCAAGAGTTTAAGAAATGATTCACTAAGATGTTTACAAACAAGATTTGAAATTCAAACTCAAGTATACAAGGAATCTAACAAGCCAATCCCATATCAATTTCAAATTAAAAACTCAAATGGAAAGAAATCAAAGTTGGAAATGAGAGAGGAAAGATAGGAGGGTGAAAACCCTAAGATGAATCACGATTTCCTCATAAGGCAAAGTGCTTCTAAAATAAAAATTTTAGAATTATTTAAACATTATATGAAAGTATGTAATAGCACAAGAATCTGGCAAAAAGAATCATTTACAAATGACTGAAAATGAAGAAGTTTTGGTGATTTGAAAATTAATGACAATTAAATGAAATTAAATAAAATCATTTGCTAAAAAATAAGAAGTGCCTCACTCAAGCCTTGAACCCAAGATCTTGGGATCATGGACACAAAACTTTGCCAAACCAACCACTAAACGTGCGTGTATGAATATGGAAAAGGAAGAAAAAATATGAAAATCATGAAAAATAAAAAAAAAACAAGCAAAAACTGCCCTCGCTGAGGGTCGAGCTCGTGTCACAAGGCATGGCAAGTTCTTAAAGGAAAGGCAATAACCACTGGGGAGGCGATACATCCATTATATCAAGCCACCCCAGTTAAACTTATACCTAAAAAGGCTAATTTCTGGGCAAGGCTGCAAGGCAACTCAATGCAAAACCTGTCAAAACGATTTGATTTTAACTTCTTCAATTCTTAACCAATTTCCATGAAATTTAAGTCAAACTCACTTGTTTTTTCATGAGGATTACAATGGTATCATCTATTTCTTCAAATAATGTACACACAAAGGAATTCGAATCAAAATGCAAACAGAAGCTTGAGATGCATCTTGGAGTTTTTAAAACTCAAAACTGAAAATTTTAAATCCTAACCAAAGTCTGTACATGTTTTAAATATGATGTAAATCAAGTTTCAAAAGAAATCTGAAGCAAAAAAAAATATGCTAAGAATTTGGCACATGAGTTGCAATAATGAACATGATTTGAACATAAACAAAATAACATGGTCAATTGCCTATGATGCCAACAAACAAATTAATGCAAACCCCAAACCTGATGATAAAGGCATGCATAACACACTAAGCTTAAAACAGCTGACAAATACCAAATGATGGTCATGCTCACAGCTAAAGATGACAACACAATAACTGAAGAGATATAACCATGCTGTCCCTAACATCATGCACCAGCCAAAAATGGAAGTAAACAAAGTTCTGATGGGATCTAAACTACCAAAACCTCCTACCTACCTGGACAACAAGCTAGGTATTAAAGAAACTTATGTTAACAAAACTGGAACCTCAATTTGTCAATGAATTCAAACAAGTTCATGATGGCAGTCCTCCCCCTCTTATACCAACAGAGAACCTAACAAAACACCAACCAATCCTTAATGGCTATGGCAAGCAACAGACCTGCATAAAACTCAACCTAAACTCTAACAGCATCCCTCAAACAAGAAAACCTAAAACAATCCATAACTAAACTCTAAAGACAGGAAAATGCAAGCTATCTAAACTGAACCTGATCCAGAAATGAACAAAGTCAAGCCTCCAAATGAGAAGCACAAAACACAACAAAATTCAGAATGCACCTCAATCAGAGAATCTAATGATGTTATCCCACTAACCTACACACTAATGCTTAACAACATCAAAAGACCCTCACCAAGTACAACCAAACTTCTCTAAACAATCAACCAAGAAAACCTGCTCTCAACAATCCAACAGTCCACAAAAGACCTCATTAACACAAATCTGGTTTCATCCTACCCAAACAGCTTTCATGAAAACACAACCTGGCAACAGCTAAATAAAAATTTACAAAAACAGTCATGGATATAAACTAGATTGTTGAATCCCAACTCCAACCATCAAACTAAACTTAAATTCTAAAGTCACAACTCTAAACTAAAGTTGAACACAAACAAGAGCCCGACATTACAATGCCTATGAAGCTAATGAAAAGAGCCAACCACTCTAAGTTATCTCATCATGGATTGATAAATCCATCTTCACATAAATGCTAACAGAAGCCCTTATATGAGGCACTAAAACAAAAGACAGTTTAGGTTACTAAAGGTACAGTTAAGGCTAGGTTGCTCTTTGACAACTCAAACTGAATCCCAACATATAGCCATAACTTAAACATTGCCAAAGAAAAAATAAAATTGGATCAAAACAACATGAGGTTACCAAATTACTATTTCAACAAGGAACATAAACTAGACGTAGACAACTCTACAAAACTGTCATTATAAAACTAGATCAAGGATGATATAACCCTACATTAAGAGTCAGCAACTCTAAGTGCATCATTATGGATTGACAAGTCCAAACTTTCACACAAATCCTAACAGCAGCCTTTAAATAAAGAAACTAAATGACAGTTCATAATGTAAGTTCTAACTATGTTAGATAGGTCCAAGTACAAACAAGGTTAATTTTCTACTGAGAAATATTAGACATGACAACGCTTAATATGGAGCCAATGACCTAGGCCTCTCATGTTGATAGTTTCAAAATAGTTTTGGGCAGCATATGATCAAGAGTTAAAATCACAACATCAATCCTCCAGGAACCATACATTTCAACAGTTTATATCAATGATTTTACAAAATTAATGACATACACCCATTTCCCTAATGATAGTCATACATTCCTTTGCACATGAGTTGACAAACTCCTACCTTACAATAGCCTATTGACATCAAAAAATACAACTTTAAACATAACAATGTCTAAACTTATTCAACATACCAAATCCATACATACATGATTCATAATGATGAATAAGCTTAAAAATGACATACCTCTTGTAATCTTCCCACACTAAGCTAGCTGCAAGAACAAGAATTCCCTCCCCCTTTGAGAAAACCTTGAGCTTTCTTCCTTTTGAAGCAAATAGTGGTTTTTTGGGACAGATCTAGCAAATGAGGTTCCAATTGTTTTTAATGGTTATATACAGGTAAAATAACATAAAGGGGAGGTGTTCAAAGTGTCACAATGATGAAAAATGGTTTGTGTAGTGATTTGGCTTGAAACTTGCATAAAATTCAAACTATGGTGTGTGGACAATTGAATTTTTGATCCATGGTTCTTTTGATGAAAATGATGATGGGAACAGATTCAAATGGACATTTTAAGGGTGTGAATATGGTCTTTGAGGTGGCTTTGTGTTTGGAACAAGGACTGGTGTGAAAAATGCAAAGTGGTGAATTTTGGTGGTTTTGAGAAATTTCTTCACTTACAAGTAAAGAGGGAAAGAGGAGAGCTATGAGTTTATGGTTCTCTTGGATAGCTATTTTGTATGGAATAGAGTGGGACGAAGCCTCTATTTATAGGCCATGAGAGGTGTTGGGGCAGATTTAGTATTTTGGTCAAGGAGGGAAATTTTGAAAGGAAAATATGTCCAACATTTGGCACAGCTGTATATTCATATCCTTGGCTCAATTCAAGGCATAAATCAAGTGGTATGAAAGACATGGAAGTGACTGAAGTGAGGCTAGAGTGTAGGGAGTTGCAGCTGCAAGTTACCTCATCATAAAGTTTCTCTTTCTTCTTGTTTTTTTATTAAAATATTGCCACTTGCCTTGTCAACTTGCAATCTCTACCAAATCCTCATTCTTTATGCATTTCTAACCATCAACCTCTCTAATTATCAGATCAAGACATGATCCAGTGGTTGATAATGATTCAAGTGGCTGAAAAGAAAATTTGTGAAAAAGTTGAAATGGGGTATTCAAGTGTTGAGACCCCAACTTGCTGGATTTGAAACTCTCAGCTCATAAAGGATATGGAGGAGTTCTAGTAATTTTTGGAAAGCTATCATGGAGCTCTACAACTTTTACTTTTTCATGATCTTAAAATTCCAAGTGGAACTAGGTCAAAAAACCCCTCAAAGTTGGCTAAAAAGATGCCTAAAAAGGCCAGAAACTTAGAATTTTTCTAAGTGTTTTCTCCCTCTTTTGATGATTTTGGCTATAACTCCAAATCTATGCATTTTTCCTATGGTTCAGTTTTACACTTTTGTAGGGCTTGCCAAGACATTTCCAACAAGCTTTGAACCACATCATTTGGATGTGTGGTTAGGAAGTTATGGTTTTGCCCCTTTCAAAACCCAAATTCCCGACTTTTTTGATTACTCCTCAATCCTTGATCCAATGGTCATGAAACTTCATGGATAGGTGTAATATGCTATTAGGAAAATTTTTGCTTCACACTTTGAGGTCAAATTCCTTATGGTTGAAGACTTGACTTTTCGGTCAACGAAACGATCGATCGATGACTACCGGATCGCCTGTTGATGTTCTGGGTGTTCTGAGGTCTCGAAACTTCTTGAGTAGAATTCACTAATCCATATGAGCCTCATGGACCATGATTCCATCATCGGAACACCTTTTTAAAAAAAAGTCAAACTACAGTTGACTTTTCCTAATCAGAAACCCTAATCGGGGATCCTGAACTGCACTGTCTTTAATCTTTGGGTGACAACCTCAAATTGGATTCATGCTTGACCCAATGGATTATATTTTATAATGTGGAGACTTGTTTCATGGAGAATCAATCCAATACATTGACTGATTAAACCATAGAAACCTCGATTCTTGACTGTACGAAACCCTAATTTACCTGTATCTTATCAAAGACAAACTTGAAATAGGTTATGGTTAGATAATCAAATGAAAATGATCCTAAAATGATGATGGAGATCTAAGGGGTCAAAATTTTGGGTGCAACAATAAGACCAACAATCATGCATTGATGACAATCAAGTACATAAGCATACAAGAGATGTTACAACAAATCAAGTAAGAACTTCAAAGTTTCATGGAAAAAGCATACATGTTTATGGTAAGAACCAAAACAAAGCAATTAGTAACATATTATGGTTCTAGCAAGACACCTAAACAAGTAGAGAAGACATAAATAACACACTCAAGAAGTTACAACATCAAGATATATAGCATGATTCACAGACATAGTTCACAGTGTTATTCAACTAGGTATATTTACAAACAAAAGGATTGAACAAGATAAGACGTTGAGTCAAGAAAACTTAATCATTCAATCAAGTTAACAAACATATATGAATCAAATACAATCAATCTTACAAGATAGGTCAAGAGATAGTTGAGAAAAGTTTCAAAAGAAACAAGGTGAAAACCCTAAAAAACAACATGATTTCCAAGTGAGCTAAAGTATTTCTAGGATAGGAATCCTTGAATTATTTTCTCAATATTTTAAAATAGATACGATGAAGAACCTTTTTCAAAACGAATGGGGCAAAAATGTTATAAAATGGATGAGTTATGAAAATTTGAAGTTTGTGAAGAAATTATATGAATTAAGTGCTAAAAAAATAAAAAGTGTTCATTTCAGGTGTTGACTCACACCCTTTGGTTCATGGGCCTAAAACCTCACCAAATCCACCAAGGCATGCGTGTGATCATTCAATGAGAAAGGAAGAGTAAGTAGTAAAAACATGAAATAAATCACAAAAAGCAAAAGAGTTGACCTCCACACAGATCGAACTCAGGAACGCTAGGCAAGGCAATACATGAGCGCTCCACTGGGGTGGTGATACATCCAATGTATCAAGCCACCCCATAAATAGGTAAGCCCTAAGGTGAAATATTTCTGGGTAAAACAAGGCAAGCCAAACCAACCAAAATATGTCAAAACATGATCAATCCAATCTTAGCCAAAACAGCATGAATTTTAGTAAACTTTAGGTCTAAATTGATCACAACTGAATGAGGATTTCAAATATGCTTTTAGTTTTCTCATAAGATGGACACAAATTAAAATTCGAAGCCAACTGCATATTGTATGTCTGAAGTGCATTTTCAATGCTAGAACTCAAACCAATCATGTTTGTATCAGTTTGAAGGCATGCACGCACTCCAAATATGTTATACAAGAAGTTCAAACTCAAGTAGAATTTAGATTCAAGCTAAAACAGAATGTGACTTGTTAAGTTGAAAATGTTGCATAATTTGAAATGACAAAATTCAAAAACAGATTGTGACAGAACCAATTAGGCAAGCAATCATGATTCAACAACACTAATAGCATGTAAATGAGTTCCAAACATCAACACATTATGAGCCTAACACAAATGGATCTCAAATACAAAGTGATTTATAATTCTTAAAATTGTGACATGAGTTGCAAAGGCAAGTTCAAAATGGTTTGTAGCAGAACCAATTTGTCATTTAATCATGTTTCAAAAAAGAGCAAAGGCATACTCATAAAGTTTTCAAATCAAAACAATGATGGTCTAAACAGAAGCAAATCAATCTTGCACATTTGAAATGTCAAGCAGTTTTAAATCATTCCAAGCAGCAACAAGCACACACATTATGCATAGGTCTTACTCATGAGTCATGACCTACAACTAAACCTGAACACAAGCACCAAACTTAAACCTAAGCAGAAGCAGCAATATGGTTCACAATGGGAAGAACAAATATACAAATCCAATATCTACTATACATGACAGTTGCAAGTTTGTAAAAACAATCACAAGCTGATTCCAAAACGTGACTTGATGGTTCTAGGCAAATATAATTAATGTACATCAAGCATGATCATGGTACCAAAAAAGATGATTATGTTGAGTAGAGGTCACTTACCTCTTGAAGACTCCCAATACAATTAAGCTGCCTAGTTGAGAATGAATGTCTTGAATAGCTGCTCCACACCAAAAATGCACAGTCCAAGCAGCTCCAACTTATCTCAAGCAAGTCTTTGTGCGAAAACAGATTTCTTACACTTGAAGAAAACAAAGGGATCCTTATGACAGATCTAACAAATGGTGATGCAGTTGGTTTTTGGTGTTTTTGACAGTTAATATACTTTGAATCAAAGGTGTTTGAGGTATCATGAGGGTTGAAACAAGCATGAGCAGAGTGTTCCCTTGTTTTATGCAAAAAGTCAAAGTTCTCTAAGGTTGAGGGTTGACTTTTGGCAATATGAGGTTTTTGGTTGATTCAATGGTTGGAACACCTTAAGAACATCATTTGCAGGTTGTGTGGAGTGTTGATGAAGTGTTTCAATGTTTGGAAATGGATCTGGTATGAAATTTATCCAAGACAGATTTCAGGGTTTTTTTGAAGATTTTGCTTCACTTGCAAGAAAGAGCAAGGCAGAGGTAAATAGCTTGTTTCTTCTAGATTAAAATATTGTTCTTGTGTGTTTAATGCATAAGGTATGGCTATATTTATAGAGGAGTAAAAGGCTTAGAAAGATTTCAAGCTATGGCTTGCATTTTGTCTTTTGGAGGGAGAATCTCAACAAATCAGACTTGTGATTTTCTTCTGCAGATCTTGAGCTGATTTCCAATGCAAATTAGCCTCAAAACCAATTGTGTTTGAGCTGTAGGAAGTGACTATAGGGATGGAAATAGAGGAATCGTTGTGCTGCAACGGATTTCACTCTTAAAGTTTCTCTTTCCTTTTGTACTTATTGTACTTTCTTGAATTTAAATATTGATCTTAGCCAAAACCTATGCTTTGCTCATAGATTCTTCTGGAATTTTAACTCATCACACTCCTAGATATCAGATCAATGGTTAAACAAATGGTTAAGAACCAATTGGATGGTTGGTGTGTTGGTTCATGTCAAGTTGAAATTGTTCATTTCAAGTTCTTGGACCCCAAGTTCCCTCCTTCAAAACTCCTAGCTCACAAATTCAATGGAGGAGTTCTTGTAATTTTTGGAAATCCCTCATCATGCTCTACAATGTTCATGTTTTAAGGTTTTTCAAATTCCAAGTGGAACTAGGTCAAAAATCATCTTGAAGTTGGCTGAAAACATGACTTAAAAGTGTCAAAATCATGAAATTTCACTAAGTGTTTTTCCCTCTTGACTTGTTTTTGATCATAACTCCAAATCCATTCATTTTTTGCACATAGGTCACTTTTTAACTTTTGTAGGACTTCTCAAGACCTTTCCAACAAGCTTTGAACCACTCCATTTGGATGTGTGGTTAGGAAGTTATGATCTTGCCCCTTTCAAAATCCTAATTTCCCTACTTTTCGATTACTTCTCAATTTTTGATCCAATAGTCACCAAACTTCATGATTAGATATGATATAAAACTGGGAACATAATTGTCTTTAATTTTGGGTCAAAACCCTGTTGGTCAATGAGTTGACTTTTTAGTCAAACGAACCAAACGATTGAAAACCTCATAATCGACTGTCAGCGTTCTAGGCTTTCTGAGGTCTTGAAAATTACTGAGGGGACTTTAATAGGTCATATAAACTTCATGGACCATGATTCCATCATTGGAATACCATTTAAACCAAAAGTCAAACCACAATTGACTTTTCCTGATTAGAAACCCTAATCGGGGGTCCTGGACTGCATCGGTCTTCTTCTTTGGGTAACAACCTTAAATTGGATTCATACTTGATCCCATGTAGTATCTTTGATGATATATGGAGTTGCTTCATGGAGAATCAGACCAAAACCTTGACTGATTAAACCATAGGGACCCCGATTCCTGACTGTATGGCACCCTAATTCATCTGCATCTTGACAAAGACAAACTTGAAATAGGTTAAAGTTTGATAATCAAATAATGATGCTCCTAGAATGATGATGATATCTAGGGGAAATTTTTTTGGGTACAATAGATAGCGGCATGAAAATTTTGAACACCATCATACTGGTCTAGCGAGTTCTCTTCAGCATGAGGAATGGGGATCTGAATGACAGTAGAATGTGGATCTCTTCATTGGCATTCCATAAGTCATGGGGATAGGAAATGTGAGCCTTGAGGTAGACTCTTACACCTGATCATTGTTGTTGATGACATCAGCTTCACGTAGTTCTTCCTCCTTTTTTGTCGTAGTTATGGCTTCGAGAATCTAGTCAATCTTTCCTTTGAGGGTATCCAACTCTTATCTGAAAGCGGCTTGCTCTTGCTGAATCTGCTCCATCATACGTCTTGTATTAGCTCTATCTGCATACTGGTTTCGAGGAAATAGCTTGATTTACTAGAGAGGAAGAGAGGAGAAGTGAGATTATGCTGAAAGACTGAAAATGCAAGATGCACAACAGATGTAATACAATGCAATGATATGTGATACAAGATACAAGATCCAGGATCGCAGGATCACATGTTCGAACAATTCTTAGTTTGGTCGGATGAACGGGTCAAAAACCACTGTCACTGCTCAATGAAACCCCACAGGTAGGATTCTAAAATGGGTAAGTGCCTAGAGTCATGGATATCTTTCAAGGATATTATATCTATGATGAAGCCTCATCACAGTAATAATATCCTTGAAAGGATCTGCTCTAGGTGAGGTTTTCGTATCTTCCACACGAGAAAGACTCCTCGGAGGTGTCAACTACACAACCATCGACACACGGGTTCTAAAACATGTTCTGAGAGTCATTGATCGAGGTTGAAAATATTACTGTCAAGAAGTAATACGTTCAAGGGATCTCATATGATTGGGGCATTCGTATTAATCCAAAAGGAGTTAACACTACCAACCACCATGGATAAAACGGGTTAATGGTCCTTGGGATCAACGATTCAGGATCAAAAACATTATTGCTATGTCAAAGACTCATCACAACAGTAACATCTCTAAGGGAATCTACTCCAAGGGAGTTTTCACTTCGACCTTACGTGGAAGAACCCAGACAAGTCTCCACTACACAACCACCATCCTAATCTTATGATTTACTCAGACTCGGGTGCTGAGTCATCTCACAAAATACCCATAAGCAGAGCAGCTCAACAATGTCACAATAAACGAAAGAAACAAAGATAAGGATATGAGAGCAAAATAAATAAGATAGCAAACGAGAAAAAGATAACTAATCAAAACTAACAAGCTCACAATTCAAACTAAGATAGGCTTGACACTTTCTTGCATGGAGCAATAAGTCCCCAGCAGAGTCGCCATCTGTCGCACATTAAAAAATTGTCGAGGGCGTGACCCTTGTGCTAAAGGTGCCGAATGCGGTTTGACAGAGTCACCACCAAAGTTTATTTATTCCAAAGAGAAGGGAAAGTAAAATATCAAGAAAACCTTTTAAAATGAAAAGACAGGAACAAGGTCATCACAAACGATGTTCGGGGTTCGGGAGTTGGTTACGCAAGGGGAAGGTATTAACACTTCTCCGTCTGTTATACTCAACGGGAACCTCTTAATTCGAATTGTGATGAACGTTAGCTAAGCTTAGTTGTTTTCTTCTCAATAATAAATGCAAAACGGTAAAATAAAAGGAATAAGACGCTAAGGGAAAATGAATGGTTTAGGAGTAGGGTGTTCACCAAGGATTAGGGCCCTTTTGCCTATGTATGATCATTCAGAGGATAATGAGAAATTAGAGCTCTCGTAGTTCGACTACAAGAAAGGATAGGGGGAACGGAAGATGGAGGGAAGGTAACTCGCCAAGTTCATCGCAATCTTGTGCCTACATATCTTACATTCAGACAAGAATGAAGAATCAGAGCGTCCGTAGTTCGTGGAGACGACCACGAAAAGATGGGGTTGAATTGGTTGAAGTTTCAATTGGATGATGATTACTCGAAGCTTAAGAAAGGCTCCTCGGGCCTAAGTAATCGGGAGAGTGAGTCAAAGAATTGTCTCTCTCTCTCTCTCTCTTTCATCTTGAAAAGAGGTTGTGTTTGAATGGCGTTTGGATTATAAATGGTTGGAAGATAAGCGAATGTTGTCGATTTGGAAATGTTTTAGAGGCGTCAATTGCTCACACACGAGTAAGATAACTCGCATCCACGCAACTGAAGGGAGATCAAAGGCTCAACCCCCCCCCCCTCTTTTCACCTTAAAAGAGTTAAATAATCGTTAATTGTTTTGATATTTCAATTGAGAAAATCCACTTGACTTTGGATCAAGGGTTTGACTTATATTTGCGTGCAAAACCGTGGTGGAATGGAAGTTGGTTTGAAAAATGGCTCGACGATGAGTCGAGGGTTTGGTGAAAACGGAATCGACTTGACAACGAATCAAGGGTTAGGTTATGAGAAACGATACTAGTCCCTGAGGGTGCTCCTAATAACGAAACCACGATGAAATGTGAAAGTGTGTGCAATAGGTTGATGGCGAATGCGGACGAGCACTTGACTTACGAAGGGTGTTTGGAAATGGCTCGATGATGAATCGAGAATTAGTTTTAAAATGGTTAAGTCTACGCTAGTCCCTATGGGTGCTCCTAGAAGATAAACAACAATAGAAGAAATACGAATGCGTACATGAGAATGGGAGAGGGATACATGTAAATTACACGGGATTGCACAAAATAAAAGGGTTCATTATCAAGTAGCCCAAGAGGAAGCTGTGTGTGTGCGAAATGTCCTAAACTAAGCCTTGAGCAAGAGTCGGATGAAAGCTCCAAGTTAGGGTTTCTGATAAAGTCTAAATTTCGTTGATCAAAAAAGTAACCAACAATCCACCAATTTAAGATGTTATTGTTTCGATGATTGTTTTGAATATGTGAGTAAGATGAACAAGATGAATATGAATATGAACAATATGAATAATATGGCAAGATATATAACAATATAATCAAGATAATATTCATAATAGTATATTGAATATAATATTAACGAGTATATGAACAAGATAATATAGTCAAGATATAAATGACTTAAAATTAATCAAGAGTATATTGATGGAAAGTAAAGTTAGTCGATAGTTGGTTTAAATTGAATCGGGACGAAATGTAGCGCTAAACCGTTGTAGCTTGATCTACGACAAAGATCAAGCTATAGGAGATCGCACAAGTTGATATTCGTGCTAAAAACACTATGGAGAAATGATATTGAGGATCATTTTCCAATGTAATCGTGTCACACAGACCGAAAAAGGGGTGATCTCACCTTAATCACAAACTCATGTTAATTAATCGAAGGTAACCTATCACGATCCTAAAGTATAAAAAATGATCCCAATGATCATTTTCCATAGATTTGACATAATGAAGGTTATCAACCTCGATAAATCAACGTGTACGAATAAAAAGACTTTCATTGATCGAAATTGAAATAAAATGAAATAGGAGATGGAGAAGAAAATGAAAATAGAAAAAAAAAGTGTGGTCTCATCTAAATCACTATTTTATCGATAAATCGATAATAATGATTTTTGGCTTCTTCTTTGACCAAAAAATGAAATAAAGTCAAAAGGGGAATAACATGGAAGCGGAATTAATCAAAAAGACTTAAACAAAATCTAAATAAAAACTAACATTTTAGAGTTTAGAAACTAAAATGGTTTTTTCTATAAAAAATTAAAGCAAATTGAATTAAGAAAAGATAAAAAAAAAAAAAGAGGGTTGAAATTGAATAAAGGGGTGAGTGTGGGGAATGGAGCAAGGAGGATCACATGGGCTCCCAAGGCCCATCACCTCCACACGGCTGTCACAAAAGGGATGGTAGAAATCATGTGGGTTAAACCTTAAGCCCATCATTCCACACAAGCACAAAAAAACAATAAAAAGAAAAGGGAAAAAAATTGAACGCAAACCAAGAACGGCGGGTACACTCGAAAAGGAGTCCCATGGGCTTAACGCCCATCATCCATCCAAAACACATTTATAAAAAAAAATAAACAAATAACCCAGCCATTCTTTTAAGCAACGTGATTCAAAAGAAATTTTCCCTAAAAGGAGGTCTTAGTCAAACAACCAAAGCAAAATAAGAACAGATCATCTCCATTGCTCGAAGATTCAAAATAAATTTGGAAGTAGAACATTAATGAGAATAAGGAATTCACCTTCGTTCACCTTTCTTGTTGCGTCTCAGGCGCGACTTCGTCTCGAAACGGTTTGCTAGCTTTCTTTCATTCTATTCCACTCAATTTCTCTCTGCTTTGATTTTCGATTTTACTTTCAGGTCTCACCCTCTCTATTCATCTCTATTTTTCTGGGTTATGATTTGTTTAGGGATTATAAAAAAGTTTGTTGAAGATTGGGTTCTAAAATGAGTTGGGGGTTAAATGTTGTTAAAGGGAGGAGGTTAAGTTTGTTGAAGGATTGGTTGTGATTTAGAACAAGTTAATGGTTGTAGGTTGAATGGGGAAATATGAAGAAAAGGTGATGTAGATGTAATGTTGAAGAGGATCAGTGTTGTTTTTGAAAGGGGAAGAAATGGTGTTTGTGCGGTTTTGGTTGAAAGAACAAATTGTCAAAGGAAATTTCACAGTAGTGTCCTCGTCCTCCTCCGTTCTGCAAAGCTTTCCCCCTTTTAAGGAGTTCTTGAAGGGTATTTTAAAGATAAATTGAAAGGAAAAGTTTGAAAGAATCATGAAGAGGTGTTGTGTCGTACGTGAATTTTATGCGTCATTTTGCAGGATTCATTTGGCATTGTTGTATGAGTAATTCGTGATGGTCATATTATGTGTTATGTGGTATGTGTAAGAACGTGTTGTCATGCGTATTATATTTTTTTGTCGTTTTTTGAAGTCTCTATTATGTCTGCAGGTGCTTGTAATTACAAGGCATGATATTTGGTTCATGAAGATGGGGGTGCGTGTTGTGTTGACGGAATGGCTAGTGCAAGAGGTTGTGGAAATCATGGCTGGATTGAAATGAAAAGTTTAGCAAGTGGATCATATGTGGGTGAAGGACACAGGACATGGCTTGAAGGTGAGAAAAAAAAAACACAAGAAAGGGGGGGGGGGATTGAATTGGGTTTATGCCTAAATAAAACCTTTTTCCTTTTCTTGTCTTCTTCTTATTTGATGCTTTATGCGCTTATATTAAATACATTGCGGAGGCATAAATAATAAAGCATACTGAAAGTAAAGAACATAGCATATATCCTGGTTCACTTGAGCAACTCCCAAGCTAATCCAGTCCACCCTTCCAAGGTGATTTCGCCTTAATGAATTAAGGACTTAATCCACTATAACCAAACTGATTACAAATGCACAAGCTAACTGCAAGTGACTAACAACTTGACAATGACACGCTCAGGGATCCCCAAGGATATAACGTTCATTGACACCTTAATAGAATCCGATCACTAAAGATCTCCTATTAGGATTTCCACAAATGACTACTGTCACTTGTCATCTCAAGTATACTTATCTTCACTAGATCACTTGAGGAACCACTAATTCTAAAAATAGAATATTGTGTTGCCGGAGATTACGATGGTGCTTCCTAGCAAGCTAATAACTCCAAGTTTAGCACATAGCAAGTAATGAGCAACAACTCCTTGCTTCCTAATACAGAAACTAATTCTAATAATAAGTCTCTAAGAGATTCTTAGAACAGTTTCTATATTGCTTAAAAGCTTTTCTGTAAGTGAGCACTAAGGTTTCTTTTCATTTGAGCTTTATCTTTTCTTTGCAGCAGTAGCAGCAGCGCAAGCTACGCAATACGAGCAACAGCTCTAGCCACCAGCTGGTCCAACAATTCTGGCAATCAGCTGGTTGAGCAACATTTGAATAAGCAAATGATTCTTCCTTTATAGTGCTTCCAAGAATGACGTTGTGAGGATAGAAAAGTCCTTTCTATTTCCAACGGTCATATTTCAACGGATAGAATGAGCACGTGTTGGATGACATCACTTTCTTGTCCTTTTCCATAAGCACATGATTTATCAGATTTGAACAGCAGCAGCATATCTGATGTAACATGTCTTGCATCTGGATGAATCTTCTTCTGACACAATCTTCCACTTCAGAATCCAGTCTTCACATTCTAAGAACTGAGTTTCCTCTGAAACAATCTTGAGAGTATTTATGACTAATTCTTCAAAAACCATGTCTTCAGAATCTTTAGAGCCTTGACCTTCAGAACACTTCTTCAGAGTCTTGACTTTCAGAAAACATATTCAGAGTCTTGACCTTCAGAACCTGTCTTCAGAGTCTTGACCTTAGAACCCATCTTCGGAGTCTTCAGAGTCTTGACGCACTTGGTCTTCAGAGCCTTTAGCCTTCAGAACTTCAAGTCATTAGAGTCTTCAACACTTTGTTCTTCAGAGGACTCACTCTTCAGAGACGCTCGTTAGCTTCCAGATCAGATGCATAACTCAGAGCAGAATCCATAGATGCATTATAACTGCAATATCCATCATCCTTGATAATTTACTGATCATGATCAGATGTAGAAACAAACTTGCTTCTTCACTGAGCTTCATTTTCTTTCAGATCAGATACACTTCTTCAGAGCAGAAACCACAGGAGCATTGCAACTGCAATATACAACATCCTTGGTTCTTACTGAACGTGATCAGATACATAAGCAAACTAGCTTCTCACATGCGTTTCATGATGTCATACTAAGTAACTCCATAAGTTACTAGCTACACACATTGCTTCTGTTTGTTTGGTCTTAATATATTTAATTTAATATGACCTGCACACAACAAACATTAAACCATAAAATGGTTCTTTCACAAATACTCAATTGTTATCATCAAAACATAGAGATTATCCTGTAGAGATAAATTTTGCTCTTACAATCTTCCCCTTTTTGATGATGACAAAAACATGTATTTTGATAGAACATTTTATACAGGGTAATCACCAAGCATTAACCTATTCAGAGTTCTAAGCAACTGCTCCCCCTGAATGTGTTAACCTTTAAAACATTTTTATGCTTGTTCAAAGACATACTTTGATCCCAAGACTTACAAAAAAAATAAATTTGATAAAACATAATCAAATAGAGTAGAATAGAAGGAATACTTCCCTACGATATAAGATAGCATAAGTCTTCAACATCTGGACTAGTTCAGCAGAAATTCCATCTTCAGATCTTTAGAGCTTGTCTTCTCTAAGCATCGTATCAGAGTCATATAACTTCATAATCTTCTAAAGCATTTTCTCTTGATCTTCAACACATCTGTTTATCTACAGATGAGAAACTCCCCCTAAGTTTCAGACTGGGTGAAAATCAAATATCCTGACTTGTGAACCTTTCTGGGAGAACTCCCCCTGATTACAGTATGTCAGATATTTGGATCTTCTGATCTTGATACATTTTTGATTCTTGCTTTCTCAGATTTGCTTTCTTCTTAGATTCTTGATCTCTTGAAGCAGTCTAATACCAATAGAAACCAAAGAATGTTTACTTCTGAATCTGATACCAATATTGAATCTGAGTCTGATACCCATGTTGGTTCTTAGCCTGACACCAATACATGATACTCATGATTCTGATTCTGAATCCAAATCTTGCTTCTATGAAGATTTCTGATTCTTATGCTATGATTATCATATTCACAGACAGTTTACATCTTCTGAACATTCTGATTCCAGATGACTTTAACTTTCAGATCTCTGAACAGTATTGGGTCCATCTGATTTTGAATCTATGTTCACGAAGTGTATAACTTCTATTATATGAACACCAGTTCATTTGAACTCAGATTTCTTTCATTTAACCTGTTTAGAATGCCTAGTGAACTTGTTCATAGTTCCTCGGAAAAACATCAAACACACATTTAGTAATGAACGTAGTTTATATATTGCATTCACTTTCAGGTTATAGAATATATCAAAGTTATATTCTATTTCTCAAAATCATTTTCCATTTCTCCCTAAGTTATATTAAAAACATCTTTCATTTCTCTCCATTTCATTCTCCCCGTTATATACTATTATTCCAGATTATATCAAAATCATTTTTCATATCTCCCCCTTTTTGACATCATCAAAAAGTTTGAGTTTTTCATAAAGACAGATTTTAAGAAAAATTAAATTAAAAAGATAAGAGTTAAGAGATAACACCTGAGAACCTAATTCTTATAGGTTGATACCAATTGAAATAGGTTGATATCTTTTCCAGATTGCATCTTCTATATCTCCCCCTGCTTCCTGGAGAGTGATAACTCTTCAGAGTTTGTAGAAGCATGTTCTGGCGAGGATTTTTGACAAGTTTATGATCAGCAGATCTTTCTCTGACAACTTGTACATCCTTCATAGCTTGTTGATCTCCTATAAGCTCACTAATGTCACGTTCTCGACGTACAGAAGTAGTTTCCGTTGAAGAACCAATTACAACAATCTTGCTTAGTCTTCTTAGCATCTTCAGCTTCTTGTACCAATCTTGGAAGTTTCTCTTCTGAAGTCTTCTTGTACTAGATTTAAACAAGAGGGTTGAAATATCTTCTCCCTTCTAGCTTGATCTAGATACCAATTATTCCAGTCCTTAGAACAATCTTGAAATACACCCAATTTCAGAGTCTAATTACTTCTGAAAAATATCTCAAGAAGTTTCAAGTTCCAGAGTTGAAGTGCTTGTTCTGGCCTTTGCTTTGATTCTCAGAACTGAAGGTGAGAAATTCATAAGTTTGTGATTGTGGTTGACTCTGAATCTTCTGAACCTTTGCTTCATAGTTCTGAGCCCAGAACCTTCTGTATCTTAACTCAAACATCTTCTGAAGTTTCGCTCAGAGTTATCTGATGCTTTGCTTCTGATTGGATGTCAGAGACATGATACCAATTTAAGATGTAAGATACCAATTGAAGATACCAATTTAGACTTCCAAAAACAATATGCATCATGAAAGATACGAATTGCATTTGGTATTTGATCAATCATTCTGACTACAGTATTGAATACTTTCATCAATCATGATTACCAACATTTCCTTTAATGATTGTTCTACCTTCAAAGTCTGAACTTGAAAGTGAAGAACTAGAACGTTAGAAACATCTTTCCAACAGATCAATTTCAAACTTCCACTAGATCTGAGGAGTTCAGAGAATGGTGAACAGCAACTGATACACTCATGTATCAACTTCTTCACTAAACATTTTCCTTTCTGAATTAGCTTCAGAAACCTTCAAAGCTTCTGCTTAATCTTCTGACGAGATTCTTTACAGCAGACTTTCTAATCATAACCATTTCTGTTATGTTAGCAAGTTCTTCTGATTATCAACAATCAGCCTTTGTCCAGAAGTGCTTTATCAACAGATGTTAGCTTAGTTAATAACATCAAACCCAAAACTGCTTCTTCAGAAGGTTGGAGACTAGTAAGAGTCTGATACCAACTTTATGATATCCAAAGTATTTTCTTATGACAGTGAAGTTTCAACCCAACTTATCTTGATCAGCATCTACTGAGCGAACAAATAAATGTGAAATGAACAACTATGGAAATGATTCCTTGCATTAGATCCTTAGCTTCAGATCTATGCAGCTTAGCTTTAGTGAATGTTTCAGCAAATAGTTCATCCAGAGGTATGCTTCAGATCAAACTAGATCTTCAATCTTCAGGATTCCTTGTTATCCAGAAGTGAGTTGTGTTGCTGACATATCAACCAACAGCTCAGAGTCTTCTGTAGAGTTGCTTCTCAACAAACTTTCAGAATCTCCTATAGCATTGCTTCATCAGATTCTTCTGTAATTTGCCTTTGTAGCTTGTGTACCTTGCCTCTATAGCCTTTCTTCTGAATCTATACTGATAGCAAATGAAAGTGTCTACAGAATCTTCCCTTGGTTGCTTTGTTTCTGACGTTTTACTTCAGTAGCCTTGCTTCTATAGCTTCGCTTCAGAATCACCAACAATTGAAGGAGTAGATGTCTTGATTGACAGAGCCTCTACAAAATCAGCGTTACAGAACCTTCTGTACAGCTTCTGATCTGACTTTACTAGCCTTTTCTTTTCCCAGAGTGCTAGTTTCAGCTACTTCCTGCATACACTCAGCAAACTCCTTGTCACAGAAAACTTCTTGTTGACTAGCTTTGAGAAGAAAGAATCTTGTTCTTCTGGAATCATCCTTCTTTCCAATGAACATCTCTTCTGGAAGAGAAGATTTGATTCTGGGGGAAAACTTCTCAGAGTTGATTCTTCAAAAGCTGCTAATTGACTAGCATCTGGGGTAGCTTCTGATTCTTCAGCTGGAACACATTCTGCTTCTGATTCTCCAACATCTTGTGAGACAAACCAGTAACAGTAACTGAAGTAGAATCTTCTGAATAACTCTTCTTGAATTGATCTCAATTCCTTTGGTGGCAATCTGTAGCATCTTCATCAACACATCAACATATCTTCCATCTAATTCTTGAGAGACATCCTCAGAGCACAGATATTATGATCTTCATGAGTAGAGAGCATTTAGCTTCCATCAGGCTTCATCTTCTGAATTTGTTTGCTTAAAAACAAATACAGATCCAACCTAGATACAATTATGATCAAACTCAGATGTATCAAAAGACACAGTCTGACTGACAAATTTGATCTTACAATGCTGAGCTAACTTGTAAAGTGTTAGATCATCAGAGTTGATAGAACACTGCTCTTGAAAAAGAATATCTACTGACTTATTCAGATTGAATAACACCAGAGACTTAAATCTCTTTTACATCAGACAGAATGACTTATGTCATTGTATCTTTCCATATAACTTTATTTCTCAAAACATTCATTAAGAATTTCTAAAAAATAATGCCTGAAAACATCTAACCAATTTCAGTTTGTTCAACTGAGATAGCATCTCAAGTTAATAGAACTTAATTGTCCATGCTACTTCATATCAGATCTTCTGAATTACATCATATCCAGATGAGTTGATAAACACTGCCTATCTTGAAACGTCTGCAGAATTCTTTGAAACTCTTCAAGGATAGCAACTTTCAAAAGTTTTGAATCTGAAGAATCATTTCTTCCAGATTTGAACATTTTTCTGAACTTGCCCTTTTCTGCAGACTATATTCTGGCATTCTGATGAATAGGATTCATTAGACAACAATATATCTTTTCTTACTTAATATAAATCCCAATGAGTTGTCATGAGAAAGTCAAGTGTGGACTAATCCGTTTCTTGAAAACATCTCATACTCACCAGAATTAATCTTTAGAAATCAAGATTTCTTGCTTGCTGAAGATTTAATCTTTAAGCAAATACGTTGAAAATCCCAACGTATTTTACATCAGCATTCAACAGATATATCTTCTTATTTGATGAATCTTTCTTGTCAGCTGATTCTTCATTATCCTCAAAAACTGATATGAGGCTGAAATTGTAAGAACGGTGAAAAATCCCCAAAGTATTTCTTCACACAGCCTATGGATCTTTATCTGACACTGTTAGGTGTTTGATATCCATCAATAACAGAACCAGGCTCTGATACCAATTGAAGGTGAGATAAAAACACAAGAAAATGGGGGGATTGAATTGGGTTTATGCCTAAATAAAACCTTTTTCCTTTTCTTGTCTTCTTCTTATTTGATGCTTTATGCGCTTATATTAAATACATTACGGAATCATAAATAATAAAGCATACTAAAAGTAAAGAACACAGCATATATCCTGGTTCACTTGAGCAACTCCCAAGCTAATCCTGTCCACCCTTCCAAGGTGATTTCGCCTTAATCAATTAAGGACTTAATCCACTATAACCGAACTGATTACAGATGCACAAGCTAACTGCAAGTGACTAACAACTTGACAATGACACGCTCAGGGATCCCCAGGGATATAACATTCATTGACACCTTAAAAGAATCTGATCACTAAAGATCTCCTATTAGGATTTCCACAAATGACTACTGTCACTTGTCATCTCAAGTATACTTATCTTCACTAGATCACTTGAGGAACCACTAATTCTAAAAATAGAATATTGTGTTGCCGGAGATTACAATGGTGCTTCCTAGCAAGCTAATAACTCCAAGTTTAGCACATAGCAAGTAATGAGCAACAACTCCTTGTTTCCAAATACAGAAACTAATTATAATAATAAGTCTCTAAGAGATTCTTAGAACAGTTTCTATATTGCTTAAAAGCTTTTCTGTAAGTGAGCACTAAGGCTTCTTTTCATTTGAGCTTTATCTTTTCTTTGCAGCAGTAGCAGCAGCGCAACAGCGCAAGCTACGCAATACGAGCAACAGCTCTAGCCACCAGCTGGTCCAACAATTCTGGCAATCAGCTGGTTAAGCAACATTTGAATAAGCAAATGATTCTTCCTTTATAGTGCTTCCAAGAATGACGTTGTGAGGATAGAAAATGTTAGACTAAGGCACGGATCTAGAAGGGGGGGTTGAATAGATCCCTTTTAAAAATTTGAGTGGCGCTACCAATAAAATTGGTTTTCAAAATTGTTTTCAAATGCGGAAGCGGCCTTGGAAAATATAGTCTAAAACGAACAACTATTGGAGAGCCGGATATGCGTCAAGCAGATGAATTTAAGACGATAACGGATAGTAAATCACTACACACTTTTATGCAAAAATCAGATGTGATTCACTCGTACTATTTCCTTATTCCAATGATAAAAAATTACACCAAAACTAGCAGCAAAATTAAGGCAATTTTAGTTCAGCACTTTTGTCGAACAGTTGGTGTGCACAAAACTAGCAGCAAAATTAAGGCAATTTTAGTTCAGCACTTTTGTCGAACAGTTGGTGTGCACAAATACCTTAAATGATATTTGTGTTGAATGAGTGATTGAAAAAGCCTTAGTACAGTATTTCTATTGTACTTAGTAGTTAAAAAACAGTGTTTCACCAACTCACTCAATCAATACTACAATTTGACAAAATCACTTAATCTAGAATCACTTAATTTTTAAGCTGTAATTGAAAATGCAGAAAATAAAGGAACACAAGATTTGATGAGGCAGTTCCCCCAGTCGTCCTCGCGTTGGGGTACGTCTGCCCTCAATTCTACAAAGAGAATTGAGATATGTATTGAATAGATATCACCTGTTTGGTAGAACAGTTATACACAAGAATCGATAGACAATTGATACAAACAATCTTAATGTTGCTGATAATTTCTACCACTTCTTGCCCCTTGATTCAAGATGAATCAAGTCCTCCAATTTGATGTGAATGACCTCCGATTGCAGCCACCTTATTGACAACTCTTCCGTTGATCAAACCTTCGGCACGGCTGATCTTAGACACACCCAAATTGAACCCGGAACGTCTTCAACCTTTCAACGCCCTAGCTACTAGATTGATCAACCTTCCGCTAATCAATCACCTTCGCACTCGCTTGATTGTTGAACCAACGATTCCGTAACAAAAGCCTTCAAAACCTGTAGTCTTGATAGGTAAAACCTCAAGGTTTTCTCCCAAGAAACACCTGCACCAGCTTCCACTCGAACCGGATCTTCAATCACGCGTTCGAACCTTATCACCGTCGAGCAAACCACAAACCGCAGCAAAAAATTGATTATCTGTAATTTGAGGATTTGTGAGTTGATTGAACGATGAAGATGAAGAACACTGATGCACCTCTTTCACGTTTCTTGACCTGAACACTTTCTCACAATGCTTTCAAAAATGTTGTTAAAAAATATTGGTTGTTAAAATTGAAAAGACAGCTATTTATAGTAATACACAAAACAGACAGTTGACAGATCAATGAAACATAGCAGAATTTCTGTTTCTGCGCGCGAACGGTCGACCATAGGGTCGGCGTGCGCTGAGCCGTGTGATTCTCAAACTGTCATGCGCCGAGTCAGCGGTCGACGCATGATCTTCATGCGCTGAGCCGTCAGATTCTTAAACCTGCATGCGCCAAGTTAGCGGTCGACGCATGGTTCCATGCGCTGACCCGTGGGGAATACACAGCTTCATGCGCTGAGTGGTATGGTTGACTCATAGCTACAAAACCTGCAAAAATTGATATGTTTGTTGTTTCGTGCATCTTGTCACGACCAAACATTAGTCACATATATTGCCAATGAAATATGATGATTTAAAAGGATACAGGAAGGATGTAATATGTTAAGTATTGCATGACGATTCTGATTCATCCGAGGTTGTACTTTGTCATCATCGTAAGTATGCATGACGACTCTGATTCATCCGAGGTTGTACTTTGTCATCATCGTAAGTATGCATGACGACTCTGATTCATCCGAGGTTGTACTTTGTCATCATCGAAACTTGAGAACGTATGTTGTGAGACAGTTTTCCCTCACATTCTCCCCCTTTTTGATGATGACAAACCTGTGCGAAGCTTGGTGAACACAACATGCGATATCTTTAACATAGTAGTAAGCTCCCCCTTTCTTTTACAGTCATAGCTGTTGTGATCTACAATCTACTTGTCTTTTCTCCCCCTTTGACAACATCAAAAAGAGATGGAGAAAGGTAAAGTTTTGGCATATTAACAATTAACAAAATACTCAACAGGCTATAAGTAATCATATACCAATATCCACACAAAATATTGACAATGAGCAAAATATTAAAAATAGATTAAACCAAATTAAGGACACATAAGTCATAACATTTTATAGGAATCAAGACTGTAAAACAAACATTAGTGTGCACTTAGGAGAGATAAAACAGAACATGATAACAAAAACAACATGGAGAATGAGCAAATGCAAAAACAAATGACTAATATCCTTGTCCCTTGCCCATATCAAAGGAAGACGGATAACGATATGGATCAGCCATATCAGTGAGGTAATCCACTGCTTGATTCAGGCGATTGATGCTGCGAGAGACGGTTGTTTCTTGGTATCCATGGGCAGTTGTGAAAGCTGCAAATCTTTCATTCATTCTTGTTGAAAAAGAGTTGAACTGTTCAGATTTGGTGTGTAGCTCAGTTCGGATGCACAAATGCAGATTTGCACTTAATGTCACATATCAAGCCATATTTGATGCCTACCTAAAATGCCACAAAAAAATTTGCATCCAAACAATTTATCATACAAAAAAAGTGTCATACATATGCAACATAGGTCAAACGATACAATTGTTGATCATGAGAGTTATTAGAGAGAGAGAGAGAGAAATGGAACAATATCACCTTAATGCCGGAGTAGCTTGATAAACAACATACTTATACTTACACGAATATCAAATTGTTAGAAGTACAACAGCATGATTATTTGAATGAAATAAGATAACATCAGCAAATATTATTCCCGTTCCGAAATGTCGAGGATGCCAAGTTCTCGGCGGATATGAAAGAAAGGTTCCGTTGCTAGCGGCTTTGTGAAAATGTCCGCTAGTTGGTTTTTAGTGTCAACGTGTTCAAATACAACATCACCTTTCTCAACATGGTCCCTAAGAAAATGGTGTCGAATTTCTATATGTTTAGTGCGAGAGTGTAATACGGGATTTTTGGTAAGGTTAATAGCGCTAGTGTTGTCACATAGGATAGGAATACGTTCAAGTTTAAGATTGAAATCTAGTAGTTGTTGCTTAATCCACAGAATTTGAGCACAACAACTACCAGCGGCAACGTATTCCGCCTCGGCCGTTGATAAAGCAACTGAAACTTGTTTCTTGCTATGCCAACTAACCAAGGAGTTTGAAAACAAATGACATGTACCACTAGTGCTTTTCCTATCCGATTTGCACCCGGCAAAGTCGGAATCGGAGTAACCTACCAACGAGCAATCACTACCCTTAGAATACCACAATCCATACTTCGGGGTACCTGACAGGTATCGAAGAATTCGTTTAACAGCTTTTAGGTGGGATTCTTTGGGACATGATTGGTATCGTGCACACATGCACACACTAAACATAATATCAGGACGTGACGCAGTAAGATAGAGAAGTGAACCAATCATACCTCTATATCGTTTTACCTCTACGTCCTTGCCATTTTCATCTTTATCCAAATTTACGCATGTAGGCATTGGGGTGTCTATGGCCTTGGATTTTGCCATGTCAAATCTCTTGATCAAGTCCAAACAATATTTTGTTTGGCTCACGAATGTCCCTTCTTGGAGTTGTTTAATTTGCAGGCCGAGGAAGTATGTGAGCTCCCCCATCATACTCATCTCGAATTCGCCCTGCATGAGGTCAGAAAACTCTCTCACGAGATTCATGTTAGTGGATCCAAATATAATATCGTCAACATAGATTTGCACCAAAATCAAGTGCTTTCCTTGACGTTTAATGAAGAGTGTAGTGTCAACCTTTCCTCGTGAGTACCCCTGATTAAGTAAAAACTTACTTAGTCGCTCATACCAAGCTCTAGGAGCTTGTTTGAGACCATATAAAGCTCTTTTTAACTTGTAAACATGTTCAGGGTATTCATGAGATTCAAAACCGGGAGGTTGAGACACATATACTTCTTCATTTATGTGACCGTTAAGGAACGCACTTTTAACATCCATTTGAAATAACTTAAAATCCTTTGCACATGCAAAGGCGAGTAAAAGGCGTATAGCCTCGAGTCGGGCAACCGGCGCATAAGTTTCCTCATAGTCGATGCCTTCCTCTTGGTTATACCCTTGAGCGACCAATCTCGCTTTATTACGGGTTATTACCCCGTTTTCGTCCAACTTGTTCCTAAACACCCATCGGGTGCCGATTACTCGATGGCCTCGCGGAGGAGGGACAAGGTCCCATACCTCGTTTCTTTTAAACTGATTTAGTTCCTCTTGCATCGATAAAAACCAGTGCTCATCGAGTAGGGCCTCTTTGGGGTTTTTAGGCTCTATTTGTGAAACGAAAGCGAAGTGATAACAAAAGTTACTTAGCTTAGATCGAGTGGTGACTCCCTTTGTGATGTCTCCGAGAATATTGTCAATTGGATGATCTTTACACGACTTCCAAGCTTGAGGGAGATCATCGTTTGTAGGCGGATGAGCTTCCTCAGTTACCTCATGGTGTGCATCCTTATCCTCCTCAATTTTGACTCTATCGGGTTGATCAATCCCCGTTTCGCCACCTTTGAGTATGTCTTCTGTGGATGTACCTGCACCATGAACAACACTATCCTTTCCGACATTTCTCGGATAGGACTCATCAAACGTAACGTGCACAGACTCTTCAACAGCTAGTAATCTTTTATTATAAATCCTATATGCTTTACTTGATTGCGAGTACCCTAGAAAAATGCCTTCATCGGCTTTTGAATCAAACTTGCCCAAGTTTTCCTTTCCATTGTTTAATACAAAGCACTTGCATCCAAAAACATGAAGGTGAGAAACATTAGGCTTTCGCCCTTTTAAAAGTTCATACGGAGTTTTGTTTAGAATGGGGCGGATGAGTACCCTATTCAAAACATAACATGCCGTACTAATGGCGTCGGCCCAAAAGTATTTTGGTAAACCACTATCATTAATCATTGTTCTTCCCAATTCTTCTAAAATTCTGTTTTTACGCTCCACAACCCCATTTTGTTGAGGAGTTCGTGGAGCCGAGAAGTTATGATCGATGCCATGGTTACCGCAATATTCTTCAAATAAATGATTTTCAAATTCACCTCCGTGGTCACTTCTTATTGACACAATGTTTGTATTTAACTTATTTTGGGAGAGCTTGGCAAATCTCTCAAAAGCGGCAAACGTGTCACTTTTACTCACTAAGAAGATGGTCCAACAGAACCTAGAAAAGTCGTCCACTATTACGAATCCGTAATAGTTTCCTCCTAGACTTTTGATCCTAGACGGCCCAAACAAGTCCATATGAAGTAGTTCAAGAGGTCTCGTTGTTGAAATAATCTTTTTGGATTTAAAGGAGATCCTCGTTTGTTTTCCTTTTTGACAAGCATCACAAAGGTGATCCTTGGTGAACTTAATTTTGGGAAGTCCTAGTACTAGATCTTTTGAGACAATCTTATTGAGTAAGTCAAAGTTGACATGCGCTAAGCGCCTATGCCATAGCCATGAGTCTTCACTCATAGATATGAGACATTGATCGCTTGTTGGGGATACCACATTCAAGTCAAGCATATACACATTGTTTACTCTAAAACCAATAAACACATTCTTCTTATCACTTTCATGCACAATTTTGCAGCAATCTTTTGAAAAGGAAACATTGTAACCTTTGTCGCATAATTGGCTAATGCTAAGGAGATTATGTTTAAGGTTTTCGACAAGCAACACATCGGAAATTGTAGTAGAGGAGGGATTACCTATACTACCTTTACCTAGTATCGCTCCGCGGTTGTTATCACCGTATGTTACATACCCTTTCTTCTTAGCCACGAAGTCTATGAATAAGGATATGTCTCCAGACATGTGCCTTGAGCACCCACTATCAAGAACCCATCTTCTCTCGGTGGACTCGACACATTTCACCTGTCAAAATATAACTCAGAAAAGGGAGGTACCCAATGGCATATTGGGTCCTAATAGGTTAGCGACAAGACGGTTGCGTTTGGGCAACCATTGGTAGATGCCTTTAGGAACAAGAAATCTCCTAAATTGACATTTACCAATGGAGTGGCCTTTCTTGCAACAGTAAAAGCATACAAAGTCGACATTAGAATCACTTTCACTTGCTTGATCCCTAATTACATATGCATATTTTTGATATGGGTTTATCATACTTTTTCTAAAATCCTTTTTATCGATTGCAAATGTAATTTTAGGTTCAAGTGCCTTGTCTAATTTGGCCTTAAGGTTTCTAACCTCACCTTGCCAAATATGACAAGTATCACAACCAAAGTTAAAAGGATTACTATTGTCCTTACAATCCGATTCATTATCTTTCACAATGGAAGCCTTAAGGTCCTCTAATTTCTTTTCGGACTCTAAGACTTTGTGCTCTAAATATGTAAAAATTCTTCTATTAGAAGCAAGTTTCTTAAAGGCTTCAGTTGCTTCCTTGTGTAAAACATCGAATGCGGTTTGTAATTCGGAATGAGACATATTAGATGACATATTATATCTAGAGTGACGTACCTGTTTCTTTTTCTTTTTCTGATTTGCGGAGAGACATAGATTCACGGACTCTTCTTCATCACTAGAGCTTTCATTAGAGGAGGAAGAATCACTGTCGCTTTCCCACGCGATGTACGCCCTCCTAGGCTTTGATGCTCTCTTATGTGACTTCGATTGTTCCTTTTCATTTCCCTTGTTGTTCATTGGACAGTCCGGTTTGTAGTGACCGGGCTTTCCACATTTATAGCACGTTCCTCTAGTCTTTTTGCCTTTTTGATTGTCATCTTTGGAGAACCTTGATTGCCTTCGGAAATTTACCAGGTTCTTCTCCGAATGTTGGATGCCGTTCTTTCTCACGTACCGGTTATACCGTTTAACGAACAGCCCCATGTCCTCATTTATGTCTTCTTCTTCGTCGTCGCTTGAAGAATAATCACTTTGCTCTTTTGCTTTAGACTTCGAGGAAGAAGCCTTAAGAGCTATGGACTTCTTTTCACTCATCTTTACTTTGTCCTTCTTTTCTTTCCTTTCATGTTGGTCAAGACTCAAGAGTACCTGTTCATGCTCTTGTAGTTTGCCAAACAATGTAGTCAGGTCTAATACCGTAAGATCATTTGCCTCTTTGATGGCGGTCACTTTCGGCTGCCATTCCCTGCTAAGACATCTCAAAACTTTATTAGTAGCAAGATCATTGGAAATAGGTCTTCCTAGTGAATGTAATCTGTTTATGAGATGAGTAAATCTCTTTTGCATGTCAGCAATGGTTTCCCCTTGCTCCATGAAAAAAAAATCAAACTCTTGTATAAGAGTGTTGATTCGAGCCAACTTAACATCGTTTGTCCCCTCATGGGCAATTTGTAGTGCATCCCACATAGTCTTAGCCGTAGGGCAATGGGATACACGGTAGTATTCATCTACACCTAATGAGGAGATTAGAATGTTCTTAGCTTTCCAATCGTAATTATACTTTCGCTCATCGTCGTCGGTCCATTGTGCTTCGGGCTTTGGCACAACTTCGTTATTCTCATTTGTCATGGTTATTTCAATCGGACCATTGAGAATAACGTTCCATATCTTTCTATCTATGGAATTAATGTGCACCCGCATACAGTCTTTCCAATAGCTATAATTTTCACCGTTAAAAACAGGAGCTCTATTGTACGCCCCTTTTGGTTCGTTAGCCATTATTCTATCAATGTTGTATTTGAAGCACCGGAGAACCAGGCTCTGATACCACTTGTTAGACTAAGGCACGGATCTAGAAGGGGGGGTTGAATAGATCCCTTTTAAAAATTTGAGTGGCGCTACCAATAAAATTGGTTTTCAAAATTGTTTTCAAATGCGGAAGCGGCCTTGGAAAATATAGTCTAAAACGAACAACTATTGGAGAGCCGGATATGCGTCAAGCAGATGAATTTAAGACGATAACGGATAGTAAATCACTACACACTTTTATGCAAAAATCAGATGTGATTCACTCGTACTATTTCCTTATTCCAATGATAAAAAATTACACCAAAACTAGCAGCAAAATTAAGGCAATTTTAGTTCAGCACTTTTGTCGAACAGTTGGTGTGCACAAAACTAGCAGCAAAATTAAGGCAATTTTAGTTCAGCACTTTTGTCGAACAGTTGGTGTGCACAAATACCTTAAATGATATTTGTGTTGAATGAGTGATTGAAAAAGCCTTAGTACAGTATTTCTATTGTACTTAGTAGTTAAAAAACAGTGTTTCACCAACTCACTCAATCAATACTACAATTTGACAAAATCACTTAATCTAGAATCACTTAATTTTTAAGCTGTAATTGAAAATGCAGAAAATAAAGGAACACAAGATTTGATGAGGCAGTTCCCCCAGTCGTCCTCGCGTTGGGGTACGTCTGCCCTCAATTCTACAAAGAGAATTGAGATATGTATTGAATAGATATCACCTGTTTGGTAGAACAGTTATACACAAGAATCGATAGACAATTGATACAAACAATCTTAATGTTGCTGATAATTTCTACCACTTCTTGCCCCTTGATTCAAGATGAATCAAGTCCTCCAATTTGATGTGAATGACCTCCGATTGCAGCCACCTTATTGACAACTCTTCCGTTGATCAAACCTTCGGCACGGCTGATCTTAGACACACCCAAATTGAACCCGGAACGTCTTCAACCTTTCAACGCCCTAGCTACTAGATTGATCAACCTTCCGCTAATCAATCACCTTCGCACTCGCTTGATTGTTGAACCAACGATTCCGTAACAAAAGCCTTCAAAACCTGTAGTCTTGATAGGTAAAACCTCAAGGTTTTCTCCCAAGAAACACCTGCACCAGCTTCCACTCGAACCGGATCTTCAATCACGCGTTCGAACCTTATCACCGTCGAGCAAACCACAAACCGCAGCAAAAAATTGATTATCTGTAATTTGAGGATTTGTGAGTTGATTGAACGATGAAGATGAAGAACACTGATGCACCTCTTTCACGTTTCTTGACCTGAACACTTTCTCACAATGCTTTCAAAAATGTTGTTAAAAAATATTGGTTGTTAAAATTGAAAAGACAGCTATTTATAGTAATACACAAAACAGACAGTTGACAGATCAATGAAACATAGCAGAATTTCTGTTTCTGCGCGCGAACGGTCGACCATAGGGTCGGCGTGCGCTGAGCCGTGTGATTCTCAAACTGTCATGCGCCGAGTCAGCGGTCGACGCATGATCTTCATGCGCTGAGCCGTCAGATTCTTAAACCTGCATGCGCCAAGTTAGCGGTCGACGCATGGTTCCATGCGCTGACCCGTGGGGAATACACAGCTTCATGCGCTGAGTGGTATGGTTGACTCATAGCTACAAAACCTGCAAAAATTGATATGTTTGTTGTTTCGTGCATCTTGTCACGACCAAACATTAGTCACATATATTGCCAATGAAATATGATGATTTAAAAGGATACAGGAAGGATGTAATATGTTAAGTATTGCATGACGATTCTGATTCATCCGAGGTTGTACTTTGTCATCATCGTAAGTATGCATGACGACTCTGATTCATCCGAGGTTGTACTTTGTCATCATCGTAAGTATGCATGACGACTCTGATTCATCCGAGGTTGTACTTTGTCATCATCGAAACTTGAGAACGTATGTTGTGAGACAGTTTTCCCTCACAGAAAAGTCCTTTCTATTTCCAACGGTCATATTTCAACGGATAGAATGAGCACGTGTTGGATGACATCACTTTCTTGTCCTTTTCCATAAGCACATGATTTATCAGATTTGAACAACAACAGCTTATCTGATGTAACATGTCTTGCATCTGGATGAATCTTCTTCTGACACAATCTTCCACTTCAGAATCCAGTCTTCAGCATTCTAAGAACTGAGTTTCCTCTGAAACAATCTTGAGAGTCTTTATGACTAATTCTTCAAAAACCATGTCTTCAGAATCTTCAGAGCCTTGACCTTCAGAACACTTCTTCAGAGTCTTGACTTTCAGAAAACATCTTCAGAGTCTTGACCTTCAGAACCTGTCTTCAGAGTCTTGACCTTAGAACCCATCTTCGGAGTCTTCAGAGTCTTGACGCACTTGGTCTTCAGAGCCTTTAGCCTTCAGAACTTCAAGTCATCAGAGTCTTCAACACTTTGATCTTCAGCAGACTCACTCTTCAGAGATGCTCGTTAGCTTCTAGATCAGATGCATAACTCAGAGCTGAATCCATAGATGCATTGCAACTACAATATCCATCATCCTTGATTCTTTACTGATCATGATTAGATGTAGAAACAAACTTGCTTCTTCACTGAGCTTCATTTGCTTTCAGATCAGATACACTTCTTAAGAGCAGAAACCACAGGAGCATTGCAACTGCAATATACAACATCCTTGGTTCTTACTGAACGTGATCAGATACATAAGCAAACTAGCTTCTCACATGCGCTTCATGATGTCACACTAAGTAACTCCATAAGTTACTAGCTACACACGTTGCTTCTGTTTGTTTGGTCTTAATATATTTAATTTAATATGACCTGCACACAACAAACATTAAACCATAAAATGGTTCTTTCACAAATACTCAATTGTTATCATCAAAACATAGAGATTATCCTATAGAGACTAATCTTGCTCTTACATGGCTTACATTATATTGAACTGCTTCTTCTTCTTTCTTTTTTTTAAAACCAATGTGTCTTTGGTCAATTTGTGTAAGGTTATGAAAGTACAGGTTAGCATTAAGAATGCTTGTCTTGAGTTTGCAAGCATGCATGGAGAACATGGATGTGATAGTTGCAAAATATACTTCATGGGCTTCTTCACATTTTATAATGAGAAATGGACTAAGAAATAAAGTAGTAATGGTTTTTTATTTTATTTTGGTGTTATGATTTTGTAAGATGGGCTTTAAAATAATGGGCTTCAAAATCCAAAAAGATGATGATGAGCCTTGTATTGGACTAGGTTTAGGAATTGATAAACTTTGTGAGTAACATGGACTTTAAAATAGATATGAAGGATGGATAAAAAATATCGGGAAATGGATAGTGGATTTGAACCATGAAAATGAAAACTGAATTTCCATATTGATACCATGCTTGCATTAAAATCAAGAATCACACTTGGAATCAATTTCATCCTCTTGAATTTTTCATCTTAAAATCATTTTGAGATAAATGAGCTTAAGCATCGAATCAATTCTTGGATAACATGAAGATCTATATATGAAACAATTTTGAACTCAACCACTTATAAAGATACACCAACCTTTCACCATGAATTAAATGCTCAGTCAACAGTATGCCTCAACATCAGAAGATAATAACTTGAGTTGTGACTACAGTGCCCAAAACCATAATTGAAAATAAACTGATCTTTGGTGATCCTCAATCCTGAAGCATCTGAATTAGGCACAGCCTGATAATCTGAACCATACACCAACTAACATGAATTGGCATAAACTCTGATTGAAAGCTCAAACCCACTACTTGAATCAATCAAAATCGAGCCTTGTTCATGAAACACTTTCTGGCCAGATTACTGATCTTCACTCAAAACTGCCTACACATACCTGGCTAGATACCTGAAAAGTAGGAAAGTAACATATTTTTTTGTTTTCAGAATAATGGTTAGTGGATGGATGTACAAATGGAGTTTATACATAGGTAGGACAAATTTGGGGTATGACACTTAGCAACAAATTTGAGTTGAAATGGTTAAGAATTGTACCTGTTGAAGTTCAACTTCAAAGCTCTAAAAATGGAGTTCCCTAGCTTTATTCAGGCCATGGTCCTTCAAGTTCTTGAGCTGGTTAGCTTCACTGAATGTTGGTGAAGCTAACTGAATGGAGAATTTAAGTGTTTAAGGTGTGGAAATGAAAATTTGAAGTTCATGCTTAAGAGTTCAAATGGGATCTCAGCAGGGTGATTCTGGCTATCAAAGCTTGTCAAAATGAGTGGAATGAGTCCCTTATTTAGAATAGAAATTTTCTGAATGAAGAGGGCGGGTGAATGATGCAATTTGAGGTGAACTCATGCACACTTGCAACATGAGCAAAGTGTGACTTGCAAACTGCCAAAACTTGCGTTTCAGGGCTCTAATCAACCTAGGAAAGTTGGTTAATCATGTTTAGATTGAATTTGTGGCTTAATTTGGTGATTAGAAGCCAATTCAACCAATTTCAATTCTGACTTGGAGTGGATTTTCAGCTTTGAAATTCAAACTTTACAACCATGGTGCTCAAAATGTAGGAGGCTTTTTTAGATGATTTCTCTTGCATTGGATAGAGGATGATACAATATTTGAAATGTGAAAAGAAAGTATTGATTTGGAAATATGAGTTGAGAGATATGATCCTTCAAAGTAGCCTCCATGAAAAGGTTCAAAATTGCAAAACACTTAGAAAAATTTCAAGTCTCTTTAGAGATCAAAAGTGACCTATAATGTTTTGACAAAAACCAAGACCTTCCATGAGTTTTGGAACTTCCACCTTGAATCAAAGTTGTAGAGGATATATTTAAGTTCATTTTAGAAAAATAATGGGCTCCAAATGATGAAAATTGACCAAGTTATGACCTTTTGAAGTTGACTAGAAAACCCTTCCAAAACTCAAAATGACCTATAATGTCTTCAAAATTTTGATGATCTTCCAAGCATAATTTGATCTTTCCTTGCGAAGAGAATATGCTAGGGATTATGAGAAGAGACCACCTCAAGATGATGAAAAATGAAGGAGTTATTCCCATTTGATCATAGCATCCACAAATTGCTAAATTAGGTTAAACACCTTGAATCAAACTTGAAACTCTTGATGATTTCTTGCACAATAAGCCATGGTGTACCATATATGACCTTGAAATTATGTTTCCTTGAATCATATTTAATGATGAAGGACTTTTGGGAGCTTGAGAATACCATAAAGTCAATAAGAAACCTTGCTTGAGGTTGAAGAAACATGTTAATCTTATCCTGAGAAGCAAACCATGATACCTTGATCCTTTGTCAAGAACAATGCTGTGGAAAAATAAACATGAGATACAATGAAACATAAGCCAAGAACCAAGATAAAAGATGAGCAAATTTTGGGGTGCTACAGCTGCCCCTATTCAAACAACTTGGACATGAAGGGATGAAAAGTGACCGCTTTTAAACATTCAAGGTAAAAGGTGATTGAATACCAAAAGAACCCAGAATTTGAAAACAGTGGGGATATACACAATGTAAAAATTTCCAGTCGAAGATGGACGTAAAAATCAATGGGTACTAACCAAAAGTTGGGATGACCGAAAAGGTAACTGATCAAAAAGATAACAGTGGCTACTAACCAAAAGTTAGGATCACCAGCGAGTTATATCTAAAAGTTGTGAGAAACAGGCTACTAACCCCGAGTTAGGATCACTCAGACGCCGTCCGAAGGCGAATACACGACAATGAAGACTATCAACCAAAAGTTGGGATCGTCCAAAAGCTTTCCAACCAAAATTTGGAATGAAGGCTACTAACCAAAAGTTAGGATCACCGGAACGCCGACCGAGAGCAAACACGGAGAAAGGAAGACTACTAACCAAAATTTAGGATAACGAATTTGAAAAGGAGTTCAATTGAGGACTACAAACTAAAAGTTGGGATAACATCCAAGCAAATGCAAATGATATGCAAAAGGAACCCTGCCGAAAAGAGCGCTGGAAAGAAAATCAACAAACCAAATCTGCTGAGGAGAAAAACGCCCAAAATGGCTTTCTGCTGAGGAACACGCCCTGAATGACCTTCCTGAGTAACACTCTTCTAGGGAGAGATCCGCTCTGCTGGGAAGAGAATATCATTTACTAAGGAATGGTTCCCAAAATCCTGACTTTGAAGAATGTCAATGATCACTGGACCTTACTAAGGAAATCAACCACCCCTGAAACACCCATCGAAGAAATCAACACCAATCTCTGCTTGGGGGGATAACCTTTCATCCAATTTGGAGGTATAATCACCAACCCAATTCTGACAACCAAACTCTGTGAGGAGCACATAAATCTATGGTTCGAACGCATGGTTGCGTGTTACATCCTGACTGATGTAATCAACTTTTGAAAATTTACCGGGGAGATCAACTCTGTTGGGGGAAAGAGATCATGTCATCCTGCAAACAACCAACAAAAATCGTGTATGCAAGTGGTTGTTTTGGTTACCACCCATGACATCATTCAAGTAAAATTATTCTTTTCAATATGACCTACAACGCCCCAATTTTTTCACATGTAAAGTTTAACAAAAATATCAGACGCCCCTTTTTGCAAACAAAATAGTAAAAGTAAATACAGGAGATACGAAGCTCTTTGAGCGAATAACACTTTATTGATTGAAAAAGGCTTGTAAAGAGGCAAGTTATAACATATACAATTCCTGAAGAGAGGTAATTGCGTAAAAAGTACAATAAGAAATATACAAATGTCGATAATGTGGAAACAGACAACCACCATGTGTTGATTAGGCTATGACCCGTATGTCTTCGATGTTTCACCAATGTTCTACCTTCTGAATAGACTGATTGGACTAATTTTTACTCTTCAGGACTTCCATGAGTCAAAACGCATTCATAGATCGAACGCAGACTGCAGTCGTTTACTTTTAAATCCCTATCTTTTGCCAGGGTCGCCGTTGTGGGTTTTCAATCCACCGGGATACCTATTTTTGTAAAAGTCGCCTTTTCAGGTTTCTGACTTTGCAGGTTCATTCTTTTTTCTTTTATCCCTAATTTTTTTCCCAAACTTTTTCTTTTTATCATTTTTCAGAATGCCCATTTTTGCCTGGTCTTTCTTTTTATCCAGCGGGTCTATTTTAAGCAAAGTATTTTTTGACTGTGTCTGCATTCACAGTGGACGTAAAATCTTCATCGTCCATGGTAATAATTCCCTGCCAGAGAATACCTTTCTTACTACGTATGGACCAAGTCGCCTATCTAGAAATGTCGAGGGCGCACCTTCTGATCAAAAACCTTCTTCATTATGCTCTGATACAATCGGCCATGGGCAATAGCTTCCAATCTCTTCTCATCAATCAGACTAAGTTGATTCAACATAGCCTTCACCCATTCTGCTTCATCAAGCTTCACATCAGACAATATCCTTAAAGAAGGAAGGCTTAATTGCAATTTTGGTCCCTCTATTTTCATTTTTTTTAGTTTTGATCCCCCTATTTTAAAATTCGGAATTTTTGTCCCTTTGTTTTAAGTTTTTTTGAGTTTTGGTTTCCCTGTTTTAAAATTTGAAATTTTTGTCCCTCTATTTTCAATTTTTGTGAGTTTTGGTCCTCTTATTTTCATTTTTAAAAACTTTTGGTCCCCTATTAAATTTTTTCCCAATTGGAAAATGGGATTAAAATTCAAAACAAAACTTAAAATAGGGGATCAAAACTAAAAAAAATGAAAATAGAGGGATCAAAAATTTGGATTTTAAAGTAGGGGGAACAAAACTCAAAAAAATTGAAAATAGAAGGACAAAAATTCCAGATTTTAAAATAGGGGGATCAAAACTCAAAAAATGAAAATAGAGGGACCAAAATTTCAATTAAGCCAAAAAGGAATCTCGACCTCTAATGGTAGGACAACTTTCGTACCATATACCAGCGAGAAAGGTGTTGCTCCAGTTGAAGTACGCACCGAAGTACGATAACCATGTAAAGCAAAGGACAACATCTCATGCCAATCTTTATAAGTCACCACCATCTTCTATACGATCCTCTTGATATTCTTATTTGCTGCTTCAACAATGCCATTCATCTTTTGACGGTATGGAGAGGAATTGTGGTATTCAATTTTGAAACTCTGGCACAACTCCTTCATCATCTTGTTATTCAAATTAAAACCATTGTCAGTAATGATTCGTTCTGGTATTTCGTAATGGTAGATGATGTCATTCTTTATAAAATGAGCACCACTTGCTTGGTGAAATTGGTAAAGGAAGCCGTCTCTACCCACTTGGTAAAATAATCAATTGCTACAAAGATAAAGGGATGCCCATTGGAGGCAATCGGCTCCATTTTCCCGATCATATCAATGTCCCACATAACAAAGGGCCAAGGAGATGTCAATACATTTAAAAGGCTTAGTGGCACATGCATTTTATCAACATAAATATGACATTTATCGCATTTTATGGCATATTTAAGTCAGACTCGATGGTCATCCAGTAATACCCTGCTCTCAATAATCTCCTAGACATTGCATGCCCGCCGACATGAGTACTAAAAGAACCTTCGTGGACCTCTTCCACACAACATAGCAACAGCATGTCGAAGTTTCTTTTGTACAACACATCGTCCTTGTTCAAGTAAAAATTTTCCGGCAGTCTCCTTAGAGTCTTCTTGTCTTTACTTGATGCCCCAGGAGGATACTCTTGAGTCTTGAGGAAATGTTTAATGTCAAAGTAACAGGGATTTCCATCTGTCTCTTTCTCAATTGTAAATACGAAGGCCGGCCTATCAAGCCACATGATAGTGATTCCTGGAGCTTCATTCTAAAAATCCACTTTATACATTGATGATAACATTGCCAAAGAGTCCGCCATCTGATTTTCAGCCCTCGATACATGATGAAACTCGACTCTATCAAAGAATGGTAGCAATCTTCTTGCGTAGTTCTTGTAGGGTACCAGGTTGGCCTGATGAGTCTCCCACTCTCCTTTGATTTGATTGACGACTAAGGTTAAATCCCCATACACGTCTAAATTCTTGATTCTCAAACCAATAGCTTCTTCTAGACCCATGATGCACGCTTCATATTCAACTTCATTGTTCATACAGGCTAACGTTAACTGGGCAATGAATGGTATGTGGGAACCATGAGGAGTTGTAATAATTGCCCCAATTCCGTTGCCGTACGAGTTAACAGCACCATCAAAAATCAATTTCCACTAAGATTCAATCTCAGGACCCTCGTCAGGCAAAGGCTCGTCACAGTCCTTTATCTTCAAAAACATTATATCCTCATCAAGAAAGTCAAACCTCATTGGTTGATAATCCTCAATTGGCTATTCGGCAAGATACTATGACAAAACACTCCCTTTAATGGCCTTTTGGGAAACATACTAAATGTTGTATTCTGTCAACACCATTTGCCATCTAGCAATTCTTCCGAAAAGCGCATGCTTCTCGAACACATATTTAATCGGGTCCATCTTCGAAATCAAAATGGTTGTGTGGTTTAACATGTACTGCCTTAGGCGTTTGGCTGCCCAAGTAAGTTAATAATATTGTTTTCTAGCATTGAGTACCTTGACTCACAATCAGTGAATTATTTACTCAGGTAGTAAATGGCATGTTCTTTCCTACATGTCTCGTCGTGTTGACCGAGCACACAACCCATCAAATTCTCAAGAACCGTCAAATACATAATCAAAGATCCTCTAGCAACTGGAGGCATTAGTGTCGAAGGCTCCTGCAAATACTCTTTTATTTTTTCAAAAACCTTTTGACAATTCTCATTCTAGACAACTGCCTGATCTTTTCTCAGCAATTTGAATATTTGTTGGCAAGTGGGTGTAAGGTGAGAAATGAACCTTGCAATGTAGTTAAATCTCCCTAAGAAACCACGAACCTCTTTCTCTATTCTCAGCTCAGGAATTTCTTGTATAGCTTTTATTTTGGCAGGATCCACCTCAATACCCCTTTCACTAACAATGAAACCCAACAGCTTTCCTGATCTCACCCCGAAGATGCATATGTTAGGATTCAACTTCAGCTTGAACTTCCTTAACCTTCCAAACAATTTCAGGAGATTGACCAGATGTTCTTCCTCCGTTTGTGACTTTGCAATCATATCATCAACATATACTTCGATCTCATGATGAATCATATCATGAAAGAGAGTCACCATCTTCCGTTGATAAGTTTCCCCTGCATTTTTCAATCCAAAAGGTATAACTTTGTAGAAAAACATCCCCCACGGTGTAATAAAAATAGTTTTATCCATGTCCTATTGGGCCATTTTGATTTGGTTATGCCTAGAGAAGCCATCTATGAAGGAAACACGGAATACTGAGAAGTGTTATCAACGAATACATCAATGTGGGGGAGCGGGAAACCATCTTTTGGGCTCGTTCTATTCAAATCTCGATAATCAACACACATCCTGAGCTTTTCATCCTTTTTAGGTACAGGAACAATGATAGCGACACACGGAGGGTAATTAGTAACAACAAGAGAACCATTGTCCAACTGCTTTTGAACTTCTTCTTTGATCTTGACTACCATATCAGGTCTGGTCCCTCTCAACTTCTGCTTCATAGGTGGACATTCTTCTCGAAGAGGTAGACAGTGCACCAATATATCGGTATCCAACCCTGGTATATCCTGATAAGACCAAGCAAAGACATATTTATACTCACGAAGCATTACAACTAGTCTTTTCTTGACATCATCCTCCAATGTGGCCCCTATCTTGACTTCTTTTTTCTCCTCTTCGATACACAGATTGATGACTTTAATATCCTCCTTATGAGGCAAAGTAACTCTTTTCTCTTGCTTCAGAAGCCTGTCCAGTTCCTCAGGTAGATCACAATCTTCATCAGCCTCTTTTTCAGCTTGGTAAATGGGATTATCAAAATCATAACAAGCCACAGCCGAATCAGGATTGATGGTGTCTGAGATGTAAAACCTGCATGATTGATGTTTTTATGCTGATTATGATATGCAAACAAACACAAAACACATTGCCATTTTTTTTTTGTAAAAGCAAGAAGGAAAAACAGGGATAAAAATATTTGAATGCAAAAAAAAAGGACGTCTTTTATTCATGATAACTTTAAAATGTTAAAATAGGGCCCTACAAAATAAGTCACTACGCCTTGGGCAGAACGTATGACCAGTCATAACCAAAATCAAAAGTAGAAATTACTCTTCTGATGTGACGTGGTTGATTTCCTCCACAGTCCAGTTGCAAAGCTTCTACCCAGGGACACACAGACGAATCCAAACATCCATATCACAGTCGTTGTCTCCTTTGTCCTCGCCAACAACATTTACCCTATCGAATATAACCCCACCGCTGGTAAACTGAACAGGTCCTTTGTACTTTAGAGGGTCCTTTGAAGAAGAAGAGAGACTATACCCCAAACCGAACTTTTCGTGCTTATCGAGAATATCAAGTACCTGGCCCCACTTCTGGAAAGACCCAGATTCCACTATAGCAAGGGCTTTCTAAAATGACGACATCGAGACCTCTTTACCTTTAGCTTCTACATGAGGCTTCTTCTGAATTTGCACAATCTCGAAAGCTTGGAAAAGTGTCTCATGGATTTCTCCATCCACTTCCGCATACTTAAATGATGATAGCTGACTCACCATGATGTCTTCCTCTCCACAGACACTAACCACTTTCCGCTTCATCATATATTCCAATTTCTGATGCAACGTTGAAGTAACTATGCCAGCAGAGTGTATCCAAGGTCGGCCCAGCAGACAACTGTAAGTTGGCTGGATATTGTTGTACCCCAAAATTTGCTCAACCTTTTCTTACCTCGTTTATGTTTCATTGCATTAACATTTGCATAGTTATATCATTTGCATATCATGGTATCATTCATATAGCAGGGGATCAAGTGTTATTCTTATCAAGAGAAGCCTAGAAAGGGATCTCATTCAAGATTGAGGAGTGGTCAAAGTCATCAGAAGGTGGCTTGAGTGCCTAAGGGTTTAGATGTTTGAATGTGAATCTTCTCCTAACTTGAGGATCAACTGAAGACTATCAGAGGGTTGGGAAGTGTTGAATGTGAGAAGAGGATGTGCATGAAGCTCATAGAATGCCTGGGGGCCATGGGAGAGTTTAATCAAATCATTGTGTCAAATGCAAGAGCCACAGTTGAGGTGCAAGCAATTAGGGTTTCATCTGGGTCAACTCTAGGTCGACTGTGCAATTGAAGCGTATCAAAGCCTACTTTTAGGTCATGGAGTTCATGGAATGATATGATGAGATAGTTTTGGTGTTATGCCAAGATCAAGTCAAGAAGAATCAAGAGTGTGGGAGGTTGCTAAATTAGGGTTTCAGTGCAAAATTCCTTGTTTAGTGCCTAATTTCAAGACCACATAAGTCAAGATACAAGTTTCAAATGGATCTTTGGCCAACATGAAACTTTTAGAGCATCTCAATACCTTTAATTTTAGTACTAGAAGTCCTCAAGGGGATTTATAGAACTCTAGTTATGGTCCACACAAGTTACAAGTCCTCAGATGCCATTGAAATTTGTCTATGAAAAGCATATGCCTTCAAAGCTATTTTTAACCTAGAAGGAGGTTTCACCTGAACTTTTGGCCAACATGAAAGTTGTTCCTCATGATCTTAGCTTTCTAAATTGTACTATAAGTCTTCCATCTGATTTGTAGAACTCAAGTTATGAGGTTTACAAGTTAGGGGTATTTTGGGAAAGTGAGATTATAGGTCATTTTCAATCATAGGTCAAAATCTCCAACTTGCACTTGTCAAATGGATTTTTGTTCAACATGAAAGTTGTTCAAAATGTGGTTTTTAGGCTAACCAAGAGGTCATGATGGATTGATTGGGCTCATAGCAAGACTTGGTTTTAAATGGTTTAAATAGGAAAGACTTTCAAATGAATTAAGGAGGGAAAATTGATGTTTTGAGTTAAAGGACCAAAACATGTCAAGTAACTACATTTTTTGAATGGAAATTGAATTCTAAGCACTTTGGCATTACCAGAATTTTGAGTTTAGGCCAAGTTTCATGAGTTGTCATTTGGTTTCTTCATTTGCAAGTCACACATCCAAAATACTCACCAAGGCATTTCAAGCACTCTTCTTGGTCTGAATATACTCACAAGGCAATGTGCAAGTGAAAGGGAAGCTTCTAGAGCAATTTTCATGGCCAACTCGTGACTGTTACATTGCACATGTGAAGAGAAAAACAGAAAATTGGATTGGCTGGATTGGGCCTCAATTGAGTTTCTAAAGCCCATGGAAACATTCTATATATTCATTGGATTGATTTCAGATCAATTTTGGCTTTTATTTTCGTGAAGAACACTGATGTTGCAGTTGAAAAATTCCAAGGAGCAAGTGAAGTCGTGTTTTGAGTTCCAGGCTGATTCAGGGAAAATTGAAGCTTACAACATCTTTCTCTTGCATCCTTGAATGATTCTGGAGAGCTTTGAAGGTTGAATCAAGCTCTAGCTACCTCTGTTAGTGGATCTACACCAGGTATGTAACCTTCAAATTTCTCACCATTGTAGGAAGATGTATATCAATTTGCATATGTGGTTAGGATCTAGTTAAGGAGTAGATCGTTTCTGGACAGAATTTTGGACAATTAGAGACAAATTTAGGTGATGTGTAATTTCTGTTGAGGCACGGTTTAGCTTGATCATGAGGAATTAAGTTGAATTGGATAGATCAATTTGATGTATGAAGCATGAGGAACATTTCTGTATCATTAGATTTGCAATTGGTGATGTTTGATCTGTATGACATTTCTGAACCTTGCTTCGTGATTTAAAATCTATGGAGAGTTAGAACGTATGAATAGGAGATTTGAGATCTTGATGAAATTTTGGAAAGATTGATGTAAGGATTGTTGATGTTTGATCATCTGCAACCACCTGCTCACCGGAGAAGATGACCAGAGTCTTCTCCGGACACCACACTGAGTCTCACTCAGGCCAGTCTGAATTTTGGAGACGACGAGCTTGGAACCATTGGATCTTGCTTTGACCAAAGACTTTCCCCTTCATCCAACGGCTGTGTTTTAATCTGAGGTTGGACTTTTTTGAGTCCAAAATGATGCAGTTTCATTAAATGACGTGGACACGCTCCTGGCTCTTGGATCAGCTGACTAGTCCACGCATCTTATGGCTCATGTTTTATTTCAGCATTTTATTTCTTTTATTTGTTTTTTATTATTTTAAATGCTTTATTGATTCAAAAAATCACAATAAATTCAATTTTGATCAAAAAATTATTTTAAAATTTCCCCATGATCTTGAGAGAATTTTTGATTTTCTAAAATCAATAAAATGCATTTTCATGCATTTTTCATTTTAATTTGATTTTTCTTATTTTGTTTAATTCTCTTAATTTTGCATATTTGACCATCTGTTTTGTTGAATTTTGTTCTTCCAATTGGTGATGAATTTGGTTTTGATTTTTTAATATGTGTTACGGTAGACATTCATGTTCCCTTATAATTTTTGTTAGAATTTTAGAACAACTTTAGGTTCTGTTTTAGGTGTTGAGATTAGAGCCTTCCCAAACTTGTGGATCACCTTGATACCCTTCAATTTAGAAATTATTTAAGAGACTTAGATGTTGAATTAGGCTTTAATATTTTAACCCTAGGTTGTTCAAACATATATGTTCCCCTAGGAATTTTATTAGAATTTTACAACTTTGTTTTATATTTTAGTTGTATTTTGCAAGTGGCTTGTGCTTGTGGTGTTCTATCTTTAGGGCTTTTGTTTGTTTGGTTTTGTTGATGACTTTGGAGATGGATTTGCTTGGATTCCTTCTTGGGAGGTCTTCTAGACTTGGTGTAGCTGATGTGGCTTGAAGATTGGAGCTTGGAGTTGAAGCTTTCTTTTCTTTTAGGAACTTAGGAAATTAGGGTTTTAGGAAGAGCCATTAGGACTAGTTTTTTTTCTTCCATCAAACATAGAATGCATTGTGTGCTTCTATTCTATCCAATGATGTAAAGTCCTCCTAGGGAAACTCCATCTCTCCTTTGGAGGGATGTGTGGTATGCCCATAGTTGAGTAGAACTTTGAGGATACATTTCCATTTCAATGTTGGTACTTGATGATTTCCTTTGGTTTTCATTTGGTTTTCCACATTGCAACCTTGATCTTAGTGATTAATCCTTTGCTTGGAGTGTGCTTGCTAGAGCTTGAAGATGGAGTTTAATGAAGCTTGAAGATAGAAGCTAGCTTGAAGATGAAGCCTTGTTACTGGCAACTTTGCTGTCAAGAGGATTTGTTGTTTAGAGCTGATGCTGTTGAGTATTGAAGTTGCTGTCTGCTTTAGACTGTTGCTGTTACTTGAGCTGTTTTCTCTGTTTCTTTTCTTTTGTTGTATTGTCTGTTTGCTTGTGTTGATTACCTCTAGGTTTGAGGTGGAGCTTGTCTCCTCTTTCCTGTTGTTTTCTTAGGTTTGGGGTTGAGCCGGACTCCCTTGCCTCGCTTGTACTGTTGCATAGCATGCATTTTACTATTTACTGTTTGCTGCTTGCTTTCCTTTGTTGTTTTCCCCTAGGATCTCTGATTTCCTCTGCGCAAGAGGGAGTCATGACAGACATTAGGTTTTGACCCATGCATGATAACTGTAGGTATATTCCCTTTCAACCATAGTTTTAGGGTGTCTTTCTCTTCTCCTCTCAAAACAATTCAAAAACACAGTAATAAGGTTAATTGAAGTCGTATGTTACGAGCCTTAAGCCATCTGGGAAAAGGTTGGTGGAGGGTCTCTCTCCAGTAATCTGGATGTTAGTGTGGTACCCTTTGGGTGACATACGAAGCGTTCACTCCTGGGTCATAGTCTCTAGTGCGACTGAGATTGCAAATATCCTAAAAAACAGTTTCTTTCGTAAAAAAACTCAAACAAACACTCAAACTATGTTTTTGTCCTCTTGGACCTTTAATCAGGAAAACCCTTTCTTAAGGAGATAAAAAACTGTTAGACAAACTTGTGTCTTCCGTAGCCCGAACTACGTTTGCTCTGATCTTTCATGCCGTATGAAAGTATGTAGGCACGAGACGCGACATCTCGGTGAGCAACCTTCCCCCCATAACCCGTAGTTAGGCGAACTACGTTGACTCTAATTTCTCGTTCCAGACGGGAATACGTAGGCATAAAGTGCGATACTTTGCCAAGTCAGTTTCTTTTATTTTTTAACCCAGACCTTTAGAGTAGATAGATAACATACCCTTAGATAGAAAACAAGCGTGGATCCCGTCGAATACGACGGACGTGAGGGGTGCTAATACCTTCCCCTTGCGTAACCGACTCCCGAATCCAGGATTTGGTTACGATGACCATTCCTTTCCCTCTTTGCGTTAGGTTTTCTCTGAGCGTTTCCTTTCCCTCTTGTGGGATAAATAATGCACGGTGGCGACTCTTCTGTCATAGTCGGCGCCGATTTTCACAGTAGCGACAGCTGGCGACTCTGCTGGGGAGTCCAACGGTTCCCTATGCGAGTCAATCCTAGCGCTTGTTTTCCCGTCTGAGGTTTTGTATGTATTTATTTTTCTGTCTTTACTTTCAGTACTATATATTATTGTTGTTGTGCTGTGGGTAGAGGATTAGTTTGAGAGATAAGCCGGACCTGGGCTTGAGTGCACATAGACTTAGAAGTAGAGAGTAGTGGTTAGCCTGCTTGCTTTGCTCGCACCAGCTAGCTACGAAATTTACACTCAGATGAGATTCTCTTTGATGGCATCTTGTCTGGCCCTTTGGGCTCGACAGGTTGTTGGATTTGAGGGTTGTCGACTCTGGGAACCTATCATTTGGGATTCGGCTAAGTGAGGCCTCTTCAGAGGATGATGATGCCACACCTTCTGGGTATTGTATCATTGCTCTTGAAAGTCTGTGACGCTGATGACCGCATAGGATGTCGTACCTCGTCTGCGAGTTAAGTACATACCTGTGAGGGGTAGGTGGGTCTTTTGCAGGAAAACTCTGGCCTCAGAATACCTGGTTTGTCTCTGTCAGTGAGATTTGGTTATGAGGGTTCTTTTGTGGTTGGTTTGGTTTGAGGAGAAGATCTGATGGTTCTCAAGCTGCAGTACAGCACAACATCGTTCTTCATCATTTCACTTGATCCCCTGTTACATATGCATTTGCATTTTCATGTTTGCATGTCATTAACGTGTATTTATGTTGCAGGTGTGTTTGTTCCCCCCAGATTCTAGTGTTCTTCTTGCCAGACATGGAGTCCATGAAGAGAACAGTTGCTTACAGGTTGCCTTCTCCAGATATCAGTTCCTTATTGCAGTTGGTTGCTCTAGCAGATCAGAGAGTGAGGGCTGAGTTCAAAGAATCTTATGGGAAACTGCTCAGTTTGTTGTGCAGACCTTCTGTGTTTGAGATGACTGGATTGTATACCTTGATGCAGTTTTACGAGCCTCAGTTGAGATGCTTCTTGTTCCCTGATTTTATTTTGGCTCCTACTTTGGAGGAATATTCTGATATGCTAGGAGTTCCTGTGTTAGATCAGATGCCTTTTGTTCACGAGGATACTGAGCCCGAGTTGGCTAAGCTTGCTGAGATTGTCAATTTAGATGCCTCTGAGTTCCCCGGAGGTTTGGTCAAGCTGAATGGAGCTTACGGTTTTCATCTTTCTTGCTTAGTTGAGAAGGCTACGCAGTGTGCGAAGGATGGATGTTGGATTGTCTTCAATGCTATTCTGGTTGTTTGCATTTATGGGATCATATTGTTCCCTAACCTGCCTGATTTTGTTGATTCAGATGCCTTCTTTATTTTTGCCTCGAAGAATCCGGTGCCTACTCTCTTGGGTGACGTTTATCATTCTATTCACTATAAGAATGAAAAACTTCGGGGAAAGAATGTTTCTTATTGTGTACCTCTTCTATCCAGGTGGTTTCAAGGACATCTTCCTAAGAAAGGACCTTTTGTTGATACTGCTGGTGCTTTAGATTGGTCTTCCAGATTGATGGGATTGTGTGCTGAGAACATTGTTTGGTTCGATCGGAACTTGCTCGGAGTGGATATTATATATAGTTGCAGTGGCTTTCCGAATGTTCCTTTGATTGGACAGAAAGGTTGTATTAACTATAACCCTTCTCTTCTTGTGAGACAATTTGGCTATGCTTTGAGGGACTCTCCGGTTGAAGACGAGATACAGGAATCTCTGTATCTCACGGGTTTATTAGATGGAGATGTTTTGGTCAGATTGAGGCGTGCTTGGGGTAATATTCACAGAAGAGGAAAGACATTGCTTGGCAAGAGTGACAGTCGAGCTTATAATCCTTATCGGCTCTGGATTTGTGAGAGAGTTAGGACTTCTTTGATGCCATATCCTGCTGTAGAGCCTTCGTGTCTTCCGGTGATTGAGGAACCTACTTCAGTAGAGATTGAGAAGTATAACAAGCTGTTGGCTGAAAAGGAAGAATTGCAAAGAGCAAATGAAGAGTTAGAGAAAGAGATTTTCCAGCTTCGACATGAGAAGAGTGAGGCAACCTTCACTTTGAAGAAGCAGACTGTGATGATTAATAGGTTGGGTTCAGACTTGACTGAAGACACCAGTAAGAGAGAGAAGGTAGGAGTAGCCTTGAATGGTGTTAGTAGTGTGCTTGCTACTAAGAAAGAGCTTCTGAATAAGGCTTATTCTCGACTTTCCAAATGGGAATTTTTGTGGAATGCCACGCTTACTAGCCGGAAGGAGCGTGAAGATGAGTTGAAGCTTCAGATCTCCCAGTTAGAGGAGCAGCTCAACGCTAAGGATGCGAAGATTGTTGAAGAGGTATCTCTTAGACGTAACGCTGAGTCTAGAGTAAGCAACATGGTCAAAGAAACTAGGGGTGGTGAATTGAAGGCTGGCTTCAAAAGATGCAGGATTGATGAGTGTTTTGGCAGGGGAGCCTGTGAAGAGGACGCCAAAAAGCTGAGATCTATTGTTGAGCGGCACGCATTACTGATACAGGAACTAATCTCCAGACTAGGGCATCCGGAGACGTTAAGGCTATTGGAAGATGTCAGGGCGCGCTATTTGTCCTGATTTATCTTTGTTTTTCTCTTGTTATTTGTACTTGTATTTTGACCATCACCAGGCTTGTTGGCCGAGGTTTTTTTAGTTGTATTCAGTTGTATCCTTGTACTCTGCCTCTTGGCATTTGTTTATGTATGAGGTTTCTGATTCTGCGCTTGCTTACTTGGGACTCCATTGTCGTTATGGCTTTTTCTCTTCGGAACTAGAATCGGGGGGGGGGGGGGGGGGGAAATTAACCTGTTGCATATTTACACGTGTGAATTTGCATATTCATATTGCATAGCAGGTACTTTTTTGAGCTCGAATCTTGTCTCCTGTGTCTTCCAGGTTGTTTCAAGATTGACGAACAGAGAACTCACCGGTACGCTACAAGAAGCAACAGTAAGAAGATCATGGATCAAGTACAATTTGAGATGCAGGAGATCCGGGATAGGTTGGCCCAATTCATGCAGACTATGGAGGTTGTGGCTAAAGGCCAGGAGCATCTTCAAACTCTGGTGCAACCGCTGCTGGCGCGAGCGGCTGGTAATACTGAATATAACTCTGCTCGTGTTAAGACCCCTCGCAGGGAGGAAGTGATACCAAATGATGATGAGAATAGTATTGGCAACAGAAACGGCAACGACAACGCTGGTAACAAAAATGCTGATAATGTTAATGGGAACGTGGAAACCAACAGGAATGTTGGTATCAATACTGGTTTTGGTGACAACAATCAGGGTCTTGGCTTTGGCAATCGGGATGGCAATGATGGCTTCAATAATCAGGGCTTCGGCAACGGAGGGTTCGGTGATAACAATCAAGGTTATGGTAATAATGGCTACAGCAATGTTGGGTTCGGCAATGTGAATACCAATGGTGCTGGGATGGGTCCTTTCAATACTGGTTTTGGGATAGTGGCTGCTAATCAAGAGCTTGGCAATCTGAGGTATGATCCCAGGTTCTTCCAAAGTGGTCATGGTCATGGTCATAATGCTGCTTATGACGGATATGGTAATGAGGGGCCGTACTGGAATAGAGATCGTCAGGAAGATGCCTTTTCAGGGCAAGGCATGGGTTTTGAGGGTCCCACTAATAGTGATCGGAGGATTAAAATGCTGGAGGAACAGATGAGAGGTATAGCCAATCAAAATTCTGCAGGGTTGGACATGGCTACCATGGGGCTGGTTCCTGGGCTGAGAGTGCCATTGAAGTTCAAAGCTCCCACTTTTGATAAATATAAAGGGGATACATGTCCACGGGTTCATGTGCATTCATATTACCAGAGGATGTCTGCTTACTCTGATGATGAGAAGATGCTTATGCATTTTTTCCAAGATAGTTTGGCAGGACCATCGCTGGAATGGTACATGGGACTAGAGCCTGTACAGATCGGAAGTTGGAAAGAATTGGCTGATGCTTTCGTCAGACACTACCAATAAAATAGTGACCTTGTACCAAATAGGGTCCAACTTCAAAATCTTTCACAGAAGAATGGGAAGAGTTTCAAGGAGTATGCTCAGCGTTGGCGCGATCTGGCGGCAAGAGTCCACCCACCTATGGTTGAAAGGGAATTGATTGATATTTTTGTTGGAATATTCTAAGGGATGTATTATGATAAATTGCTCAATTGCTCGATGGGTAGTTTCTCTGACATGATACTCATGGGGGAACGAATTGAAAATGGCATCAAAATTGGTAAGATTCAAGCTGGTGAATCGACCTCAGCTGGAGGTGCAAAAAAGGTCTTTGGTGGTAAAAGGCAAGGAGACGTCAGTGCAGTGTATGGTGGTCGAGGACGAGGTAGAGGTCTGAATCAGTACATTCAACAACAGGTTGCTAGTGTGACGATCCCTATACCACAACAACGACAACAACCACAACAGCAACAACAAAGGTATAATCCCGCTCAGAGAAGGATCCAGAATGGGAAGCCGGAAAGGGTATTTGATACACCTCCGTCAACGTATGCAGAACTGCTTCAGACGCTGTTAAGTTTGAATCTGGTTGAGAAGAGGACGTTGGACCCACCCACAGGAGCGCTTCCTTACGGGTATGATACTAGTAAGCAGTGTGACTTTCATTCTGGGGCACCCGGACATGATATCGAGAGTTGTCATGCTTTTAAGCATAAAGTCCAAGATTTGATTGATAGTAAAGTCATTAACTTCAGTAATGATGGTCCCAACATTGTACAGAAACCAATGTCGAATCATGGAGCGAATGTTGTTTTGACAGAAGAGGATTTGGATTTGGTTATGGACGTAAATGATCTGAAGACGCCTTTAAGCTATGTTAAAAGCAGATTGTTGAAAAGAGGGGTCTTCCCCGGATGCGATGAGTACTGTTTGGATTGTCAGACCCGACCAGAGGGCTGTACTGATTTGAAGAGAGGTATTCAGGCCATGATTGATGAGGGAACTTTACAATTTGACCGCACTACTGTTGAGAAACCTGGTGAGGTAAACTGTGAAAAGCAGGGTGAGGTCGCAACAATTACAATTCCACGAAAGACTATTACGATATCAGCGCCCGCCAAGCGGCCAACTATCACGATAACGAAAGCAGGGCCCATCCCTTATGAAAGTACGAAAGGCATCCCATGGAATTATGGGTTGGAAGCTTTTTGCAATGGGGAAAAGATTAATGTGGATAGCCAGCCAGCAGGGGCAGTGGGTAGTCTTGTTGAAGCGGGAGGCATGACCCGAAGTGGTAGAATCTTCACTTCACCCGAAATCGAGGCTAAAAGGATCGCTAGAGGCAAAGCCAAAGCGAATGAAGGAGGACATTCCTAGTCGAAAGAGAAAGAAACATCGGTCAAGGATGTAGAAGAGTTTATGAGGTTGATTTGCAAAAGTGACTATAAGATTGTGGAGCACTTGCAGCAGACGCCCTCCAAAATTTCAATACTATCTTTGTTGCTTTGTTCCGAGGTCCATCGAAATGCCTTGTTGAAAATCTTAGACACATCTTTTGTACCTCAGGAAGTAACTATTAATCAGCTTAAGGGGGTGCTGGTGCATGTGAATGCTGGCCACAACCTGGGTTTTACTGACTTTGATTTGACGCCTAGAGGTCGGGACCATAATATGGCCTTGCACATTTCAGTGGAGTGTCGGGGCACTGTTATGTCGCACGTTCTTGTAGACACCGGATCATCTTTGAATATGTTGCCGAAGAAGGCTATGATGAATTTAGATGTCCGAGGAATCATGTGCACGCCAAGTGATTTGGTCGTGAGGGCTTTTGATGGGACTAGGAGGTCGGTGTTTGGGTCCATAACATTGCCACTCCAGGTCGGGCCGGAAGTGTTTGACACAGTGTTCTACATCATGGACATACATCCAGCTTACAGCTGTTTACTTGGGCGACCATGGATACATTTTGCAGGGGCTGTGACGTCCATGCTGCATCAAAAACTTAAGTACATGGTCGAGGACAGTGTTGTTACTATTTGCGGAGAGGAGGACATTCTGGTTAGTCATCTTTCGTCATTCAAGTACGTCGAAGTGGATGGGGAGATCCATGAGACGCCATGCCAAGCCTTCGAGGGGTTGCAGATCAAAGACAAGTCTCATGTTCCTAGCAAAGGGCCAGAGGTGGCCATGTCTTCGTACAAAGACGCTCAAGCAGTGGTTCAGGCTGGAGTAACCAAAGCATGGGGCCAAGTCTTGGAAATTCCTGTCAAGATGGACAAGTTTGGGTTGGGGTATCGCCCGACATCGTCACCTTCCGCATCAAGCGTGCCAAAGTTCAAAGGACTAGTGGTGATCACTCCAAGTGGGGTCTATTATGAAACAATCAATGTTGTTTCTGATGCTGAAGACGGAGATAGTGACTTCGATATGGACTCGTGGATCAAGCCCGGCGTGCCAGGACAGAATCTGTGCAACTGGTCTATCCAGGAATTTGTCCCAGTGACTACAAAACAGTAATGATTTGTTTTCTCAATTATTGTATAATCCTGTGTCTTACCCGGGGCATAGTAATCTTGCTTTTAGGGCTACTTGCTTATGTGTGTATTTTGTTTAATCATTAATAAAGGCGTTTTTCTCATGCAAATTTTGTGATCCTTGTTTTTCCTGTTTTTGTTTAACAATAAAATGGCAACGTGGTTATGTGCTTTATTTGCATTATTTGAAACATTTAACCATTCTCATTGCAGGATTCATATTTCAGACGACACCGATCACGAACTCCCTATGACTCGCTTCGACTTCGAGCACCCGATATTTCAAGCAGAAGAAGAGATTGTTGAGGATGGTGACTTATCAGAAGAGTTGACTCGACTTTTGAAACAAGAAGAGAGAATCATTCTGCCTCATCAGGACGAAATTGAAATTATCAACATGGGGTCCGAAGAGGTTGTCAGGAATATCCGGATAGGGGCTGCGCTGCAAAGTGATATCAAGCAAAGGCTTATTGAGATGCTGCGGGAGTACAGTGATATCTTTGCTTGGTCTTACAAAGACATGCCTGGGTTGGATACTGATATGGTGGTTCACCGTTTGCCATTGCGCGAGGAATGTCCGCCGGTTAAGCAAAAACTCAGAAGAACTCGACCAGATATGGCTGTGAAAATTAAGGAGGAAGTTCATAAACAATGGGACGCCAGTTTTCTGGCTGTTACAACTTATCCCTCATGGGTCGCTAATATAGTACATATACCAAAGAAAGATGGTAAGGTGCGGATGTGTGTGGACTATCGAGATTTGAATAGGGCGAGCCCCAAAAGACGACTTTCCGCTTCCTCATATTGATGTGCTGGTCGACAACACCGCTCAATTCTCCGTGTTTTCCTTCATGGACGGCTTTTCGGGCTATAATTAGATAAAGATGACGCCGGATGATATGGAGAAAACAACTTTTATTACCCCGTGGGGAACGTTCTGCTACAAAGTGATTCCCTTTGGTTTGAAGAACGCCGGGGCAACATATCAGTGAGCTATGACAAAACTCTTTCATGACATGATGCATAAAGAGATCGAAGTCTATGTTGATGATATGATTGCCAAATCCCAGACGGAGGAAGAGCATCTGGTCAATCTTCTGAAATTGTTCAAGAGGCTTAGGAAATTCAGGTTGAGGCTGAATCCTAACAAGTACACCTTCGGGGTGAGATCTGGTAAGCTATTGGGGTTTATTATGAGCGAAAAAGGAATTGAGGTTGATCCTGCTAAGATAAAAGCAATACAAGAAATGCCAACACCGAAAACAGAAAAAGTGGTTCGTGGTTTTTTAGGGAGATTGAACTACATTGCCTGGTTCATATCTCATCTAACGGCCACGTGCGAGCCATTATTCAAGTTATTGAAAAAAGATCAGGTTGTGACCTGGAATGAAGATTGTCAAAGGGCGTTTGAGAAAGTAAAAGAATATTTGCAGGAACCTCCAATATTGATACCCCCAGTAGCCGGGAGACCATTGATTATGTATTTGACGGTTCTTGAGAAAAGTATGGGTTGTGTTCTCGGTCAATATGACGAGACTGGACGTAAAGAGCATGCGATTTACTACCTGAGTAAAAAGTTCACAGACTGTGAGTCCCGTTACTCAGTGCTTAAAAAAATGTGTTGTGCGCTAGCTTGGGCTGCCAAACGTTTGAGGCAATATATGCTGAATCATACAACCATGCTAATTTCAAAGATGGATCCGATCAAATACGTGTTTGAAAAGCAAGCACTTTCCGGAAGGATTGCCCGATGGCAGATGGTATTGACAAAATACGATATTCAGTATGTTTCTCAAAAGGCTATTAAAGGTAGTGTTCTGTCAGAATACCTAGCTGAGCAGCCAATTGATGATTACCATCCGATGAGGTTTGATTTTCCTGACGAGGATATCATGTACTTAAAAATGAAGGACTGTGGGGAGTCGTTGCCTGATGAAGGTCCAGAGCCGGTTTCCAAATGGCAATTGATATTTAACGGTGCCGTTAATCCCTACGGAAGTGGAATAGGGGCAATCATTACTACTCCCCATGGGTCGTGTAACACCCATTTTAATTATTTAGTCATTTTATTATAATTTTAATTATTATGTGTTGGTGTGCCCTTTGGTGGGGGTGTGTTGGATGATGATTGGTGGGTGTCCCTGATATGGGAGGATTATTGGTGGTGTTTTGGTGTGGATATAATAATATAATAAATAATAGTAATATTGGTGGTGATATCATTATTATTATTATTATTATTATTATTATTGTTATTATTATTAATATTATTATGACTTTTGGTGAGTTAATATTATTATTATTATTATTATTATTATTATTATTATTATTATTATTGTTAGTATTATTATGATTAGTATTATTAATATTTAGTAATATTATATTATTATTATTATTATTAGTTGGGATTAGAATATATAAAATAATATAGAGGAATAAGAGGGGGAGTTATAACGTGAGAAGAGAAAAGGACGATAGAAGTTAGAAGAACGGGAAAGAGAGCGAAGAACGAAGGAGAAGAGGGAAAGTCAGAATTGGCCAACCTTGGAGGATTTCCACCGATCAGAACAATTACCAAGGTAAGGGGAGAGAAACTTGATTGGGATGGTATTTACATGTATAGGGTAGTGGGGATTCCTTAACCCCGTAGGAATGTATCGGTGTATGAAGTTTTATGTTGACATGCCTATAATTGTTGATTGATGTTGAGAATTGGTATTTGATAAACCAATGAGGAATTGATATATGCCGATGTTGATGAATTGTTGTTTTTGGTGAGTTTGGGGTATTGATTGGGTTTACGGTTTTAGGGAAGTTCTGTGTAATCTTTTTGATGTATCGATAGAATGTTTAAGTGTTGATTCTGGAATATGGATTAGGGAGTGATTGGTTGGAATTACGTGCACTATTGATACTGAGGATAAGATGAGGATTAAAGTTGGAATGTTAGGCTTGAATTTGGCTCTGGTAGCACTTCAGAGCAGTAGAAAATTTGGTGGATCGCAACATTCGCTGGGCTTCGCCTGGCGAGTGTTGGCGAAGCTTCGCCTGGCAAACTGTGGCAAGTGGTAGCGAATAATTCTGAATTAAATCCCAGACCAAAAGAGTAGGAACTTCGCCTGGCGAATGCCAGCAAAGGTTCGCTACGGGGATTCGCCTGGCGAATGTCCCAGTGAACGTAGCAGAAAAATGTGACTTTTTGTGACGTTTGGCCTTGAGCTTTGATCTTGTGTGATCCCTTTGGCAATGATGAAGTGATAGAGTGGTGATTGTAGGATTTAATTGGAGTACTTGGTGATAGTAAGTGATCCCTTGATATTTTATTTTAAGTGGATGATTAGTTGGTGTATTCCCGAGTGGTGGGATGTGTTTATACTTGGTGTTAGAATGTGAGATTGCTCACTGTGTGATTTGAATTATATGATGTTGGTGTGTAATATATCTATACCATATGCATTGACGTATGATGATATGATCAGGAGGATCGTGTGCACTTAGTGTGCCTGAATATAATAGTTATGCATTGATGTCGTGCATATCATGGTGTTTGGTGGGATGAATCATATCTCAGGATGAGGGTAAGTGATTCATCCGTACTCCTTGTGGAGAATGGTGGGAGATAGATCATATCTCAGTAGGAGCGTAAGTGATATGTCGGGGATAGATCATATCTCAGTAGGAGCGTAAGTGATTTGTCCAAGGTTCGATTGAATGAACCAATGAGTCGGTACCGCATGCATGGTGTTGAGTTGCATATTTGCATTATAATACGTTATATTGTAATTTGAACAGTAGGTTCGTGATTAGTGTTGTGGGGTGAATATTGGGGTGTTGGTGTGTTTTACTACATTGTTTACATGTATTACATTACCAATATATTTTTGATCATGTTTTCTCACCCCTTTGTTGTTGTTGTGGTCTGTGCTTCTTCGGAACTACAGATAATCTAGATACTTAGCTAGCTTGGATTATGGTGTGCCAGTCGAGTCTAGGATGCTCTGATACGTAGCACGGGACTTGGGTGTTTTTATTTATTTTATGCTGAACTTGTATTTTGTTCCTGTGAACGTATCAAAAACCTTTGTTGGATTTTACTATTTAATATTCCGCTGTATTTGGAGAAAAACCTTTTTATAAGGAAATGTTGGTTTTGCTATGTGATATCCCACTTGGGAAGAAAAACTCTGATGTTTATTTATAATGTTTATTATTTTAATTGTTTTTGGGAAGTGGGGTGTTACAATTGGTATCAGAGCAGGTTGTGTAAGAACAAAGATTGTTTCTTAGTTATATCTCTATGTTTTGATGATAACACTTATGAATTTTGTATTCAAGAATTATATACTCTAAATTTGTTCTAGACTGTTTGCTACAGGTACTAAAGAAAATATTCTTAAAGAGCAAATTTGGATCTAAAAAATGATATTATGAAAGGCTTCAAAGGTTCAAAAGCATCTTAGATGAAGATCTGAACGCTGCCTCCAGAAGAATCTGAGTGATTTCTACTAAAGATTCTGAAGCAGAAGCCTCTAAAGAATAAAAGACTCTGAGAGTTCAGAAGCTTAGTCATCAGAAGACTCTGACGATACTGCGCTGCATAAGTATTGAGAATCTGATATAGAAGACTCTGCTCTGACAGAATTACACGCTCAAGCACACAAACTGCACATACTCTGATTCAGCACAATCTGAAGAACATCCCAAGACTCTGAAGATCCAGAAGATCTCTACTCTGGAGATTCTGAAGATCCAGACTCTAATGCTGATAGCTGAACTTACTTAGTGAAGAAGATTTGAATATGTACGTTGGCATATCTCAGCAGCTCTTTCCTCTTTTATGCTAGACACAAGAACACAGACAACAAGGTTTTATCTGTGCATTCCATTCTAAGGAAAGTTTCTGCAAAGTAAAAGACAAAAGGCATCAGGCTTTTTCAGCACAACCTGTAATGTAAAGACAAAAGGCTCCAGGTTTTTCAGCACAACCTTCAACGTTGAGAAGACTTCATGGATCTAAGTGCCTATATAAAGAAGTCCACTCCATCTTCTTCAGGAACGAACAACTTGCAAAAATCACTCATCAAAGCAAATCTCTCAAAGCTCTTATATTTTATTTTGCTGTAACATTGTTCTTAAACTTAAGAGAAATATCACAATTGTGATAATAGCTTCTTAGAAGCATTCTTACTCTTGTAATAGTTTTACATTGATTGTAAAAGGTTTTCCTTAAGAGGATCCAGTTGAGATCAGTAGCTCTTGAGAAGACTAAGAACAATTGTTCTTAGGTGTTACTATTGTAATCTATTTGATTAAATAGTGAATTAAGTCCTTGACTGAGAAAGGCAAATCACTCTTGAGAGGGTGGACTGGAGTAGTTGAGTTCAACGAACCAGGACAAAAAAAAAATGTGTTTGAATATTGGATTATTTGTCATACTTATTCAACCCCCCCCCCCCCTTCTAAGTAATTTTCTCACCTTCAGTTGGCATCAGAGCTCTGGTTCTGCGTGTGCTACCACTTAACCGTGTCAGTAAAGATCCAATGAGAAAAGTTACTTTGATAAATATCTGTTTTTCATTATGGGTGATACTTCTACATCCAACTGTAACAAATATGAAGGGGATAGAATCGGCACAAAGCCTCCCATGTTTGATGGAGAGAAATTTTATTACTGGAAGGACAGGATAGAAAGTTTCTTCCTTGGGTATGATGCGGATTTGTGGGACTTGGTTATTGATGGCTATGAACATCCTACAAATGAGGATGGCAAGAAAGTTGACAGAAAATCAATGACAGAAGCCTAGAAGAAGGATTTCAAAAATCACCATAAGGCTAGGACAATATTGCTTAATGCAATATCTCATACTGAGTATGAAAAGATTACTAACAGAGAAACAGCTCATGGAATGTTTGAGTCACTTAAAATGACTCATGAAGGAAATTCTCAAGTGAAGGAGACCAAGGCTCTGGCGCTTATACAGAAGTATGAAGCGTTCAAAATGGAAGAATCTGAAAATATAGAAACTATGTTTTCTAGATTTCAGATCCTTACAGATGGTCTAAAGGTTCTGGACAAGGGATACTCTACATCAGATCATGTAAAGAAAATCATCAGAAGTCTACCTACCAGATGGAGACCAATGGTGACTGCCTTGAAGATGGCTAAAGATCTGAACAAGATCTCTTTAGAAGAACTCATCAGCTCACTGAGGAGCCATGAAGTTGAGCTTGAGGAAGATGAACCTCAGAAGAAAGAAAAAGGTAAATCTGTTGCTTTAAAATCTAATAAATCTGCTAAAGCTTTGTAGGTTATTGAAGAAAACTCTGAAGAAGAAGATGAATTATCCATGTTGTCCAGAAGGATCAACAGACTCTGGAAGCACAAGGGAAAGAAGTTCAACAACTTCAGAAAATCTGATCATAGAAACGAATCTTCTGGGCACAGAAGATCTGGCAAGAAAGAAGTTGTATGCTATGAGTGCAAAGAACCTGGGCATTACAAGAATGATTGCCCCAAACTTCAAATAGAAAAACCCAAGAAGAAGGTTGACAAAAAGAAGAAGGTTATGATGGCAACATGGGATGAATCAGATGAATCTGAATCATCTTCTGAATCAGAAGAAGAATGTGCTAATGTTGCACTGATGGCCAGCATAGAAGATCAGGAGGAAGGAACTTCAGGATCTGAATCTGATTCTGAATCTGACGATGACGCTGAAGAGGTAATGGCTAAACTTACTAAAGAAGAACTTATTAAAGTATTATCATAAGTTCTGAAAAGTTATAACAATATCAAACTCAAATACAAGAAGCTGAAAAGCAGTCTTGAATCTGAGATTGATCTTCTGAAGACAGAACTTGTTGAGCAAAAAGAAATTAATCTGAAAATCAAAAATGACTTTGAAACAACTCAACAAGAATCTGAATCTGAGACTAAGTCATGTGAAAACATTTTAGAAAAATATGACTCTAGCTTTCAGAGATTCCTTACTAAGAGCATAGACAGAAGCAAGATGGCTTCTATGATCTATGGTGTTAGTGGGAACAATAGAAGAGGTATTGGATATGAATCTTCATCTGGAAGTAATCCAAAATCTGTTGACAAACTTTTCATCAAGAAGACACCTCTTTACTCTCAATTTAAGTTTGGTCACTTAAATGACATTAAACACACAAGCTCTGAGAAGAATACTTATGTGTTTAAACCCAAGGCAAGTCAGAATAAACATTATGTTGAAAAACAGAAGTTTAGACAAACCTACAAACCAACTAACCCTAAAGGACCCAAGAAGATCTGGGTACCTAACAGCAAAATAATCCCAGTTGCAGATGTTCTTAGCAGCAAGATCTGGACGCCAGTCATGGTACCTGGATTCTGGATGCTCACGACGCATGACAGGAGAAACGTCTATGTTCCAAAGCCTGGAACATAGATCTGGAGGTGACGTGAAGTTTGGAGGGAACCAGAAGGGCAAGATCATTGGATCTGGCACTATTAGAAATGGTAAACTTCCCTCTATTACTAATGTTTTACTTGTTGAAGGGTTAAAGCATAACTTATTGTCCATAAGTCAATTAAGTTACAATGGTTATGATATCACCTTTAATCAAAAATGTTGTAAAGCTATAAGTCAAAAGGATGGCTCTATCCTATTTAGTGGTAAGAGGAAAAACAACATTTATAAAATAAATCTTTCAGAACTTAAAGTTCAAAATGTTAAATGCCTCTTGTCTGTTAATGAAGAGCAATGGGTCTGGCACAGAAGATTGGGCCATATTAATATGAGACGTATATCTCAGATTAATAAACTTAATCTTGTCAGAGGACTTCCTAATCTGAAGTTCACCTCAGATGCTCTTTGTGAAGCATGCCAAAAAGGGAAGTTTTCATAAACATCTTTTAAATCAAAAAATGTTGGTTCTACTTCCAAACCACTAGAATTACTTCATATTGATCTGTTTGGACCAGTGAAAACTGCATCCATCAGAGGCAAGAAGTATGGATTAGTCATTGTTGATGACTATAGTAGATGGACATGGGTAAAGTTCTTAAAACACAAGGATGAGTCACATTCTGTGTTCTTTGACTTCTGCAAGCAAGTCCAGATTGAAAAAGATTTCAAAATTATAAAAGTCAGAAGTGATCATGGTGGTGAATTTGAAAATAAATATTTTGAAAAATATTTTTCTGAAAATGGCATTGCTCATGATTTTTCCTGTCCTAGAACTCCACAGCAAAATGGGGTTGTAGAGAGGAAAAACAGGACTCTGCAAGAAATGGCCAGAACCATGATCAATGAGACAAATCTGGCAAAACACTTTTGGGCAGAAGCAATCAACACAGCCTGTTACATTCAGAACAAAGTGTCTGTAAGACCTCTTCTGAAAAAGACTCCATATGAACTGTGGAAGAACAGAAAGCCTAACATTTCATATTTTTATCCTTTTGGATGTACTTGTTATATACTTAACACTAAAGAAAATCTTAACAAGTTTGATTCCAAAGCACAAAAGTGTTTCATGCTTGGTTATTCTGAACGCTCTAAAGGCTACAGAGTATTCAATACTGAAACACAGATTGTGGAAGAATCTATTCATGTAAGATTTGATGATAAGCTTGGCTCTCAAAAGGCAAAGCAGTTTGAGAATTCTGCAGATAGAGAAGTGATTCTCACAGACTCTAAAGGATCAGAGGAAGAAAAGACTAAAGAGAAGGAATCTGAAGCAACTTCAGATGCTATTCCCCTATCTTTTCAATTGGACAACTTACACATTTCTGAAAGATCAAATGTCAGAGGACCTTCTTCCAGAATCAAGGCATCTCACCCAGAAGATGTGATTATTGGAAAGAAAGATGATCCAATCAGGACAAGATCCTATCTCAGAACATCTGAATCTTCATTGTTTGGCTTAGTGTCAATAATTGAACCAACATCTGTGGATGAGGCTCTGAAAGATAATGAATGGATTATTTCCATGCAAGAAGAGCTAAATCAATTCACCAGAAATAAAGTTTGGGATCTGGTTCCTAGACCTAAAGGATTCAATGTTATTGGAACAAATTGGGTCTTCAGGAATAAGTTGAATGAAAAGGGAGATGTTGAAAGGAATAAGGCAAGGCTGGTTGCTCAAGGATACAGTCAACAAGAAGGTATTGATTACACTGAAACTTATGCTCCAGTGGCAAGGTTAGAATCTATACGCCTTCTTATTTCATTTGCTGCACAGAATAACATCACTCTGTATCAGATGGATGTTAAAAGTGCCTTTCTTAATGGTATTATAGAAGAGGAAGTATATGTCCACCAACCTCCTGGTTTTGAAAGTGAAAACTTTCCAGATCATGTTTTTAAACTAAAGAAATCTCTTTATGGCTTAAAACAAGCTCCCAGAGCTTGGTATGAGAGGTTGAGCAATTTCCTTCTAAAGAAAAATTTTATCAGAGGAAATGTGGATACAACTTTATTCTGTAAAACACTTAAGAAAGATTTGTTGATTTGTCAAATTTATGTAGATGATATTATTTTTGGATCAACAAATATTATGCTTGGAAAGGAGTTTGCTAAATGTATGCAGGCAGAGTTTGAAATGAGCATGATGGGAGAATTGAGATTCTTTTTGGGAATCCAAGTCAACCAGACTCCAGAGTGCACCTACATACATCAAACCAAATATGTTAAAGAAGTTCTGAAGAAGTTCAACATGGTTGATAGTAAGATGGCAAAAACTCCAATTCATCCTACAAGCACTCTAGGTAAGGAAGAGGTAAGTAAGAAGGTAGATCAGAAACTCTACAGAGGTATGATAGGATCTCTTCTATACTTGACTGCTTCTAGACCAGATATTCTGTTTAGTGTCTGCTTATGTGCAAGATTCCAATCAGCTCCTAGAGAATCACACTTAACAGCTGTTAAGAGGATTCTAAGGTATCTGAAAGGTACTACTAACATGGGTCTGTGTTACAGAAGATCTGATGAATTTTCATTAGTTGGATTCTGTGATGCTGATTATGCTGGAGACAGAGTTGAACGTAAAAGCACTTCTGGAAGCTGTCAGTTTCTTGGAAGTCATCTGATCTCATGGTACAGCAAGAAGCAACCCACTATTGCACTATCAACTATAGAGGCAGAATACATTGCTGCTGCTGGATGTTGTACGCAGATGCTCTGGATGAAGAGTCAGTTAGAAGATTATCAGATCTATGAGAGTAATCTTTCTATCTTCTGTGATAATACTTCTGCTATATGTTTGTCAAAAAATCCAATCTTGCATTCTAAGGCTAAACATATAGAAATTAAACATCACTTCATCAGAGACTATGTTCAGAAGGGTGTAATAAATCTAGCCTTTGTTGATACAGATCATCAATGGGCTGACATTTTCACAAAACCCCTTGCTGAAGATAGATTTAAGTTCATTCTGAAAAATATTTGTATGGATCTTTGTCCAGAGTAATATTTATCAGAGGCAACTTCTCAGATGCAAAATGTTTAAAGATCTGAAGTATTTCAATCTGACTATTTGTTCATTTATCTTTAATTAATTTATGTGTGTGAAACTCTGAACTAACAAACTCAGAAGATCTAAACGTTGGAAACGTTTCATTTCTTGAGAGACATCAGATGCACATACAAAGCAAACACGTGTCACTCAGTATCTGAAAAGATGGAGTGCTCTACTGAATTGACGTTTGAGGTATTGCTTTGAAAATTTCATTTTTCTTGGATTTCCCCCCAATTGTCATAATTTTAATTTGAAATGATTACTTTCATTAAATGTTGTATAAACGTGCGTATGTGTCTTTTGATGTGCCCAATGCTTGATTTTTTAGTTGTCTATAAATACCATCTATCACACTATTTTCACACTTTTCACATTCAATACACCTATGTGTTTCTGTTCTCTCTTCAACCTCTACAAAAACCCTAAACCCAAATCAAGATCTTCTTCTTCATCAATGGCTTCTACATCAAATGCTGCTGAAATCTCCAACAAAAATATAATGTACAAGAAACCAGAACGCACTCTGTTCACTCCAGTAGTGGATCTTAAGGTTCTGTGTGAGAGCTTCGTTGATCTTGAATCAATAGAGGAAAATGGGTTTGACCTAACAACTGCCATTAAAGCTCAAGGCTGGGAGAAGTACTTTGAGAGATTGATGGGTCCTGTGTACCCAACTCTTGTAAAGGAATTCTAGATTCACGCTAGCACTGGTCCTAAGTTCATTCACTCATCTGTCCTTGGGAAGGAGATAGTGATTACTGAGAAACTGATCAGGCAACTGTTCAGTTATACAGAATCTGATGGTGTTACAAACCTAGCCTCTTCACGTATTGATATGGCTAAGGTATATGAAGAGATCACTGTAGCTGGAACACCAACAAGTAAGGTTAAAGATCTGAAACCTATCTATAGGATCTGGGCAAAGATATTTATGAGTACAATCTTTCACAGAAAGTCAACCAACTCACCAGACTATGTGAGTTCAGAGCATCTGTACTTCATGTACTGCATCAGCCAGAATGTTAAGGTAGATCTGCCCTATCTGATCTTCAGTCATCTTCTGACTCATGTCAAAGAGACTAGAGAAGAGGTCAGAGCTAAAGCTGGGAAAGTTAGAACTTGGATACCTCTGGGAATACTTATTTCAGACATCCTTGTTGAAAACAAGCTGGTAAAGCATCTGACAGATGCCAAGATAACAGAGGATCTTTCATACATCATTGGATCTGAGATAAATGGACTCACTCTGAAAAGGATGAAAATCATTTTAGAGCTAAATGGTAAACAAAGGAAGATAAACTCTGAGGAGGTTAATGGCAGAAGGATACCCTTAGAAGACTTTCCAATGTTTAGTGCAGATGAACCAAAGAATATTGTCTGGACTTACATTGCAGAGTGTCTGAAGGAAGGAATTCCTCTACCTGCTAATCTTGTTCAGAAACAAGGAGAAGAAATTCCCAATATGATGAAGGAAAGGCGTAGTAAGAGAAAAGCTGAAGAAGGATCGGTTCAGAAGAAAAGGAAAGTATCTGAAGTTCCAAGGAAGAAGAAGAAAGGAGCAAAGAAAGCCAGAATCAGTTCTAGAGATGCCACTCTGGAAGAGATTAGAGACACTATTCATCAGGTATTAACATCTGATCCTACACCTGCTGTTCATTCACCCCTTTCATCACCACAACTCTCTCCAAACCTTAGACAAAGAACTTCTAAACCCAAACAATCTGCAAATCTTTCATCTGAACCAGTACATTCACAACCATTTTCTGTACCAATTCCCTCTGAACCCCAACCTCATATTACATCTGAACCCCCTCAAACAATTCAATCAGAAATTCCACAAACTCAAACACTTCAATCAGAAATTCCACAAACTCAATCAATTCAACCAGAAATTCCACAAATAGAAATTACTCAACCTGAAATTTCACAAACAGAAATTCCTCAAACAGAAATTCCACAACCAGCAATTTCACAACCTGAAAATCCCCAATTAGAGATTCTCCAACCAGAAATAATCATCTCAGAACCAAACCAACCAGAGACTGTTCAAACTGAACACTCTGAACAACCAATTCCATCAGAAGATCCAAATCTTTCTGACAATATTCTGGATATAGAACCCCTCAATCAATCCATTATCATTTCTTCAACATCTATTCACTCAGAAGAATCTTTTGATTGTGAATCATTTGATTCATCTGATTTTGAACCAGAATCCCTCAAACAAGCACGTTCTGAAAGTGCTATGAAGGAACATGTTAACATTTCCATGTTTCATACTCCACCAAACTCCCCACCTCAACCACAACCATCTGAAATTCAACCATCTGAAACTCAAACATCTGAAACCCAAACCATCCCTCAACCATCTGAAACCAATCTATCTGAAACACAAACCATTCCTCAACCATCTGAACTCCCTCAATCTGACATCCAAACATCTCAACCAACATCACCTCAACCACAACCATCTGAACCTACACCATCTGAACCTACTCCTGTTAACACTCCTAATCCTAATCCCTCTGAACAGTCTGAACAGTCAGATCTAGGATCATGTGTTAATGCTATGTTTGAAATATTCAAGAAGGAGATAGATTCTGAATATGCTCGTGTTAAGGATGTGTGCATGTCAAGTTTTGATCCAACTGTTTCTAATGCTGCTTGGAAGCGTTTCATCTGGATGTTCAACAAAGCTGATTTAAAAGTTATAGCTAAATGCTCTAAGCTTGCTAAGACTCAGTTTGCAGAATTAATCAAGGTAACTCTGATGAACATGCCTCCTCCTCCTCCTGTGTTACTTCTGGAAGCTGCTCCTCTAGAGGCTCCTGAATCTGAAATGGTTGAACAAGCATCTGAAGAGAACCAGTCTGAAGAGAACCATGCTGCTACTGCATCTGCTCCTTCTTCATATGTGGTCACAGAGCTTGTAAACGATGTCAAAGAAATAAAAGATTGGATGATCAAGCAAGAGAAGACAACTGATGAGATCAAGACCTGGATGTCTAAGCAAGAAGAGTCAACTGCCAAAATGACAGAGCTTCTGACCCTTATTGCCTCACGTCAGACTTAGCTTTATTTGATGTTTTTGCACATGTTATTGCTTCTGTTGTTTTGTTTTACTATTGTGTTATGTTTTTTTGGCATCTGTCTGTTTGACTGTGAACTTTGATATGTTTAATTAAATGTTGATGTTTTTGCTTCTATATGCTTCTTTTCTTCTGTATCTTTATGTCTTTAAAAATCTTTTTGATTATGACAAAAAGGGGGAGAAAAAGAGAATCTGATTGTTCAAACTATAAGCAATTTCTAAAACTGAAATTCAGACATTTTATTAACTTACCTTGAATTTAAGTCTTTCAGATTACATTGATATATCTGACATGATTCATTGAAGTTACCCTGAGAATTTTCCAACCAGAACCTGATCTTCAAAGCAAATCTGAGTATTCAATCAACTCTGATAGCTTACTCTGATACCTTTACTCTGGAAGATAATTCAAGCAAGATGATAACCAGGCGCTCTGACTGAAGGAAGTCTTAATTATCTGGTATCTGTCGCTACTGCGAAAATCGGCGCTGGCTTGACAGGAGAGTCGCCAACGTGCGTTATTTATCCCAAAGGAGGGAAAGGAAACGCTCGAAGTAAACCTCGCAAAGACGGGAAAAGGTATGGTCATCGCAACCAAAACCTGGATTCGGAAGTCGGTTACGCAAGGGGAAGGTATTAGCACCCCTCACGTCCATCGTACTCGATGGGATCCACGCTTGGTGTTTATAAGGAAAAGGGTGTGCTTATCTATCTACGCTAATGGTCAGTCTAAAAAGAAAGGAAAAGGACAGGACTCGACAGAACATACGGTGTTCTGGGCCTACGTACTCCCTCGTGCAATGGGAAAGTCAGAGTCAACGTAGTTCGACTACCTACGTCTAAACGGGGGAAAGGTTGCTCGCCAGGACATCGCATCTTGTGCCTACGTACTTCCACACAGCATGGAAGATCAGAGCAAACGTAGCTCGACTAACTACGACTAACCTGGGGGGTTCTCACACAGCCGTGAGAAGATAAACTGATTTCAAAGGTTCGGGAACCTACAACTACGATCTGGTCTCAACTGCACTCGGGCAAGAGAAAAGGGTAACAATCAGTCGTCAGCGGGAAAGTCTCGATCGCACAGCCGCGAGAGAACAAAGGTTAGTTGTTAGTGTGCTCGCTAGGATATCGCATCCTATGCCTACATATCCTCATCTGGTACGAGGAATCAGAGCAGCTGTAGTTCGACTAACTACGACACAAACTACTCAAGAGCTCCTACTGAAAGGAAAGGAAAAAGACACCCTAAAACTATAGCTAAAAAAGGGGAATCTACCTACTTGTTATCATGCCTGGTTGACCATCCTAATGTCTATCATAACGACTCCGCAGCGAAGAAGTTAGAGCTCCTAAGGGATCATGGCAGCAGGACCAAACAGCAAACAGGAATCAACTGCAAAGTAAAAGAAATACTGGAAATATGCATGAATGCAACGACTAAACAAACAAGGCGCAAAGGCCGCAAACTACAGAGGTAAGGGAGCTCAGCTCTACCAAATACCAGCAAGCAAAGCCACTCAATAACAAACAAGCAGAAGGAGGACCACCTCAACTTCTCATGCACACAAAACCTATTTCTAAAATGCACCTATCTCAGAAACATCTAGATGAACCCCTAAGTCTAATGCAACACAGCACCACACAAGTCAAACAACACAAAGAGAAGGCGAGCCAGCCTGACAAACCCCCATCTACAAAACAAGAAACTACCCCTGAGCAGGACCCCTAAAACAAGCCTCTGATCTATCCCTGCACAAAACCCTATGCAAAACCTTAAGCAAATATCTAAGCAAAACTCTAATCCAAAACCCTAAGCAAGAGGAATCAATCCCAGTCTCCAAGCTTCAGAACAAGCTTACCAAAGAAAGGGAGCTAAGCAGACAAACTCATAGTGCCTTCCTCAGGAAAGTACCAGGAGGTTACCACTCAGGAATCATATCCTATGCGGCTCAACAACTGTGAACGGTTTACATTCCTCCTCAGGAGAAACTAAACTCACACGAAGGCTCCAGCATCATTGGATGTTTGAGAAATCCTATCTGAACTAAGGGAACTAAGTGGACAGACCCATAGGACCTTCCTCAGGAAAGTACTAGGAGGCTTCCACTTAGGAATCGTATCCTATGTAGCTCAACAACTGTGATCAATTTACGTTCCTCCTCAGGAGAAACTAAACTCACATGAAGGCTCCAACATCATTGGATACTTGAGAAATCCTACATAAACTAGAGGAACTAAGTGAACAGACCCATAGGACCTTCCTCAGGAAAGTACCAGGAGGCTTCCACTTAGGAATCGTATCCCATGTGGCTCAACAACTGTGATCAGTTTACATTCCTCCTCAGGAGAAATTAAACTCACATGAAGGCTCCAACATCATTGGATACTTAAGAAAGAGGTGAGAAGAAAGAATGAAAGTCATTCATGGTGCCTTCCTCAGGAAAGTACCATAAACTCCCTTCAAACTTCAGAATCTCGAACCTCACAAACAGAGAACAAGCTCCTAGACTAGGCCTCAATCCAATACATCCTTGCAAGCTCCAACAGGACTTCATCCAGCCTCCATCTTCAAGAAGAAACCACAGACCCTCAAACCACAAGAAACTATCTCTGAAGTTCAACCACAGTTGAACTTCAAAGTCAGAAGCCCTCAAGATTTCTCCTATCTTCAAGCTCAGACAAAAAATAACAGAACATCCTACAAAAATCTATCAAAAATCTAGGGGAAACCTACATGGCTCTATGATCCCAAGATCAAATCTCAAAGCCTAAGTCAAATTCTAAGGCTACTAAACAATCCCTAACATATGAATGGTCAAGGGTTACCAACAAGTTGTGAGGTCTCTATTCTCTAACCCTAAAACAATATCAATCATCCTCTAAAAAATCTATGGGGAATATGCATTAGTCTAGTATAACATGCTAAAAAACCAAAGCAAAATTCATTACCAGATGAAAGAACTAAAATCAACAAGGCAGACGTGCCACAAACCAATTATTCAATATCAATGACAATGCAAAAAATGCAATTTGAAATGAAAATGCATGATTAAGCTAATGTTTTTGTACTGTAAAATTCTACATTGAATTACGAGTCTACAGAAAAAAGAATGGAATTATTTGATCGAATCTACTATTTTTTATGAATTTTCTGATAATATGCATGAACTAAAAGATATTAAAAAGTCATTTAAATGGAAAATATGCTAAAAATAGCAAACAAAAATAAAATGGCATTTTTATATAATTTTCTAGACATTATTATTGACCTATAGCAAAAAGAAGAATTAAAAAACATTGATTTTTCTATTTTATATGATTTTATTAAAATGCTAACAATATAAAAGAAATCAAAGAAAAAGAAGAAATGAATAAAGGGGAGGGGGTGTCAAAATGAATTCGCCCAGTTGAAATCCTAAGTGGGCCAGAGAGGGGTGGTGCACCTAGCAAACGGCACAGGCCCAATATGAATCAGGAATTCAGTTGAAAGGGAAAAGAGAAAAAAACGCATGGGGTGCAATTAGCAAGTTTTTTAAGTGTAAATCTTGGAATGGGCTTCACGGGGGGTGCGAATAGTAGTCAGGGCCAAGGCCCAATCCACTTCGTCACTCAGCTTTCACACAAGGGGGTGAACGAGTAATTGGAGGTGAGCTTCAGCAAACGAGATTGGGCTTTGACCCAATCTGAAACCCTAGTCCAAAACACTAACAACAAAACCCTACTTCCTTCCCCATCCTCTCGTTACTGTTCACCCAAACTAACCTAGCCGTTCCCTCATCCTCTCTCTGCAACTCCTCTAACCTAATCTCAAGATTCTTCAACCAAACCCTCTCATATCAACTCACAAAAACAAGCAAACAAACTAAAGAATCCTAATCTCAACGAAACGATATCATCTAAATCCATACGATCAAACAGAAGAACTAGCTTCACACTTAGATAATGCATACCTGGAGACGAATCAAGAACCAATTCGTGGAGTTCTTAAAGCTTCAAAGGAGGTCGCCGCGAGAGAGACTAGGATCTGGAGGTTCCCTGGGAGTTACTTGTTCGAACGATCTTGAGAAGATAATAGGAGATCGTTCTGGAAAAACTGAAAGTTGAAGGCCGCTGGAAAATTCTGGAAGAACAATGAAGGTTTGACCTTGTTCTGGGAAAATTGCGTTTGAAGCGTTCTGAAGATCTTGGAGAAGTTCTGGGAATCTCAAGTGTCCTCACGATCTGGAAACGGAGGAAGGTTGAAGATGTTGGAAACGTGAAGAACAAATGAAGGTTTGAAGAATTTCTGGGTTTTCTGGAGATTTTCTTTGAAGATTGATGGATGAATCTGGGCGAGATGATGCAGTTTCTGGCGACGTTGAGTTCTCCGGTAAGGTATAGATGAAGGTGGATGGAGGAAGATCGGAGAAGAACGAAGCTTTTCTGGGGATTCTGGACAGAAAATTAGTACCGGCGATGGTTGCGGTGGCCGGTGACGGTTGGGGCTGCCGGCGGGAGTTGGTTAAGGAGGATGCATGGCCGCCGGTGACTCTTCCGGTGAGGTCAGTGGGGAGTCTGCATGTGTGGCACGTGGCCTGAGAGGCGCTGGCTGGGGGGACACGTGGTGAGAAGCGCTGGCAGAGGGAGAGGGTGAGTGGGTGAGGTGTCAGCTTCTGGAAAATTCTGTGGTGTGGTGGTGGGGCCTGAGTGCAACGCGTGGCGCCCCTTTTATAGTGACAAGTGTCACTTTCTGTGGACAAAACGGACAAAAACGAATTGGACCCTGGGCCTTCAAAATTCTCTTCTGGGCCCATACGAAATAATGGCCAAAAAACCCTAAAAAACACTTGAAAAACTGATTAATAATTCTGAATAACATGCTTAGACCTAATTAAAAAGTAATCAAAGATTAAACCCAACTAACTCTAAAACAATTAATTAAATGAACTCAATTATCCCTAACTAAAAGATTAAATCCTAAAAAAGGTGATTAATATCTAATTAACTCTATTTAAACAAAAATGATTAAAACTCTACTAATTTCTATAAAATTCTATTTAATTTCTATAAAATTCTATTAAAATTCTAATGAACTCTACACTATTTATTTAAAACTATTAAAATTCTATTTAATTTCTATTAAAATCCTATACTATTATTTAACACTATTAAAAAAGCTATTATTAATAAAAGAAAACTATCTTCTCTTTATATTATCCTAAAAACAATTAAAACTATTTAAGATCTTTTATATTCAAAAAATGATTTAAAAACGTATTAAACCAATTAAAACCTATTTAAATTCTAAAAAAAAACTATAAAGCTCTAGAAAAAGATTTAAGCTATTTAAAAAATGTTAAAAATCTATTTAAATCCTAAAAAAATGATTAAAAGCCTATTTAAAATCCACAAAAGTCTATTAAGCCCTAAAAATGCAAACAGAGGCCAATAACCAACATAAAAGAGCGCGCGAGACCAGATCAAATCGAACAGAGAACCCCGGGCATCAGAATATCCCAAAATCACTATGCCAGCTAAAAATCACCGAGGAGCACACAATTTCCCGAAAAATAAAACCTTGATGATCTGGACTGGATCTGCCATATCTAGTAAATGAAAACCAAGTTGTAACCCTGATATCCTCTGTCTATGCACAAATGTCATGCGTCTGATTTGCGAATATGAATTTAAACCACGAGTCAGATAGGAGAACCGGTTGGTCAAATTTTAGGGTGCAACAGCTGCCCCTATTCAAGCGACTTGGACCTGAAGGGTTTGAAGAGCGCTCAGCCTTCAAACCTTCAGAGGTACGAAACGGTTGAATACAAATAAAACCCGAAAATTTGCCAACCGTGAGAATATACTGTAAACTGCTTGGGGAATAAAATCCTGAAACGAGCCTAGCCGTCACAGCAACAAAACTGATCAATCATCTGATAAAGAACTCCTGATTTGAATGCCAATTACCGGTGATACCCCATATAACAAACCCGAGGGTTGCCACAAAACACCTGATCCTTTCACATTGCCTACTGATAGGCAGGAAGAGAAATATACTCACATCGTCCAAAGATGGACGGGAAGACACCCTGAATGGAGGAAACACCAATACTCACATCGTCTAAGGGCAGACGGAAAGACACCCTGATTGATGAAACGAATCAATACTCACATCGTCTAAGGGTAGACGGGAAGACGCCATTAATCTCCATACTCACATCGTCTAAGGATAGACGGGAAGAAAGCCTGATCACATACTCACATCGTCTAAGGATAGACGGGAAGACGCCATTAATCTCCATACTCACATCATCTAAGGATAGACGGGAAGAAAAGTCTGAAATTCAATACTCACATCGTCTAAGGATAGACGGGAAGACGCCATTAATCTCCATAGTCACATCGTCTAAGGATAGACGGGAAGAAAGCCTGATCGCATACTCACATCGTCTAAGGATAGACGGGAAGACGCCATTAATCTCCATACTCACATCGTCTAATGATAGACGGAAAGAAAACCTGCTCGAATACTCACATCGTCTAAAGATAGACGGAAAGACATCCATAATCCCGAAGGAAAACTATCAATACTCACATCGTCTAAGGATAGACGGGAAGACACCCTTAATCTCCATACTCACATCGTCTAAGGGTAGACGGAAAGACACCATCAATCTCCATACTCACATCGTCTAAGGATAGACGGAAAGACACCATTAATCTCCATACTCACATCGTCTAAGGATAGACGGAAAGACATCTTGATCGATACTCACATCGTCTAAGGATAGACGGAATCATCAATACTCACATCGTCTAATGGTAGACGGGAAGACGCCATTAATCTCCATACTCACATCGTCTAAGGATAGACGGAAAGAAAAGCCACTTATTGGGGGAACACATCGTCAATATGAATTGACGGGAAGAAAATTCTGCCGATACCAGATGACTGATTGATCGAAGCACAACTATTGTATGATCTGAAATACAAATAAACCGCTGAATCGTCTGAACACTGCTGCTGGATAAATGCCCCTGAACTGATCACAGAGTAACTCACGCGCCATATGAGGCTGGTAGAAAACCTGACTTATGCTTCGTATGCATATGCATATGCCTTAATCTTTCTACGGCGTAATGCTCCATTCAGGATGGAAATGCTACGCATTTTGAAAATGACATGCAAGTATGATGCAAATATGATGATGCATGCAATATGCTAATGCAGGCTCGAGCTGCCGGAGAAAGCTGGGTACAGAAAACCACTTCAGCAACATAAATGCTGAAGACGAAGCCAACTCCGCTGGGGATAAACCGGATATCACAGGATTATCCCAGCAAAATAAATGCTGGGAGAGTGAAATCAACTCCGCTGGAGATATTGGGAGCTTGACCGAACACCTCGACGAAGTAATACCCTGCTGGGGAATATAACTCCGCTGTGAAATAGCAGATGTGCCGAGTATGATTGGACTCCTCTGGGGATAGCTTACCCATACCAATGAAAAATTGGGCTTTGCTGGAGAAAATAGACAGAGCCCTCCTGCGTACTGATGAAGCTCGGATCTGGAGACTGATGCGCCAACAGGGATGGGCCTCATAGTGATCGCCAACATGGATCTATGCTTTTAGGCTATCTGTGATGGGTCAGGTACAACTGACGCTGGAAAACATTCTGCCTGAATACACAGTCTCCTGGTGGAAGAGTCAAGGGATAGTGACACGACTTCCCGACATTCGCCTCACACTCGAAAATTGGCTGAATCTGCTCGAATAACTCTGAATGACCCTGCTGATACGGAGAAGACCAATCCTTTCGCTTCTGATATGCCCCAGCCTGCGGGACCTCTGTGGGGATAGTCCTTGAAAGGAAAACTGCAAGTTTGGTCCTTGATAGTCTGACATGACATGCCCCGGCGTTCTGAACTTCGGAGAGATGCTTCACATCAAATGCTCCTCGAATAAAGAACAACCTCTGCGCTCTTAAGATGGTCTGCCCCTGACTGCAATGACCTTGCTCCTGATTATCCGATTCAGAGTAGTGCCCCTGACTACAACACATTTACCTGAATCTCAACCTGATTGCCCCAGGCTAACTGACTTCGAATGGCTGACCTGACTGGGGATCACTATAATAGCTTGCCCCGGCTTGCGGAACATTCGGGCGCTCTGCATTTTATCCTGACCATACCTTCCATGGTAGAAAACTTTCCTGCTGTCAAGCGCTTACTCGCAAGTAAAACAAGTTGTTCTGCGTAAAAGACATATTAATGCAACACATATGACAGCTTTGACATCCCATCTGTTCACTGGGAAAAGGAAAAACAATTTATGGCATATAATGCACAAAACATTTATCAAGAATATCAACATCAGTACCAACATGGTAAGAGGAACCCTTTTAGGAGTCAGAACCGACGCGACCTTTACCGGAGTGTGCTTTCGAAACAACCTGCTTCAATTAGGACTTTTGAAGGTTGTAACGTGGTCGGGTTCACGGTTTGGAAGGAAAGGATAAAGGCTCAAAGTTTATTTTAACCCGCCCATTCTTCTTGATGTTCTCCGATCCTATGTTCAGCTAATTCGACCTTAGCACTCACCTCTCAGAGGTTGAAAGGTAGGAGTGATAGTTCGAGAAATTATGGATTTTGGAGTGACAGCTATGCACCTTTCGTCTTTGACACTTGAGGTTACACGACTCGTATTTCCTTTGAGGACTTTTCTTTTGATCCTTTTCATCTTTTTCTTTTCTTATCCCTAACTTTTGCCTGGACTGACTCCTTTTGAGTTTCTTTTGATTTTTTTTTTTATAAGTCCAGCGGGATGCGCTCATTTTTGCCTAAGTCATTTGTTTTCTTTTCTTGACTCAGCGGGCTTTTTTTTTTGCTTTCTCCTTTTTTTTTCCGAACAAGTCGTGTGACACTGGTTGTCTGACTCCTTGGAGAATGATGTGACTGTCTCACTCTTGATTTAACCATTGTGGTTTTTTAGGCACGACCTCTAGGGGTGTGATTGATCCTCGAACGGACACTCTTTTCACCACTTGAACGCTCAGCCAAATTAGCTAACACCTACCCTGCCCCAGGTTAAGATTGAGGGTTTTTCTTTTGTAGAAAGAAACTCCTACTACAAGGCTCAAAGGGGTTGACAAGGGATTATCTTCCTTATAACTCCGGTGTTTAGGGATTTGAAACAATGCCTGTACATCATCAACAGGTTTTATTTCAAAAGCATACAATCTGAAGCTGCATGTCGTTCATTTTCGTCATCCTCCCCAGATCCTTCTTAACCAAGCGTTGGTCATTTGTAAAAACAATTAGTGAACACGACTGGATTTAGTCAAAACATGCATATTTATTTCATTATCATCAATTGAATGAAAACAACAAGTTTTACAAACAAGATTGCAAATTAACAGGAAAGAAACTACAAATGTAAAGAAATGACAAGATAAAACAAAGAAAAATGCTAGCTTCCGAGAACCGGGCTTTCGCATCTGTCCTGCTGCTGAACCAGCTATCTTCACAATCAGTTATTAGAGACAATTTGATGTTGTCCTGATCTGTTTTCAACAACTCAACCAAATTATAGAGCCCCTTCCCCTTATTCAGATGATTTTGGGACCTTCTCGCCCGAAGCTAATTGCCGCACTATCAAGTAGATCCTGCACTTTGTGCTTGAAGGCCAGACAATCTTCAATGTTGTGCCCCTGTGCTCCCGAATGGAAATCACAGCGCTCCTTGATATCATACCCTGCCGGAGGCGTACCTGTCAGTGGAGCTAACTTCCTCTTCTCAACCAACTGCAATCGTAGCAACATCTGAAGAAGTTCGGCATACGGCATCGGAGGCACCTTAAATACCCTTAATGGCCTCTGATTTTGAGCTTTTCGCTGATTGGGACGCTGCTGACTCTGCCACTGTTGAGATCGTTGCTGTTGTTGCTGGTACCGGGTTGACTGTTGTACACCCTTCGTAGCAAATACAACATCGGTTTCTTGACTTTCACTGTACTGATCAAGGCACTCCTTATGCTTAGCCATTTTCTTTCTCAGATCTGCCCCAGGAATAGGCAACAGTTGTGGGCATGGAGATTCTGACGCCATGGAGTCCAGGATACGCTTCTGACCCACTACAGCTTTAGAAACATCTGTCATCTTAGCATCGACTGGGATAGGAGCAATACGTACAACCACACTGCTCGGCGTAAATTCAATATCGTGCGAGTCAATCAGGTCTTGAACATTGTGCTTAAAAGCATGACAACCCTCAATGTCGTGTCCGAATGCCCCAGAATGAAACTCACATTGCTTACTGGCATCGTACCCATGAGGAAGCGCTCCTGTGGGTGGATCCAACGTTCTCTTCTCAACCAGATTAAACCTCAATAAAGTCTGCAAGAGCTCAGCATATGTTGTAGGCGGTGTCTCAAATATTCTCTTTGGCTTCCCTTCCTGGATCCTCCGTTGAGCCGGATGCACCCTCTGTTGCTGCTGCTCAGGTTCCACATGCATAGATGGCACGAGCTTCTTTATTGCGGCTTCAAATAGCTGATCATCCTCTTTCCTAAGCACATTCCTGACAACCTCCATGATCAAGCTCATTTGGGTCTTTAGCTGACTATTTTCCTCTTTGAGGATCTTCTGCTCCAGACGCATCTCTTGCATGTCTCTCATCATCTGCCCCAGCTGGCTTCGGACTTCAATCAATTCAACCTGATTCTGTTCCATCTCTCTGAAGGAATTCCTGCAACAAACTGGACGATGAGGAAATGAGACCCACGGTTCTGATGTACCTGTTAAATGATAACGCAATGCAGAAAGCAAACACATATTCAAGACAAGGCAAAGAGAAACTCAAGCTATCAGCACACAGACGAACATCTCCCACACATGTACAACCAACAAAAGCAGTACGTAAGCACAAATGAGTACGAATACAATGACCCCAGCCAACAATCCTGGTGGTGGTTAGCAAATACTAACGTACAGAAGCTAAACGGATTAAGCAGGGAAAACAGATGCGACACCCGGTACAAAGACCTCTAGAAACATCTCCCATACCCAACTGAACTCTCCGTTTGCCAATCTTCAGAACACACACTTCCCGAAGAGTCTTCCATGTCATTAACTGACGAACCCACACAACCGGATGACGGAGAATTATTAATCTGAACAAAACCCTGGGGCGTGATGCAAATCCGGCTAGAGTCTAACAGATCCTGAACCTGACTTCTAAGCACTTTACAATCATTTGTTGAATGCCCCCGTGCCCCAACATGGTACTCACAGCGGGCGCTGGCATCAAAACCTGGAGGATACGGTGGAATCACCGGCTTAGTCTCTTTCGGCACTATCAATCCACTCCTGACCAGATCTGGCAATAACTGACTGTACGGCACCGGTAGCTGAGTAAACTACCTTTCAGGTTTCCTTGGTCTTCGTGGGGCATGCTGACGCGATCGACGATAGGATGACCGTTGACTTGAAGTATCTGAAAACCGATCCTGAGATGCTAGAGATTCTGAGATGACGTCATTTCCTTCTTCCCACTCTTCTTGAGAACTGACAACTGACTCATTCTTATCAAATGGGAAATAAGGAACATCTCGAAGCTTTCCGCTCTTGAGTCCTCTCTCAACAAGCTCTCCCATTCTCATCAGGCCCACAAAGCTTGTGCAACCGAACAATTTGTCAAAATAATGGCCTTTCAGAGTACCCAAGAAGATGTCAACCATTTCTCTTTCCGGAAGCGGTGGTTGAACACTAGCAGCTAATTCTTTCCATCTTCGCAAATACCCTCTGAATGATTCATTCTCCGCCTGAGATAATTCTTGTAGATGTACGAGACTAGGAGCCAAATCCAGGTTGTAATCGTACTGCTTCATGAAAGCTCGGGCTAACTCCACCCATGATCGAATCAAATTACTCTCTAACTGCACATACCACCTCAAAGATGCTCCAGTCAGACTATACTGAAAGCAATGGATCATCAACTTGTCATTTCGCACAAACGAAGTCATCCTTCGACAGAACATCATCAAATGCAGCTTCGGACAGCTATCTCCCGTGTACTTTTCGAACTTCGGCACTTTGAACTTGTAAGGCAACACCAGATCAAGAACCAAACACATGTCTACAGCATCCAGGTTAACAGCATCTTTCACTTTCAAGGCTTTTATTCCTTCTTCCAACACTCGGAGTCTTCTATCCTTTTCGAGAGCTCTTGGATCTACCATCCCGGCCATTGGAATATCTCTTCGGTAATTCATCACAGAGATAGCAACACCTTGATTGTTAACAGGAGGAGGACATTCATTTCGGGCAACAAACTGCTCATGTCGATCTCGGTTCTCAACAGTAGGCTGTACGACTTGGTCTGCAGTAAGGTTGTTCGGGAAGTCTTCCATAGAATCATGCTGATGGTTGGACGCCATAGTAAACCTTGTCAAAGTGTTAGGAGCCTGGAAACTGCCTTCGGACATAGCTGTCGATTACCTGTAACTGACTACACTGCTTGATTCTGCTCAACTCTGCTTCAGCCCCTTGGTCGTCTTCAACACTCCACTTTTGCCTCGAACAATCCCCGAGAATCACCCTCTGGTGGAAACAAAGGCTGGATAAGTGCTCTGGCCTGCTAGAGAAATGCTATGCAATATGATTTATGCAAACAGAAATACAAAAATGCTAACGTGCATGTGTGCATTGGAGATATTTCCCCTCCAATTCCAGTGTCAGTGGTAGCGAGACAAGATAAACCATAAAGACAATATTTAGAAAAACCCTCATATATTTATTGGAATATCAGTCTTGTCAAGATGTTACATAACTATGCTCCATACAACTGATATGATAAAGGAGGATCCCAACCAACATGTCTGGTGGTGATCTCAACATAGAGAATACAAGAGAGAAATCAAGTGCGGGTACGGTTGCGGAAATCCTCAACCAGCTTCTTCGTCTCTGGGTGATCCGGTCGATAAATCAAACCTTCTATCAACTGATCCCTTTTTCTGACCGTCCCCTGGATGTCTCTGACAAAGTCTTCCCAAGCCTTATCATGGGCACCATCCCCAGGTTTGGGTCTCTTGGCGTCTGCTCTATGCTGAAAATCTTCCAAATTCTTCATGGCATCAATCAGTTTGCGCTCGGCCTCGTATCGGCGGCATGCTTCTTCTTCAAGCTCTTCAGTCTTCACTTTGACCTGTTCTTCTAACTGAGCAACCTATGTCTTTAGCTCTTCTTCCCGTCCCTTGCGTTTGGCCATAGTGAGATCCCAGTGCTCTCTGAACTTAGCTAGCTTCGTGTAGGCCCTTTCCAGCTCCTGCTTCTTAGTAGCCAATACACTGCTAACTGAGTCTACATCTAACTCCAGACGCTTCTTGGTTTCAGTTAACTCTAATAACGTAGTCTTCAGATGTTTCAGAGTTTCGGCCTGTTGCTTGGAAAAATATCCTGTTTCAATCTTTTCATGACGAAGCTGGGCATTCTCCTTCTCTAAAGCCTCTTTAGCCTTTGCTAGCTCTTCTTTCTCCGCCATCAGCTACTTGTATACCTGTACGTCTATCGTGGTGGGCTCCTCCACCGGAGAAGGATACAATGGCTGAACTGCAGGATAAGGCATAAGGAATTTTGTAGCTCGCTCACGAATCCATTCCACATACGGGCCAGGAACTCGAGTATCCCCTCTGCTACCTGAAGGTTTCCCTCTCTTGTGCAGGTTCTTCCATGCCTTCTCAAGCTTGGTCAACATCTCTTTCCCTATTGCCCTAGTGAGATACAGAGATTCCTGTATCTCCTCGGGCTTCGGCGCTCCCTGAGGTGCATACCCAAACTGCCTGATCAATAAGGAAGGGTTGTAATTGACACACCCTTTCCTTCCTATTAAAGGAACATTTGGGAATCCTTCGCATCTGAGTATGACCTCAACTCCGAATACCTCTTCGTTAACCCACACGACATCCTCAGAAGCCAACCCCATCAAGCGCTCCGGCCATCCTAAAGACTCAATAGAGGTGACAAAAGGGCCTGACTTAGGCATATGACTGGTGAACCACCTGCACAGGAGAGGTACACAGCAAGACACATTCCTTCCTCGCCGCTTTTCATTTTGGTAGTGAGTTGAATGGTGGATATCTCCCAGCAAAGTAGGAACTGGGTTCTTTGCAGCCAAAATATAGAAAGCATCGGCATCAACAAAATCAGGAATGTTCGGGAACAATACGATGCCATAAACACATACAGCAAGGATGGAGTCAAAAACAACCCAGCCACCTTCCTTGGCATACTCCCGAGCCTTCTCCACCAAGACATCCAACGGAAATCCCCACATATCTCCTCTTCTGATCATCTTCCCTGTCAGCTCAGACTCTCTTAAGTACAGGATAGCAGAAAGCTCAGCCAGATTAGGCTTAGCGTCCGTACGATAGAAAGGCATCTGCTCGTGGATCGGTATATCCAAGAGTGCAGAATACTCTTCCAGGGTAGGAGCCAAAACAAAGTCAGGAAATACGAAACACCTGAGCTCCGCGTCATAAAATTGTAACAGGGTATAAATGTCGCTGATCTCATAGGCCGATGGCTGATAAACATATGTCAGAATCCTCCCATATATCTTTCTAAAGTCACCCATTACCCTCTTCTTAGCAATAGTAATCAGCTCTAACAACAGACTGATATCTGGAGACGAGAATTTGTAGGGCAACACTCTCTTCAGGGTTTCCATGTCTTGCTAGGAAACAAACACCAGAACTGGGAGGGAAAATATGTACCTGCAATACACACACGTTAGTTGAATGCAAATGGTAATGCAATGATGCAGTATGATAAATAATGCAATCTGTGAACACAGGGGCTATGCTGTAGCCTGAAGAAGAACATCTCTGTGATCAAGAACAGAAAACCACCACAGTCACCAGAACCTCATGACACTAACTATCATCTGATACTCAAAATATCAATCCCCTGGTAAGAAAGCCATCTGAACCTCTGTATCTGACGATAAAACCATCTGATAATAGTATCAACCTCAGACAAGAAACCCATCTGATCCAAACAACACACCTGGAGATGAATCAAGAACATCGTCTGATAAAGGTACTGAATCATGGTTTCTGAAGGCCAGTTTTCCTGCAATAACCCAATCCCCCTCATAGGTATGATAGACCTAATCCACGGACAAAGGTACGGCATCCTATGCGGTCATCAGCGTCACAGACTTTCATGAATGATGATACGATTCCCAGAAGGAGTGGCATCATCGAGTCATGAAGAGGCCTCACTTAGCTGACCTCCAAATGATTGGTCCCCAGAGTCGACAATCCTCACGTCTGGACTCCCCTCAGATCCTCAGGACCGGAAAGGAGCACCTCTGCGAGAACCTCGTCTGAGCGCAGATTTCGTAGGGAACTGTGCCTGCTCAGCAGACAGGTTCGTCTACTACTCTCCACAACTATATCTAGGTGCATACTCAAGCCCAGGTCCGGCTTCTCACTCACAGTAACCTCCCTTGCCCACAGCAATAAACATAATAATATAATACTGAAAGTAAATGCGGAAAGGTAAAGGTACGGAAAAGTAAAGCGCAGAAAGGTAAAACACATATGCACAACACCCAACAGATAAACACCCAGGCGCTAGGATTGACTCGCGTAGGGGATGGGAAACGGTCCCAGCATAAGGGATGGGAAAAAGTCCCTAGATGCTATAAACGTCCCCAGCAGAGTCGCCAGCTGTCGCTACTGCGAAAATCGGCGTCGGCTTGACAGGAGAGTCGCCACCGTGCGTTATTTATCCCAAAGGAGGGAAAGGAAACGCTCGAAGTAAACCTCGCAAAGACGGGAAAAGGTATGGTCATCGCAACCAAAACCTGGATTCGGGAGTCGGTTACGCAAGGGGAAGGTATTAGCACCCCTCACGTCCATCGTACTCGATGGGATCCACGCTTGGTGTTTATAAGGAAAAGGGTGTGCTTATCTATCTACGCTAATGGTCAGTCTAAAAAGAAAGGAAAAGGACAGGACTCGACAGAACATACGGTGTTCTGGGCCTACGTACTCCCTCGTGCAATGGGAAAGTCAGAGTCAACGTAGTTCGACTACCTACGTCTAAACGGGGGAAAGGTTGCTCGCCAGGACATCGTATCTTGTGCCTACGTACTTCCACACAGCATGGAAGATCAGAGCAAACGTAGCTCGACTAACTACGGCTAACCTGGGGGGTTCTCACACAGCCGTGAGAAGATAAACTGATTTCAAAGGTTCGGGAACCTACAACTACGATCTGGTCTCAACTGCACTCGGGCAAGAGAAAAGGGTAACAATCAGTCGTCAGCGGGAAAGTCTCGATCGCACATCCGCGAGAGAACAAAGGTTAGTTGTTAGTGTGCTCGCTAGGATATCGCATCATATGCCTACATATCCTCATCTGGTACGAGGAATCAGAGCAGCTGTAGTTCGGCTAACTACGACACAAACTACTCAAGAGCTCCTACTGAAAGGAAAGGAAAAAGACACCCTAAAACTATAGCTAAAAAAGGGGAATCTACCTACTTGTTATCATGCCTGGTTGACCATCCTAATGTCTATCATAACGACTCCGCAGCGGAGAAGTTAGAGCTCCTAAGGGATCATGGCAGCAGGACCAAACAGCAAACAGGAATCAACTGCAAAGTAACAGAAATACTGGAAATATGCATGAATGCAACGACTAAACAAACAAGGCGCAAAGGCCGCAAACTACAGAGGTAAGGGAGCTCAGCTCTACCAAATACCAGCAAGCAAAGCCACTCAATAACAAACAAGCAGAAGGAGGACCACCTCAACTTCTCATGCACACAAAACCTATTTCTAAAATGCACCTATCTCAGAAACATCTAGATGAACCCCTAAGTCTAATGCAACACAGCACCACACAAGTCAAACAACACAAAGAGAAGGCGAGCCATCCTGACAAACCCCCATCTACAAAACAAGAAACTACCCCTGAGCAGGACCCCTAAAACAAGCCTCTGATCTATCCCTGCACAAAACCCTATGCAAAACCTTAAGCAAATATCTAAGCAAAACTCTAATCCAAAACCCTAAGCAAGAGGAATCAATCCCAGTCTCCAAGCTTCAGAACAAGCTTACCAAAGAAAGGGAGCTAAGCAGACAAACTCATAGTGCCTTCCTCAGGAAAGTACCAGGAGGTTACCACTCAAGAATCATATCCTATGCGGCTCAACAACTGTGAACGGTTTACATTCCTCCTCAGGAGAAACTAAACTCACACGAAGGCTCCAGCATCATTGGATGTTTGAGAAATCCTATCTGAACTAAGGGAACTAAGTGGACAGACCCATAGGACCTTCCTCAGGAAAGTACTAGGAGGCTTCCACTTAGGAATCGTATCCTATGTAGCTCAACAACTGTGATCAGTTTACGTTCCTCCTCAGGAGAAACTAAACTCACATGAAGGCTCCAACATCATTGGATACTTGAGAAATCCTACATAAACTAGAGGAACTAAGTGAACAGACCCATAGGACCTTCCTCAGGAAAGTACCAGGAGGCTTCCACTTAGGAATCGTATCCCATGTGGCTCAACAACTGTGATCAGTTTACATTCCTCCTCAGGAGAAATTAAACTCACATGAAGGCTCCAACATCATTGGATACTTAAGAAAGAGGTGAGAAGAAAGAATGAAAGTCATTCATGGTGCCTTCCTCAGGAAAGTACCATAAACTCCCTTCAAACTTCAGGATCTCGAACCTCACAAACAGAGAACAAGCTCCTAGACTAGGCCTCAATCCAATACATCCTTGCAAGCTCCAACAGGACTTCATCCAGCCTCCATCTTCAAGAAGAAACCACAGATCCTCAAACCACAAGAAACTATCTCTGAAGTTCAACCACAGTTGAACTTCAAAGTCAGAAGCCCTCAAGACTTCTCCTATCTTCAAGCTCAGACAAAAAATAACAGAACATCCTACAAAAATCTATCAAAAATCTAGGGGAAACCTACATGGCTCTATGATCCCAAGATCAAATCTCAAAGCCTAAGTCAAATTCTAAGGCTACTAAACAATCCCTAACATATGAATGGTCAAGGGTTACCAACAATTTGTGAGGTCTCTATTCTCTAACCCTAAAACAATATCAATCATCCTCTAAAAAATCTACGAAAAATCTATGGGGAATATGCATTAGTCTAGTATAACATGCTAAAAGAACCAAAGCAAAATTCATTACCAGATGAAAGAACTAAAATCAACAAGGCAGACATGCCACAAACCAATTATTCAATATCAATAACAATGCAAAAAATGCAATTTGAAATGAAAATGCATGATTAAGCTAATGTTTTTGTACTGTAAAATTCTACATTGAATTACGAGTCTACAGAAAAAAGAATGGAATTAATTGATCGAATCTACTATTTTTTATGAATTTTCTGATAATATGCATGAACTAAAAGATATTAAAAAGTCATTTAAATGGAAAATATGCTAAAAATAGCAAACAAAAATAAAATGGCATTTTTATATAATTTTCTAGACATTATTATTGACCTATAGCAAAAAGAAGAATTAAAAAACATTGATTTTTCTATTTTATATGATTTTATTAAAATGCTAACAATATAAAAGAAATCAAAGAAAAAGAAGAAATGAATAAAGGGGAGGGGGTGTCAAAATTAATTCGCCCAGTTGAAATCCTAAGTGGGCCAGAGAGGGGTGGTGCGCCTAGCAAACGGCGCAGGCCCAATATGAATCAGGAATTCAGTTGAAAGGGAAAAGAGAAAAAAAACGCATGGGGTGCAATTAGCAAGTTTTTTAAGTGTAAATCTTGGAATGAGCTTCACGGGGGGTGCGAATAGTAGTCAGGGCCAAGGCCCAATCCACTTCGTCACTCAGCTTTCACACAAGGGGGGTGAACGAGTAATTGGAGGTGAGCTTCAGCAAACGAGATTGGGCTTTGACCCAATCTGAAACCCTAGTCCAAAACACTAACAACAAAACCCTACTTCCTTCCCCATCCTCTCGTTACTGTTCACCCAAACTAACCTAGCCGTTCCCTCATCCTCTCTCTGCAACTCCTCTAACCTAATCTCAAGATCCTTCAACCAAACCCTCTCATATCAACTCACAAAAACAAGCAAACAAACTAAAGAATCCTAATCTCAACGAAACGATATCATCTAAATCCATACGATCAAACAGAAGAACTAGCTTCACACTTAGATAATGCATACCTGGAGACGAATCAAGAACCAATTCATGGAGTTCTTAAAGCTTCAAAGGAGGTCGCCGCGAGAGAGACTAGGATCTGGAGGTTCCCTGGGAGTTACTTGTTCGAACGATCTTGAGAAGATAATAGGAGATCGTTCTGGAAAAACTGAAAGTTGAAGGCCGCTGGAAAATTCTGGAAGAACAATGAAGGTTTGACCTTGTTCTGGGAAAATTGCGTTTGAAGCGTTCTGAAGATCTTGGAGATGTTCTGGGAATCTCAAGTGTCCTCACGATCTGGAAACGGAGGAAGGTTGAAGATGTTGGAAACGTGAAGAACAAATGAAGGTTTGAAGAATTTCTGGGTTTTCTGGAGATTTTCTTTGAAGATTGATGGATGAATCTGGGCGAGATGATGCAGTTTCCGGCGACGTTGAGTTCTCCGGTGAGGTATAGATGAAGGTGGATGGAGGAAGATCGGAGAAGAACGAAGCTTTTCTGGGGATTCTGGACAGAAAATTAGTACCGGCGATGGTTGCGGTGGCCGGTGACGGTTGGGGCTGCCGGCGGGAGTTGGTTAAGGCGGATGCATGGCCGCCGGTGACTCTTCCGGTGAGGTCAGTGGGGAGTCTGCATGTGTGGCACGTGGCCTGAGAGGCGCTGGATGGGGGGACACGTGGTGAGAAGCGCTGGCAGAGGGAGAGGGTGAGTGGGTGAGGTGTCAGCTTCTGGAAAATTCTGTGGTGTGGTGGTGGGGCCTGAGTGCAACGCGTGGCGCCCCTTTTATAGTGACAAGTGTCACTTTCTGTGGACAAAACGGACAAAAAAGAATTGGACCCTGGGCCTTCAAAATTCTCTTCTGGGCCCATACGAAATAATGGCCAAAAAACCCTAAAAAAACACTTGAAAAACTGATTAATAATTCTGAATAACATGCTTAGACCTAATTAAAAAGTAATCAAAGATTAAACCCAACTAACTCTAAAACAATTAACTAAATGAACTCAATTATCCCTAACTAAAAGATTAAATCCTAAAAAAGGTGATTAATATCTAATTAACTCTATTTAAACAAAAATGATTAAAACTCTCCTAATTTCTATAAAATTCTATTTAATTTCTATAAAATTCTATTAAAATTCTAATGAACTCTACACTATTTATTTAAAACTATTAAAATTCTATTTAATTTCTATTAAAATCCTATACTATTATTTAACACTATTAAAAAAGATATTATTAATAAAAGAAAACTATCTTCTCTTTATATTATCCTAAAAACGATTAAAACTATTTAAGATCTTTTATATTCAAAAAATGATTTAAAAACTTATTAAACCAATTAAAACCTATTTAAATTCTAAAAAAAAACTATAAAGCTCTAGAAAAAGATTTAAGCTATTTAAAAAATGTTAAAAATCTATTTAAATCCTAAAAAAATGATTAAAAGCCTATTTAAAATCCACAAAAGTCTATTAAGCCCTAAAAATGCAAACAGAGGCCAATAACCAACATAAAAGAGCGCGCGAGACCAGATCGAATCGAACAGAGAACCCCGGGCATCAGAATATCCCAAAATCACTATGCCAGCTAAAAATCACCGAAGAGCGCACAATTTCCCGAAAAATAAAACCCTGATGATCTGGACTGGATCTGCCATATCTAGTAAATGAAAACCAAGTTGTAACCCTGATATCCTCTGTCTATGCACAAATGTCATGCGTCTGATTTGCGAATATGAATTTAAACCACGAGTCAGATAGGAGAAAAGGTTGGTCAAATTTTAGGGTGCAACAGTATCAAGATTTGATTCTTAAATTCAAACCTCTTGCATCAGGCTCTGAATCTGAAATATACTTAATCAAAAAGGGAAGTGGTGTCTTCTATTAGAGTATTTATTTCAGGGGGAGATTGTTAATCTCAGGGGGAGTTATAATTCATATCTTCTTAATTGAACAAAATTCCTCATGTTTTGTCATCATCAAAAAGGGGGAGATTGTAAGAATACAGATTGTTTCTTAGTTATATCAATATGTTTTGATGATAACACTTATGAATTTTGTATTCAAGAATTATATACTCTAAATTTGTTCTATATTGTTTGCTACAGGTACTAAAGAAAATATTCTTAAAGAGCAAATTTGGATTTGAACAATGACATTATGAAAGGCTTCAAAGGTTCAAGAGCATCTTAGATGAAGATCTGAATGCTGCCTCCAGAAGAATCTGAGTGATTTCTACTAAAGATTCTGAAGCAGAAGCCTCTAAAGAATAAAAGACTCTGAGAGTTCAGAAGCTTAGTCATCAGAAGACTCTGAAGATACTGCGCTGCATAAGTATTGAGAATCTGATATAGAAGACTCTGCTCTGACAGAATTACACGCTCAAGCACACAAGCTACACATACTCTGATTCAGCACAATCTGAAGAACATCCCAAGACTCTGAAGATCCAGAAGATCTCTACTCTGGAGATTCTGAAGATCCAGACTCTAATGCTAATATCTGAACTTACTTAGTGAAGAAGATTTGAATATGTATGTTGGCATATCTCAACAGCTCTTTCCTCTTTTATGCTAGACACTAGAACACAGACAAAAAGGTTTTATCTGTGCATTCCATTCTAAGGAAAGTTTCTGCAAAGTAAAAGACAAAAGGCATCAGGCTTTTTCAGCACAGCCTCAATGTAAAGACAAAAGGCTCCAGGCTTTTCAGCACAACCTTCAACATTGAGAAGACTTCATGGATCTAAGTGCCTATCTAAAAAAGTCCACTCCATCTTCTTCAGGAATGAACAACTTGCAAAAATCACTCATCAAAGCAAATCTCTCAAAGCTCTTATATTTTATTTTGCTGTAACATTGTTCTTAAACTTAAGAGAAATATCACAGTTGTGATAATAGCTTCTTAGAAGCATTCTTACTCTTGTAATAGTTTTACATTGATTGTAAAAGGTTTTCCTTAAGAGGATCCAGTTGGGATCAGTAGCTCTTGAGAAGACTAAGAACAGTTGTTTTTAGGTGTTACTATTGTAATCTGTTTGATTAAATAGTGAATTAAGTCCTTGACTGAGAAAGGCAAATCACTCTTGAGAGGGTGGACTGGAGTAGTTGAGTTCAACGAACCAGGATAAAACTAACTGTGTTTGAATCTTGGATTATTTGCCATACTTATTCAACCCCCCCCCCCCTTCTAAGTAATTTTCTCACCTTCAGGTTGGTCCATCCGGCCAGTGTTGTTGAGTCGAGTTGAGTTTGTCCTTTAGGATAGAGTTGAGTATCTTTTAACCTGGTGTTGTTATTTTTGAGCAGTATGGCAGGAAGGAACGATGTTGCGTTGGCTGCTGCTATGCAAGCAATGGCGCAGGCGGTTGCTAATCAGAACCAAACTGCAGATGCCCAATTCAGGAGTTTGGCGCAGTTTCGGAGCAACAAGCCGCCGACGTTTGAAGGAGGAATTCTAGACCCTGAAGCTGCACAGAAGTGGCTGAAGGCAATCGAGAAAATCTTCAGGACTATGGATTGTAGTGATGAGTAAAAGGTGAGGTTTGGCACTCACATGCTGGAGGGCAAAGCTGAAGCTTGGTGGGACAACATTCGCCAAAGATTGGAAGCTGCTGGAACTGCCATTACTTGGGAGGTGGTTCAGAAAGGTTTTCTGGAAAATTATTTTCCGGAAGATATTCGAAGTGCTAAGGAGATTGAATTCTTAGAGCTGAAGCAGGGTAGTATAACGGTAGCAGAGTATGCTGCTAAGTTTGAAGAGCTGGTGCAATATTGTCCTCATTATAATATTGATGGGGCAATGACTTCTAAGTGTTTAAAATTTGAGAATGGACTGCGTCCAGAGATTAAGTTGGGGATTGCTTGTCAGAAGATCAGGAGTTATCCCGAGCTGGTAAGCAGGAGCAGAATTTATGATAATGACAACCGGGCAAGGATTGCGCACTACAAAGCTGTTAATGATCGTAAGAGTAAGCAGAGGTTCAGTGGTACTCCTTATAGTGTTGTTGTTGATAAGGGAAAGCGTAAAGCTGTTGTTGATAAGAAGCCCAAAGAGGGAAAGACATCTGCTGATGGGAAATGTTTCCGATGCGGTGGCATGGGACACCGTGCTAATGATTGTCCTAATGAAGTAAAGAAGTGTTTTAAGTGTGGGAAGCCAGGTCATGTGATAGCTGATTGCAGAGCTACTATGCCGACCTGTTATAACTGTGGTGAAAAGGGTCACATCAGTACCCATTATGAGAAGCCGAAGAAGCCTTAGACATCTCCGGCTGGTGGGAAGGTGTTTGCTTTGGCAGGAACTTAAGCTGTCAGTGATGAGCGAGTTATCAAAGGTATTTGTATTATTAATAATATTCCTTTGACTGCTATTATTGATACGGGTGCAACCCACTCGTTTATTTCTGTTGACTGTGTGAAGAGGATAGGATTGGTGTCGTCTACTCTTGAGAGACGAATGACTATTGAGACACCCTCTATTGGCTCAGTGACTACTTCTTTGGTATGCCTGAAGTGTCCGCTGACTATTTTCGGTAGAGAATTTGGAGTGGATCTGATTTGTCTACCACTTGGTAATTTGGATGTTATACTGGGTATGAACTGGTTAGAGTTCAACCGAGTCTACATCGATTGTTTTCGAAAGGAATTGTTGTTCCTGACTCTAGAAGGGGAAGCTTTAGCAGATTCTTTGTCTAGTAAAGAATTGAGGACCTTGTTGGAAGATGAAGCTAAAGTGTTTGCTTTATTTGCATCATTATCGGTGGATAGCAAAGCGTCAATGGAGGAATTGGCAGTGGTGAATGAATTTCCGGAAGTGTTTCTTGATTACATTACGGAATTGCCTCCGACGAGGGAAGTTGAATTTAGTATTGATCTTGTTCCTGGTACGAGGCCTATTTCTATGGCGCCGTACAGGATGTCTGCAGTGGAATTGGCTGAGTTGAAGTCTCAGATTGGAGAATTGTTGGATAGAAAGTTTATTAGACCGAGTGTGTCGCCGTGGGGAGCTCCAGTGTTATTGGTGAAGAAGAAGGATGGTAGTATGCGTTTGTGCATCGACTACCGTCAATTGAATAAAGTGACTATTAAGAATAAGTATCCTCTACCAAGGATTGATGATTTGATGGATCAGCTGGTGGGAGCTCGTGTGTTCAGTAAGATTGATTTGAGATCGGGTTACCATCAGATAAGGGTAAAAGAAGGTGATATTCAGAAGACTGCTTTTAGGACTCGATATGGACATTACGAATATGTTGTAATGTCGTTTGGAGTGACTAATGCGCCGGGAGTATTTATGGAGTATATGAACAGAATTTTCCATTCTTATTTGGATCAGTTCATTGTGGTATTTATTGACGATATATTAATTTTATTCTAAATCTGATGAAGAACATGCAGGACATCTGAGGATTGCCTTGCAGGTGCTGAAGGAAAATAAATTGTTTGCTAAATTGTTGACGTGTGACTTCTGGTTGAAGAAAGTGAGTTTCTTGGGGCATGTAATATCTGGTGATGGCATAGCGGTGGACCCGTCAAAAGTAAGTGCAGTGTTGCAGTGGGAACCACCAAAGACAGCAACGGAGATTAGAAGCTTTTTGGGTTTGGCAGGTTATTACCGCAGATTTATTGAAGGATTCTCTAATTTGGCGTTGCCATTGACTCAGTTAACGAGGAAGAACCAAGTTTTTGTATGGGATGCTGCTTGTGAAGAAAGCTTTGAAGAGCTGAAGAAGAAATTGACTACGGCACCGGTGTTAGTGTTGCCGACTCCGAGTGAACCGTTTATGGTATACTGTGATGCGTCTAAGATGGGATTAGGCGGAGTTCTTATGCAGAATGGTAAGGTAGTAGCATATGCTTCGTGGCAACTGAGAGTGCATGAGCGAAATTATCCTACTCATGATCTCGAATTAGCTGCGGTTGTTTTTGTGTTGAAAATTTGGAGGCATTATTTATATGGTTCGAGATTTGAAGTGTTTAGTGATCATAAGAGTCTGACATATCTGTTTGATCAGAAAGAGCTGAATTTGAGGCAGAGAAGATGGTTAGAATTTTTGAAGGATTATGACTTCAGTTTGAGTTATCATCCAGGAAAGGCCAATGTAGTGGCGGATGCTTTGAGCAGGAAAACGATTAATATGGCACCTCTAATGGTGAAAGAAATTGAGTTAATTGAACAGTTCAGAGATTTGAGCATGGTTTGTGAGACTACTGCAGATAGTGTGATGTTGGGTATGTTGCAGGTAAATAATGACTTCTTGGATATGATTAGAGAGAATCAGAAGTTGGATGTGAAATTAGTAGATTTGACGCCTGGAGTAGGAAGTGACTCCGATAGTAACTTTAAATTGAATAGTACAGGTGTATTGAGATTTAGAGGCAGCATTTGTGTACCAGATGATGAGGGATTGAAAAAGCTTATTTTGAGTGAAGGACATCGTAGTAATCTGAGTATCCATCCGGGAGCTACAAAAATGTACCATGATTTGAAGAAATTATTTTGGTGGTCTGGTATGAAAAAAGACATTGCTCAATTTGTTTATGCTTGTTTGACGTGTCAAAAGTCGAAGGTGGAACACCAAAGACCTTCGGGATTTATGCAACCATTAGAGATTCCGGTTTGGAAATGGGATTGTATTACTATAGACTTTGTTACAGGTTTGCCGAACACGGCGAGAGGATTTGATGCTATATGGGTGATTGTGGATCGATTGACGAAGTCTGCACACTTTGTGCCAATTAATATTAGTTTCCCGTTGATGAAGCTGGCGGAGATTTATATTCGGGTAATTGTAAAGTTACATGGTGTTCCGTCCAGTATTGTGTCGGATAGAGACCCGAGGTTTACTTCAGAATTTTGGAAAATCTTGCAGGAAGCTTTGGGAACTAAGTTGAAGTTGAGTTCAGCTTATCATCCGCAAACTGATGGTCAATCAGAGAGGACTATTCAGTCGCTTGAGGATTTGCTGAGAGCTTGTGTGTTGGAAAAGGGTGGTGCGTGGGATACTCATTTACCATTGATTGAGTTCACGTACAATAACAGTTACCATTCGAGTATTGGAATGGCACCGTTTGAAGCTTTGTATGGGAGGAGGTGTAGGACTCCTCTGTGTTGGTATGAGACTGGTGAGAATGTGGTGCTTGGACCAGAAATTGTACAGCAGACTACTGAGACAATTCAGATGATTCGTGAGAAAATGAAAGTGTCTCAGAGTAGGCAGAAGAGTTATCATGATAATCGGAGGAAAGAGTTGGAATTCTGTGTAGGTGATCACGTATTCCTAAGAGTTAATCCGATGACTGGTGTGGGTCGTGCGTTGAAGTTCAAGAAGTTGGATTCTAAGTTTATTGGACCTTATGAGATTTTGCAGAGAATTGGCGATGTGGCTTATAGGGTGGCGTTGCCACCTGAGTTGTCGAACTTACATGATGTGTTTCATGTGTCGCAATTGCGAAAGTATGTTTCTGATCCATCTCATGTGATTCAAAGAGATGATGTTCAGGTTCGGGAGAATCTTACTGTTGAAATGATGCCGTTGAGGATCGAGGACTGTAAGATGAAACAGCTCTGAGGGAAGGAGATACCTTTGGTGAAGGTAGCTTGGGGAGGTGCTGCAGAAGGCAGTGTGACCTGGGAGTTGGAAAGTAGGATGCAAGAAGCGTATCCGGAACTATTTCCATCAGGTAATTTTCGAGGACGAAAATAATTAAAGTGGGGGAGAGTTGTAACACCCATTTTAATTATTTAGTCATTTTATTATAATTTTAATTATTATGTGTTGGTGTGTCCTTTGGTGGGGGTGTGTTGGATGATGATTGGTGGGTGTCCCTGATATGGGAGGATTATTGGTGGTGTTTTGGTGTGGATATAATAATATAATAAATAATAGTAATATTGGTGGTGATATTATTATTATTATTATTATTATTATTATTATTATTATTATTATTATTATTATTATAATTGTTATTATTATTAATATTATTATGACTTTTGGTGAGTTAATAATAATATTTTTATTATTATTATTAGTATTATTATGATTAGTATTATTAATATTTAGTAATATTATATTATTATTATTATTATTAGTTGGGATTAGAATATATAAAATTAAAATAGAGGAATAAGAGGGGGAGTTAGAACGTGAGAAGAGAAAAGGACGATAGAAGTTAGAAGAACGGAAAAGAGAGCGAAGAACGAAGGAGAAGAGGGAAAGTCAGAATTGGCCAACCTTGGAGGATTTCCACCGATCAGAACAATTACCAAGGTAAGGGGGGAGAAACTTGATTGGGATGGTATTTACATGTATAGGTTAGTGGGGATTCCTTAACCCCGTAGGAATGTATCGGTGTATGAAGTTTTATGTTGACATGCCTATAATTGTTGATTGATGTTGAGAATTGGTATTTGATAAACCAATGAGGAATTGATATATGTCGATGTTGATGAATTGTTGTTTTTGGTGAGTTTGGGGTATTGGTTGGGTTTACGATTTTAGGGAAGTTCTGTGTAATCTTTTTGATGTATCGATAGAATGTTTAAGTGTTGATTCTGGAATATGGATTAGGGAGTGATTGGTTGGAATTACGTGCACTATTGATACTGAGGATAAGATGAGGATTAAAGTTGGAATGTTAGGCTTGAATTTGGCTCTGGTAGCACTTCAGAGCAGTAGAAAATTTGGTGGATCGCAGCATTCACTGGGCTTCTCCTGGCGAGTGTTGGCGAAGCTTCGCCTGGCAAACTGTGGCGAGTGGTAGCGGATAATTTTGAATTAAATCCCAGACCAAAAGAGTAGGAACTTCGCCTGGCGAATGCCAGCGAAGGTTCGCTACGGGGATTCGCCTGGCGAATGTCCCAGCGAACGTAGCAGAAAAATGTGACTTTTTGTGACGTTTGGCCTTGAGCTTTGATCTTGTGTGATCCCTTTGGCCATGATGAAGTGATAGAGTGGTGATTGTAGGATTTAATTGGAGTACTTGGTGATAGTAAGTGATCCCTTAATATTTTATTTTAAGTGGATGATTAGTTGGTGTATTCCCGAGTGGTGGGATGTGTTTATACTTGGTGTTAGAATGTGAGATTTCTCACTGTGTGATTTGAATTATATGATGTTGGTATGTAATATATCTATACCATATGCATTGACGTATGATGATATGATCAGGAGGATCGTGTGCACTTAGTGTGCCTGAATATAATAGTTATGCATTGGTGTCATGCATATCATGGTGTTTGGTGGGATGAATCATATCTCAGGATGAGCGTAAGTGATTCATCCGTACTCCTTGTGGAGAATGGTGGGAGATAGATCATATCTCAGTAGGAGCGTAAGTGATCTGTCGGGGATAGATCATATCTCAGTAGGAGCGTAAGTGATCTGTCCAAGGTTTGATTGAATGAACCAATGAGTCGGTACCGCATGCATGGTGTTGAGTTGCATATTTGCATTATAATACGTTATATTGTAATTTGAACAGTAGGTTCGTGATTGGTGTTGTGGGGTGAATATTGGGGTGTTGGTGTGTTTTACTACATTGTTTACATGTATTACATTACCAATATATTTTTGATCATGTTTTCTCACCCCTTTGTTGTTGTTGTGGTCTGTGCTTCTTCGGAACTACAGATAATCTAGGTACTTAGCTAGCTTGGTTTATGGTGTGCCAGTCGAGTCTAGGATGCTCTGATACGTAGCACGGGACTTGGGTGTTTTTATTTGTTTTATGCTGAACTTGTATTTTGTTCCTGTGAACGTATCAAAAACCTTTGTTGGATTTTACTATTTAATATTCCGCTGTATTTGGAGAAAAACCTTTTTATAAGGAAATGTTGGTTTTGCTATGTGATATCCCACTTGGGAAGAAAAACTCTGATGTTTATTTATAATGTTTATTATTTTAATTGTTTTTGGAAAGTGGGGTGTTACAGGTCGCACATCCCATTCACTGCTAGATTGACCTTTCCAGTTACCAACAATGAGGCCGAATATGAAGCGTGCATTATGGGGCTCGAAGAAGCTATTGATCTGAGAATCAAAAATCTTGATATGTACGGAGACTCTGCTCTAGCTGTGAACCAGATCAAGGGAGAGTGGGAGACTCGTCAGCCCAATCTGATACCCTATATGAATTATGCAAGGAGGTTGTTACCTTTCTTTGACAAGGTGGAATTGCACCATGTACCACGAGCACAAAATCAGATGGCAGACGCTCTCGTGATGTTGTCTCCAATGTATAAAGTTAACTTCTGGAATGAGGCTCCCAGGATAGTTATCTCTCGCCTTGATAGGCCCGCTTTCATATTCGCCATTGAGGAAGCTTCCGATGGCAAACCGTGGTATTTTGATATCCAAAATTTCCTGAAGAACCAAGAGTATCCGACTGGGGCATCCAGTCGTGATCAGAAGACTCTTAGGAGATTGGCTGGCAATTTCTATTTGAATCCAGATGGTGTTTTGTATAAAAGAAACCACGAATTGGTGTTGTTGCGATGTGTGGACGAGAAAGAGGCTAAGTTGCTAATGGAGGAAATCCACGAGGGTACATTTGGCACGCATGCCTGCGGACATGCAATGACGAGAAAGCTATTAAGAGCAGGATATTACTGGCTGACGATGGAAACAGATTGTTTCAAGTTTGCAAAGAAGTGTCATAAATGTCAGATTTATGCGGACAAGATTCATGTGCCTCCGAGCCCTCTGAACGTTATGTCGTCACCTTGGTCGTTCTCCATGTGGGGAATTGATGTGATTGGAAAGATTGAGCCCGCGGCATCCAACGGGCATCATTTTATCTTGGTAGCTATCGATTACTTCACCAAATGGGTTGAAGCGGCATCGTATGCTAATGTTACCAAGCAGGTGGTGGCCAGATTTATCAAGAAGGATATTATCTGCAGATATGGAATCCCGGAGCGGATTATCACTGACAACGGTTCGAATTTGAATAACAAGATGATGAAGGAATTGTGCCAGAATTTCAAAATTAAACATCACAACTCTTCTCCTTATCGGCCCAAAATGAATGGCGTTGTTGAAGCGGCCAATAAAAACATAAAGAAGATCGTTCAGAAGATGGTTGTGACCTACAAGGACTGGCATGAGATGTTGCCTTTTGCTTTGCACGGTTATCGTACGACGGTACGCACATCAACCGGGGCAACTCCTTTTTCCCTGGTATATGGTATGGAGGTTGTCCTACCATTGGAGGTTGAGATTCCTTCTCTGAGGGTTTTGCGTGATGTCCAACTCGATGAGGCAGAATGGGTGAAAGATAGACTGAATCAGCTCAGTTTAATGGATGAGAAGAGATTGGCTTCTCTAGCATATGGTCGATTGTATCAGAGTCGGATGAAGAAAGCTTATGATAAGAAGGTGTGTCCTCGAAGCTTTTAGACGGGCGATCTTGTGCTGAAAAAGATTCTCCCACCACAATCAGATCACAGGGGCAAATGGACTCCCAATTATGAAGGTCCATATGTCGTTAGAAAGGTTTTCTCTGGAGGAGCCTTATTTCTATCCACCATGGATGGTGAGGATTTTACATCCCCTGTGAACTCGAATGCAGTTAAAAAATACTTTGCTTAAAGAGACCCGCTGGACAAAAAAGAATATCCAGGCAAAAATGGGGCATCCCGGCGAACCATAAAAAAGGAATAAAAGGTTCGGGCAAAAGTTAGGGATAAAATTGAAAAAATGTACACCTGCGAAGTTGAAAACCTGAAAAGGGCGACTTCAGCAAAAAAGGGTATCCCGGTGAATTGAAAACCCGCAAAGGGCGGTTCACGCAAAAGTTAGGGATTCGAAAAAAGCAAATGACTGCGGTCCGAGTTTGATACTGCATTGCCTAGTGGTTTAGGAGTACCTGAGATTCGTATATCCGAAACAATCTCTTCCGAAGATCGAGTATCGGGAAAGCGTCAGAGTCAGGCGAGTCATAGGAGGATCAGCTCATGGTGTTCGTCTGTACCACGTTGCCGACATATACACAAAATTTTCTTTGTGCTCCTGTAATATTTGTATTTTACTTGTGCGTAACTTCCTCTTTTCAGGAGTTGCATCCAGTGTACAAGATTTTGCCTATTTACAGGCCCGTTAGCAATAAAGCATGTTATTCAGTATTTGATGCTTGTTCTTTACTGTTTTGTTTGAGAAAAAACGCCGATATTTTTGATGAACTTGCATGTGCATAAACTTGCTGGCCCTTGCCAATAATTGTTAAAACTTCGAATTGACTGAATAAATGTCACGGATACTAACTGGGATAGATCTTGTTGTGTAGATTTATTCTGTCTCGTTTGTGTTTTGCAGGGTTCTCACCTTTGAAGAAAACAGTCAGGGAATTTGTGTTTCCCCAACCAGAGTCCCGTGACCAAGTGGTTGTATCACACCTCAGCAGATGGAAGTCATCTTATCCCAGAGGAAATTGAGGTGGTAAATATCCCTATGGGATGTGGGTGGTCCTCCCCAGAAGAGTATTCCCCAGGAAGGTTGCCAAGAGAGTATCTTCAATGGATTTTGATGCCCCCAACGGAAAGTGCATTCCCAGCAGTGAGTATGTGCACACTCCATTCCCAGCATGGGTAACTCCCGCAGAGTATAACCAAGTCGTCTTTGGTTCAGAAGGATTATCCCCGCACAGGATGGTTTCTCCTTCTCCCCAGCAGGTTGCTTTTCCTCTGACAGGATGAACATCCCCAACAGAGTTTGTAATTTCAAGCTTGTGAGTCATCCTCCGACAGGATGATGATCCCCAGCGGAGTTGGTTGCGCCGTTCCAACATTTAATTTGTTGGAATATGTTTGTGGTACCTGGTTATCCCCAGCAGATTTGGTCTTGTTTTCGGCATTTATTTTGTTGAAGCGCCTCTTGGCATCTTTGAATTTGCATATATCATCATATTTGCATCTATCCAAACACGTAGCATTTCCATGCCGTATGGAGCACTACGCCATTGTCAAACATATGCATTTTGAAATATAAGCCAGGTTGGTTACCTCTTTGTTTTCAGGTGTTATCCCTTGTAGAGGAGTGGGATTCTTGCTCAGAAGGATCTCTAAATATTCAAATTCTCGGCGTGAGATAGGTGATGATAATGTTCGTCCCCTAACATAGTTGCTTGGTTAAGTTTCTCTTTGTCCCCGACAGGATTCTTCTCAGGTTGCTGTTACGTCAGCATTGAAAGATTTCATGCCTTAAACTTTCGGAGGTGTCACTAGTGATTTCCCCACAGAGTTGTTTGGTTAAGTTTCTCGTATTCTCCAGCGAAGTATTCTTCAAATGTTGCCCTATGTTGACAGAGATCGCTATCCGTGTTGACAGAATTGTACCTGTGATGGACAGAGCTTGTTATCCGTGTTGACGGAATTGTACCTGTGATTGACAGTAATTGCGCCTGTATTGACAATGATTGCGCCTGTGTTGACAGTGATTGCTACCCGTGCTGACGGTGATTGTTATCCGTGTTGACGGATCGTATCCCGTGCTGACGGTGATTATTATCCGTGTTGACGGAATTGTTACCTGTGTTGACAGTGATTGTTGTCCGTGTTGACGGAATTGTTACCTGTGTTGACAGTAATTGTTGTCCATGCTGACGGAATTGTTACCTGTGTTGACAGTGATTGTTGTCCATGTTGACGGAATTGTTACCTGCGTTGACAGTGCTTATTGTCCATGTTGACAGAGTTGTACCTGTGTTGACAGTGATTGTTATCCGTGATGACGGTAATCGTTACCCGTGATCGACGGAGTTGTCCCCAGTAAAGTTAACAATGATTAGTATCCGTGTTGACAGATTCATTACCTGTGATTGACAGAGATCGTTATTCCAGTTGTGGACGGAATTGTACCCATGGTGATGGAGTCTCTCCTCGTGTTGACAGAGTTTAGTTCAGTTGTGGACGGAGGTGTTTCTTGTAGAGTTAATTCGATGCCTGTGGCGTCACATAGGGGGTTAATGTTGAAATCCAAGGTTTTATCAGATGATTAATCAGTTGTTGTCGTAACAACTAGGTTCAGCGCAACGGATGTTGTTCCCCAAGCAGTTTTCGCAGCTTGTTTCTGCGGTTGGCAAATTTCCGGGTTTTTTGGTATTCAACCGTCTTCTACCTCGATTGTATGAAGGTCGTTCGCTCTTCACCCAATGGGGTCCAAGCCGTTTGAATAGGGGCAGCTGTTGTACCCCAAAATTTGCTCAACCTTTTCTTACCTGGTTTATGTTTCATTGCATTAACATTTGCATAGTTATATCATTTGCATATCATGGTATTGTTGCACCCTAAAATTTGCTCAACCTATTTCACCTGGTTTATGTTTCAATTGCATTATCATTTGCATAGTCACATCATGTACATGGTCCAATCATTTGCATATCATAACATAGAAAGTCATCTAACAGGGGATCAAGTGCCATCCTTATCTAAAGAAGCACATCAAGGGGACTTATTCAAGCTGAAGAACATCCAAGTCATCAAGGAATAGGTTGAAGCTTTGAGGAGATTTGAATGTCAACAAGTGGATTTCTCTCCTATCTTGAGGTGTACTGAAGATCATCAACATGGGATTATGAATTTGAGGTGTGTATGGATCCCATGGGAGGCCTAGAGAGCCCTATTGAAGCTTAGACAAGTCATGGTATCAGTTCAAGAACCACAGTTAAGGTGTGTACAAGTAGGGTTTCATCTGGGTAACCCTAGGTCAAGGAGAGCAAGGAAAGGGCACCAAGACTTAGCTCTAGGTCATGGAAGTCATGGGTTGAGATGTTAAAGCATGTGTATGGATGAGTCAGGATCAAGTTCAAGAGAATCAAGAGTGGCTGGAGGGGTTTGAGACAGGGTTCTTAGGGTAAAATCCCCTGTATAGCACTAGACTTCCAAGCCACACAAGTCCAAATACAAGTTTCAAATGGATTCTTGGCCAACATGAAACTTGTATAGCTTCTCAATAGCTTTAATTTGAGTACTAGAAGTCTTCAAGGAGATTTGTAGAACTCAAGTTATGGTTCTTACAAGTTATGGGTCATCAGAGGACACTGAAATTTATCTGTGAAAGTCACTTGACTTCCAAGCAACTTTTTCCCATCAAGGAATTTTCAAATGGATTCTTGGCCAACATAAGAATTGTAGGGTTTGATATTACCTTTAATTTGAGTACTATAAGTCCTCAAGTAGATTTGTGGAACTCAAGTTATGATCTTGGCAATCCATGGGTATTTTGGGAAAGTTGAATTATAGGTCATTTTTCAACATAGGTCAAAATCTCTATCTTGCACTCCTCAAATGAAAAAAAGTTCAACATGAGATGTGCTTAAAATGATGTGTTTAGGCCAGATACAAAGTCATAGGTGATTGAAATGGCTTTCTTCACAAAATGATCCAAAATGGCCTAAAATAAGGATGGATTTTAAATGAATCAAAGAGGGAAATTGTGATTTTTGAGCCATAGGTCCAAACCAGTCCATATGACATACCAAATTGATCAGGAAATGAATTTCAAACACAATGACATTTCCACATTTTTGAATTAAGGCTTAATTCCATGACTTGCTTTGTAAAGTTATTACTTACATTATAAGTCACAATGCCAAAACAAAAATCAGGGCAATTCAGGCCAAGCTAGCTATCTAAACACACTCCATGACCAATTTGCAGTTGAATAGAACATTCTAGAGCAAGCTGGAAGCTCAAAATCGTGACTGGTACATTGCATTTTCAAGAGGAAAATCAGAAATGATGGATCACTAAATTGGGCTTCAAACTGGGCTCAAAAGCCCATGGAGAGTTTCTATATATTGAGAGGAGTGAGTTCAGATTCATTTTGGTGCCATTTTCGTGCAAGAAAGAGAGATAGCAGTTGGGGTTTCAAGAGCTTCAACAGAAATCATGTTCTGAGTTCCAAGAGGATTCAAGCCAAATTGAGTGTGCAAAAAGCTTCTACTATCACTCTTGATCGTGTCTGGGAAGTTTTGGAGCTTGAATCGAGCGTTTCATCCTTCTGTTCATCCAGTTTTACCAGGTATGTAACTCTCATAATTCCTCATGATCTAGGGAGAGTTAGATAGAATTGACCATGTGGTTAGGACCTAGAGATGATAAGGATCGTTTCTGGATTGATTTGGAACCATTTAGAGACAATTAAGTGTGATGCACAATTTTTGTTAAGAGACGGTTATGGATGATCTTGAGGTTTCAAGTTGGTTTGGATAGTTCATCATGATCAGTGAAGAATGAGGAGCAATCCTAGGGTTTCAATTTTGCAAATGGAGCTGTTTGAAATCTTGACACATTTTAGAGAAGGGATCGGTTTTGAGAATCTATGAGGATTTAGAGGATTTAGAGATTATATTTGGAATCTATGTGAAATTCTGGTCAGAATTGGTATAAGATTTGTCTTGTTTGGTCACCTGTAACCACTTCTCCACCGGAGAAGACGGTGGAAACCACCGTGAACCACCACCTGAGAATAGTCTCAGGTCGCCTGAGCTTGTGGAGAAGATGAAGTCCCAACCCTCAGATCACCTTGACTTGTTGACTCCCTCACGTATCCAAGGGCCACGATTCAAACTCAGAAATTGTCTCCATTTGCCAAAACGCTCCGTTTCAATAATTGAGGTGGCAGTCCATGTCATTCCCAGTCAGCAACCTATGTGGACACGCGCTTTGTGCTTGGATCAGCTTACCAAGTCAATAGATCTAATGGCTCCTATTTAATCCAGTTTTTTATTTTCTTTTAATTTGATTTTCTTTTATTTTTAATCCATTTGATTTCTAAAATTCATAATAAATCCAATATTAATCCAAAAAATATTTTAAAAAATACCTCCATGATCTTGGATTTATTTGTGATTTTATGAAATTAATAAATCCCCTTTTTATCCATTTTTCAATTTAATTTGAATTTTTCCATTTTATTATTTTCTTTAAATTTGGTATATTTGTTACATGTTCTTGCTGATTTTCTTGTGATTAATTGGTGAATGATTTTAAGTTGATTCCTGTTGGATTGATTAGATTAGGGAAGCATGTACCCTTAGAAATTTTATCACAATTTTGTGAATAAAATTTAGCTTAGTTTGAGAGGTGAATAAGAGAGGTGTTAGAATTAGGGTTTCCAGACAAATAGTTGTAGTTTTGGGCATAGTTTGAGGTTTAAATGGTTGATCTAGGGTTTGGGATTCCTATGGGGTATTGGGTATAGGGTTAGGTTCCCTTAGAAATTTATCTAGGATTTTTTGATAAGCTTTAGCATTTTATCTGATTCTTGCAACTTGTGTGATGATTTTGGGTTTCTCCTTTGGGTATTGGATTTGGTTATGTTTGTGTGGGGCCATTTTGGGGGTGCTTTTGGCTTGGGCTTTGCTTGGAGGACTTGAATATCAAATGAAGTTGTTTTGGATGGTTTGAAGAAGCTTGGGGTTGAAGATTTCTCATTTGTTAGAGTGCTTGTCAGAGGCTTAGGGATTAGGATACATAGGAAGAGCATTAGAGTAGTCTGGTTTCTTCTTTCAAACATAGAGAGCTTCTTGTGCCTCTATTCCATCCCATGACACAAGGTCCCCCAAAGAAGTTCCATCTCTCCTTAGGAGGGATGTAGAGCATGCTTTGGTTGGGTAGAACCTTGAGGATACCTTTCACTTGCTATGTTAATACCTTAGTGATTTCCTTGGGTTATCACTAAGCCTCTTAACATTTCAACTTCATAATTGTTTCTTTTCTGGAGTGATTGCATTGAAGATGGAGACCGATTGAAGATGAAGTTCATTGAAGATTGGTGAAGATGAAGCTTGTGCCTGTCAAAGATAGTTATATGTTGAAGACTAGGGTTTTGCTATTTCTGTTGAAGTTGTTTATTGGTTGAGGTTCATGCTTGCTAAAGATGGGGCTTATTGAAGATAGGAGCTTATCTAAAGCTTGAAGATTGTTGAGGATGGATGAGGGGTCCTGCTTGGAGAAGTTGTTGTTGTCTTTCCCACTTGCTATTAATCAACTGTAGCTGTTAGAGCTGTTGCTGTTTGAGCTGCTTACTGTAGGAGCTGGTGTTGCTGTCAGAGCTGCTGTCGGATTTTATTTCTTTTTCTGTATTGTTTGTTGGCTTGTTCAGCTTGCCCCTTAGGTTTGAAGTGAAGCTGTTTCACTTTGCCTATTGTTTTCCCAGGTTCGAGGTTGAGTGGGACTCCCTTGCCTCGCTTGTATTGATGCATTGCATGCATGTTTACTGTTTACTGTATATCTGTTTCTTTTGTTGTTTATCCCCTAGGATCTCTGATTTCCTCTGTGCATGAGGGAATTATGACAGACATTAAGTTGTAACCCATGCATGACAACTTTAGGGTAGTTTTGATTCCCCTTTCACACCCTAGGTTTTTAGAGCTTCTTTCTCTTCTCATCTCAAAACACTTCAAAACATATTAATAAGGTTAATCGATGTCGTACATTACGGGCCTTAAGCCATTTGAGAAAAGGTTGATGGAGGGTCACTCTTCAGTAATCTGATTGCTTAGTGTGTTACCCTTAGGGTGACATACGACGTAGCCACTCTCAAATCATAGTCTCTAGTGCGTCAGAGATTGCAAACACACTGAAAAAACACTTCTTTCGTAAAAGATTCAAAACAAACATCAAAGTGTCATTTTTGTCCGCTTGGACTCCTAATCAGAAGAACACCTTTTCAGAAGGATCTAAAAAACAGTCAGACAAGTCTGTGTCTTCCGTAGCCCGAACTACGTTTGCTATGATCTTTCATGCTGTATGAAAGTACGTAGTCATAGGATGACGTATCCTAGCGAGCAACCTTCCCCTCCTTTCTCGTAGGTAGGCGAACTACGTTGACTCTGATTTCTCGTTTCAGACGGGAATACGTAGGCATAAAAGTGTGATACTTTGTCGAGTCATTTTATTTTCTTTTTAACCCAGACCTCTAGTGTAGATAGAATAATAATCCGTACCAGAAAACAAGCGTGGATCCCGTCGAGTACGACGGACGTGAGGGGTGCTAATACCTTCCCCTTTCGTAACCGACTCCTGAATCCAGGATTTGGTTGCAATGACCATTCCTTTCCCGTCTTTGCGTTAGGTTTACTTCGAGCGTTTCCTTTCCCTCCTTTGGGATAAATAACACACGGTGGCGACTCTTCTGTTTAGCCGGCGCCAATTTTCGCAGTAGCGACTCTGCTGGGGACTACTTTGGTTCCCTACGCGAGTCAATCCTAGCGCTTGTTTTCCCGTCGTGGGTGTTGTATAGATTTACTTTTCTGTCTTTACTTTCCGCATCTTATTATCAGCTTTATATTGTTATTGCTGTTGTGGGGAGGGGTGATCTGTTGAGAGATAAGTCGGACCTGGGCTTGAGGTTACACCTAGACTTATAAGTAGAGAGTAGTGGTTAGCCTGCTTGCTTAGCTCGCACCAGCTAGCCGTGAAATCTGCGCTCGGACGAGATTCTCTTTGATGTTTCTTGCCTGGCCCTTAGGGCTCGACAAGTTGTCTGACCCGAGGATTGTCGACTCTGGGGACCGATCAATTGGAAGTTGGCTGAGGAGGGCCTCTTCAGGACAGGATGATGCCACACCTTCTGGGTATCGTATCATCGGTCTTGAATGTCTGTGACGCCAACGACCGCACAGGATGCCATACCTTGTATCAGTTGATAGGACACTTACCTGTGAGAGGGATTGGGGCATGCAGGAAACTTGACCTTCAGATCACCCGGTTTTCTTGGTATTGGATCAGTATATGTGGTCGCCTGGGTTTCTTCATCAGAGCTTTGGTATGGGTCTATTGAGACCAGGTTGGAGCATTGTTTTGGGTCTGTCGAGACCAGGTTTGAGCAGTATTGTGAGCCTATGAAGACAGATATTATGGATGGATCTCCTCAGCAATATGTCACTTGATCCCTGTTTCATGTTTGCATATTGCATTGTTGTATACTCATTTTGCATATCATTGACGTGTATTTATGTTGCAGGTGTGTTCATTCCCCTCTAATTCTAGTGTATTTTCTGGCCAGACATGGAGTCCACGAAGAGGACGGTTGCTTACCGGTTGCATTCACCAGATATCAGTTCCTTGCTGGGATTAGTTGCTCTAGCAGATGAGAGAGTGAGGGCTGAGTTCAGAGTATCTTATGGGAGATTGCTTAGTTTGTTGTACAGACCTTCAGCATTTGAGACGACTGGGGTGTATACTTTGATGCAGTTTTATGAGCCTCAGCTGAGATACTTCCTATTCCCCGACTATATTCTGGCACCCACTTTGAAGGAGTATTCTGCTATGTTGGGAGTTCCTGTGTTAGACCAGATGCCCTTTATATATGTTGAGGTTGAGCCTGAGTTGGCTACACTTGCTGAGATTGTCAGTTTAGACGCTTCTGAGTTCCCGGGAGGGTTGGTCAAGCTGAACGAAGCTTATGGCTTTCACTTATCTGTCCTAGTTGAGAAGGCTACACAGTGCGCGAAGAGTGGATGTTGGGTTGCCTTCAGTGCCATTCTAGCTGTCTGCATCTATGGGATTGTCTTGTTTCCCAATGTGCCATATTTTGTTGACTCAGATGCCTTCTCGATTCTTGTCTCGAAGAATCCCGTTCCTACTCTCTTAGGCGATGTTTATCATTCTATTCACTACAAGAATGAGAAATGTCGTGGCAAGAATGTTTCCTGCTGTCTTCCTCTCTTGTACAGGTGGTTCCAGGGGCACCTTCCGAAGATAGGACCTTTTGCTGATGTTGTTGATACTTTGGATTGGTCTTCCCGGTTGATGGGGCTGTCTGCTGAGAACGTCATTTGGTTTGATCGGAGTATGCTTGGCACTGATATTATATATATTTGCAGTGGCTTTCCGAATGTCCCCTTGATTGGACGAAAAGGTTGTATTAACTATAACCCTTCGCTGCTGGTGAGACAGTTTGGTTATGCCTTGAGAGATGCTCCTATTGAGGTTGAGATACAGGAATCTTTGTATCTCACGGGCTTATTAGACGCGGCTGTTTTGATCAGATTGAGACATGCATGGGCTAACATCCATAGGAGAGGGAAAGCTTTGCTCGGTAAGAGCAACAACAAAGCTTATGATCCTTATTTGGCTTGGATCCGCGAGAGAGCTAGTATTTCCTTGATGCCATATCCTTCTATGGAACCTCTGTATCTTCCAATGATTGAGGCACCTACTTCGATAGAGCTTGAAAAGTATAACAAATTGTTGGCCGAAAACGAAGAATTGAAGAAAGCCAATAATGAGTTAGAAAAGGAGATCTTCCAGTTGCGTCATGAGAAGAATGAAGCTACCTTCACTGTGAGGAAACAAACTGAATTGATTAATAAGTTGGGTTCAGAGTTGACGGAGGAGACTAACAAGAAAGAAAAAGTGGGAATAGCCTTGAACGGTGTCAGCAAGGTGCTTACTTCCAAGAAGGAACTTTTAAGCAAAGCTTATTCCCGCCTCAACAGGTGGGAAACGTTGTGGAATGCCACGCTTACCAAGCGGAAGGAGCGCGAAGATGAACTGAAGCTGCAGATTGCCACGCTAGAGGCGCAGGTTAGAGCCCAAGACGCAAAGATTGATGAAGAGACATCACTTAGGAGCGCTGTTGAGCTTAGAGTAAGTGACCTTGACGAGAAGCTGAGAAGTTATGAAGTGAAGGCCGGCTTCAAGAGATGCAGACTCGACGAGTGTTTTGGCGAAGGAACCTGCAAGGACGACGCCAAAAAGCTGAGATCCACAGCTGAGCGACATGCATTACTGATACAGGAGCTGATCTCCCGACTAGGGCAGTCGGAGACGTTGAGGATATTGGAAGATGTCAGAGCACGCCATTTGGCCTGATTTATCTTTGCCTTGCTTTTGTTATTTGTACTTGTATTTTGACCATCGCCAGGCTTGTTGGCCGAGGTCTCTTCAGTTGTATTCAGCGGTACTCTTGTACTCAGCCTCTTGGAATTTGTTTATATATGAGGGTGTTCTGATTCCTTGCTTGCTTGATGGGGACTCTATTGTCGTGATGGCCTTCTCTCCGAAACTAGAATCGGGGGGAATATAACCTGTAGCATATTTACACATTTGCATCTGCATTCATCTTGCATGACCGGTATTCTCGAATCTATATCTTATTTCCTGCATCTACAGGTTTTTCAGGATTGACAAACAAAGAGTCCACCGCTACTCAACCCGAAACAACTGCAAAAGAATCATGGATCAAGTCCAAGTGGAGATGCAGGAAATCTGCGAGAAGCTGAATCTGTTCATGCAAGCAATGAAGAACATTGCTAAGGCCCAAGAGAGCCTCCAGACTTTGGTACAGCCGCTGCTGACGCGAACTAATGGGAATGGCAACAATGACCACAATTCTGCGCATGTTGAGACTATTCCGGAGGATGGGCCCCCTACGCCTGTGGTTCCACCTGTAGTGACCCCACCTGTTGTGGTTATAAACGATGGCGCTGGCGCTGGCAATGGTAATACAGGGAATGGAAATGAGACTGTTGTTAACAATGTTGGGTTTGGGGACGCCAACCAAGGCGGTGGTAACAACAATGGCGGTAATGGTTTTGGCAACAATGGTTTTGGCTACAATGATCAGGGATTTGATTACGTCAATCAGGACGAGAAATTCGGCTTCAACACTCAGGGTTTTGGTTATGACGGTTTTGGTAACGCTAACCAGGGGTATGGTGGATTTGGTAATATGAATGGTACTAGGGTGATCCCTGTCAACACTGGGTTTGGACCTGTTAGGGTCAACCAGGGTTTCGGTAACGGGGGACGAGGTCCCATGATCAATCAGCAAGGGTTTGGTCGCAACACTGGTTACGACGGACATGGAAATGAAAATGTGAATTGGGGAGAAGACCTCCAGGAGGATGCCTTTTCTGGAAGAGGCATGGGATTTGAAGGACCTGTTGATCCTGTGCAGAGGATCAGAATGCTTGAAGAACAGATGAAGGGGGTAGTGAGTCAGAACTCCACCGGTTTGGATATGACTACAATGGGCTTGGTACCAGGGCTGAGGGTGCCGTTGAAATTCAAGGCTCCCATTTTTGACAAATACAAGGGGGACACCTGCCCTAAGGTCCATGTCCGCTCTTACTACAGGAGAATGTCCGCGTATTCAGATGATGAAAGGATGCTCATGCATTTCTTTCAGGATAACTTATCAGGACCTTCACTTGAATGGTATATGGGACTGGAGCCCATGCAGATCAAAACCTAGAAGCAATTGGTTGATGCTTTCGTGACACATTACAAATACAACAGCGATCTGGCGCCAAACCGGGTCCAATTGCAGGGTTTGTCGCGGAAGAACGGTGAAAGTTTTAAAGAGTATGCGCAAAGGTGGCGCGATATGGTAGCGAGGGTGCATCCTCCTTTAATTGAAAGGGAGATGAATGACATGTTCATTGGGACATTTACAGGGGTGTTCTATGAAAAATTGTTTAGTGTGTCATTAAGCAGTTTCTCAGATTTGATTCTTATGGGGGAGATGATCGAGAACGGGATTAAAGTTGGAAGGTTCCAAGCAGGTGAGTCTACTTCAGCAGGAGGTGCCAGAAAAGCATTTGGTGGTAGACGATAGGGTGATACTAGTGCCGTGTTTGGTGGTAGGGGCAGGGGCAGAGGAAGAAATCAGTATGTTCAGCCGCAACAGATAGCTAGTGTCACTATCCTTTTTCCTCAACAAGGGCAGCCTCAGCAACAACAACAACAACCACAGCAACAGCAAGGACAGAATCCTGGTCAGAGAAGGGTACAGAATGCGAGACCGAAAAGAGTGTTCGATGCACCTCCTTCCACGTATGCAGAACTCCTCCAGACCCTGCTAGGGTTGAACTTGGTCGAAAAGAGGACTTTGGCACCGCCTACAGGGACGGTACTCCCTTACGGATATGATGCCAACAAGCATTGCGAATTCCATTTCGGGGCACTCGGGCATGATGTAGAAGCTTGTCAGGCATTTAAACACAAAGTTCAGGATTTATTGGATAGCAAAGCTATCAACTTTGGACAGGTGGGTCCAAATATCGTACAACAGCCTATGTCCAATCACGGGGCAAACGCCATCTTGACCGAGGAGAATCTGAATCTGGTGATGGATGTCAGTGAGCTGAAGACACCGTTGGGTGAGATTAAAAGCAGGTTGCTAAAAGGGGGTGTATTCCCGGGTTGTGATGAATTTTGCTTGGATTGTTGGACCCAGCCATAGGGTTGTAATGAGTTGAAGCAGGGCATTCAGGCTATGATTGATGAAGGTACATTGCAATTTGATAGGACCGCGGTTGAAAAGCCTGTAGAGGCGTTGTGTGATGAGCAGAATGATGTTGCGACGGTGACGATTCCGAGGAAAACAATAACGATAACGGCGCCCGCCAGGAGGCCGACGATCACAATTACTAAAGCAGGACCAGTCCCTTTTGAGAGTACTAAAGCAGTGCCGTGGACTTACGGGTTGGAGGTATATTGAGACGGTGAGAGAATTGAAGTCAATGGACAACCAGCTGGGGTTGTAGATAATGTTGTCGGAACAGGGGGTATGACCAGAAGCGGAAGAATCTTCACGTCACCCGAGGTAGAGGCGGAAAGATTAGCCAAGGGTAAAACCAAGGTAGCTGAGGGTGGTCCTTCTCAGTCGAATGAAAAGGAAACGTCACTTAAGGATGTGGAGGAGTTTATGAGGCTCATTCGTAAAAGTGATTACAAAGCTCAGGGTTCTAGCAAATATCAGATGTGGCAGTGTCATCTTACAAAGAGGCTCAAGCTCTAGTACAGGCAGGCAAAACCAAGGGTTGGGGTCAGGTATTGGAGATTCCCGTGAAGAATGACAAGTTCGGGCTTGGATACCATCCTTCGTTGTCAACATCCTCCGTTGTCAACATCCTCTTTAGGAGCACCCAGGTTCAAGGGACCAGTCACGATTACGCCAAGCGGGGTGAGCTTCGAGACTATCAATGCCATTTCCGATGCTGAAGACGGAGATAGCGACTGTGATATGGACGCGTGGATCAAGCCAAGCGTGCCAGGACAAAGTCTCTGCAATTGGTTTATCCGGGAAACTGTTCCTGTGACAACTAAACAGTAATGATTTGTTTTTTTAATTGTTGAATAATCCTGTGTCCTACCTGGGGCATAGTGATTTTTCTTAGGGCCATTTGGTTGTGTACATTACATTGTTTGATCATGAAATAAAGGCGTTTTTCATATACAAATGTTGTGATCCCTATTTTTCCTGTTTTTATCTTTTACAATAAAATGACAACGGGGTTATTCGCTTTGTATGCGTTTTGAAGCATTTAACCATTTCCTTTGCAGGATTACTATTTCAGATGACATCTATGAACCGCCTATGACTCACTTCGACTTTGAGCACCCGGTATTTCAGGCTGAGGAAGAGGCTGTTGAAGATGGCGACGTACCAGAAGAGTTGACCTGGTTATTGAAACAAGAAGAAAGAATCATTCTGCCTCATGAGGAAGTCATTGAGATTATCAATTTGGGGTCGGAAGAGGTTGTGAGAAACATCCGTATAGGGGCTGCGCTGCAGAGCGACATCAAGCAAAGGTTGGTTGAGATGCTCAAAGAGTACAGTGATATATTTGCTTGGTCGTACAAGGATATGCCTGGTTTGGATACGGATATGGTTGTCCACCGTCTGCCACTGCGAGAGGAATGTCCGCCTATTAAGCAGAAACTCCGAAGAACTAGACCGAATATGGCTGTGAAGATCAAGGAGGAAGTTCAAAAACAGTGGGATGCTGGTTTCTTAGCTGTTACCAAATATCCCTCATGGGTCGCTAATATTGTGCCAGTGCCGAAGAAAGACGATAAAGTGCGAATGTGTGTAGACTACCGTGATTTGAATAGGGCGAGCCCGAAAGATGACTTTCCACTTCCTCACATCAACGTGCTGGTTGATAACACTGCTCAGTTCTCCGTATTCTCCTTCATGGACGGCTTCTCAGGCTATAATCAGATCAAAATGGCGCCAGAAGACATGGAGAAGACTACCTTTATTACTCCCTGGGGAACATTTTGTTACAAAGTGATGCCCTTCGGACTAAAGAACGCTGGGGCAACATATCAACATGCTATGACGACTCTCTTTCATGACATGATGCATAAATAGATTGAGGTTTATGTTGACGATATGATTGCCAAATCCCAGACGGAGGAGGAGCATTTGGTTAATTTGCTGAAATTGTTCAAGAGGCTTAGGAAGTTCAGGTTGAGACTGAACCCTAACAAGTGCACCTTCGGGGTGAGATCGGGTAAACTGTTGGGGTTTATCGTGAGCGAAAAAGGAATAGAGGTTGATCCTGTGAAAATAAAAGCAATACAAGAAATGCCGACGCCTAAAACAGAAAAAGAAGTGTGTGGGTTTTTAGGGAGGTTGAACTATATCGCCCGGTTCATATCTCACCTGACTGCGACATGCGAGCCGTTATTCAAGTTGTTGAAAAAGGATCAGGTTGTGACCTGGAATGAAAATTGTCAAAAGGCGTTCGACAAGATAAAAGAATACTTGCAGGAACCTCCTGTTTTGATACCCCCAGTGGCCGGGAGACCTTTGATTATGTATTTGACGGTTCTTGAGGAAAGTATGGGTTGTGTTCTCGGTCAATACGACGAGACCGGACGTAAAGAGCATGCGATCTACTATTTGAGTAAGAAGTTTACTGACTGTGAGTCTAGATACTCAATGCTCGAGAAGACGTGTTGCGCGCTAGCCTGGGCCGCCAAACTTTTGAGGCAATACATGTTAAATCATACAACCCTGCTAATTTCAAAGATGGATCCAATCAAATATGTATTTGAGAAGCAAGCACTCTCCGGAAGAATTACCTGATGGCAGATGGTGTTAACCGAATACGATATCCAATATGTCTCGCAAAAGGCTATTAAAGGTAGCGTTCTGTCAGAGTACCTTGCTGGGCAGCCTATTGAGGATTACCAATCGATGAGGTTTGATTTTCCTGACGAGGATATCATGTACTTGAAGATGAAAGATTGTGAAGAACCGTTTTCGGACGAAGGACCAGAGTTGGGTTCCAAATGGCAGTTGATATTTGATGGAGCTGTTGTTGCACCCCCAAAATTTGCTCAACATTTCTTTACCTAGCTTATGTTTCATTTCATTCACATTAGCATTATCATTTGCATTTCATTGACATGTATGCAGGAGATCAAGAGGTATGATTACCAATTAAGAGCTATACAAGACTATGAAGCTACCTAAGAAGGTTATTCAAGTGTTCAAGAGTTGATATCTTTGTCAGAGATGTTAAAAGATCCTCAGAGAGAGTGGTTGAAGCCAAGAGTGTGTGTCTCCTAACTTGAGAGTTGTGGAAAGTCATCAGATGATTCTGAAGCCATGAAGATGGACTTGAGGTCTTGAGAGAGCTCATGAGGAGTATTGAGGATCAATTTGAGGCCTAGACAGGTCATTGTGCAAGATTAAGAAGCCTCAGCCATGAATGGTGCAGCTAGGGTTTGACTGGGTCTACCCTAAGTCAACTGATGATTTGAGGAAGGTTGAGACCTAATTCAAGAGCCATGTGATCATGGATTGATACATTGAGATGTTATAATGATGATTCCAAGGTCATCTTCTCATGATTGAAGAGTTTGAGAAGTTTCAAGCTAGGGTTTCTAAGGCTTGACAGTGTAAAATCCCCTAGTTGACCCCTATCTTCAAGGAAGTTTAGCTCAAGATGGGATTGTCATCTCATCTTGCCCCTAACATGAATGTTGTAGAGCATGGTCTTAGATTTAATTTGAGTGCTATAAGTCCTTGATAGGATTTGTAGAACTCAAGTTATGACTTAGACAAGTTACAGGTCATCTGAGGTATGTGAATCTAGGGGCTTGAAAGTTACCCAACTTGCATCAAACTTTTCCCTAGAAGGATGATTCCTATGAACTTTTGTTCAACATGAATGTTGTTCCTTATCCTCTTATCTTTCTAGAGAGTACTAGAAGTCCTCGATAGGATTTGTAGAACTCAAGTTATGGCTTTGACAAGTCAAGGGCATTTTGGTCATTTGGAGATTATAGGTCATTTCAAGCATAAGGCCATAACTCCTACTTCCAAGCTTCAAATGGGAAAATGTTCAACATCAAACTTGTTCAAAATGATGTTTTAAGGTTATTTAAGAGGTCATGAGATGTTGTAATTGCTTGTAGCTCAAATTTGGAAAAATGACCTAAAATAAGGGTATAAGTTAAATGAACCAAAGTTGGAAATTGATATTTTTGATCTACATGTCCAAACCAAGGCATGTAATATATCATTTTGACTCTAAAACACCTTTTAAGAACATTGGTTTAGCCACATTTTTGAATTGGATTTCAATTTGTGGACTTGCTTTGAAAAGTAGTTACTTACATCTTAAGTAACCATTGCCAAACCCAAATGCAAGGCATGATCAAGGTCCCTTGCAAGCCAAACACTTCCAAAATGTTATGAGGGGAGAAATTGGAAGGAATTAGGATTGATTTGAAGTTGTTAGCAGAGTTGTGCATACCATGGCATATCATGAGAATTCAAGTGACATGAAAATTTGAATTTCTCATTAGAAGGATCTAGAGCTTTCTAGATCATCCCTACACACTCTATATATTGAATAGAAGTGGTTCAGATCATTTTTTTGGGTGGGAATTGAGAGGAAAAGAGAGAGTGAGTTTTGAAACTTCCATTTTGTAACTGAATTCGGTTACTCCAATTGAGTTCCTTTCAATCCATTTTCTTGATCCCAATAGCTTCCATTTGCATTGTTGAATGATCCCAGAGTGAAATCATAGCAAAAGCATTGAGAAGGTTTCAACCAGCAACTCACTATCGGGTTCCAAGTTCCAGGAGGTTTCAACCAGTTCTTGTGCATACAGAAGCAAGGAAATGATCCATTGATCGTGTCTGGAAGGTTTGAGAGCTTGATTTGAAGATTTTGTACATCTGTTCATCAAGAATTGGCAGGTATGTAAACTTCTTCCTCCAGCATAAATTAAGTAGAATTAGCACGGTTTGTTAGGTTAGAATGATTGTAGGTGGTTAGTAGAAGCTTTTAGATAACAATTGATGAGGTTTGGTGACAATTATTGAAGTGACCCAATTTCTGTTCTTGATCATATCTTGGTGGTTCTTGAGAGTTAACCCTAGCTAGATGGTGGAATCAACTCAGGATAACATGGTGATGATGTTAGGCACTTTAATTTGGAGAATGGTGATGACTGGATCTTGGTCAGTTTCTGAGTTTTTGATCGTGTTTTGAGAATGGTGATGATTCAATAAGAAGGATTGGCATGGTTAGAATTAGGGTGAGAAATGGAGTGGATTAGGGTTTCCAACTTTGATTTTTGGTGGAGATTTGATGGGATACGAATTTGGAGAAGATGAAGTTCTTGGCTGTTCATCCATGGAGGTTCTTCCCTCCAGATTTTCAAATTGGGGAAGATGATCCCAGGACCATTAGATCATAGGTGGACCTTTGACTGAAGAAGTAATCCAACGGCCACGCGTGCGTCTCATTTTGTGAAGAGGTCTGAACTAATTGAAACGATGTGTTTCATTAATCAGTGGTTTTTGGGCTTAAGGATCCAAGCGCTACTCACACCCCCTTTGTTGGGCCCAACCCTGAAATGAACTGCTTTTGCTTACTATCCGCACCGTGTGTTTATCATTTTAGTTTGATTTTCTTTATTTTTTTCATTATATTCATGGTTCTTGATAAAATCATAGAAAAATGGAAAAATAATTAAATTGATCCCATTCTTTTTGCATTGGATTCATGATAGGGTCTAGTATTTTTTAGATAAAAAATATTTTTATTTCATGCATTTTCTGATTTTATGGGAATTTTTATATTTTAATTGATATTAAAATAGTCATGCTTGATGGTTGATATTGTGGAATTTTGTGTGATGATGTGATGATGATTTTGATCCTAATTTTTTGTGAGTAGTTAGCATAGATATGCATGCTCCCCATAGATTTTTATCACATTTTTGTGATGAACATAAGTGGTAGTTTAGGTTGAAACCTTTAGATGCTCCATTTTTAGGGTTTATGGTTGATACCTTGTGGTTTAGATTGTATTTTTAGTACTAGGTGGACGATTCAACCTCTGATTTTTGTAGGATATATTCATAATTGAATTAGGATCCCTTAGGAATTTTTGTAGGAATTTATAACGTAGTTTTCTATTTTTGATTGATTTTAGCTTAAGTGCTAGTTTTGGATGATTCTAAGGCACCAATTCAACTAGATTAACTTCTTTAGTTCCCTTAGATTAGGGTTTTGCATTGCTTGTTCTTGGATGATGTTGAAGACAAGTTGAAGATGCATTGGATTGCTTGAAGAGGCTTGGATGTGAAGATCTTCCCTTCTTTTGGTGTAGTTTTGATTAGGTATTAAGATTAGGCTTTTGTAGGCAGAGCTTCTAGATAGATTCTCTTCCTTCATAAACATGGAAGATGTTGATCACTTCCATTCTTCCCTATGATGCAAGGTCCCCTTGTAAAGGCCTCATCCCTCCTTTGGTGGGATGTGTGGCTCTTTTCAAGTTGGTAGAACCTTTGAGGGTCCTTTTCTCTGATGATAGGATGCTTAGTGGTGACCTTTGGTCTTCACTCTGCTACCAATCATCCAAACTTTGCTCTTGATGGATGCATCTCTCTCCCTTGTTAGAGGATGGAGTTCCTGGCTTGAAGAGGAATAAAGGATGAAGTTGATACTTCTTTGTGTTTGGAGATTACCTTGAGAAACTGAAGCTTATAGGTGAAGAAGACCAAGTTGATATTGGTAGAGCAAAGAGAGCTGAAGCTTATAGATGAAGAGAACAAGTTGACACTTGTGAAGAAGATCAAATTGACATTGAGTGAAGAGCTGAGGCTTGAGGAATAAAGGATAAGTTGATGCTTATGTTGATGCACTGAGTCCATGAAGGAGTCAAGTTGATACTTGTAGTTAGGAGTGAAGCCTGAGGGTGGAATTGACTGAAGAGCTGAGGCTTGGAGAGGGAACAAGTGGATACTTATGTTTGATGTATTGGAACCTTGGAGAAGCAAGTTGATACTTGCTATTGAAGATGATAGCCCTAAAGAGCTGTGGAAGACTGATGACTGGACTGTTGTCAAAGGAGAGTTTAGTTGTAGGAGCTGTTGATCTGTTTTCCTGTCTGTTTTCTTTCTGTATTGAGGTGACTTGTTTGATTTGCTTGATGCATTAGAATAAGTCCATATCTAGATAGATTTAAACTAGGAGCATGATTGCACTAGAGGTTGAGTTGCTCCCTCTGCTTGTATTTTTACTGTATGGCTTTGCTTGCGGGTATTCGGTAGAGCCCAGCTCCCTTGCCTATGTGGTTTGTGTTGCTTGATAGCATTTTATTTCCTCTGTATGATTGCAGTTGCTCATTATTTTGCTTGATAGCATGTTATTTCTTCCTGTATGATTGCAGCTATTCATATCTGGCTTGAGGTTGAGATGAGCTTGTGGAGGTTGATGCCCCACACACATTTCCTCCCTCACTTGCATTGTATGCATTTCACAGTCGTTATCTGTTTACTGTTTAAGCTGATGCTTTATCTGTTTCTGTTTATCATTGATATGATCCCCTATAAATCTCACTTCCTTTGATAAGGAGGTGACGATTAGAACTTTAGGTTGAAACCTATGCATGACAACTTATAGGAGACCCCTGTTTCAAACCTCAACCATAGGATGAATCCTTGGCATGACAACACTAGGACTTGATAGTCTCCCCTTAGTTGAGCCTGTTCTCTCTTCTCATCTCGAAACAAATTAAAATACAGTAATAAAGGTTAACTGACATCGTACGTTACGAGCCTTAAGCTATCTGAGAAAGGATTGTTGGAGAGTTTCTTTTCAACAGTCTGGATGTTTAGTATGGCACCCTTTGGGTGACATGCGACACATTCACTCTCAGGTCATAGTCTCTAGTGCGATATTGGTTGCAAACATCCATAAAAAACAATTCTTCCGTAAAAGACAGAAAACAAACTTCAAACCTTTTTGCCCCGTGGGCCCATAAGTCAAAGGAAGCTTTTCTGAAGAAAAGAGTGTCGTTAACTCCCAGTTCTACCGCAAACGGTAACGCTTGAGTCTCCAACGGTCGAGCTGCGTACATTAAACTACTGGAACTGTTTGTTAACCCTACTCGATAAAACAGATGAATCTGAATTCCCGTAATCCGTAGTATCCCGAACTACGTAAGTTCTGATCTCTCATACCTGTTGAGAGTAAGTAGGCACAATATTGATGTATTGGCGAGCCACCATCCCCGTAACCCGTAGTTAGTCGAACTACGTAGACTCTGATTTCTCATTCTCTGATGAGAATACGTAGGCATAAAGCGCGACGCTTTGCCGAGTCGTTTTCTTTTCTTTTTTATACCGGCCTTGATAGGTAGATAGATAAAACCAACCCGTCAGACAAACACAACAAGCATGGATCCCATCGAGTACGATGGACGTGAGGGGTGCTAATACCTTCCCCTTGTGTAACCGACTCCCGAACCCAGACAATGGTTGCGATGACCTTGCCTTATACCTTTTCGTCAGGTTTTTTCGATCATTTCCTTTCCCGTTCTGAGGGATAAATAACGAAAGGTGGCAACTCTTCTGTTTTGCCGGCACCTTATTTTCGCTGAAGCCACAGCTGTAAATTCCTATGGTAGCGGAATAGGGGCAATTATCACCACTCATCAGGGGTCGCACATCCCCTTTACTGCCCGATTGACCTTTCCCGTTACCAATAATGAGGCTGAATATGAGGCTTGTATCATGGGGCTTGAAGAAGCTATTGATTTGCGAATCAAACATCTAGATGTATACGGAGACTCAGCTCTAGTGGTGAATCAGATTAAAGGAGAATGGGAGACACGTCAGCCCAATTTGATACCATATATGAATTATGCAAGGAGATTGTTGCCTTTCTTTGACAAGGTGGAATTGCATCATGTGCCGCGAGCAGAAAATCAAATGGCTGACGCCCTGGCGACATTGTCTTCGATGTATAAAGTTAACTTCTGGAATGAGGCTCCCCGGATTGTTATCTCTCGGCTTGATAGGCATGCATTCATATTTGCCATTTACGAGGCTCCCGATGGTCAACCCTGGTACTTTGACATCCAGAATTTCCTGAAGAACAAGGAGTATCCGGCTGGGGCATCCAGTCGAGATCAGAAGACTCTCAGGAGATTGGCTGGCAATTTATATCTGAATCCTGACGGTGTTCTATACAAAAGAAATCACGACTTGGTGTTGCTACGCTGTGTAGATGAGAAAGAAGCAAAGTTGCTCATGGAAGAGATACATGAGGGTACGTTTGGTACACATGCTGGTGGGCATGCTATGACGAGAAAACTGTTGCGGGCAGGTTATTACTAGCTAACTATGGAAACAGACTGTTTCAAGTTTGCAAAGAGGTGTCATAAATGCCAAATTTATGCGGACAAGGTCCATGTACCCCCAAGTCCTCTGAATGTGATGTCATCACCGTGGCCGTTCTCGATGTGGGGAATTGATATGATCAGGAAGATTGAGCCTACGGCATCCAACAGACACCGGTTCATCTTGGTGGCAATTGATTACTTCACCAAATGGGTGGAAGCAGCATCATATGTCAATGTCACCAAACAAGTGGTTGCTAGATTTATCAAACGAGATATTATCTGCAGATATGGAATCCCTGAGCGGATTATCACCGACAACGGTTCGAATTTGAATAACAAGATAATGAAAGAGCTGTGCCAGAATTTTAAGATTGAACATCACAACTCTTCTTCTTACCGACCCAAGATGAATGGCGCTGTTGAAGCAGCCAATAAGAACATAAAGAAGATTGTCCAGAAGATGGTTGTGACGTACAAGGACTGGCATGAGATGCTACCTTTCGCTTTGCACGGTTATCGTACGACGGTACGCACATCAACCGAGGCAACCCCTTTTTCGCTGGTATACGGAATGGAGGCAGTGTTACCGTTGGAGGTTGAGATTCCTTCCTTGAGGGTTTTACGAGATGTCCAACTTGAAGAGGCAGAATGGGTTAAAGATAGACTGAATCAGCTCAGTTTAATGGATGAGAAGAGGCTAGCTTCTCTAGCGTATGGTCGGTTGTACCAAAGCCGGATGAAGAAAGCTTACGATAAAAAGATATGTCCACGAAGCTTTCAGACGGGCGACCTTGTGCTGAAGAGGATTCTCCCACCACAAACAGATCACAGGGGCAAGTGGACCCCTAATTACGAAGGTCCCTACATTGTTAGAAAAGTCTTCTCTGGAGGAGCCTTACTACTATCTACCATGGATGGTGAAGACTTTACATCGCCTGTGAATTCGGACGCAGTTAAAAAATACTTTGCTTGAAAGTGACCCGCTGGACAGTAAAAAGAGAGTCCAGGCAAGAATGGGGCATCCTGGCGAACCAAAAAAAATGAATAAAAGGTTCGGGCAAAAGTTAGGGATAAAATTGAAAAGATGTACACCCGCGAAGTCGAAAACCTGCAAAGAGCGACTTCGGCAAAAAAGGGTATCCCGGTGAATTGAAAACCCGCAAAGGGCAATTCACGCAAAAGTTAGGGATTGAAAAAGCAAATGGTTGCGGTCCAGATTCGATACTACATTGCTTAGTGGTTTGGGAGTACCTGAAGGTTCGTTTATCCAACACAATCTCTTCCGAAAATTGAATACCGAGAAAGCGCCAGAGTCAGGCGAGTCATAGGAGGATTAGCTCATGATGTTTGTCTGCACCACGTTGCCGACATGTATACAAATATTGTTTTGTATTTTTATGCTTTTTGTACATATATGTATGTGTGTGTGCGTAACTTCCTCTTTTCAGGAGTTGCATCCGATGTACAAAGCTTTGCCTATTCACAGGCTCAATCAATAAAACATGTTATTCAGTATTTGATGTTTGTGCTTTACTGTTTTGTATGTGGAAAACGCTGATGTTTTTGATAAACTTGCACTTGCATAATCTCGTTGGCCCTTGCCAATAATTGCTAAAACTTCGAATTGAATGAAGTAATGTCGCGGATGCTAACCCGAATAGATTTGGTTGTATAGATTTGTTTTGTCTCGTTTGTGTTTTGCAGGGTTCTCGCCCTTGAAGCGGACAATCAGAAAATGGTGGCCCCAGCCAGAGGCCCTAGAAGAAGGACGTGACCTTATATCCCAACAGGTCGTACCTCATCCCCAGAGGTTGAGAAGACGTTATCCCTTACCGAAGGAAGGATTATTTTCCCCAGAATAGTATCCTCATGGAAATGGTCCACAGGACATCCCCAACAAGTCAAAATCAGTATCCTCTGCAGAGTTTATCCTCCCCAGAGAGTCGAGTAGGTGCGCGTTCAACCCCCAGCTGGGAGGATTTCCGCGACACATAACCAAGTCATAGTAGGTTCAGAAGGATTATCCCCAACGAGGATGGTTTTCTTTCTCCCTGCAGGTCGTCATGCTTTCGTCAGGATGATTATCCCCAGCGGGATGGTAGTTCCGAGTTGGTAAACTGTACCCAGACAGTTGTCCCCCAGAATGGTTGCTTCTCCCCCAGCTGAGTTAATCTTCCCAGCAAGTGTTATTCTTTCCTCCCAGTGGAAATCGATGTGTAATCTCTCCCCGGCAGAGTTGGTTGTATTTCCGGCATTTATTTTGCCGGAATACTTTGCGATGCCCGTTCATCCCCGACAGGGTGGTATTTGCCCTCAACAGCCGTGTTGAAGCAAGCTTGTCAGATCCTTCCCCAGCAGCCTGAACCTGCATTTGCATTTGCATACATTATCATGTTTGCATCTACCCACAAACGCGTAGCATTTCCATGCAGTATGGAGCATTACGCTATTATCAGACATATGCATTTTGAAACATAAATCAGGTTTGTTAACCTTTTGCTTTCAGGTGTGTTTCTCAGCAGGAGTATGAAGTTATAGTTCAGATCTATTACCAGACGATCAAGGTCTCGCCGTGAGACATGGGATGATGCAGTCCTTGTTATTATTCCCCATAGAGTTACTGGTTGAAGTTGCTCTTATCCGACCAGTGAAGTGTTTTTCTTCAAGTTTGCTGTTCCGTCAGCGTCACAGGGTTTCATAAATCAAAACTTCAGAAGTGGTCACTTGTTGTCGAAACGGGTGTCAGGCAGTTATTTTTAGAATATCCCCAGTGAAGTTAGCTACTGCAAAGAATAGACAAAGAAGCTATATCCAAGTTGACTTTCCTGTAATCAAGCAGATGATTTTCCCGTATGAAGCAGGAGGATGAACTTTCCTGTATGAATCAGGCATATGAGTTTTCCCGTATGAAGCAGGCGGATGAACTTTCCTATAAGAATCAGGTAGATGTGTTTTCCCGTATGAAGCAGGCGGATGAACTTTCCTATAAGAATCAGGTAGATGAATTTTCCCGTATGAAGCAGGCAGATGAACTTTCCTGTATGAACCAGGCAGATGAGTTTTCCCGTATGAAGCAGGCGGATGAACTTTCCTATAAGAATCAGGTAGATGTGTTTTCCCGTATGAAGCAGACAGATGAACTTTCCTATAAGAATCAGGTAGATGAATTTTCCCGTATGAAGCAAGCGGATGAACTTTCCTGTAAGAATCAGGCAGATGAATTTTTCCGTATGAAGCAGGCGGATGGATTTTCCTGTGATCAGGCAGATGGAGTTTCCCGTATGAAGCAGGCGGATGAATTTTTTGATATCCAGATGGATGATTCTCCCGTGATCGCCAGAGAGTATGTGTTGTGTTCTGAATATTTGACAAAAGTATTTTCCCCAAGGAAGTCGCAGTGATTTCCTCGTGTTACTGTCCCCAGTAGAGTCCTCCTCGACGTCGTTTGTGGGTTGGGACCAACGGAGTTGGCTACTGCAGAGGTAGGCAGAGAAACGGTATTCAGATGCTTTTCCTGTATGAAGCAGGCGGATGGAGTTTCCTGTAATCAGGCAGATGACTTTTCCCGTATGGAGCAGGCGGATGAACTTTCCTGTGTTCAGGCAGATGGACTTTTCCCGTATGAAGCAGGCGGATGGAGTTTCATGTAATCAGGCAGATGACTTTTCCCGTATGAAGTAGACGGATGGGGTTTCTTGTGTTTAGACAGATGATGTGCTTGTAGGGATAAGCAGATGAGTTCCTTGTGATTAGACGGAAATGTTTCCCCAGCGAAGTCGTCGGGATTTTTCTATGTTGGCAGAATATAGCGTCCTAACGTGGACAAAGTTCTATCCCCGCGATGATAGAATCTTTTTCGGGTTGATGAAAATGATCCCCAGCATGGTCGCTAAGTTGTTTTCTCCGTATTAACAGACGGCGGAGTTTTAACGTGGACAAAAGGCGGGATGTTTCGATAAGAGGGAGTTCAAAGCCTGTGGCGATACGCAGGCGGTTGACATTAAAATCAGGTTTTGATATCAGATAATTGATCAGTTTGTTGCCGTAACAATCGGATTCAGTCAGTGGATGTTGTTTTCCAAGCAGTTTGTGCAGTTTATTTCTGCGGTTGGCAAATTTCCGGGTTCTTGGTATTCAACCGTCTCGTACCTCGATTGTTTGAAGGTCGTTCGCTCTTCACCCAGTCGGGTCCAAGCCGTTTGAATAGGGGCAGCTGTTGCACCCTAAAATTTGCTCAACCTATTTCACCTGGTTTATGTTTCAATTGCATTATCATTTGCATAGTCACATCATGTACATGGTCCAATCATTTGCATATCATAACATAGCAAGTCATCTAATAGGGGATAAAGTGCCATCCTTATCTAAAGAAGCACATCAAGGGGACTTATTCAAGCTGGAGAACATCCAAGTCATCAAGGAATGGGTTGAAGCTTTGAGGAGATTTGAATGTCAACAAGTGGATTTCTCTCCTATCTTGAAGTGTACTGAAGATCATCAACATGGGATTATGAATTTGAGGTGTGTATGGATCCCATGGGAGGCCTAGAGATCCCTATTGAAGCTTAGACAAGTCATGGTATCAAGGTCAAGAACCACAGTTGAGGTGTGTACAAGTAGGGTTTCATCTGGGTAACCCTAGGTCAAGGAGAGCAAGGAAAGGGCACCAAGACTTAGCTCTAGGTCATGGAAGTCATGGGTTGAGATGTTAAAGCATGTGTATGGATGATTCAGGATCAAGTTCAAGAGAATCAAGAGTGGTTGGAGGGGTTTGAGACAGGGTTCTTAGGGTAAAATCCCCTGTATAGCACTAGACTTCCAAGCCACACAAGTCCAAATACAAGTTTCAAATGGATTATTGGCCAACATGAAACTTGTAGAGCTTCCCAATAGCTTTAATTTGAGTACTAGAAGTATTCAAGGAGATTTGTAGAACTCAAGTTATGGTTCTTGCAAGTTATGGGTCATCAGAGGACACTGAAATTTATCTGTGAAAGTCACTTGACTTCCAAGCAACTTTTTCCCATCAAGGACTTTTCAAATGGATTCTTGGCCAACATAAGAATTGTAGGGTTTGATATTACCTTTAATTTGAGTACTATAAGTCCTCAAGGAGATTTGTGGAACTCAAGTTATGATCTTGGCAATCCAGGGGTATTTTGGGAAAGTTGAATTATAGGTCATTTTTCAACATAGGTCAAAATTTCTATCTTCCACTCCTCAAATGAAAAAATGTTCAACATGAGATGTGCTTAAAATTATGTTTTTAGTTCAGATACAAAGTCATGGGTGATTAAAATGGCTTGCTTCACAAAATGATCCAAAATGGCCTAAATATAAGGATGGATTTTAAATGAATCAAAGAGGGAAATTGTGATTTTTGAGCCATAGGTCCAAACCAGTCCATATGACATACCAAATTGATCAGGAAATGAATTTCAAACACAATGACATTTCCACATTTTTGAATTGAGGCTTAATTCCATGACTTGCTTTGTAAAGTTATTACTTACATTATAAGTCACAATGCCAAAACAAAAATCAGGGCAATTCAGGCCAAGCTAGCTATCTAAACACACTCCATGACCAATTTGCAGTTGAATAGAACATTCTAGAGCAAGCTGGAAGCTCATAATCGTGACTGGTACATTGCATTTTCAAAAGGAAAATCAGAAATGATGGATCACTGAATTGGGCTTCAAACTGGGCTCAAAAGCCCATGGAGAGTTTCTATATATTGAGAGGAGTGAGTTCAGATTCATTTTGGTGCCATTTTCGTGCAAGAAAGAGAGATAGCATTTGGGGTTTCAAGAGCTTCAACAGAAATCGTGTTCTGAGTTCCAAGAGGATTCAAGCCAAATTGAGTGTGCAAAAAGCTTCTACTATCACTCTTGATCGTGTCTGGGAAGTTTTGGAGCTTGAATCGAGCGTTTCATCCTTCTGTTCATCCAGTTTTACCAGGTATGTAACTCTCATAATTCCTCATGATCTAGGGAGAGTTAGATAGAATTGACCATGTGGTTAGGACCTAGAGATGATAAGGATCATTTCTGGATTGATTTGGAACCATTTAGAGACAATTAAGTGTGATGCACAATTTTTGTTAAGAGACTGTTATGGATGATCTTGAGGTTTCAAGTTAGTTTGGATAGTTCATCATGATCAGTGAAGAATGAGGAGCAACCCTATAGTTTCAATTTTGCAAATGGAGCTGTTTGAAATCTTGACACATTTTAGAGAAGGGATCGGTTTTGAGAATATATGAGGATTTAGAGATTATATTTGGAATCTATGTGAAATTCTGGTCAAAATTGGTATAAGATTTGTCTTGTTTGGTCACCTGTAACCACTGCTCCACCAGAGAAGACGGTGGAAACCACCGTGAACCACCACCTGAGAATAGTCTCAGGTCGCCTGAGCTTGTGGAGAAGATGAAGTCCCAACCCTCAGATCACCTTGACTTGTTGACTCCCTCACGTATCCAAGGGCCACGATTCAAACTCAGAAATTGCCTCCATTTGCCAAAACGCTCCGTTTCAATAATTGAGGTGGCATTCCATGTCATTCCCAGTCAGTAACCTATGTGGACGTGCGCTTTGTGCTTGGATCAGCTTACCAAGTCAATAGATCTAATGGCTCCCATTTAATCCAGTTTTTTATTTTCTTTTAATTTGATTTTCTTTTATTTTTAATCCATTTGATTTCTAAAATTCATAATAAATCCAATATTAATCCAAAAAATATTTTAAAAAATACCTCCATGATCTTGGATTTATTTGTGATTTTATGAAATTAATAAATCCCCTTTTTATCCATTTTTCAATTTAATTTGAATTTTTCCATTTTATTATTTTCTTTAAATTTGGTATATTTGTTACATGTTCTTGCTGATTTTCTTGTGATTAATTGGTGAATGATTTTAAGTTGATTCCTGTTGGATTGATTAGATTAGGGAAGCATGTACCCTTAGAAATTTTATCACAATTTTGTGAATAACATTTAGGTTAGTTTGAGAGGTGAATAGGAGAGGTATTAGAATTAGGGTTTCCAGACAAATAGTTGTAGTTTTGGGCATAGTTTGAGGTTTAAATGGTTGATCTAGGGTTTGGGATTCCTATGGGGTATTGGGTATAGGGTTAGGTTCCCTTAGAAATTTATCTAGGATTTTTTGATAAGCTTTAGCATTTTATCTGATTCTTGCAACTTGTGTGATGATTTTGGGTTTCTCCTTTGGGTATTGGATTTGGTTATGTTTGTGTGGGGCCATTTTGGGGGTGCTTTTGGCTTGGGATTTGCTTGGAGGACTTGAAGATCAAATGAAGTTGTTTTGGATGGTTTGAAGAAGCTTGGGGTTGAAGATTTCTCATTTGTTGGAGTGCTTGTCAGAGGCTTAGGGATTAGGATACATAGGAAGAGCATTAGAGTAGTCTGGTTTCTTCTTTCAAACATAGAGAGCTTCTTGTGCCTCTATTCCATCCCATGACACAAGGTCCCCCAAATAAGTTCCATCTCTCCTTAGGAGGGATGTAGAGCATGCTTTGGTTGGGTAGAACCTTGAGGATACCTTTCACTTGCTATGTTAATACCTTAGTGATTTCCTTGGGTTATCACTAAGCCTCTTAACATTTCAACTTCATAATTGTTTCTTTTCTGGAGTGATTGCATTGAAGATGGAGACCTATTGAAGATGAAGTTCATTGAAGATTGGTGAAGATGAAGCTTGTGCCTGTCAAAGATAGTTATATGTTGAAGACTAGGGTTTTGCTGTTTCTGTTGAAGCTGTTTACTGGTTGAGGTTCATGCTTGCTAAAGATGGGGCTTATTGAAGATAGGAGCTTATCTAAACCTTGAAGATTGTTGAGGATGGATGAGGGGTTCTGCTTGGAGAAGTTGTTGATGCCTTTCCCACTTGCTATTAATCAACTGTAGTTGTCAGAGCTGTTGCTGTTTGAGCTGCTTACTGTAGGAGCTGGTGTTGCTGTCAGAGCTGGTGTCGGATTTTATTTCTTTTTCTGTATTGTTTATTGGCTTGTTCAGCTTGCCCCTTAGGTTTGAAGTGAAGCTGTTTCACTTTGCCTATTGTTTTCCCAGGTTCGAGGTTGAGTGGGACTCCCTTGCCTCGCTTGTATTGATGCAGTGCATGCATGTTTACTGTTTACTGTATATCTGTTTCTTTTGCTGTTTATCCCCTAAGATCTCTGATTTCCTCTGTGCAGGAGGGAATTATGACATGCATTAGGTTGTAACCCATGCATGACAACTTTAGGGTAGTTTTGATTCCCCTTTCACACCCTAGGTTTTTAGAGCTTCTTTCTCTTCTCATCTCAAAACACTTCAAAACATATTAATATGGTTAATCGATGTCGTACATTACGGGCCTTAAGCCATTTGAGAAAAGGTTGCTGGAAGGTCACTCTTCAGTAATCTGATTGCTTAGTGTGTTACCCTTAGGGTGACATGCGACGTAGTCACTCTCAAATCATAGTCTCTAGTGCGTAAGAGATTGCAAACACATTGAAAAAACACTTCTTTCGTAAAAGATTCAAAACAAACATCAAAGTGTCATTTTTGTCCGCTTGGACTCCTAATCAGAAGAACACCTTTTCAGAAGGATCTAAAAAATAGTCAGACAAGTCTGTGTCTTCCGTAGCTCGAACTACGTTTGCTCTGATCTTTCATGCTGTATGAAAGTACGTAGGCATAGGATGTCGTATCCTAGTGAGCAACCTTCCCCTCCTTTCCCGTAGGTAGGCGAACTACGTTGACTCTGATTTCTCGTTTCAGACGGGAATACATAGGCATAAAAGTGCGATACTTTGCCGAGTCATTTTATTTTCTTTTTAACCCAGACCTCTAGTGTAGATAGAATAACAATCCGTACCAGAAAACAAGCGTGGATCCCGTCGAGTACGATGGACGTGAAGGGTGCTAACACCTTCCCCTTTCGTAACCGACTCCCGAATCCAGGATTTGGTTGCGATGACCATTCCTTTCCCGTCTTTGCGTTAGGTTTACTTCGAGCATTTCCTTTCCCTCCTTTGGGATAAATAACGCACGGTGGCGACTCTTCTGTTTAGCCGGTGCCGATTTTCGCAGTAGCGACAGGTATCATTCATATAGCAGGGGTTCAAGTGTTATTCTTATCAAGAGAATCCTAGCAAGGGATCTCATTCAAGATTGAGGAGTGGTCAAAGTCATCAGAAGGTGGCTTGAGTGCCTAAGGGTTTAGATGTTTGAATGTGAATCTTCTTCTAACTTGAGGATCAGCTGAAGACCATCAGAGGGTTGGGAAGTGTTGAATGTGAGAAGAGGATGTTCATGAAGCTCATAGAATGCCTGGGGGGCCATGGGAGAGTTTAATCAAATCATTGTGTCAAATGCAAGAGCCACAGTTGAGGTGCAAGCAATTAGGGTTTCGTCTGGGTTAATCCTAGGTCAACTGTGCAATTAAAGGGTATCAAAGCCTACTTTTAGGTCATGGAGTTCATGGAATGATATGATGAGACAGTTGTGGTGTTGTGCCAAGATCAAGTCAAGAAGAATCAAGAGTGTGGGAAGTTGCTAAATTAGGGTTTCAGTGCAAAATTCCTTGTTTAGTGCCTAATTTCAAGACCATATAAGTCAAGATAAAAGTTTCAAATGGATATTTGTCCAACATGAAACTTGTAGAGCATCTCAATACCTTTAATTTGAGTACTAGAAGTCCTCAAGGGGATTTATAGAACTCAAGTTATGGTCCAGACAAGTTACAAGTCCTCAGATGCCATTGAAATTTGTCTGTGAAAATCATTTGACTTCAAAGCTATTTTTGACCTAGAAGGAGGTTTCACCTGAACTTTTGGCCAACAGGAAATTTGTTCCTCATGATCGTAGCTTTCTAAATTGTACTAGAAGTCTTCCATCTGATTTGTAGAACTCAAGTTATGAGGTTTACAAGTCAGGGGTATTTTAGGAAAGTGAGATTTTAGGTCAATTTCAATCATAGGTCAAAATCTCCAACTTGCACTTGTCAAATGGATTTTTGTTCAACATGAAAGTTGTTCAAAATGTAGTTTTTAGGCTAACCAAGAGGTCATGATGGATTGATTGGGCTCATAGCAAGACTTGGTTTGAAATGGTTTAAATAGGAAAGATTTTCAAATGAATTAAGGAGGGAAAATTGATGTTTTGAGTTAAAGGACCAAAACATGTCAAGTAACTACATTTTTTGAATGGAAATTGAATTCTAAGCACTTTGGCATTACCAGAATTTTGAGTTTAGGCCAAGTTTCATGAGTTGTCATTTGGTTTCTTCATTTGCAAGTCACACATCCAAAATACTCACCAAGGCATTTCAAGCACTCTTCTTGGTCTGAATATACTCACAAGGCAATGTGCAAGTGAAAGGGAAGCTTCTAGAGCAATTCTCATGGCCAACTCGTGACTGTTACATTGCACATGTGAAGAGAAAAACAGAAAATTGGATTGGCTGGATTGGGCCTCAATTGAGTTTCTAAAGCCCATGGAAACATTCTATATATTCATTGGATTGATTTCAGATCAATTTTGGCTTTCATTTTCGTGAAGAACACTGAAGTTGCAGTTGAAAAATTCCAAGGAGCAAGTGAAATCGTGTTTTGAGTTCCAGGCTGATTCAGGGAAAATTGAAGCTTACAACATCTTTCTCTTGCATCGTTGAATGATTCTGGAGAGTTTTGAAGGTTGAATCAAGCTCTAGCTACCTCTGTTAGTGGATCTACACCAGGTATGTAACCTTCAAATTTCTCACCATTGTAGGAAGATATAGATCAATTTGCATATGTGGTTAGGATCTAGTTAAGGAGTAGATCATTTCTGGACAGAATTTTGGACAATTAGAGACAAATTTAGGTGATGTGTAATTTCTGTTGAGGCACGGTTTAGCTTGATCATGAGGAATTAAGTTGAATTGGATAGATCAATTTGATGTATGAAGCATGAGGAACATCTCTGTATCATTAGATTTGCAATTGGTGATGTTTGATCTGGATGACATTTTTGAACCTTGCTTCGTGATTTAAAATCTATGGAGAGTTAGAACGTATGAATAGGAGATTTGAGATCTTGATGAAATTCTGGAAAGATTGATGTAAGGATTGTTGATGTTTGATCATCTGCAACCACCTGCTCACCGGAGAAGACGACCGGAGTCTTCTCCGGCCACCACACTGAGTCTCACTCAAGCCAGTCTGAATTTTGGAGAAGACGAGCTTGGAACCATTGGATCTTGCCTTAACCAAAGACTTTCCCCTTCATCCAACGGCTGTGTTTTAATCTGAGGTTGGACTTTTTTGAGTCCAAAACGATGCAGTTTCATTAAATGACGTGGACACGCTCCTGGCTCTTGGATCAACTGACTAGTCCACGCATCCTGTGGCTCATGTTTTATTTCAGCATTTTATTTCTTTTATTTGTTTTTTATTATTTTAAATGCTTTATTGATTCAAAAAATCACAATAAATTCAATTTTGATCTAAAAATTATTTTAAAAATATCTCCATGATCTTGAGAGAATTTGTGATTTTCTGAAATCAATAAAATGCATTTTCATGCATTTTTCATTTTAATTTGATTTTTCTTATTTTGTTTAATTCTCTTAATTTTGCATATTTGACCATCTGTTTTGTTGAATTTTGTTCTTCCAATTGGTGATGAATTTGGTTTTTCTTTTAGTATGTGTTAGGGTAGACATTCATGTTCCCTTAGAATTTTTGTTAGAATTTTAGAACAACTTTAGGTTCTGTTTTAGGTGTTGAGATTAGAGCCTTCCCAAACTTGTGGATCACCTTGATACCCTTGAATTTAGAAATTATTTAAGAGACTTATATGTTGAATTAGGCTTTAATATTTTAACCCTAGGTTGTTCAAACATGTATGTTCCCCTAGGAATTTTATTAGAATTTTACAACTTTGTTTTATATTTTAGTTGTATTTTGCAAGTGGCTTGTGCTTGTGGTGTTCTATCTTTAGGGCTTTTGTTTGTTTGGTTTTGTTGATGACTTTGGAGCTGGATTTGCTTGGATTCCTTATTGGGAGGTCTTCTAGACTTGGTGTAGCTGTTGTGGCTTGAAGATTGGAGCTTGGAGTTGAAGCTTTATTTTCTTTTAGGAGCTTTTTTAGGAGCTTAGGAAATTAGGGTTTTAGGAAGAGCCATTAGGACTAGTTTTGATTCTTCCATCAAACATAGAATGCATTGTGTGCTTCTATTCTATCCAATGATATAAAGTCCTCCTAGGGAAACTCCATATCTCCTTTGGAGGGATGTGTGGTATGCCCATAGTTGAGTAGAACTTTGAGGATACATTTCCATTTCAATGTTGGTACTTAATGATTTCCTTTGGTTTTCATTTGGTTTTCCACATTGCAACCTTGATATTAGTGATTAATCCTTTGCTTGGAGTGTTCTTGCTAGAGCTTGAAGATGGAGTTTAATGAAGCTTGAAGATAGAAGCTAGCTTGAATATGAAGCCTTGTTACTGTCAACTTTGCTGTCAAGAGGATTTGCTGTTTAGAGCTGCTGCTGTTGAGTATTGAAGTTACTGTCTGCTGAAGACTGTTGCTATTACTTGAGCTGTTTTCTCTGTTTCTTTTCTTTTGTTGTATTGTCTGTTTGCTTGTGTTGATTACCTTTAGGTTTGAGGTGGAGCTTGTCTCCTCTTGCCTGTTGTTTTCTTAGGTTTGGGGTTGAGCCGGACTCTCTTGCCTCGCTTGTACTGTTGCATAGCATGCATTTTACTGTTTACTGTTTGCTACTTGCTTTCCTTTGCTGTTTTCCCCTAGGATCTCTGATTTCCTCTGTGCAAGAGGGAGTCATGACAGACATTAGGTTTTGACCCATGCATGATAAGTGTAGGTAGATTCCCTTTCAACCATAGTTTTAGGGTGTCTTTCTCTTCTCCTCTCAAAACAATTCAAAAACACAGTAATAAGGTTAATTGAAGTCGTACGTTACGAGCCTTAAGCCATCTGGGAAAAGGTTGGTGGAGGGTCTCTCTCCAGTAATCTGGATGTTAGTGTGGTACACTTTGGGTGACATACGAAGCGTTCACTCCTGGGTCATAGTCTCTAGTGCGACTGAGATTGCAAATATCCTAAAAAACAGTTTCTTTCGTAAAAAACTTAAACAAACACTCAAACTCTGTTTTTGTCCTCTTGGACCTTTAATCAGGAAAACCCTTTCTTAAGGAGATAAAAAACTGTTAGACAAACTTGTGTCTTCCGTAGCCCGAACTACGTTTGCTCTGATCTTTCATGCCGTATGAAAGTACGTAGGCAAAAGACGCGACATCTCGACGAGCAACCTTCCCCCCATAACCCGTAGTTAGGCGAACTACGTTGACTCTGATTTCTCGTTCCAGACGGGAATACGTAGGCATAAAGTGTGATACTTTTCCGATTCAGTTTCTTTTCTTTTTTAACCCAGACCTTTAGAGTAGATAGATAACATGCCCTTAGATAGAAAACAAGCGTGGATCCCGTCGAGTACGACGGACGTGAGGGGTGCTAATACCTTCCCCTTGCATAACCGACTCTCGAATCCAGGATTTGGTAGCGATGACCATTCCTTTCCCTCTTTGCATTAGGTTTTCTCTGAGCGTTTCCTTTCCCTCTTATGGGATAAATAACGCACGGTGGCGACTCTTCTGTCATAGCCGGCGCTGATTTTCGCAGTAGCGACAGATATCCATGATATAAAACTTTGCGTCAAAAGTTTTCGGCCCCACCTGTATTGGCATAGTGATCTCACCAAATACCGACCTCTTAGATCTATCAAAAGCTCTCAAAACTAAGTTACTTGGCGTGCATATCAGCCCTTGAGTATCCAGTTTCATCAAAGCCTTCTTTGGTAGTACGTTAAGGGATGACCTTGTGTCTACTAAGACATGAGACAACAGACACCCTCTGCACTCTATAGATATATGTAGAGCATGATTATGGTTTCTCCGGGCGGGAGTCAAATCCAAATCTGTAAATCCCAGGCCGTTACCAGCATTCACATATGCTACCACTCCTTCTAGCTAGTTTACTAAAATCTCTTACGACACAAATGCCGAATTCAAAATTTTTAACAGCCCATTCCAGCGTGCCTTAGAGCATAATAGGAACGATAGAATAGAAATTTTTGATGGCGTCTAGTGAAAATGATCTATAATCTTGTAATCGCTTTTACGGATAAGCCTCATGAACTCTTCAGTATCCTTTACAAAATAATGTTTATCAACTTGTTGCTGAACATCTTCTTCTATCACAGCCTTTCCTTTCCCTTTATCACTTTTATCCGCACTAGTTCTCGGTGGAGAGAAAATCCTTCCACTCCTAGTAAATCCTCTTGTTCCGATGATGTTTTCAACTGAAATACCTCCATATGATGACCCCGTCAACTCCTGTTTTTGCCTAATGCAAAACACCTCTTCCCCATAATTCCAGGGAATGGCCTTGGTGCTTTCATAAGGTATAGGTCCTGGGGTGATAATAATGACCAGAGATGGCCTTGGTGGCACTGAGATATTGATCGTCGGGTATGGAATTGAAATCCTTGCGACTTCATGAGATTCATTATTGACCTCATTAATCATCTTTTCTCCTACAACCCTGTCAAACTGTAAACTGCCTTCATTAATCAAACTCTAAATATGATTTCTCAAAGAACTGCAACCCTCTGACTATGCAACACATTCTGAACACCCTGGATATACACCTTCCTTTAACAACTTTTCTTTTACGAAGCTCAAAGGGGTCTTCAACTCTACAACATCGATTATCAAGCTCGGCCTTTCTCCTTCAATAATAGCATTGGCCCTGGCCACCCCATGGTTTGGCATCAGATTCTGATTTACGTTGGGGGTTTCATTGGTGAAATTGATTGCTTTTGAGTCGAGTAAATCTTGAACCTTATTCTAAAACACTTTGCAATTGTCAATATTGTGGCCTGGAGCTCCGGAGTCGAACTCATACCTAGCGCTTGCATCATAACCTGGCGGAGGCACACCAGTGAGTGGCGCCAAAGTTCTCTTCTAGATAAGATGTAACTGTAATAAATGCTGCAAAAGCAGAGAATAAGGAATATGAGGCGTCTCAAATTTCCTGTTGACCATCCTTCCCCTACCCTGGTAACGACAAGGCGCATTAGTTTGTTGCATTCGTATCTCCCTCTCTCTTCTTAGTATTTTCGTTGTATGACTTATTTAAACCTCTTGTTGAAGATTCTGATCCACTTGGTATCTTTCCTATCTTTATACCATTCTCTACCCTCTCTCCTACCATCACCAAATTTGAAAAGCATCCGGACATACATCCAATTAATTTCTCATAATATGTTCCTGGAAAGGTTGCCATGAACATGTCAATCAGCTTATGCTCCACCATTGGAGGCTGCACTCTAGCTGCAAACTCTCGCCACCTCTGGGCATACTCTTTGAACCCCTCGTTGTTTCTCTGTGACAAATTTTGTAATTGCACCCTGTTGCGGTGAAATTTGGATGTCAAGCTATTGATTAACTTGAATCTTAATTCATTTACAACCGGTCTTTGATTTATCCGAAGGAAAGGTTAAAGAAAGGAAAAACCTAAAAGGGAGAGATCTAAGGTTTGGGGGTTGGTTAAATTTAGGGAAGGTATTAGCACCCTAAACTTCCGTAGTACTCTACGGGAACCTTTTGTTTATTTTTTTTTTATTTATTTCATTAATTATTTTGCTTTAGGGTATATACAAAGGATTGAAAATTAAAAAAGACCTAGGGGTTAATTCTAAGTTTACTCGGCAAGACATCGCATCTTGTGCCTACATATACTTACGGGAATGGAATCAGAGTAACTGTAGTTCCCCTCAAAAGGGAGGTTAAAAACGTCTTGACTGTGGCCAAGGTTTATTCAGAGACTCCAATCTCTATGTTAAAAAAATGTTAATTAAAATTAAAATAGGGTTAAATTAGGGATTCCACGGCGGAAAACCTTAAAACAGAGTACGACGACTCTTTTGGCCTAACACTAGGATAAAAGCAATTTTGCCCACGGCGAGACACCTAGGCTAAACAGGGTTTGATCCATTAAAGGGGTAAGGCTATTGACTCGGCGGCCAAAAGGCTGGACCTAATCCTTCGGAAGGATAAAACTGTAAAAAAATGTGAAAATATGACAAATCATTATATGGAGGAATAATTAAGGTACAGAAATAAGAAAAGTAATAAAGGCAGAGGGTATAAAGAAACAAAGAAACATTTCTGAAAACATGAAGAATATGAAAATATGTAATGACACTTAGAATGAAGTGAGGGAGGAAAATAGTGTGGGGTTGTGGCCACCACAAGCACATCTCAACCTCGAGCATGCACATGAAATGCCAAAAGAAAGAAAAGTAATAAAAAGGGTACATAAAATGACACGACAAACATCAAACATCAGGAGTTCCTTACGAAAAGGTTTTAATTTTTTAATATTTTAATTAAAAAAAAAGGTTTTAATTTTTTAATATTTTAATTATAAAAAAAGGTTTTAATTTTTTAATATTTTAATTATAAAAAAAAGGTTTTAATTTTTTAATAAAAAATATTTAAGTTAAAATTATAAAAAAAATTAAGTTAAAATTATAAAAAAAAGTTTTGGGGGGAAAAGTCTTTTCAATTTTTTTTAGAACAAAAAAAGCTTTTCATCCCAAAAAAAGGCTTTTCAGTTTTTTGGGAAAAGGCTTTTCAGTTTTTTGGTAAAAGGCTTTTCAGTTTTTTGGGAACAAAAAGGTTTTTTTTCTTCGGAACAAAAAGGCTTTTCAGTTTTTTAAAAAAAAGGTCTTAAAAAAACTGAAGGTTTTAATAATAAATAAAAAAAGGGTTTTGATTTTAAAAAAAGGTTTTGATAAAAAAGGGTTTTGATATTAAAATCTACGGACCTAAACACACATGGAGATTAACATGACAAAATATGCACATAAACATGAAAAAGCAAAAGGTTTAATAATTTAACTGACCTAAACACATTAACATGGCAAAATATGCACATAAACATGAAAAGGCAAAACGTTTAGTAATTTAACCTACGAAGCGGAGGTTTGCTTCGGTAAATGTGAAAAAGGTTTGAATAAGGGAACACTGGAGAGCTCCAATCCTTCTGACGAGTTGTGGGAACGACCGCCTTTCTTCTCTGGGGATCTCCTTTGTTTCTCCCTTTCTTTCTCCTCTTTTCTGAAGAAAACCTTCTGACCCCCTTTTCAACAAGGCAACACATGTATATATAGGGAACAAATTAGGATTAACACCAAATTGTCAATAATGTCCCTAAAGCCCATTTTAAAGCCCAAACTAAATAATTAGTTAAGAAAAAATATAATTTAAATAATTTAAAATAATTAAAATAAACTTAAAATAAAAACTAATAATCCTATTGATTCCTAAAATCAAAAATATTATAAAAAGAACAAAATTTTTTCCAATATTTTTTATTTTATGATTTTTTGGATATTTTTATGAATAATTTAGAAAAAGGTGAAAAAAAATAATATTTTAAAAAATGATTTAATTAAAATACGAAAATAATAATTAAATAATAATAAAAAACTATTTTTGTTATTTTTTAATGAAAGATAGAAAAATTTAGAGTAAAAATAATAAAAAACAAAAAGTGACAAAGGTGAGATTCGAACTCTCAACCTCTCACACTCACAACTCCTTACACATGTCCTCTTGCCAATTATGTCATTTTTACTTTTTAGAAAAAAAATGCATGCCATATGATATTTACCTGCAAAAAGTCAAACGACTACACAAATTTGTTAGTAATTGATTAAATGCAATAAAAATGCAATGAAATGCGACGACAAATCTTAGGGCAAAATTTGGGGTATTACAGTTGCCCCTATTTAAATAACTTCACCGGGTGATTTGAGCAACGGAGACTCGAGAAATCATGGTGGAGGGATTTAAATACAGATAACCGAAAATTTTGCCTTTAGACGCAGTGCTATGCAATGATATGGACAAAACAAAACGAACTATAATGCTAAATATGATATGAATCTGATATGATGCGTATGATGAAAATGACAAATGCACGGATACAGACGAAACAACGTCACAGGGGACGACCCACCGAGGAATTGCACTAGGGAAGAAGACATGTCATATCTGGAAGAACGTCGGGTAGACACGACACAGAATTGTTGATAGGTGCCAAGTAAATTAGAAATTGTCCACAAGGTAAGACGCAGGTAAAACACGAGCTCAGGAGAAAAATGCAAATGGGGATAAAACACCCATGATGCCAAGTAAATAAATTTTGCCCACAAGGTAAGACGCGAGTAAAACACGACCTCAGGGAAAAAAAAGCAAATAGGGGTAAAACACCATGATATTAGGTAAACCCAGGAATATCTGGTAAACGGGGAATAAAACACCCGGGATAAAGGTACATGGGGGATAAAACACCCAAGGATAGAAGGTAAGTGGGGAGTAAAGCACCAAGATAGACATGTAAGTGGGGAGTAAAGCACCCAGGATAGAAATGTAAATGGGGAGTAAAGCACCCAAGATAAAAATGTAAATGGGGAGTAAAGCACCCAAGATAAAGGGGTAAATGGGGAATAAAGCACCCAAGATATGCACATGTATAGGAATTATGCTATGACATATGATCAAATGCAAATGCAGACGTCGACGACAAGGCTCGACTCTTTCAGTGAGATGACAAAACTGGAGGACTGATTCCTCAACACGGAGATCACTGTCATTCTGTTAAGCTGTATCAAGTTGATAATCACTGTAGGAATGATGAATAACTGCTTAGGGATTATGCAAGTAAACTGCCCCAGGTCAAATGAACTGATAATTGCTTCAGCTGTCTGATTCGTGGAATCGATTGTTTTGCAGTATCCTCGGAGGGCTTGCCCCAGTCTGGGTCTTGAACAATTCTCTGGATAAACCAAATCTGAGAAGATATTGCCTTGAACAAATCTTGAACTAATTCTTTAACAGGATGTAAAAGGAACTTGCCCCTGATAAGATCACTTGACCAAGTTTCTCATTGTTTGAAAATTCCTTAGAGGAAAGCCAGTTTGCAAACAAAAATATTCATACAAACATGGTAATGCAAAGTTCATGCGATTTTTGAAAAATTATTTTTGAAAGATGGAAAATACATGAGTCGTTAGTCAGAACAAGGCGGTTCAAGACACTCAAAGTTTAAAATAAAAGTGTATTGCCAAAATAAATGATTCGCAAGGATCTTTAGGAGTCAGGTTACGCAACCTTGCTGTAGTATAATTTCAAAATAACCTTGCTTCAATTAGGTCTTTTGAGGGTTGTAATGTGGCCTGGTTCACGGTTTATGAAACAAAAGATAAAGGCTCAAAATTTATTTGTACCCAACCAATCTACGTGATGATCTTCAGTCCTATGCTCAGTTAACTCATACTATGCATTCAGGTTCCCATAAGTTAGGGATTTCATTGATCGTCACAGTGATGATTCAGAAGTCAAAGAGACCTATGAAAAGGCAGCCACTACCCCCTATAACATTTGATTGTTTTGACATTGAGGATTTTCAAGATAAGGATTTAAAAATCTTTTTGTATTATCCCTAAATTTTGCCTGAACTGTTTATTTTAGAGTTTACAGTCAGCGGGATGCCCCAGTTTTGCCTAAGTCTCCTTCATAGGTTTTGACTTAGCGGGCTTCTTTTGATTTTTTTTATATTATTTTTTTGTGTGAAGGAAAGTGACTGTTTGATTTTAATGATTACGGTGAACCGTCATCGACCTTTTGATTAGAAAACATCTTCGACACTTATTTGACGTGTGCGAAGGAAAATTTGTTAATGAAAGGTGTATCGTATGAACACACAACCAAGTTAACTGAGAACTACCCATCCCAAGGTTAAAATTGTGGATTTTTTGTAACGAAAGAAACTCCAACTTCTAGGCTCGAAGGGGGTAACGAGGGATTAACTTCCTTATTTCTCCAGTGTTTGGGAATTGAAACAATGCCTTACATCGTCAACAAGGTTTGATTGAAAGCATACTGACAGCAATTATGGGTATAACGTTTTCATCATCCTCCCTCCAATCTTAGCATATCAAAATTTTGGACAAGAAGTAAACATTTGAAAAATAAAGCATAAAGATGCAAATAAATGGACGGAAATGAATTGAATCAAAAGTCGCAATGCTTATTTCATTAATGAAAGTACAAACATAATTAAAAGCAAACAACTTAAACAAAATAAGGAAAGTGCAAACAACGAGAAACAAAAGGCCTAGTGACAAAACTTCATTTCTGATGTACTGGCAAGGGATCTGTCTGGACGCTCGGACGACTATCCGTAAAATCAAGTATTCCGGCTCTAATCAGTTCACGCACCCTAGCTTTCAATGCAAAACAATGCTCCAAGCCGTGGCCTGGGGCACCCTCATGAAAAGCACACTTTAGATCAGCCCTAAATCCAACTGGAGGATTAAGAGGAGGTGGTAAAGCCTTTGTAGTGATCAGCCCTTGTCGAACTAAGTCAGGATACAGCTCTGTGTAAGTCATGAGAATAGGATCAAAGTGACTCCTGTTCCGTTTCTGGTCTGATATCTGTGTCGAGGAATCAGCTTGATGACTCAAAGGTACACTAGAAGACGATAGGACCAAGAAGGAGAAACTGGGGGATAAATGCAATGCAAAAATGTGATGCTAATGCCATGCAATGGTCTCAAGAATTTCAACGGTCGATTGCAAATATTCCCTTTTAGGAAAGTTGGAAAGAATTTTTTTTTTACTCTAAAATGTAGGACCCTTTTGAATTTGCAAAGGACCGTTGAATTCCTTGAAACTAGAAATGATACGATGCTTTATGGATGCAAAGCACAAATACACATAAGCAAACAAAAGGTCCTAAGTTAGAGGAACAATGAATGGAGTCAAGGTCTACCCTTCCCAAAGAGGTATGTACTATAGGTTGATTGTACCTGCAGAACAAAGGTTCTAAATCAGTGCCCAAAGTCATCAGTCCATCTTTCGAATATTATCGACTTCCCGACTGACTCGAGGGTCAATAATATTCTCAAGAGAACCTTTTTTAAGTGTAGCATCGCGTAGCAACCATTGTAGGACTACTCCCATATAGTTCCCGCACTACGTCCTAGATAAGGCCAAGATGGTGTAAAGGTACTACGGTTCCCAGTATCACAGACTCCAATCGATAATGGTAAAAGTTTTCATGACTACACTCGATCAACCGAACCATTTTCGAAAGTGTCTCAACTGAGCGGTGATTCTCGATTTAGCTTAGTCGGGACTCACTCCCTATAAGCCTCGTCGAATATATCGTCATCCTATAATAATGTCACTCAAGTCCGGGTGTAGGACTTATCTCACAACACAGTAATTCCCAAGCAAGGTACCCCAATTATATATATACAGGTGAGCAAAAATATATAATGAAACAAATATCAAAAATAAATAAAATAGGGATAACCCTCGAAAGTTAGGAGAGTCCCCAGTGAAGTCGCCATTTTCTGTTGCGGTGAAATTTGGATGTCAAGCTATTGATTAACTTGAATCTTAATTCATTTACAACCGGTCTTTGATTTATCCGAAGGAAAGGTTAAAGAAAGGAAAAACCTAAAAGGGAGAGATCTAAGGTTCGGGGGTTGGTTAAATTTAGGGAAGGTATTAGCACCCTAAACTTCCGTAGTACTCTACGGGAACCTTTTGTTTATTTTTTTTATTTATTTCATTAATTATTTTGCTTTAGGGTATATACAAAGGATTGAAAATTAAAAAAGACCTAGGGGTTAATTCTAAGTTTACTCGGCAAGACATCGCATCTTGTGCCTACATATCCTTACGGGAATGGAATCAGAGTAACTGTAGTTCCCCTCAAAAGGGAGGTTAGAAACGTCTTGACTGTGGCCAAGGTTTATTCAGAGACTCCAATCTCTATGTTAAAAAAATGTTAATTAAAATTAAAATAGGGTTAAATTAGGGATTCCACGGCGGAAAACCTTAAAACAGAGTACGACGACTCTTTTGGCCTAACACTAGGATAAAAGCAATTTTGCCCACGGCGAGACACCTAGGCTAAACAGGGTTTGATCCATTAAAGGGGTAAGACTATTGACTCGGCGGCCAAAAGGCTGGACCTAATCCTTCGGAAGGATAAAACTGTAAAAAAATGTGAAAATATGACAAATCATTATATGGAGGAATAATTAAGGTACAGAAATAAGAAAAGTAATAAAGGCAGAGGGTATAAAGAAACAAAGAAACATTTCTGAAAACATGAAGAATATGAAAATATGTAATGACACTTAGAATGAAGTGAGGGAGGAAAATAGTGTGGGGCTGTGGCCACCACAAGCACATCTCAACCTCGAGCATGCACATGAAATGTCAAAAGAAAGAAAAGTAATAAAAAGGGTACATAAAATGACACGACAAACATCAAACATCAGGAGTTCCTTACGAAAAGGTTTTAATTTTTTAATATTTTAATTAAAAAAAAAGGTTTTAATTTTTTAATATTTTAATTATAAAAAAAGGTTTTAATTTTTTAATATTTTAATTATAAAAAAAAAGTTTTAATTTTTTAATAAAAAATATTTAAGTTAAAATTATAAAAAAAAATTAAGTTTAAATTATAAAAAAAAGTTTTGGGGGGAAAAGTCTTTTCAATTTTTTTTAGAACAAAAAAAGCTTTTCATCCCAAAAAAAGGCTTTTCAGTTTTTTGGGAAAAGGCTTTTCAGTTTTTTGGGAACAAAAAGGTTTTTTTTCTTCGGAACAAAAAGGCTTTTCAGTTTTTTAAAAAAAAGGTCTTAAAAAAACTGAAGGTTTTAATAATAAATAAAAAAAAGGGTTTTGATTTTAAAAAAAGGTTTTGATAAAAAAGGGTTTTGATATTAAAATCTACGGACCTAAACACACATGGAGATTAACATGGCAAAATATGCACATAAACATGAAAAAAGCAAAAGGTTTAATAATTTAACTGACCTAAACACATTAACATGGCAAAATATGCACATAAACATGAAAAGGCAAAAGGTTTAGTAATTTAACCTACGAAGCGGAGGTTTGCTTCGGTAAATGTGAAAAAGGTTTGAATAAGGGAACACTGGAGAGCTCCAATCCTTCTGACGAGTTGTGGGAACGACCGCCTTTCTTCTCTGGGGATCTCCTTTGTTTCTCCCTTTCTTTCTCCTCTTTTCTGAAGAAAACCTTCTGACCCCCTTTTCAACAAGGCAACACATGTATATATAGGGAACAAATTAGGATTAACACCAAATTGTCAATAATGTCCCTAAAGCCCATTTTAAAGCCCAAACTAAATAATTAGTTAAGAAAAAATATAATTTAAATAATTTAAAATAATTAAAATAAACTTAAAATAAAAACTAATAATCCTATTGATTCCTAAAATCAAAAATATTATAAAAAGAACAAAATTTTTTCCAATATTTTTTATTTTATGATTTTTTGGATATTTTTATGAATAATTTAGAAAAAGGTGAAAAAAAATAATATTTTAAAAAATGATTTAATTAAAATACGAAAATAATAATTAAATAATAATAAAAAACTATTTTTGTTATTTTTTAATGAAAGATAGAAAAGTTTAGAGTAAAAATAATAAAAAACAAAAAGTGACAAAGGTGAGATTCGAACTCTCAACCTCTCACACTCACAACTCCTTACACATGTCCTCTTGCCAATTATGTCATTTTTACTTTTTAGAAAAAAAATGCATGCCATATGATATTTACCTGCAAAAAGTCAAACGACTACACAAATTTGTTAGTAATTGATTAAATGCAATAAAAATGCAATGAAATGCGACGACAAATCTTAGGGCAAAATTTGGGGTATTACACACCCTATTCGGCGCCAAGTCACTGTTGTACTGATAGTGACCACAAACACTTCCCCCAATTCTCTCCAACTTTTTATATGTGTCTTTTCCAGACCCGTATACCACTCTAGAGAAGGACCTGACAGACTGTCCTGAAAGAAATTGATGTACCCCAAATTTTTATCCTTAGATTCTGTGACCCTTTGCATATCATCTACGTCAAGCATCTATGCATAACTAACCCTTTCTGTCAGACTATGTTTGTTTCATTTATGAAGATAAGCCTGCTAAGGAAAATTCAAAGATCATAGAAGTTTGGTGTGTACTCGTTGAGGTTCTAGTCCACTACAAGTCATATGGAATTCTTGTAGAAATGGAGAAGGAACATACCCTCTTTCTTAGCCCCTAACCAATATGATGCCAATGGTTCTCCAATGTAAAACCAACAACAATTAGGATGCGACTATAACACCAAAAACAACTCATATAATAATATATGTAACACATGTTGAATTTAAAAATAATAACAAAAATAACCATGTATGAACTTCCATTTTTATATAAATAGAATGGAAAACATCAACGATCGATTATCCTAGTATTTCCAAACATAATCCTAACATATAATAATTATAAGAAAACTCTAAGACATAAAATAAACACACAAGTGTTCACCCCCCCAGTGTAACATATTAGAGTAGACTGCGACTTAACAAAAACATAAAGAAGAGCACTCTCTTCCACTCACATCCACGTCTCTATTGCGGATTATCTGCATGATGCCCATGTAAAGGCAAAATTTAAATGGAATGGGTGATAAATCACAATCATATAAATAAATACATAATAATATGTAAGCACACCACAAACATATGCATAATCACCCAATATGGAATTCAAACTTCCAACAATCCACACATCATAATGTAACATGTATGCAAATGCAAATAAACTCAACTCAAGACTCAATGCATGTGGTACCAAATGTGAACTCTCAGGTTCACTCGCTCCGATCCTCACCATACGATCAGAGCCCACCAAATATCGTTACCATCACCATAGGTAACGCTTCACCGATTCTCACCTTGAACCGGCTACTCACACCCAATTTCAAACCATATGATTGAGGCTCACCAAAAATAGACCATTGTCCAACACCATAATGCATGATTCATAATTAACATGTAACAATACCAACAATAATGGAACGTATAATGATATTCACCTTAATCATTATACCACACCAAAATTGACCAATAAACATCAAAGACATACTACTAACAATATCATTATAGTAGTGTAGCAAATAAAAACATACCATTCTCACACATTGTCGCATCGCAACTTACACACCGAATATCATCCAACACCGTTACAAACTATTTAAAATCATATCTAGGTACTATAACTATTTTTAAAATAAAGTTCATTGCGACACCCGAAACTCAAGTTATGAATTTTCAAAGTTGACACAGCAGGTGTAACCGGTTACCCCAAAACAGTTAACCAATTACCACTTCTTCAAAAATAGTGGTTAACCCATCTCAGTGTAACTTGTTACACCTAATCCAGTAACCGGTTACACTCTTTCAATATTGCTTTCTTACACTACTTTTTGACAGTGTAACCAATTACACCACAACCTATAATTGATTACACCCTAAAATAATAGTTTTTATAAAATTTGTCTCAAGTGTGACCGGTTACACCAAAAGTGGTAACTAGTTACCACTATGACAAAATCAAATTTTCTGTAACTTTTTGGTAAGAAAATCAGATTTGGAACCTCCCCAAAACCCCAAATTTTCACAAACAGACATATACTCATGTTTCACATTCTGACTCCTAACAACACACAACAACTTAACATTTCATCCATCTTCCAATTCATCTAATATACATCAAAATGGAATTATCACACAATTGCATCATTACACATCAATTGTTCAAAATATAGAGACGATAAAAAAAATCGCATAGAGATATAGAAACCCACCCACATGTTATCATGTGATACCCTTATACGAAAGGAAACCCCACCCTTACCATGTTATTCCTGGCAATTGCACCTCAAAAACGGGATTCTCTTCTTCTTCCTCAAGCCCTAGCTTTCTCTCGTCTCTTCTCTTCCTTTTTTTTTCTTCTCAATTTTCACATTCTCATGAGGTATCTTGGCGCGTTAGATTTCTAATGCTTTGAACAACGTCTCATTTGGAGTCATGAAACTCAAGTTACACTCGAAAACGTCTCGCTTGGTATAAAATCTAGCGAGTTGCTACAACTACCTGTAGCACGTGGTACGTCCTATAGAACTCGGCAGGCCAAAACCCCTATTTTGGGCACGCCTCTGGTATATAAATCAGAGGGGTGTTATAGCTCATAGAAGAGTCCAGAAAACCCCAAATTGCTCGTGATTTTGTGTGAACGCTCTTATTTTTCAGCCGTTCATCAGACCCCTGGCCCCAAGTTTTGACCTCTAATAGTCCCAAAACATGCCATACATCATTGTACATGAAAACATATGGATTTTTATCATCTTTTAACATCTAAATCAACAATACATCATTTATCTATGACTAACATGCAATTCACTCAATTCATCATGGATTTACATGTTTTGATTTTCAAATTCACAACAACCCATGAACCCACTTTCATCTCAGTTTCATTAACAAGAACACATGATTTTTAGGGCATAACAGTGCATGAATTTCATCATAAATAATTCATCAAAAGGAAAACCTGGAAACCCTAAAGAGATTAAGGACTTCCCATCATGCAATGTACATAATTGGTAGTCACTTCTCCCCCTTACCTTGGATTTTCTTGCAAGACACGACTTCAAGCTCTAACAATGGAGTCTTCCTTTAGCACTAGCCTTTGCCTCTTCTCACCAAAAAATATTGTTTTACGTAAAACTCTCTAAACTCTCTTCCTTCAAATATAGCTTAGGGTTTTACACACACTTCTTCCCAATTACCTTATTAACCCTCAATTTTCTTAATTCACACTATTGTCGTGACTCCCTAAATCCTTACTCCCCTTTATTTCTCTGAATTCTCCACATTGGCCTAATTCTATCATTTTACTATTCTATTTAATTAACTCAAATAAAATACTATTTATTCTAATAATTAATAAAATTCTAATTAATTCTAAACAACTATATCGAACTCTTACTCTCTCTATACATCTAGTTCAAGGACACTTACCCCGACAACCACATAACAAGTAATTAAATCACACAAAAAGGCACAATTAAATTAAACAAAATTGTTTTACAAAAAAAGGGTGTTATACTTTAGAACCTCTATCTCAAAGGTGGTGAAAGGGAGACAAAGACCCATAACAAAGAAAGTGTGTTCACGGAAGGGAATGAGACATTAGCCATATTTGTCGCATATCCTTTCATCCTCTGGGACTTAAGATTCCTCAATAAGAAGGGGGGTCGGCCTCTATAAAAGCATCATTAAGATCGTCCACCTACGCAAAAGAAGAAATAGTAGAAGGATAAACGAAATCTACCCAAAAAATAGTGTTCTTTTCAGGGATTTGTGAGTACCTTTTGTGATTTCTTACCTATAATGCACTAACTTTTCAAGAAGAATGGAGTAAATAACGCTAAAGACGGAGGTAGTTGCTAAATTTAAAAAGTGACTAAAAGAAAGCAACACTGAATTTTCAAAGATTGGTTCATTTTCACTCGCACGTAGCACGAAGTTTAAGTTCCAAGAGTTGTAATGTTAGCACTTACAAAAAGACGTTTGGAAACATGGATCATTAAATGCACAAATTTCCAACAAACTGAAACATTTTCCTTTCGCCCTTCTGTGGTGATAAATAGAAGGGTCGGCGTCCAAAGCCAATGTAGAGAAACTTTCGCCCTGCTATGCGCGAACAAAGGCTTGTGGGACAACTGTTATGGGTTAAACGTATCGACCTCGACCGACTACCGCATGGGGACCTCATTCCTTCCAAAATCTTCTAAACACACATGAATTACCATCTTGGAGATCAGAAACGATCTCAACTGCATGTACATTCAATGCCTCTTTGCAATTCATTATTAACAAATATCGAGTTTGTTATTTAAAAAATGCGTCAAATTAAAGTAACAAGTATAAAATTCAATTTTACTTCTATCTTCTTCCTCATATAATGACTTAAGCGTTGGAGTGTTACCTAATGCATTAGACGCCTTTATTTGTCGTCATCAGTGTTTCTCAACTCATTTCTAGTGTCTAACCAATATATATATATATATATATATATATATATATATATATATATATATATATATATATATATATATATATATATATATATATATATATATATATATATATATATATATATATATATATATATATATATATATATATATTAAAAAGACAACTATTTGTAAATAAAGTTTTTATCATCACAATTATTTGTAGATAAAGTAGCTGAATAATTGTGAAGATATTATAAATAATTTGGTTAGGTACATTATTGATATCTTTCTTTTTATACAGATTTAGTCCATGTACATAATGTGTAATTCTAGTCCAGATGCATAACACACTTACTCCATCTTTGAGAATTTTTAAGCATCTATACATTATAAATTATTTTATTTTAATATATAAGCCTTGTTTCCCCAAGCTACTTGGAATCATATTCTGCAATTGCGTTTATTCGTAGCACCGAAGAATGACTTTGAAGGTGTTAACCGCCACAATATCGACCTTCGATTCTGTGTTTGAGAAGTTCCGATCAGAGGCTCCTCAAAACAGAGCAAACCTCGTTCTCTTCTTGGCTGATAATGACCCTTCTACCTCTCTCAGCTGGTGCCCTGGTATTTTTCTTTCCTGAGTTGATTGCTTTATCTATGCATGTTTTTTTTTCTAACCCAGATGAATTTTTTCTAGAGTTTTACTGTTTTGTTGTGAATTTCATTATAAAAACTTGATTTTGCTGTAATTAAGTTGATGATATATCCAATTTCATTGGTAGTTTGGAAATATTTGTCAGGTTTTTTTTTTTTTTTTGATAGAATGGCCCTATGTAGATATACTGTTTGTGAAAATGCTGCATAAGAAAAATTGGATCCGGAAATTGGTTTGGGTAAAGGATCTGTATACTATTAAGAGTGTTAAAGTTCAAATTGTTACTCTAGAAAAATAACACTGGTATGTTTGGATCGGTTCCATGAGATGGAATGGAGGGGAATAGAGGGGGTAAATAATGAGATTTTATTGTTTGGATTTGCAAATAATAGATGGAGTGAAATGGAATATGATAAAATCAATTCCATCTTGTTACATCCAATCTACAATTTTTTGTTCCATCTGGTTTGGGGGTGCAAGTAATAGAATGAGACATTTTTAATAAAATACCTCAACAATGTAGTGAAATTTATATTTCATTCCATCCACTCTCTTATGTTCCATTTCGCTCCGTCCTGTTATGTTCCATCAATTCAAACATAGCATGGAGTTATTGTTTGGAATTAGTTTGAATTTGACGAAATCACTGTGGTATTGTGATTTTGTTAAAGCTCTTATATCGATGTAGGCCACCGTTTTATTCACTTTGATTCTGTTAAACTCGTCACAAATTCAAACATACACTAAAATTATCGAGTTAAGATACTTTTGCTCTTGCCATTTGGAGGAATTTTGGTTTGTTTCCTTAAACTTATAGTGTTGCATTAGAAATTAGATGTTGTGGCAAAGGAAGCATAATTCTCCTCAAATGGCAGTAGGCTAAGATAGAACTTAGTCTAAATGGCCGGAGACAATATTAGACCTACGGGAAAAACTACGAGATACAATTGAAAACTACAAATTGCAATATGTTGTCTAGTAGAAAATGTTGTCAAGATACTTCTCCAGTTTGAGAATCCATGATGTTATGTTTTATATGATGTTTACTTTGTCTTTTTAGACTGTGTGAGAGCTGAGCCAGTGATTTTCAAGAAGCTAGAGGCTTCACCTAATGAGATTGCACTTTTGAAAGCTTATGTTGGAGACAGACCAACATGGAGGAACCCACACCATCCATGGAGGGTGGATCCTAGGTTCAAGCTCACTGGTGTGCCAACGTTGATCCGTTGGGAGAATGATGCTGTCACAGGTCGCCTCGAGGATCATGAAGCTCATCGTGAGAACAAAATTGAAGCTCTTGTTGCTGACAAATGATTGCCATGGTGTCTCAGATAGTTTCTATCATGATGTAGTTTATAAACTCTTTGTTCTGTACTGTGTTGAATGTTGAGTACTAATAATGGTCACAAGGGAATGCTTGAATAATATTGCAGACATTGGTTCTTTTTCGGCTTCATAGTTGTGATTTCTAATTCTATATTATATTGAGTTTGATGTGTGTTTGACTTTAGACAACCAGATTTTCAATTTACTGTATTCAGTAGTAACTAAATCGGAAGTTGAATATGAGTGGATCCTTTCTGCTAATAAATGTTAATTTTGATAATATACTTTTTTCTTTAGAAAAAAGAAAGATATATTGATCACCAAATAAAGCCCACAAAGGAGAAACAATTTGCTGATGGGAGGTTGTTAAGTCATATACATGGGATTTTCTTTTCCAACTTTTCTAGTTTCTTAGAAGCTCTTGTTAATTAAAAAATGTTTTTCGGATTCTAGATTCTACATGTTAAGTTTTTCAGATTTTATAATCCAAATACTGCATATAATCCATGAAAATTGTTCTCTTCACCCTCACTTCTGTATTTTTCGTTTCATTCCCAAATTATCCAAATTCAAAATCTAAAAAGGTTAATGCACATTAGCTTTTATTCTTTGATTTTTTTTATATGCTTTCTTGTGTGTTATCGGTATTGCAATTTGAGAATGCAACACAATTTTTTACGGATGTATATGGGTTGGACAAATCCATAAAATCTGATAAAGTTCACTCTTCAAAAAAGAAAATCTGATAAAGTTCACTCTTCAAAAAAGTGGGCTTGATCGGATAAATGAAACAATATGATTTTCGAAAATGAAAAACTGTTAAAAATATATGGGTTTCAGGTAAACTCAAACCTAACCTATAAAATCCACTAAATTCATAAAGTTTACCATTAACTACTATACATTTTGGTTTTTTAGGTTTTTTTAATGAATTGACATAAGAACTAATATTTATATTTTTATGATTAGAATTTGATTGAAGATAGTAATGTTGAAGTCAAGACTTCTTTTTGAGTTGTGGAAGATATTTGAATGATGTTCTTTACTTTTTTTTTTTTCTTTTTGTAATTTGATGATGACTTTGATGTATTCTTACTTGGTTGTTTTAATTTTAGCTTCTTATTTTGTGAATCAAGATTTTGAATTATTTAGGATTTTGCATTTTGATTATTTTGATGCTAATACTAATGAGTTCTAATTAATTTATGTAATTTTAGTTTTAGGTACTACCATAATACAACTTTTGATTTTTACAAATATTTTATTATAAAATTTATAGAATGTTTAGACATTTGATGTTAAGAGAATAATGCTAATCAAACTAAACTATTTTTAAAAAAAATATTGGGGCATTTTTTAAAAAGAATATGACACATTAAAATTATATAAGAAAAAAAATTAAGTGACCCGCTATTCAACCCAATCCAATCCACAAATTTATGGATTTATCCAAATCAACCCAATGATCTTGTAGGTGATATTTTTACCGAGAACTTTTTAAGCCACTATGTATTTCATAAATACCATTCGGATTTCTTAAAATGCCCTTAGTTTCTGGAGATATATCTCTGGATGCACCCTTTTCACACTCAAGGAAGATCATTATAAATGCCCCCCATGCAATTGCTAAAAATTTATTTTGGAGATATATCTCTTGAACCATTTAGAGAAAACATGAAAGTTAATCAGTCTCGTGGATGTTTCGAAAATATGTCTCCGGAAGATGTGAGCGACAATTTGAATTTTCCTATCACCTTCGCGTGTCAAATTGTTTCAAAGATATATCTCTAGAAGTATCTGATATAGTTTCAAGCTGCATTATCAATCCCCAAATTGTTGACATCCTTTATATCAACTCTAACCCTCACCCTAAAAACCTTACATTCTCAATCCCATTTTTCACTTCAAATCTCCATCTTTTTTGTTCAATATATCACAAGGAGAAAAAGAAGATTGAATTTCAGGTAAAGATTGTTCATTCTATTCTGCATTGCTCACGTTAACCATGAAACTTTGTTGAAAAAAAACTTATGCAATGTTTAGAGATGTATCTCTGAAACGTGTTAAACATGAACTTTTCTGGAGACATATTTCTGAAATGTTTCTATGTTCATTTTCCATCCTTTTCTACAGCAGTAGATTAGTTATGCTTACTGTTTTTATTGTTTCCAATAGATATGGTGCACCCCGATAATATCTCGAAACAAGTAGTTTCTTCGGACAAAGTTTCTCTGAATGTTCAAAGGTTATTGTTAAGGCGGTAAATGTTCGTAATGAATTTAATAACAAGCTAGAGTTTGAAAATCGTGATAACATGCTCGAATGAATTCATATGTGTTGTACCCCGAAATTTGCCCAACCTTTTCTTTACTTGGCTTATTGTTACGGCTGCATTGTTCTAGCATTTGCATTTGCATATCATTGTTCATTTGCAGGGGATCAAGAGGTGTGCATAGCAAGAGAAGGTTTGTCAAAGGTTCCAAGCAAGCATGAGTGCCCATCAAATCATCAGAAGCTGGTCAGAGCTCTCTGAGAAGGTGAATGGATGTATATTGCTTATCTCCTATCTTGGAGGCCAATTAAAGATTATCTGAAGATCACAAGTTCATGGATATGGATATGAGATGTTGTGAAGCTCATTGAGTGCTTTGAGAGCCATTATGGAGCTCATGCAAGTTGTTATATCATGTGCAAGAGGTTGCAATCAAATAATTGCACACCTAGGGTTTCATCTGCCTAGTGCAGGATCCATTGTGGATTTGAAGGAGATTAAGGCTTAGTTCTAAGTCTTTAGATTCATGGAAAGTTGTTTTTAGGCATCTAAGATGTTATTTCAAGATCAATTCAATAAGAATCAAGAGTGTGAGAAGTTACTAAATTAGGGTTTCAGAGGTTTGTCAGTGTAAAATCCCCTATTTAGTGCCTAACTTCAAGACCACATATCTCAAGATACAAGTGTAATCTCACTTTGACATAAACATGAGACTTGTATAGCATTTTCCTAGCTTTCTTTTGAAAACTAGAACTCATCCATTGGGTTTCTAGAACTCAAGTTATGATGTTGGCAAGTTAGAGGTCTCAGATGAATCATATTTTCAGTCAACAAAAGTCAACCAACTTCCAACGCACTTTCGACTTAGAATCATGTTTCTCTTCAACTTTTGATGAACATGAAAGTTGTTCCTCATGATCTTAGCTTTCTAAAACTTCCTATAAGTCCTTCATCTAATTTGCATAACTCAAGTTATGAGGCTTGCAAGGAAGGGGTATTTTGGGAAAGTGAGATTATAGGTCATTTTCATTATAAGTCCTTTTCATGATCTTAAGCACTTCAAATGAAACTTTATCCAACATGAAAGTTGCTTCAAATGATATCAATTTCATCCTAGAACATAAGTTTGTCATGAATTTGGCAAGGATAGAGAGATTGGTGAAGAAATTCAATGGAAAATTAAGCTTGAAGTCATGAATTCAATTGAAGTGGTTTTAATTCATTTTCATGCCATATTTGTATTCATTTTGATTTTTATTTATCCAACAAGCAAGATGCACAAATTGGATTTGAGGCATGAGAGCTAGAACACGTGCAATTCAAGTTTACTTCAAGAAGAAGTCTCACATCAAATATCCACCATTGGATCAATTTAAGGGAAGATTTCAATCCACATGATTAATTCACACTCTCAGCGGCTGATCCAAAGGAAATGCAAGTGTAATTGGAGGGAAATTCACGTGTGCATGAGCTTCCATTTTCAATTTGGGCATTTCAAAATTACACTCCTTCAAAGTGGAGCATCCTTGTGAATCAAATTCTTTGATGATGCTTTAAAGTGACTTTGGTTGTGATCTTTTGGCCTATGGTTTCCAACTCTTTTATGTTCATTTGAGATTTTATTTGAGATTATTTGAGCCTTTTTCCTATTTTTGAGGTAACTTGCAAGTCATGTTATTTCTAAGGGAGGTTCATACAAGCACTTGACCTAGTTTGAATGGGAAATGACTTCTATGGATCCCTTGAGCTCTCAACTCTTCTTGATTCCTATTGTCAACATGTTGAGCTTGCTAGATACTCATTTTTAGGTTATTAACTTGTTCATTGCTTGTTGAGATTTGCATTTCTTTTTAGGATTTCCACTTGAAGTTCAAGTGTTGAATGTGCTTAAGACGTAGGTCTTCTTCCATGCCTATTCTTGCATTATCTTTTGTGATTTTCCTTCTTTGGTTTATGTACTTTTTCCTCTCATCTTTGCTTCTGTCCAATGACTTTTGAATCCCATTTTAGATGGTCGAGTCCCTCCTTTGGAGGCACTTGGAACATGTCATGAATGGTGATTCTTTGAGGACTCTTTTGTGCTTTTGTTTGCATAATCTTGGTGATGCTTTTGGCTGAGCGGTATTTATGAGTTCCTTGCTGCCCTCATCTCATCTCCCATCATCACTTTGTGTTATATCCTCATCTCTTTATTTTTGGTTTTCCTTTGGGCATTGTGGTTGATGACAAATGGTTGTAGGATTCTTTCTCCCATTTCATCCCACTTTTGTGCACTTGTTTGATCTCTTTTGTGTGCATTTTTTCTTCCTTCTTCTTTGCATCTCTCATATGCATTCTTGAGGCTGAGACGTGCTTGTGGAGGCTACTGCCCCACACTTTGTTCCTCCCTCACTTTCATTCTAATTGTGCATTACATGTTTGCATATTGCATTTTTCTTATGCCTTCTTCTTCTTCTCCTTTCTTCTTTGCCATGTTCCCTTAGGATCTCTAATCTTTCTTGTTTAAGAGAGGTTATGATAGACCTTAGGCTCGAACCCATGCATGATAACATTAGGTAGCATTCCCTTTTATCCCAATCATAGGTGCACTTTGTATGAGAACATTAGGTTGAGTCTTAGTCTCCCTTTAGAGTGTCTCTCTCTTCTCATCTTCAAACTTTCTTAAAACATCTAATAAAGGTTAAGGATTGTTGTACGTTACGAGCCTTAAGTACTTGGGAAATGGTGATTGGGGGGCCTCATCTCAATTACCTAGAGTGTTTAGCGTATGTCCTTTGGACGATATGCGACGTATTCGCTCCTAGGTCATAATCATAAGGAGAGTTTTGTTAACTCTTGGTTCTACCGCAAACAGGTAACACCTAAGTCTCCAATGGTCGAGCTGGATACACCTAACTGCTAGAACTAAGTTTTAACCCTACTCAGACTTAAAACATTTTGAACCAACCGGTGTTCTTTTTAGCCCGAACTACGGTTGCTCTGATTTCTCATACTATATGAGAATACGTAGGCACAAGACGGCGATGTCTTGGTGAGCAACCTTCCCCCACTTTCACCCGTAGTTAGCCGAACTACATTGACTCTGACTTTCCCATCGCACGAGGGAATACGTAGGCATAGAGCGGTGATGCTCTATCGAGTCTCTTTTCTTTTCTTTTGTCCCTGTGGCCAGTAGCTAGATAGTAAACACCCTTTTAGATGGACAACAAGCGTGGAGCCCGTCGAGTACGACGGACGTGAGGGGTGCTCATACCTTCCCCTTGCGTAACCGACTCCCGAACCCGAGATATGGTTGCGATGACCCGTCTTTTCCTTTTTTGTAGGTTTTCTCTGATTGTTTCCTTTCCCTCTTTGGGATAAATAACAAACGGTGGCGACTCTTCTATCCTTGTCGGCTCTTATTTGCAACGATGCGATAATATGGTGACATCTAGACTTAGATTTGGTGTGGTTATTGGAAGGTCTAATAATGACTCGGATAGAAGAAGCGCCTTTGTGACTATGTTGTACGAAAGAAACGGGAAATGTGGAACTCCTCTCCGGAAATTTAAGAGAGAAGACACGGGTAGTAGGAAATGTGAGTGTTCGTTTAAGCTTCATGGTTATATGTTGTCTAGCAAAAAATAGATATTTAATGTCATTTGTAGTGTGCATAACCATGAATTATGCTTAAAACTAGTCGGACATCCTAGTGTATGTCGGCTCAAGCTGGAAGAGAAGGTATGTATTAGTGACATGACCTTGATTCTTGTCAAACCAAAAATTATACTTACAACATTGAAACGGGAGCAAGCCGACAATATATCAAACATCAAGCAAGTGTATAACATCCAACACCTCACTAACAAGGCGATTAGGGGAGATAGAACTAAGATGCAACAACTGTTGAAACTCTTGGACGATAACAGTTACGTGTCCTGGTACCAAACTTGCAACAATGAAGTTACAATTAGAGATTTTATTTGGACTCATCCGGATTCGGTAAAGTTGTTCAACACGTTTTCGACAGTGCTCATACTTGATTCTACCTACAAGAATAACAAGTATGAACTTCCATTATTTGAGATGGTTGATATAAACTCAACTGAGAAGACATACTCCGTTGGTTTTTCATTTTTAGAGTGTGAAAAAGAAGACAATTTTACTTGGGCCTTAAAGGTGTGTCAGTCACTTTTCAAGGATCAATGTGAGATGCCTAAAGTTATTGTTATGGAAAATGATACTGCATTGATGAATGCACTTGCAAAGGTGTTTCATTCTTCTTATGCATTACTTTGCAAGTATCACATGACAAAGAATGTGAGAAGTTGAGTTAAACCCGCGGTAAGGACGAAATAAGTAGAGTCCGAAGGTGGAAAATTGGTGAAGTTGGGTGTGGTTGTGGAGAAAATAATGGATGCATGGAGAAAGGTTTGTGAAAAATATCAAACTATGTTGAAATACGTTGGAAGTACCATTCTTGATCGGGTGAAGTAGAAGATAGTTTGCGCATGGACTAATTATGCCCGAAACCTTGGAAATACAACCACCAACAAAGTTGAGTCGGCCCATGCCACTTTAAAAAATTGGTTGGGAAATAGTAAAGGGGATTTGTGTCGAGATTGGGATTCGGTGAACCACATGATTCAAAACCAACATAATGAGATACAAACTGAAGGTTGAGAAACACAATAAATAGGGGTTTGAATTGAGTTTCACATTTTGTCCCCTTTTGCAGAATAAAAAGAATAAATATAACAACGACAATAAAAATAAATGACATAATTATTTTTATCCCGGTTCACTGTTAACAGAGTTACTCTAGTCCACCCCTCAAGGTTATTTCGCCTTATCACAAGAACTTAATCCAACAATCATCGACGATTACAACCACAATGGGTACCTTCCATTGTCTTCTAGAGAATCCTGGCATTCACTCGCCTCTCAAGGAATCAACCTCCAAGCCGTTAAAAGTGACCTAATCCTCTCAAGCATTCTGGTCATCACTCAACCACTCAAGGAACATCATCTGCTAAGCTGTTAGAAACACACTTAGTCATCTCAAGCATTTTGGTCTTCACTCGACTGCTCAAGAAACAACATCTTATACAAGGATTTTCTTGTGCACTAATATGCTTCTTACAAGATGATTACACAAATGAAGTACATGAACACCTAAGTGTTTCTAAGCAAGATATGAGCAACAACTCCTTGCTTTCTAATACATAAAACTATCTAAAGAAGGAATCTTAGAGATATTATAAAACATTAATTCTATATTTCTTAGAAGCTTTCTTGATGAGCATTATGCCTTCTTTTCATGAGTTGTTAGCTTATTTTGATTAACTCCTTGAGCATATAATGCTTCTTCCAGTTTAACCATCAAGATCAACTAAGTTACTATGCTTCACTTATTGATATTTCACTTGACTAGTTTCACATGGCTTTAGCATGTTGCATCACTGTATGCACTTCAGTAGTTTTCTTCAACTTCTTCTTCATTGAGCATTCTTCATTTAAGCTTCAACTTGTAGCATTTTCTTCAGCACTTTGGCTTTGCATAGCAGCATGCTATTCCAGCAACCAGCAACCCGCTATCGGCAAATAAGCAATTCTTCAAGCTTCTTAATCTTCAATTTATAGAGCTAGTGAGAATAGATCCGTTGAGGGGTATTCTTGGAAACATATTCCAACAACAATATCACAATGTTCACATGGCTTTAGCATGTTGCATCATTGTACACACTTCAGTAGTTTGCTTCAACTTCTTCTTCATTGAGCATTCTTCATTTAAGCTTCAACTTGTAGCATTTTCTTCAGTACTTTGGCTTTGCATAGCAGCATGTTATCCCAGCAACCAACAACCCACTATCAGCAAATCAACAATTCTTCAAGCTTCTTAATCTTCAATTTATAGAGCTTGAGAGAATATATCTGTTGAGGGGTATTCTTGGAAACATATTCCAACAACAATATCCCAATGTTCACATGAAGGAATGGTCAACATCACTGTACAAAAATTTATTCTTGCGCCACCTTTTTGAGGTAGAGGTCACAGAGTTTTAGTACCACTATATTCAGCTTAAAACCATTCTTATCTTCAGTTTTCTAGCATCTTCAGAGGCTTCAGATATTAACTTGATGAAGTGTGTTATAGAAGAGTCTTTCTTTGTGTAATCTTCAGAACCATAGTCTTTAGAATCTGAGATCTTCGTTCAGCAAACCTAGTCATAAGAATCTTCAACACTTGGTTTCTTAGAAATATAATCTTCAGAGTCTTCAGAACTTGTCTATTAGAACCTCATCTTCAGAGTCTTCAGATTTCATTAAGCACACTTTTGTTTTCAGAGTCTTCAGCACTTTGCTCAATCAGAACCTTGTCTCTGGAAACTCTTTAGAACTTGATCTTTATAAATGATGTCTTTAGAATATTCAGAGCTTTGTTCACAAAAACCATGTCTTCAGAATCTTCAGAGCTTTGTTCACAAAAACCATGTCTTCAGAATCTTCAGAGCTGTAACAATAGAAAGCCCATTTGGTCCAAATCCTTATAGGCTTACTTATAATGTATCAATCAGAAACCTCGTTATTAACGTTGCTTAGAATTGTTGTGTTAGAAGTATTTCAGAATCTTGACTTTATCTTGTACACATATGTTTTCTTTCAGAGTGTTGATAACAGAGTCTGATGATGTCACGCGTCTTCTTATCAGAGTAAGAATCATATTGACAATAGCCACACACTATACAAAAACCATATCATATAGAATTGTTCTCTTAGATAACATGTTCAGTTATCACCAAAACTCAAAGGCCAAATGTGTAACGCCCCGATTTCGATCATTCCCATTTTGTTGGGTTCTTTTTGATTTAATTGGATGATTATTAATTTTTAATGTGGAATTTATGTGTTAATATGCTATGTTTGCATATTGTGCTATTTTTACCGATTTTGGAGAGTTTCGGGAAAAATAGTTTGGAGGGTATTTTGGACATTAGTATTGAATGTTAAGTTGGTGATTTTGTGAGAATTGATTTGGTAGATGTTTTGAAGGAAATAGAAAGGAAATAAAATAGAATGAGATA